>OZ018331.1:149420778-150151560 GCA_963969495.1 Ceratothoa steindachneri | reverse complement strand
CAATTTCCTTAGTCACTATCTCCTTTAATTTCTCTTCATCATTACCCGAAAGATCATTGACACCTCAGGTATATTTAAGAGTATCCCTCCTGTGTAAATACTGAGAGAAAAAATCCATTTAGCTTTCCAGCCATTGAGTCCCCTATCACTCACTAATTCTCCATTGGAATCTATAAGTGGGCCCTATTTTAATCTCTAACCTTAGTTTTGTATAATTGATAAAAACTTTTAGGATCTTCCTTTGCCCTATTTGCCACTTTATTTTCATATTTCTCCTTGCTACTCTAACCTAACATTTTTAACATCTCTGCTAGTTCATTTAATCTCCTGCCTTAAGTGATCCTCTCCATTTTTTTATTTTCCTATAAATGCCCCCTTTTTAATGCCAAATATAATGCTTAATTTTTATCTGTTCATCCATTTTTGGGTCATTATTTTTAGCCTAATCTCCTTATATGGAATGTTAATCATCTGACCTGTAATTAATTGCTCAATTATTCTTTCATACTCCTCTTCAATTGTAATCTCTTCCTCCTGGTGATTATTGTCTCCACTAACTGATATCATTGAATCTATTCCTGAATTGATTCATTGCCTGGTTTCTGTACAACTGCCTCCAGGTAAGTCTTAGCCCATTATAATTGCTCTTCTAAAGTCAGGATTTTACATTGTTCATGCTACTATCAATACCATTCCATTTCATCTGAATCTAATTTCACAATGGTCACTATTACCCAGAACTAAATCAGTATATTAATTACCTCTAGTGGGTTCATTAATAATCTGCCTCAGAAAATTATCTTGGGACAACATTCAAAAAATTCCTCAGCCTCCTGATCACCCACAAGGAGCTTCCCAGGTCTATATTTCTGTAATTAAAATGCCCATTATACACACATGCTTACTTCTACATGCCCGTTCAATCTCCTGCCACAGAAGATTTGAAGCTTCCTTACTAAGATTTGGTGGTCTTGTATAATAATCCTATGACAAGCTTGTTTTTACCTTCTTTTACATTTAGCCATAATGACTCTGTGTTATCATCTAATTTAATTGTACTGTTTACACAACACTGGAGATTATCTTTAATATAAATAATAACCCCTCCTCCTCTCTTCTATTCCTATCTGTATGGAACATGTTAAAGCCCACAATCTCAACCTCAGGTTTAAAGTGATTACCTGCCAAATCAAGCCATGACTCTGTTATCGCAATTATATCGAAATTCTCTTCACTCGCTAACGCTCTTAAGAGATCTATCTTATTCTTATTACTCTGACCATTTGGTGAGATATTTTTAAGTTTTTTTTATTATTGCTATCTTCATTGCATCGTGCTTTTCTATTCTGAGTTATCTGCTCATTCACTTGTGCATTAGTCCCCTATAATGCTCAGTATGCCCTCTCCCCTAGCTATTCCTCATATCTCTGCATCCTTCCATTTCCTACACCTGCCCTTCTATTCCTGTTATTTCCCTTACCTCTAACAACTTCTAGTTTCCCACCTGTAAGGACCTAATCACACTATCCAGCTCCCCCAAAAAAACCTCAACACCTGCCCGACTAAGGATGGAGCCCATCCATCGCATACAACCTCCTATTCCCGTAAAACCCTCCCCAGACATCTACAAACCACCAATCCTAACTCCTTCACACAGTCCTTTCACAAATTAATTCAAACAATTGCACACAACAACCATTCTACCCCCCATCCAATCTCGGAATCACACCAGAAACAACCACCCTTTTACCCTGCTTTTACTCATCCTTTCAACTAACCTTTATACTGCTCACGTAACTCACATGTACCCCACCTTCTTTACATCATTCACTCCCACATGCGTAATCATAACTGCATCCCTCTCACACCCAGAACCGCCTATCATACCTCTCACAAACATCCCTTACACCACGCACCCAGCAGACAACTCTCATTCCCTTCCACTGCTATCCACTCAACTTCCTATTCTAAATACCTAATCTGAGAGTCACCCATCACTAGCACCTCAGTCATTTTCCTATTCTGTCTTGGCCTAACATTACCCTCCCTCCTGCTCTCAGTCACGCTACCACCCATCCCTGCTTTCATCCACAATCACACCAGGCAAATCACTTTCACACTCTTCCTCCTCAGGACATTGAATCTGTTTAGTCAACCTAACAGGTTCTATGTCCCTCTCATTCACACACCTAACCTGTCCTAACTTATCTATCCTATCCATTTTCACCCACCATTCATCATCACTCACAACTTCCACACTGTTCCCAGTCCTAGCCCTATCTTCCACCCTCTTAGCACTAATCTCACCCTTCAATCGCACTTGCATCTCTTCTCACCTCAAACACCAAATCATTCAACCTCTTACATTTCCCCACTCAACCTCCTAACCTCCCCTTCCAGAAAACACACAACGGTATTCAGTTACATTCACTCTCCTTTTAACTCCACAGCATCACACACCACATACACACTACTTTCAAACGGCATGCTCTTACCATCTATAAAAACAGCCATACTCTCAGAATTTTTACTAAGGAAAAAGTTAACACTCACCCCCTAAAAATTCTTGCTGCCAGTTATCTTCCCCAAAAGTATTAATCACTAATGTATTATTTACACAGTGATTGATGTATAATAAATATAAGAAAAACTACACACCCAAATCAGTATTATATCCCAATCTTACAATGAGAATCAGGAGCTCCTGTAAGACAACCTTCCAGAACAAAGCCAGACAGCCAGTCCTTGATACCACAAGGACTTAGGGTAAATATGTAGATTAGCGACTTGAATGAATGGAACAATACTATTTGTCTGTGTCCAAAATGATTCACGTTTTGGAGTAATTTAAGGGGATGGCTCATATGGGGGTAAACACAATAGGGGACCACACCACGATGATCTGAGTTTCATTAAATTGGGGGGGGGCCACAGTCCCCCAGTATATAATCATAATTGTTATAAGACTAATGTGCTAACATTTACAGAGTGAATGATTTAACCAAATCGTTTGGCGAATTATAATGGGGGTGGGGTTGGGTCTGACATCAGATGACTCAAACGCTCATGAATATTCCGGTAGGGGTGAATGAAAATATTTACCAAAAAAACAATTTTCAGCTGAGTCCGCTAATCTACAATATTACTGGACTTAGGTGTGATGGTGGACTCAAAAATTGAGGTTTCAATTACTAGTATAGCGAGTATGTGCAAAAACTTTTGCTTTCAGAATCCATACTCTAACTTTAAATTTAGTTATTCCTACCTCAGATAAGCTGTTACGGTGTCGAAGAGGATTCCTTTTATTTTTACAAAAAGCTGAGGGCAGATCCCAGAGGTTGCCTGGCAAAGGCAATAAACCAGAGCCTCTCCTCGCTCCCGCCGTCCCCGGACCTGTTTTTTTCCTAGGCCCCACCCATCAGCGGGTATGTTGATTGACTGTACATAAAGGCTCGAAAAAGACATACTTAAAAATCTGCATATGAATCTATTAAAATAATGGGAATGTTCAACATGATAAGCGATTAAGTTAATTTAAATCAATCGGGAGAAGTATTGACCATTTTGTTTACTTAGGTTGCTGAATTTTGTTTGTTGATTTGGCCATTTTTGGTACGGGTAGGCACAAAACAGGGTATCATAATATATTGCGTTTTTGTCGTAAACCACTGAAAAATAAATGAAAAACTCTCACCATTCAATTCAATAAATATGATAAAATAAAATAAGTATTTCACAAATGGCTATCTATCTTGACGAGTAGAGCAATTTTATTCAATGGGTTTATTTGCATCAACCACAGTGGGTTTTGGGCAAATTCCACACAGCTGACTAACAAGATTTCATGAGAGAAGTTAAGTGAGAGATGCCAGGGAATAAAAATAATGGCGGAAGTTAAAAACATTGTATAACCACAGCCAAAATGTAATTAAAGATAAAAACTAATTTAGTCTAGTTAGTATACTAAATTTACAAATGTGTTTAATCTTTAATGTTATAAAAATGTAAAGCGGAAGAAAGAAATATAAATCTAAAATTAAACTTTCCGAAAACCTCTAAATTAGTATTTGCAATGATATTTTAATGGGGGTATGTCTTGGATAATTAAAGTTGTGGCATTCCATTAAAAATTGTTACACTAATAAGAATAGTTTCAGTATGAAGTTCCATACCCTCTTTAGTCATATAATGAGATCATAATATGGTCATATAATGGTGATCATAATAAAGTGTCAATACTTTTCTTTATGCTTTATTCAACTAACAAAAACATCAATACAGTCTGAAAATAAAATAGAAACAATATAAGTAAACATAACCCATTCTAATCAGGTTAACAAGCAGAATTGGTTATAAGTAACCAAAATAATGTAGTGTAACATTAGGCAATTATACATATAAGGTTACATGAAGCTTAGATTCACCACATTCTTCCCTCCCTTGAAGAATAATTGCTCGATTTTAGGGAAGAGGCTTGTGGCGTTCCCAGCGTAGATCCGGCGCAGTTGTCCGGGTTCATCCCTACGTTGGAGATTAGCTGGAGCACCAGACCTTTCGCGCGTAGATGGCGCAGTTGTTCCGGCCAGCATGCGCAGGGGTAGAGGGTTAAATCCTGCGTTGAAGATTAGCCCGAGCACCAGATACCCGTCCGGAAGAGAATCTACCTTCATATCTCCTTCCTTGCTGAATATACTCTGATCACCTGCCGCATTGGAAGAAATCAACTCAGATGAATCGACAGTAGGTACCGGAAGATCTCCACCAAACCAGTTTCTGTAAAAGGATCAACGTTGAGATCCTTGGGTAGCTGTGCAGAGCAGAGATCTAATAGAGTGAAGGGCTTCAGGCAGCACTGTTTCCCATTGACATTCTTGGAGGTTCTTGGATGCCAGACAAGGTTATGTTCTCCCAGAATTATAACATTAATACCTTCTCACCTGCCCATTCCCTCCGATGATATATATGGTGTCGTTCGACTAGTGTGATGCCTAGATGTGCAAGAATCCATGTAGATCCTTGGCCATAAACGAGATCCGCGATTCATAATGCCAGGTAGGAAGGCATACCAAATATCGCAAAAATCTGAGTTAGACAATGGATTATAGTACTAGTAGTCATGTTCCGATAGGCAAATGCAAAGGGAAAGCGAGAATACTCATCCACCACTGTGAGCATATAGCGGTTTATGGAGTTCGAGGGTAGAGGCCCTTGAAGTCCAAACTAAGAGTTCAAAGTGCTGCGTGACCTTGGTAAGGGGAGTTTGGTGCAGTTTGTAGAACCGAGGCTTAATCGGGCACACTAAGGGCATTCAAAGCACACCCTCCTCACATTTTCATGAAATAAGAAGATTTGTCACTCTGACAAAATGAGCAAGTCTTTTTGCACCAGGATGGCAAAGTCGAGCGTGGAGCTCAGATAATTTCTCGTATTGAAAGTAACTCCACAAGTGAGCACGTGAGAGAGGTGTCTGCAGGAATGTTGTATTTAACCAGGCGGTACACGATGTCATAATGTAGCACCCCAAACTCGATCCTCCATCGTTGAATTTTATCATTCTTGATTTTCCCAAACCGATTCGTACGGAACATAAAGCTGACAGCCCTGTTGGTCCGTAACTAAGGTGAAACGTCGTTCCTGTCAAGTAATGAGACCACCTCTTTTCAGATTCCACATTGCACATTCCTCCTTTTCTACTGCAGAGTGTTTGCGTTCAGTAGGTGTGAAGTTACAAGAGAAAAGCAACTGGACGGCCTGCCTGATTCAGAGTAGCAGCAATGGCTGTATCGGAGGCATCAGTCTCAACTACCAAAGGAATAGTTTCATCAATCGAGTGCACAACAGCCTCCCCATCTCTTTTGATATCACCAATGGCTTCAGGCCTCTGGACTCAGAGGAAAAGTGTCAGTGGCAACAAGAGGTCTGATCTTCTCAGAGAATCGTGAGACCCACTTCAAATATAGGAAACATGCCAATAACACGGCGTAAGGAACTACGGTCTTTAGGAATCGGTAATTACTTTAATGCATGTAAAACGTTCAGAATCTGGTTTTGAGAGAGCCGTGATTATTGTGTAACCAAGAAAATATATTGATTTTTTTTAAATGACAGACTTAGTCTCGTTGAAGGTAAGGTTGTGGAACCGGGCAGCCTCTTGAAATTTCGCCAAGTTCTCGTCGTGCTCCATCCAGCTGGGTTTTCCCTGCTACAACAATATTGTCCACATAAGCATAAGTTCCATGCAGATCCTGTTACTTGATGATGTTGTCAATAGTCCCTTGGAAGCAAGCAACACCGTTCGTAACCCCGAATGGCTATCTGCGAAATTGATATAGCTTGCCATTTGCTTCAAAAGCAGTATAACACTTGTCCTTTTCCCGTATAGGTATCTGGTAATGAGCACCTTTAAGGTGAAGTGAACTATAATATTTGTAATGAGACAGTTCCGTGACAAGGTCGTCTATTCTTGGAAGAGGGTACGCATCCAAACGAGTGAATCTATCAATGGTCTGTCCATAGTCAACAACTAATCTCTTTCGTTGGCGCTCATTCGACACAACAAGAACTTGCGCCCTCCATGGAGATGTGCTCTCATCAATAACACCATCATGTAGCATCTTGTTAATTTCATACCTTATGAACTTCTTATCATCATCCCCAAACCTCCGAGATTTTGTTGCAACGGGTTTGCAATAAGGAACAAGACTTGAAAAGAGACGAGGTATATCCACCAAAGCAGTGAGTACACTGCAAGTGACAGGGTTGGAGATATTTAGAACTTTCTTGGATCCGACAAAGTTTACAGTAACACTAGAGTGCTGGCTCATAAAGTCTTGACCAAGAATGCCATCACAGCACAAGTCTGGCAGCACATAAAGCCTTGTATTGTAGTAGCACTCACTCTTCAAATTGATGTCAATCATGTAGCGTCCCTTCACAGGAGACGTGAGTGATGAATAAGCCATAGAAACGCTTCAAGTCGCTGGAACAACCTCAACTTGTGCTTCTTGGCAGAGCTATGTGAGATGAAAGATTCAGAGCACCCTGTGTCGATAAGAGCGGTCGCTTCATTATTACCAACCAAAACATACACAGTAGCTCGCCGTAGTAGTCCCGGGAAAGAAGCAGAGATTACGGCCAATGCAGAAGTAGAAAATGTAGTAGACCGGCACATCTTAGCAAAGTGCCCCTACTTATTACACTTATGACAAGTGACGTTTCTTGCAGGGCAAGGTCCACGATTGTGACGGGGACCACCACAGAAATAGCATCAAGACTTTAAATTGGCAGCAGCACAGGTCTTTTCAGCAGTATAAGCAGTTTCAGATGTTGCAGCAGCACAGGTCCCATCGTCGGTGAAGGCAGGCTCGGATGTCGCAGCAGCACTTACACCAGAGACAGTATAACGAAAATAAGACTCTGAGGTCTTCTAAGCAACATCGGGTGCCCTGGCTTGATCAACAGCCGTACTTAGGTGCAAAGTTTTGTTTTCAAGCAATCGTTGTCTGATTGTATGAGAGAGCAAGCCATTGATGAAATAATCCCGTATGTAATCATCCTCATTTTGTAAAGCAGTAGCAGCCTTAAAGTTACAGTCCTTGCTGATCACCTGAAGTTCTTTTAGATACTCATCTATTGTTTCCCCTTCATGCTGCCTACGAGTAGCCAATAAATGTCTCGTGAACACTTCATTTTTGCGCTAGACATAGAGGTCTTTGAGAAAATCTATAGCTGAATCATAGGTAGTAGTGCACTTTGCAATGTAACCATATACGGTTGGAGAGATAAAATTGATCAAAAGTTATACAGCTTATTAGGATTAAGGCTTGTGATGGATTCCAGGAATGCAGAGAAAACTACGATTCCAGTGATTCCACTCCCGTGCAGCAGTAGGCGAGTTGGAGGATACATCCAGGCGTTCACGTCTCAGGAATGTATCCATCTTTAGATCAGACGCAGCTTCGTTTTATTTTTATGAAGCTGTGATAGGGCTCCCACTATTGATTTAAAGCACTAGTATAGCCTTTGGAGCGGCACTGACTGGCCTGTTAGTTGAATAAATTGTGGTGATCATAATAATGTGTCAATACTTTTCTCTAGGCTTTATTCAACTAACAAAACACCAATACAGTCTGAAAATAAAAGAGAAACAATATAAGTAAATATACCTATTCTAATCAGGTTAACAAACACAATTGGTTATAAGTAAACAAAATAATGTAGTGTAACCCATTAGGCAATTATACATATAAGGTTACATGAAGCTTAGATCACCACAGACTAGTATCAGTATGAAGTTCACCATACCCTCTTCAGTCCTATAATGAGAATGGAATGAACTACACATGTTACTAAAAATCTCAAAATCTCAGAAAACGAAATGGGTTTCTTCCGTCCGAAATACGGTCTTAGCATGGGTAATTCTTTACGGACATATTATGTAACCTTTTTATGGATATTTTGAAGTTAATTTACTCCCTTTTGTTATTCCACATCAAAATTTGTATATGACTTGGGTATGTAGATGATGTCATATCGATTTAGTCTATAAAAAGTTTAAATTCATTCGACAATTTCCTCAAAAATCTTAATGACCTCTATCCCGCCATCAATTTTAAAGTAGGATGCGAAAATATAATTGTATAGCCTTTCTCGATATTAACATTATAAGAGTCTTTGATCAAGCTAGCTTCACTGTGTACAGTAAACCGACACATTCTAACTCTTAATGCATTTCTTTTCACGGCATGATGTTAATATTAAAAAAGCCGTTGCATCAGGTATGTTTTAGAGAGCACTTAGATTATGTGATTCTTGCTTTCTAGAAGACGAGATTACATATATAACCTGCAGATTCATTGAATTAAATTAACCCCTCCACGTCATCAATGAGAATTTATCTAAAGCTACATCTATATACTACTATCCCAAAGATAAAAAACGTGTACCTCCATCCTACAATGTATGCTCCAAATCTTGACCAAAACATCTTAAGGAGCATGTTACGTTCATGCATATCAGAGGCGCCGTTCAGGACGCCGGATGGTAATCTATAGACGCAAGTGGATGGAGTGGCTATGGGGTCACCCTTAGGGCCGACCTTCGCCAACGATTACATGAGTCAACTCGAGGAGAGATTATTGGACGTCATAGAAAATAAGCGACCCACATATTGCCGATACGTAGATGACATCTACATCAACGTCCAAAACAAAGAACATCTCGTTAACATCAAGCAACATTTTGAGGAGAACTCCGTGCTAAAATTCACTTATGAATTGAGCACGGGTAATAAACTTTCTTTCTTGGACGTTGAGGTTCATAATATCAATGGCAACTACATCACTAATGTACATATGAAAAGTACGGACATGGAAAGATGACTCAATGCAGAGAGTGAATGCCCTGAAAGATACAAAATAAGCGTAATCAGCTCATACATCCGCCGAGCTTATAAATGCTGCTCTACGTGGGAACTTTCCTACCAGGAGATTGCACGAGTAAAGCAAATAATCGTGAATAATGGTTTCTCAAACAGCATGATTGACAAACAACTCCAATCATTTTTAAATAACCATTACAAACATTCGGATAAAACTGAAAGTAATCATGGAGAATCAACAACATCAAAGTGTATTACAGAAAGCAGATGTCCACGGCCTATAAAATAGATGAAAGAAACATCTTGGAGATTATGAACCGTAACATCAAGGTTAAAAATCAAACGGATAAAACCCAACTCATCATCTATTTTAAAACAACAAAAACCAGCAATCTTCTGATGAAAAATAACATCTGCCCAAACTCCTCGAATCTAAAGTCAACCAACATAGTTTACGAGTTCACCTGCCCCGACAAAGACTGTAAGCTATATAAAAAAAAACTAAATATATTGGCATGGCAACTACCACACTTTCGAAACGGTTAACTATGCATCTACAAAGCGGAGGACCTAAGAACCATATGAAGAGTGTACATAATATTAACCTAACGAGAGATATGCTCGTTGATAACACCATTATTAAAAGAAAAGAGGTTAATAAAGCGAGGCTTAACATCTTAGAAGCCATATTAATAAATGAAGATAAGCTGGCCATCAACAGTCAAGCGACAAGCTGGAATCGCACATTAAAACTATTTTAAAAATTCCACTCACAGGAGTGGCTCATTTCCTCTAACGTTACGTTTAACCAAGGCGAAATTAATACCCCTTAAAAAAAATAGTTTCCTTTCACTTTCTGCCAGATCCTCACTCCCCTCATTACATCGGTAAAGGAGGCAAACACATTTCAAAACGCTCAGAAGATAATCGAATAAGATCGAAAGCTTAGTAATTTAGTTTTTTTTTTACCAAACACATTCATTTTAAAAAAGAGATGAATACTGGACAAGTAATCCACCATCTACAAGATGTAATAAAAAAGATAGCTAGAAGAAGAGAAAGTTAGCAAAGGAAACTAATTAAGGCAAAATACACAATGGTCTTCAACAAAATTTGCATATATATATATTGGTTCGTGAGGAAAGCAATAACCCACAGGGAAATGAAAAGATAAATCCAAGTACTTTCGAACTATATTTCTAAGTTCATTTTCAAGGAATAGCATGAAAATGGAGAATATAACCTTATATAGGGTACAAAGATACAAAGGGAAAGCCCATCACATAGTACAAACCAATGAAAAAAACCCGCAAAAACAAGACAGAAAAGTACGAAGAAAAAGAACAATAGGCAACTAATAACAGACATATGCATCCCTAAAACGATATACACACAATAACGCCATGTATATGAATGGAATATAGTGGGCGAAAAAAAAACATTTTAAAGGATTATCATTAGAGATTAGAGCGAAAACATTTAAGGCTAGGAGTTAATCCACATTCACAACAGAGACACGTGGTTGAGGAGGCAATCCGAATGATATTACACTAATAAAGAGTGACAACAGGCTGCATTATGAATTTATTTAATTAGTACAAGTTTTTTTTAATCAGGGTCGAGTTTAAATATATCAGGGGAAATATTTATATTCGGTAAGATACCAATTAAGGAACACTCGACAATATTTATTTTTGTGAAATCAGCGGAATGATAAAGGAAGTTTGCAGAATTCCAGTCAATGGGGTGGTTATTTTCAGATAAATGTAAAAATAAAGCGCTGTTTAATTCATCTCTTCTAATATTATTCTTATGTTGGTAAATTCTAGTAGATAAAGATTTACCAGTTTGCCCGAAGTAAGGGAAATTACAAATTGAACATTCTATAGAATATATTCCACCTATCTTCCTTGTATTATTGTGGACTAACATTTTATATAAAGTGGATTCATATCTAAAATTTACAGAGATATTAAGTTGCATAAAAAATACGGATGAGACAAAAAAAATGGTTCAAAGTATGGCAAGATAAGACAATTTTTGTATTCGAAAACCGGTTGGTTTTCAGTATAATAAAACGTTCTCTTAGCAAAGTTTAATGAAGTATGCAAAAATTGACGAGGGTAACAACGTTTTTACCCATTTCAAAGATATTGGACAATTACTTATCCAAAAATTCCGGACTAACAAGGCGTAATGCGCGCAGAAACATAGAAGTGAATACATACAGTTTAATTTTAACACTATGATAAGATTAAAAGTGAATATATTAACTGGAGTTAGACGGTTTGCGATAAACAGATAATTTAAAACCTGACGGCGTCCTATGTATTAAATGGTAAAAAAAAATGGAAGAGTCTCTGTTTTAAAAAAAAACTTGTACTAAATGAAATAACTTCATAATGCAGCCTGTTGTCACTCTTTATTAGTGTAATATCATTCACATTTTCTTCCCCACTACGTGTCTCTGTTGTGAATGTGGATTGACTCTTATCCCTAAATGTTTTCGCTCTAATGATAATCCTTTAAAATGGTTGTTTTTTTTTTACCCACTATATTCCATTCATATACATGGCGTTGCTGTGTGCATATCGTTTTAGGGATGCATATGTCTGTTATTAGTTGTCTATTGTTTTTTTAATTGGTATTTTTCTGTCTTTTTTTTGTGTTCCCTTCGTATCTTTGTACCCTATATAAAGTTGTCTTCTCCATTTTCATGCTATTCCTTTAAAGTGAACTTACAAATATAGTTCGAAAGTACTTGGATTTATCTTTTCATTTTCCTGTGGGTTAATTTTCATATATGTATATGTATATATATATATATATATATATATATGTAATTAGGTAAAAGGCAATGTTGTATGCAGGTACTATTGAAGTTCACAGCTGTGGGAGCGTTATTAATTTTAACTTGTATTTTCTTAATATTTCTTACAAGTTTTTTAACGGGGTCTTCGAGGCGAGAAAAAAACATCAGTGAATGACATTCTTTATTTCTAGACGTCTTTTGACCATGTTAGGTCATCTTCAGGGAATGAACAGAAATAGAATTATTCACAAATTGCTACATTAAATATAGTATTTCTACGCGAATATAAGTATTACAAAAAATGGCCAATCATGGTGCAGGAAATTTTTAAGGGGAAAACTAAACGCTACAGGAAACATAAAATTGGAAGGCTCAGATTGTCTGACTATTTGTGACGGCTCAGTTCATCTGACAACTCACAGCGATCTACGCACTGCTAAGTTACATCAATCTTTTGACTTGAAATAACTTTGCGAAGAGAGCATTTTATATATACGTTTAAGTATATACTAAAGAAAAGAAAGAAGAAATATATGCGCGAATCGGACTGATTAGAGAGACCTTCTGTTTCTGATTCGCGAAGAATCACCCCAAAGCGGTGATCTCCTTAATTTGTTCCTATCTCATACTATACATTTTTATATCTTAAACTCTCATACTTTAATTTCCATTTAGCACGGTATAACCTGACCCCCAGCAAACTCTCACAAGCAGTCGGTAGTAGGGTGTAGTGAACTCCCGAAGAAGGCCCTGTTAGGGGGCCAGAGAAGCAGCCCGGTTATCGGTGACGAACCCGAATCCGACTGCAGGACCGCTTATCGGGCTGGGCCTAATTAGGTAGGGTGGTCAGGGAGTGTGCTCTCCAGAGCAGGTAGGCGAGATAGTATTAGGAACAGATACGGGGCTTCTCCCACTGGTGGTGGTGGGAGATGAAAAAATGAACATAGACCCACAGGACTTCACCAAAAGGCCCCCACTTCGGCTAATTCAGAACGGGATAAAACAGAAACCTCAAGATGTAGCACAACGCATTTTCAAGGATTTACAAATCACCCTGATCAAATGCATAGAAACAGCTAAGGGATTTGTTGTCACTTGTGCCGAAAACAACGATGTCGAACTGTTACTTTCATCGGCAGGAACCATCACTTTAAGGAAAATCGATTTAAAGGCTAAAATACCACCCCAGATTATTGTCAACCGAAGCATCGTATGCCGTAAGGTAGAATCATGGGTGGGGGAACACTCCCTAGATGAAATATAACATGAAATAATGGAACAACAATCCTGGATGAAGATACACGACATAATCAAATTTAAGGAACACATACATGTCTTCAAAATAGTGTGCGAGTCAACTGAGATTGCAACAAAGGCACTACAGAAGGGAATCATTGCATACAGTCTGAGAATCCCAGCTTCTAATATTCAAAGAGACCAGTATCGCAATATATAGATCTGTTTTGGATGCTACAAAATGGAAGACCACATCACCGCAAACTGTCCAAGAAAGGAAGGAGAAATATGTTCAGAATGCAGTGGCCCACAATCTTGGAGGAGCTGCACAAACTCCACGAAAAAGTGTGTTAATTGCGGAGGGAGCCACAGAACAATGGCAATGACATGTCTGAAGCAAAAATAAATAATAAAGAGAAAAGAAACTGAAACACAACAAAGAAAAGAAGGAACAAGAAACGCCTGATATGCGGCGGCAGCAGCAACGAAAAACAATGGAACAACCACTCAAATGACGTAAAGTGAAAGGAGAGAAATGCAGTATGGACATTGTATGCCGGGACGCATCGAAAGCATTCGATAAAGTCTGGTAGAGGCATACAACATAAAATTCCAAATCTGGAAATGAACAACTATTTGGAAATAATTTTATGCGACTACGCCATGGAAAGATATGCATACATACACACGGGGAATTACCAAAGTAAAAGATTCAAGCTTAATGCGGGTCTCGCTCAGGGAGGGTGTTTAAGTCCTTCGCTATACTCAGTGTATACCTCACAAATTCTCCTGCCCAGGAACGAGGGTTGTGTGAACATACGAGTACAATACGCAGATGATTTTACTCAATTAGTTCCCTGTGTTTATCGGAACTCTCAGATGCAGGCCAGAGTAACGAAAACAGAAATTGCAAATCTTAACAAGTATAAACGCAACTGGAAAATTAAAACGAATAAAGCTAAATTTAAAATTATACCTATGTATTGCAGAAAACTACCCGACGTTTACGTAGATGGAGAACGATACAGGTATAATGGTGAAGGCAAGATTTTAGGCTTAACTATTACCAAAAATGGTTACAGGAAACACGTGACCGAAAGAATAAACAAAGCACGTGGCATGCTAGCTTTACTCTACAGATTAAGAAATCTAAACATGAAAAATAAGAAAAAGATCTACCAGTCCATTATAGTCTACCATAATATATCCAACAATTGCCATGTATACGGTTTCAAGAAGCAATCTAATAAGAATGCAACATATACAGAATAAGGCAGTATACATAATTACGAACACGCGACGAAAAGAGAGGAAAAAACAAATGATTTACACATCGAAGCGAAAATACAACCATTAAACAAAATAATTGAAAAAGAGCCCCAAAAAATCATAGAAAAAAACACAGGAAGAATATAGAAGAGAAACTAAATAATCAAATAGCACGAAGGGCAGGATGGAGACAACATGATGTTTCCTAGTGCTAAAAACAAAGCGAACCAAAGGAAAGAGGAGGAGATTTACCTTTAAACCAAATAAGGAAACCCGATTGTGAAATTTTTTTCCTGAATAATGATAAAATCACCGGATTGGACTGATACCTACAAGGAATGACAAAACTAATCAAAAGGTGCAAATGAACGAAAAAGGAAAAACAACATGAATATAGAAGAGAATTAAACCAATAAATAACCAAGGTACATGAGCCCACACAACAGATACAAATACGAGAATTATGCTACAAAAATCATAGAAACTCGAGTTGAACGCATATCTCATACACACATAACATAATAATAAAAAAACTCCTACAGAAATAAACAAACATACACACTCCAACTCTAACTTATTTCGAACTTAACTCTAAAATTAGTTTATAGTACAGAGATTAGCGTCACCTCCATGCAACTTGCACCTCTCTGCAAACCTCCAACTTCATTCCACTTCAATCATCTTCTTCCTTTACCGCTACCTAAAGATGGGCCAAACACTAACACTAGGGACAGGTAGAGAAAATCGTAACAATTTAAAGCTAGGAAAACATAAAAACACCGTGGTCCGGGTCCACATTAAGCAGGTCCACAGGCCAACTTGGTCAACTTTCAAGCCTTTGACTTTATTTCAGTCTGTCCTATCCTTACTTCTTTCTTATTCCCATCCCTCTTTATCCCCTCTCCAGAGCTCTTTTTCCTCGGTGCCTTCAGGCCCAGAGGGAGGAGGGCGCCGGGGAAACTCGGGGGAATCGGGCTTCGCCCCTCCCCCTCGATCGGGTCCCTCCTCCGGGAGGGACTGGTCGGGGGGTGGGGGAGGGACATGAGGATCTAAAACTTTTTCTCTCACTTTCCCTTTCATTTAATTTCACTTCATTTCTGACTATTTGTCGCTCCGATCTAGTTCTCTGGCAAAGGAGGCAAAGGAAAATGAAGTTTGAAAACGTGCTTCTTTTAACGGCGGTCAACTCGGAGACGCCGATATGTCGGGAGTATAGTTTCTGCTTGAAGTTGCACGTTAATTGCCAGTTTCTTTATTTGAATAATGACGGCTTCGGCCATCCGCAATCTTCTGCCGGTTTGGAGTTTCAGGATGATGGAGGTGTCCTTATTCAGTTTTTCACGGGTTAGGGTAGTGCCATGAGAGTGGGCGTGTTTTTTAATTACGCCACCTTGAAGGTCAGCTGTCTGTCGCCTTGAAAGGATTGTGGAGGTTACGCCGATGTACTTTGAATTGCGGTGTTCACAGTCACTGACTTTGCACGAATATTCGTACACGACGTTAGTCTCCTGGAATTCGCTCGTGGGAGGGAGACAGCTGTCCTTCATGATGCAACTATTTGTTTTCTTGGTCTTGTTGGGGTCACGTTGCGATGGAGAATGGCTTTGAGGGCCTTTTCGTCTTTACGATAGCCGGTGTTCATATTGGCCTTGTAATAAAGATTGATATTATTCTTCTTCGGAGTAGACCTGACGCCAGGACCAGCAGCCAAGTTCATTTTTTCTTTCATGAAAGCGTTGATGGATTCTTGTGGGTAGCCGTTGTTAACGAGAACTCAGGAAACCCTCTTAAGTTCGAGATCAAGATCCGTCCACAAGGATGAATGAGAAATTGCCCTCTCCAGAGCTCTTTTTCCTCGGTGCCTTCAGGCCCAGAGGGAGGAGGGCGCCGGGGAAACTCGGGGGAATCGGGCTTCGCCCCTCCCCCTCTTGTAATGTTTGGGACACTCAGAGGAACCATTTAAGCAGAAGCCCAAGTTCGTGGCCTTAACGTATACTTCGGTCACAAATTTGGACTCCTAAGCACTTATGAGGATATCAGGGAAAGGAAAGGGCTCCTTCATCTTGCGTTTTGTCGGTAAAATTCAGACAGAGTTGTTCTTGAAAGTTTCAAATAGGCCGTTCACTTGTTCGAGGTTATTCGAATTAGAAATTAAGTTATCAATATAGCGCGCGTAGGTGGGAGGCTTGGGCGATATATTGCTTTTGAAAATCTTGTTCTAAACTGAGCCCATGTAAAGATTGGCAAAGAGGACGCCAAGGGGTGACCCCATCGCGACGCCATCGATTTGCACGTACATTTTCCCATCGGGACCGTGCATGCTTGGAGGAGCTGTCGCAGTATGTCTTCGGGAATGGTGATGGGTGTGGAGCCTTCAGTACGGTAAATGGCATTAGTTATCAATGCGATGGTTTCATCAACAGGAACAAGTGTGAATGGAGATTCTACGTCCATATAAGCTAGTACGGCTGCTGGTTGAGAAGTCTAAAGGATATCTAGAAGAGTTGAAGAGGAGGGCAGCGTGTAGTCTGATGGGGTGTAAGGCACGATGATTGAGTTGAGAAATTTTGCCAGGTGATAACTCACGCATGGTGTTTGACTTATGATGGGGCGAAGGGGATTTATAAGTTTATGCGTTTTTACATTGCCATAGGCGTAATCCATCCTGATGTCGCCTTCAATTAGGAAAATCTTCCATAGGGTTGATGGTGGTGTTATTTTTTCTAATGAGTTTGTTGAGCTTCGTTTTTAGATCGTTAGTGGGATTCCGCGTTATATTCTTGAATTTGGTGGTGTCGTGCAGTATTGTTTTCATCTTGTTGAGGTATTTTTCTTGGCTCAGGATGACATAGATTAAGGATTTATCGGCTCTCCGGATGACAATATCCTTGTTCTCTCTTAATTCTTTTGCAGCCTGCCTTAGTTGAGGTGTGATAAGGGAGCTCCGGCTGTGGCCGCGGCGTTTATTCGACTCTGAGGAGAGTTCAGTAGCGAGGTTGGGATTGATATCGACTTTTCGGTCTTGTTCGAGCTTGAGTATGTCTTCGAGGAGGATCTCTATTTGAATTCTCTTAGATAAAGGAAATGACTTAGTCATATAATGGCAGTTTAGATCCAAGTTAAGGAAATCAACTTGGTCTCGGCTAAAAGTCGTGTTGCTTAGGTTGATGAAATGATCTGTCCTCATCCCCCAACCGGGAAGGAGGACCCTTCTTTTATTTTTAAGATACAAAGAGGAACAATGGAAATTGTTCTTAATAAAAGAAATTACAAATGGGTCCTGACAAGGTCTGGGACCTTATAAATAATGGAAAGGAAACAAGTTAATGCAGGGAGGGAGAGGGGGAGGGAGAGGTGGGTGGGTCCGGTACGAGCGCCAAACTTCGAATGAGGACTCGCGATGGAGACTGCTCCTTAAATAGTCCCATGAGCAGTAGCAGGCCCAATGGCTAACAGGGGACTTCCTGAAAGGTCTGCGAGGCTCGATCCGCAGGATTCCGGCGACTTCTGACGTACGTGATGTGACGAGCACTGCGACGGAAGGAACTGGTGAGGTTGACCAGGGTGCCGATGGAGAGCAGGTCCAAGAGGTCCGAGCACACCTATCCCCGGTACACGTTCCTAATCGCGGGGATGTTGTCCGAATACACCTGGGCCTTTGGGGAAAACAAGAGGGCCAGATGTAAGGCCAAGGATTCAAGGGCGAAGATGCCCAAGTGCCACGAGCGGTAATCCCACGCCAATAGCGACGATCCCGCCACCAATCCGAGTCCCCATGGTGAGGCGTCGACGGCGATCCTGATAAGGGACACTCTGGGGTGCCTCCATCGCACCCACTTGCGGTGGATGAAAGTGAGGAGATGGCGGAAGATGGTAGGGGGGATAGCGTGTGACCTGGCGGTAGCAAAGCTGTACCCATAAGAAAGGGGAGCGTAGCATAGGTGCTACGAAGTTGAGAAGGCCAGCTAGACATAGCCAGCACTTCCTAGGGACCGGGTGGTCAGTGACGTAGCGGAGGGCATTACAGGTCTTTTCTTTCAACTGTGGGGTGATTCGTGTGGCATAAGAGCGAAGGTCAATGTTGATGCCCAGGTAGGTAAGGGTCGTGGTAGGCGCCAAAATGCTCTTCGCGAGGTTCAGGCGGAGGGAACTAGCACGGGCCAGCGTGAGGAAGCGTCGCAGGGCAGACTTGGAACCCACCGCCATGACATCGTCCAGGTAAGTGTGGAGCACGACCCCTGCAGCCCTGGCCCAGCGTTTGACGACTGTAAACAGGGTCATCTGCATGATGTAGGGTGCCCCCGAGAAGCCCATTGGAAGCCTTTTGAAGCGTAGATGGCGGCCTCCTACCACAAAGCCGAAGTTAGGACGAGCAGAAGGGTGCAAACGCACGTGGTAGAAGCAGTCCTTCAAATCCAGTTTGATATCGAAGGAGTTCTCGGGGGCCTGGGACAAGACCTTGGGAACGGAGGGAAGGCGGAAGGAGGGTGGGTCGTAAAAGTCGGCGGCGGCCGACATATCGTAAACCAAACGGGACGAACCGTTAGGTTTAGGGACCCCCGAAGATCCTGTGGGCGCGGACAATGGGACCTTCTTCGGCGATACCGCAATCCACAAGTTGTTGTGCCAAGGGGATCATCCGGTCGGAGGAGGGTTGTCAGGGACGATGGCCTCTCTTGAGGAAGATCTTGATGCCTTCTGCCGCGGGAGCCTTAAAAAGTTGGGAGGTTCTGGGTTCTGAATCAAAGGAGCCGGGAGGGAGAACATCCAAGCGGGTGTCCGGGTCCAGTGCTTGTTGCGCCTGTTCAAGGGGGTCCATACCTGGGGGCTTATCCAGTCCTGATATGCTTGTCCTTCATGCGCGTCGTCGTTGTTCCGACAGTTGTCGTCCGTGTTGTCCTGTTTCTCCTGATCGCGGTCACGGGGTAATTATATCCCTAAGAACATCACCGTTCTCCGACGGATGTGAAGAGGGGGCCAGGGAAGAAGAGGTGGTAGACGAGGGGGGGGGATCTGCAAGACCGTAGGGACAGCCAGGCCTGGTTCCGGAAGGACGGTAATGATGCCTACCGGAAGGTCCGCCGGGGAAGGACCTTCGATGCACAGGGCCCGAAGTTTCCCGGCGGCCTGGTTGAAGAATTCGGCCAGGACATTATCTTCTTCCACTGTAAGTTGTCCCAAGGTAGTTGCGGCGTCCTCGTAATATGTCCGTAAACTGGGCTGGATGTCGAAGGGGTCCAGTTCGGTGGGTGATGGGTCGATGATCTGGACGTCATCGTCTGAGGACAACTCGTCAATCTGTGGGAAAACAGGAATGAGAGGCGGAGGATCCATAAAAAGAAAGCCTCTGAATTAATCTCTTGTGGCACGACGATGGGTTCTAATCCACTGGCCTTCCACAGGGAGTTGAGTGTTTTCGCATATGTTTCAGGATTAAGTGAATTCTGGACATGTGCATGAATCACGCAAGTATAGATCTTACCAAACATTCCCTTCGTGATGTTTGACAGCGCTGGGGTGGTTGAGCATTGGCTTTTGGCTACGTTAGCGTAGGATGTGGTGTTTTCTGCATATTTCTTTAGGCTGTAGGTCTTTCTCCTTCTTCTTAATGATGTCTTTTCTATATGGGCATGATATAGCCAAGGTAGTTGCCGCGTCCTCGTAATATGTCCGTAAACTGGGCTGGATGTCGAAGGGGTCCAGTTTGGTGGGTGGTGGGTCGATGATCTGGACGTCATTGTCTGAGGACAACTCGTCAATCTGTGGGAAAACAGGAATGAGAGGCGGAGGATCCGTAAAAAGAAAGCCCCGGGGGACTGGCGGAGGGGTGGGAGGATCGACCCTCGGCGCTAGAGGAGATGGTTACTGATGGAGAAAAAGAGCCGAACCCGAATAAATCGGCGCGATGAGCGGGCGAGAACAGGTAGTCGTCCGAGTCACTACCTGAGATGACGAACTCCGAGGCCGAAGAATCTAGAGACAGAGAGGGAGTGGGGAAGTATAGGGGGCTGGCCGGGGAAAGAGAGTACAATTCGTCGGAGGTTTCTGATCGCGCGCGGTCGTCAAGCCCGATTCGTTTTCTGGTGCGGGCGACGCGAAGTTCCCCCTGCCATGTAAGAGAGTCACGAACGTCTTGCAGGAAGGTGCGCGCCCTGTCGAGCCCGATTTGCAGGGCGGCCCCCACGGCCTCGTCGAGGCGGTGGTTGATTCCAAGAGCCATAAGCCGGAGATGGGCGACGGGTGTAGGTGAGAGGGCGAGGGAGTGATCGTTCGGAGATAACAATCCCACTCTCGATGGCCGATTGCTCCTTTGCGTCGTTGAGAGCAGTGGTCCAGCCTTGGATTTTCTTTTCTTCTGGATTTTCCTTGTTATTCTTCTAGTCTCTTCTTCTTCCGATTCGAAGCTGGTGTCTTCTATGTCTGCTTCCGTTTCGCTGTTTTCTTCCTGAGCGTCTCCTTGGTTTTCAGTCTCTGCGTTATCTACTTTGAGAATGGCCTCTGAATTAATCTCTTGTGGCACGACGATGGGTTCTAATCCACTGGCCTTCAACAGGGAGTTGAGTGTTTTCTCATATGTTCCAGGATTAAGTGAATTCTGGACATGTGCATGAATCACGCAAGTATAGATCTTACCAAACATTCCCTTCGTGATGTTTGATAGCGCTGGGGTGGTTGAGCATTGGCTTTTGGCTACGTTAGCGTAGGATGTGGTGTTTTCTGCATATTTCTTTGGCTGTAGGTCTTTCTCCTTCTTCTTAATGATGTCTTTTCTATCTGGGCATGATATAGCCATGGTACGATGGCTAGCGCCGCAGTTTACACATATTTTGTACGTGTTTCTGCAGTTGCGGTAGTCGTGTCCCTCTTCAGCGCATTCGGAACATGTGACTGTTCCTCTCTTGGGGCAGTTGGCTGAGGTATGATTTTCCATGGCATAGCAATTAAAGCACATTTGAATGTTGACAAATGTGTCTCTTTGTATATTCTGCGGAGGAATACACATGCTAAAGGCCAATAATCCCTTTTCTTGGGCTTTGGCCGCCATTTCAGTTGTCTCGCATATAACTTTAAAGAAATGGGTATAGTCTTTAAATTTTACAATTTCCTGTATCTTGATCAATTTCTGATTTTCCATTATTTCCCTTTTGATTTCTTCGCATGAGTGAGATCCCACCCATGCTTCTACTTTCCGGCATACGAAGCTCCGGTTTGCGATGATCTGCGGCGGTGTTTTCGCTTTCAGTTAGAGTTTTCCGAGGGTTACCGATCCACCCGGAGATAGTAGCTTTTCCACATCATTTCCTTTTGGACACATCGCGCTGAATCCGGTGGGAACATCGATGCATTTTATCAAGGGTATGGAAAGGTCCTTGAAGATTCCATCGAAGAAGCAGTCTTTTCAAATCCTGGTTATCCATCCTGGTTCTAGTCTGCTCCACTATTGTGGGGCTTCTAGTGGCGAAATCTCTAAGTAGAAGTTATGCTCCTCAAATGAGAGAGCCCTCTATCTGTCCTAATTCTACCTCTCCCGACTTTCGTGCTCTCCTTAGTCACCCTACCTATTTAGGCCTAGCCCTATAAGCGGTACACAGAAGGTTTCAGGCTCGTGGTCGAGAATCAATCCCCCTTCTCTGGCCCCCTAACGGGGTCTTCTGCAGGGGTTCACTATACCATACTTACAACTCATTCTAAGACCTTGCCGGTGACCAAGTTATGTAGCACTAGTTGAGAAACAAGTTGAAGTAAAAAGTGTGAAAAAAGGTACCAATAATCAGAGGAAAAAGTAGCCTCTTCGGGGGAAGCTACCTCACCCACAAGGAACAGGAGAAATCTCCAATCAGCCCTGTGAGCGCATATATTTCTTCGCTGTTATAAGCGTTTAGTGGCAAACAGGCGTTTAACTCAAATTAGCGTGAACAAATTCACGTTTTAAAGAAAATTCCTCGAGTCATTGCCTCCTTTTCCAGTAAGAACTTTACCAGATTGTAGAAAATGCGTCCGAAATGCAGAGTAGCAGGTCCGTCTCTGGCCCCCTTGGTGGTGAGATAAGAAGGAGGATAGAGAGGATAGCATGAGAGAGGGTTTTTTTTTGTACAAAAATACTTAAACCTAATGTGCTATGAGGGGAGGGTTATATTAAAAGTATATATGTGTGAGGAGTGTGGTTTGGGTTACCAGGTTACTGGCTCTTTAATTTCTTTTGTTGTTCTAATTATGTTGCCTTCTTTATTTGTCCTTCTGTATTTTGGTTGATTCTAATTTCGGTTTAGTTTTTCTCGTCTTGTATTTTTCCTTGTCACGTTATTGTTTTCTAATTGGTTTGGGTACCTTATAGGTAGCGTGCTTCTAATTCGTCATATTTGGTATTTCATTCGTAAGTTAATTTATTAATTGTTACTTGATTTGGTACTCTAATGGTAGCGTAGTTCTAATTCTCTTCGTTTTTGTGTCGTTTGTTTTTAGGCGTTCATGCCGTTATATTTGGTTTTGCTTGTATTTTGTTTTTAAGTTATAATGAAATCTTCTTCTTGCAGCAGCCTTAGCTGGCTGCTCGGGAAAGTTTTCCGATTATATTCTAGGTTTTGTATGACCAGGTATCTACTTGTCTCAACGTGTTCTTCTTCTATTTTCTGCCAGATTGATCTGGCCCGTTTCTCAAGGATCTTGTTTAGCGGTTCTAATCCGGCTGTTTGTATGATGTCCATGTGTCTTTATCCCTTCTCTGCTCTTTGTATTTGTGATCAGGTATGCAGCTTTGTTTTGTTGTTTCTGGAGTTTCTTCTTGTTCGTTTTCGATAATGTATGTGGGAATCGGGGGGTACACAAGCACCGATTCCACGAAAGCCTTATATAGAGTCTTTATTCTCTTGGTGTTGAGATCTTTAAGGTTGTATAGGAGTCGTAACCCCATTTTGGCCTTAGAGATTCTCTCTCCTATGTGGGCGTGGTACCCTCTTTCGTTTACTTGTAGGCCCAACACCTTTTCTTCGTTTGTATAATCGTAGTTTCGTCCGTCTATGTACATTCTTTCTTTCTTATTCCTCATAATAGGTATTATTTGAAATTTATTTGTATTAGTTTTAATTTTCCATTTCTTTTCAAATTGGTTTATGTTGTTAAATTCTCTCTCTGCCATTCTGGCTTGCCATCTCGCGTTCGTGAATGGTGTGGAAATTACCTGACTGATATCATCCGCGTACTGGATATTCATGCCTCCTGTTGTTATTGGGGGTGGCATATCCGCTGTATAGATAGAGTATAAGCTGGGGCTGAGGCACCCCCCTTGCGAGACTCCCGTTTGGAGATGGAATAGGGGTCCATCGTTCTCATCTATACTTATGTACGCATTTCGGTCCGATGAGTAATCAGCCAGGATTCTCTCCATCCGGGTGCCGAGTTCGAGTTGGAGCAATTTGTACTTCAGCCTGTCGACGCAGACCTTGTCGAAGGCCTTCTCGACATCCCGGAGTACCATGTCCACGTATCCCCCTTCTGCCTTTGCCTGAGCAATTTTTTCTGTTATAATTGCGAGTGCCATTGTTGCGTCTCTGTTATTCCTAAAGCTGTATTGATGTTTATTGTACTTCCCTTCTTCTTCTAAGTGCTGTATTAGTCGGTTGTTGATGATCTTCTCGAACACCTTTCCAAGAAAGTTTAGGAGCGAAATAGGCCTGAAACTGGATACCATATTTCGTGGTTTACCAGGTTTCGGTAGGAAAATCATTTTCGCTACCTTAAAAATTCTTGGAAATGCTCCGATCTTTAGGAAGGCGTTGACGAGATCTGTTATGTTTTTATTTATGTTCTCTTGGATTCTCATATAGTTGTTTTTTTTTGTGAGACCTGTTGTTCCAGGGGTCTTCTGCTTGAAGGAGCTTATTTTCAGCTTCACTTCCTCGGGTGTTATTATAGCCCCTGGGCCTGTTCGTGTATATGTATTGATGTCAACTCTTATGAGGGGTGTTATCCATTCTTTGTTGTTCCTGAGGTTTTCGTTGACAATTTGTTCCGTTATTCTATCGAACCTTTCGTTGTCTTCTCCGATAGTATAAATCTTCTCCCAGTGTTCCCTAAATTTTTCCTCTAACTCTCTACCGTTTGTATGAAATCTTCCTCCTCGTTTTTAATTATAATCTTTTCTCTCGGTGGTCTACCCTTTATTGCAGTTATTTTGTTCCATAGTTATTTTGGATTTACTGTGTATTCTATGTTATCTATAAATTCTTTTCATTTGTCTTGTTCGTTTATCAGCAAAATCATTTCTTCTTTTAATCTATTTAATTTCTTGCTTCTGTTCCCAATTCCTTTATTTCACTATATTTCTCTTTTATACTTCTTGCTTTCGTTTTCATTTCATTCGTCCACTTTGGGTGCGGCAGACTTTTATATTGTATTTTAGGGATGCTCGCTTCGTCTGCTTCCTTTATTTTTCCTATGATGGAATTCATAGCTTCCTCAAGCTCTTCTCGGGTTTTTCCATTCAGGTCTGGCTGTGTATATCCCTCCAGCATCTCTGTGTATGTGCCCCAATTCGCCATCCTGTAGGAATTTGTACTGGGTTTTGATTGATTGTGACCAAAATTCCAATGTGGTCGCTACATGCTATGGGAACTGGTTCCATATGGATGTTGAAGGGGAGTCCGGGTGTGATCATTACTATGTCCGGCTTTGTGGAGGCTCCGGCCCCGCTTTTTCGAGTATATTCCTTTCCATCAGCAATTCTAGATTTGCTCCTGCGGGGTTCCTACTGCGATATCCTGATTCTGGAATTCTCGCATTAATATCCCCCAGTAGAATGGCTGGATGGCTTTTGTGCAGCAGTTCCATTACCGAATGGATTGGAATATATGAGCGACGGGGTGGTTGGTAGGACGCTACGTTTGTAAGCGAGCTGTGCTCCATCTCCACGGTCGCTGCCACTTATGCCTCGTTGACTTCCCGTTCCTGGGTATATTTTATACATTATTTTGATGCCAATTGCTGCCCCATCAAATCTTTCCCCCGTAGTTTTTTTTCTAATGATGTTGTAGTTGTAAATTTTCATCTGACACCATCGGAAGAGGAGGAATAAAAAGGAAATCGAAAAGGTAAGAAACTTGAGATGCCCTCTACACCAGGGCAAACTATAAATATTCTTCGCCACTATCTACACCTACAACACATTTTTCCCACTTGTTACACCATCATCATCATCATCATCATTGTCCAAATTTTTAGACTTGGAGGAAATCTAAAAGAAAATTAAGCTCACCGAAAGGTTCACAGCTGGCAAAGGAGGAAAAGGCGAGGAAGTCCCCTCAAGGAAACGCCATCAATTTTTATCTTTTCCTCATGGGGACTTCAAAAACAAGATCTATTTTGTACGGAGCAACGTATATCCGACCCATGATATAGTACTGCATACTGGGGAGTTTAACTTCCTATTTGAGAAAGAGAAATACTACAAAGCGGGGAGTTTATCTTCCTATTTTCGAAAGAAAATACTAAAAAGCAGGAAGTTTGTCTTCCCATTTATAAGGTTCAATGTGTAAACAGTTTAAAATTTTCAAACGAATTTTTACTAGGTTCGACTCCCACAAAGCCACATGGGAGGGCAGGAAGTGGGTGACGTTGTTCCAACGCTCCTTATTTCATCATGTTGTCTTCTGTTCTCCTCAACTGCCGCAGGGCCGTTGCGGACAGGTGTCCTCCAGATAATAAGCATAATTCTTATAAAATAAAATGCCAAAAAGAAATAAGAGAACACATGCATATGGCCAAAAAAGTGAAGTCTCAAAAGAACAAGTGAAGAAAGCTCTAAAACAACTGAGATAGGCAAAGCAGCGGGCCCAGATGGAATCAAATCAGAATTTTACAAAAGCTTGGAAGATAGTGTAGCCTTCATAGCCACCCGCCTAGTATAGTGGTTAGCCTGCTTCCCGGCAATCGTTGGGTTGGCAGTTCGAGTCTCTCTCCGGATTCTTTTTAAGCTGAGAATATTTACTAAGGAGGTTTCTACCGTGACTGGGCTTTTTTTTAATAGCTCATCTGGCGACTGCCTACATGGGCATAAATCGCCGTACTCACGACAGCCTAGTACTAGGTTACTTTAAAATAATATGCAAAAAACAAAACAAAACTACAATAAAAAGAAAAAAAGAAAAAGGCAACAAGGAGCAAGCAAGGTCCGCCTTCCTCAGGCGCAGGAACATGCAACCTACAAGGAAAACAAAAACAAAATAAAATCTAGTTAAATAAAAGGGAGAAGGTGGCCTCCTCCAAAAATTCATGAAGTCCAATAACGATGTGCACAAAACGGTCTTGAGTACAAGGGATAAGGGATAGCGACCCCGCTTGTCCCAGTACCGGGACAGGTAACGTGCGCGAAGGTCGCCCAGACTGGGACATTCAACAAGAATGTGCCCAACAGTCTGGGGAACAACGCAGTCTTCACAGTAGGGCGCAGGCGAGCACTCCATCAAATGGGAGTTCGTCCCGCGAGTGTGTCCAATTCGGAGACGACAGAAAGAAACCTGAAGCATTCGCGGCATTGGGGGGTAGGCCCATGAGAACAGTCGCGGCCCAATGGTACGCAACTTTAAGTTCCCTTAGACCGTCTCCCATCTTCTTTGCCAAGCAGTCCGAAGAGCTGCTGGAATTATTGCCATGTAGTCAGTGTGAGGAAGAGCGAAACACTGGTCGGGTCGCCGAGTCCTCGCGGACTCTTTGGCCCCCTCATCGGCGCGCTAATTCCCCAAAATTCCTACATGTCCAGGAACCCAGCAGAAGATAATCTCGACATCCGCCCGGCTCGCCAAAACCGTGGCGTCATGGATATGGTGAACAGGAAATGCGTAGATACCAATGCCCCGAGAGCACTTAGGGCGCTTTGTGAGTCGCTATAAATCACAATCCAGACTCCGAACCAGGCACGTTGCGTAATCTCCCGTACCGAGTGAAATATTGCCACCAGCTCGGCCGTGAAGACAGACGCAGCACTTGGCAGGGCCCCACTGACTTCAAACAGAGGGGATACGGCGTGGAAGCCGACTTCTTCTTGAGACTTGGAGCCATTCAGATACACTGGCACGGTTCCAGCGTGACACGAGGTGTGCTCGAAAATGGTCGAACGAAATACTTCCGACGCTGTAGAGGCTTTGGGAACAGAGGCGTGGCGACAACTAGCTAATGGTCATACCCTCCATGGTGGCGCCCTGGGAAGAACCAGCGGCGCAACCAACCCGAGAGCTATACCTAGCTCTCGAAGGAGTTTTCTAGCCTTAAACCCATAGGGCTTAGGGTATGACTAGCGTCTCTCGGCGACATAGGCACCGTCAAAATCAGCTGTGCATGCAGTGAGAGCTGTTGGCGACTGAGGGAGGCACCGGGCTCGCGCGTACAGGCGAATAATGCACTGTGCACGGAGTAGAGCAAGTGGAGTCTTCCCAGCATCTACAAGTAAGCTCTCAATGGGGGAAGTACGGAAGGCACCGGGTCGCAGGCGAAGGCCGGTGTGGTGGATCGATCCACCTTTCGCAATACACGCTCGGATGCGGATGCATAAAACTCGCATCCGTAGTCGAGCTTCAAACGAACAAAGGATCGATAAAAAAGTAAGGCAGTAGTCCTATCGGCGCCCCAAGTGCTGAACGTCACGGAACAAAGAATATCCATGGCGCGGGTACAATAGACCCTAAAGCTGCGAATATGAGCCTCCAAGGTGAGGCTTCGGTCAAATACAAGACCAAGGAAACGGTGCGATTCAACTACTTCCAGGTGCATCCTATTGAGAAACAATCTGGCTTAGGGTTGATCCATGTATGGCGGCAGAAATGCACCACCTTAGTCTTGGCCAAGGAAAACTGAAACCTGTGCGCTTCGGAATAGCGGAAGACGCGGTTCAATGCCTGTTGGATGCGACGCTCCAGAGTTGGCAGCTGGGCCACGCCAAAAGAGATCGAAAGGTCGTCCACGTAGAGCGTAGCAAGAATATCTTCAGGCAGCACCACCGGGGTGATCTCGTTGATGCTCAGGGCAAATAGTGCGACACTGAGGACACCTTCGTGCAGGACACCCTCTCTCTGCTCCCTTGGGCCGAAGAGGGCTCTCCCCTCGCGTACGCGGAATCTATAAGCTCGCAAAAATTCAGATATAAGGACTGTGAGGCGTCACCTCGCACCTATCGTGTAGAGAGTCTACATGATACCGTATCGCCATGCGGTATCATAGGCCTTCTCCAGATCGAAAAACACCGTGGCGTAGTGCTGTCTACGAAGGAAGGCCTCGCCGACTGCATTTTCTGGTCGGAGCAGAGCATCCAACGTAGAGTGGAAGTTGCGGAAGCCGCTCTGTGCAGAAGACAGATGGCCTCCGCTGTCCAGAAAAAAAAGCCAATCTAACATTTACCAATTTCTCCAACTTGCACACACAAGAGGTTAGAGAGATTGAGCGAAAACCGGCTGGAGTAGAGTGATCTCTCCCCTGTTTGCGAAAGGCGAGCACTGTAGCGATTTGCCAGGAATCCAGGAGGAGACCCTCCACCCAGATTCTGTTGAACAAATCTAACAGAAAGGCCATGCCTCGCTCACCCAGGTGTCAAAGCATGGCGTACGGGACATCGTCCGAACCATGGAAGGTATCTCCGCGCCCGAAGCAAGAGCGAAACGCAACTCACTCAGAGTAAACATGTCGTTGAATGGTTCTCCGCCTCTGCAGGTAAAGTCCAGTCAGCGGCCTTTCACGACACCACGACGCGCATTGAATGCTGGCGGAGCAGCATCCTGGAAACGACCGTGCTAGTAGGCCTGGAGTTGCCAGGAGCAGAGGACGTCTTTCTCAACATTTAGGTATAGGACATCCCGGGCAGCGCCGGGCGCGCTCGGCGCTGCCCGGGGCGATCCTGAGCCTGAACAGCCAGGATTTCCTTCTCAAGGAGATACGAACAACATTGCTTCGAAGAACCGGGGTGTGGCTCTCCACAATTGACACACTTGGTTTGGAGCAATTCACACAGATTTCGGGTAACCCTGACTTTGCACGTCGACAGGAGCGATAAGTATGTCCGATTTGGTAAAAGAAATAGCAGCTCCGTGGCACTGGCACGAATGCCTTCACGTGGTAACGATACCAATCGGCACGCACCGACTCAGGGAGCTTGTCACAGTCGAACGTGACGAAGAGTGTAGGGGTGGGTCTTGAGGCTCTTCCCTGTTTTCTCATCACACGTTCGACATTGATCGCCCCATCGTCAGGCAGCTCTAAGGTGATGTCATCTATAGTCTATTCCACGAGTTCCCTGACATAAACTACTCCTTTTATGAAGTTCATTTCAGAGTGCAGTGTCACACTCACAGGCGTGCCATCAAGTGTCCGAAGGTCACTAATCATGGCCGCCTCGAAGGGATTCGAAGCATTTGCCAAAAGGCTTCCGTCCGAGAAACGAGTCACCTTCGGCTCCCTATCAATCAACCTTGCTAAAGCTCTCCGATGGATCATGTTGCCCTTAGTCAACATGCTGACATCAGTGGAGCGAATAACCAGGAATCGTTTGAAGCCAGCGTGCTCGAAAACGCCGAGTAGTCTCTGAATGAGGGACCCCGATGTAATCGAAGCTCCGCTCTGCGCACTATCACGTTTGCTCGTAGTTAGGGACTCTGCACCCGGGGGGGAAGGGGAGGGAAGAGGGGCCAGACGTGCCGATCTTGGTTTGGTCCCTTACCGAAGTAGCAGCAGACCCATCCACCCCCGCAGCCCTCGCGGATGGAGAGTTGCCACGAGTGTTTTTCGTCTTTTTCTTGTTGTTTCTTTTCTTTTTAGGAAAGGAGGGGGGGGGGAATGAACCCGCTCCATTTGGCCATCCCCCCAAGGACATCCCAGGTCCCATTGACAGTGGTGTCACGAGTAGAGTATGGGGAGGCACAGGCCTTGACCCCGCTAAGGTCAGTATACGAGCCAGCAGGTCTCTGGAGGGATGCAGCCGATGTGTTTTGTCTCCCCACTCCCCCCCCTAAGGGGGTGCCCTACCGAGCCTCTTCAACGAGGAGCGGTTGGTTATGAGCTGCCTGTTATCTTTCTTGGTAGTTCCCTTGGAAAGTAAAGGGGGGATTGACGCTGGAAAGAGGGAGGCACCCAAGGACACCTCCAGACAAGGGGGTGAGTGGGTGTCCCCTACACCCGTAGGCAAAGGAGAGGATTTATAGATATAGGGCCATCGTGGTATGAACCTAGATAAAAACTTCACAACAAAACTATACATATCTATAAGTTTATGAGTATAGTTATTGAATCGTAAAAATTGGATCGAGCGGCTAATTTTATGCGAAGTTAGGCTTAATGGTTGGACACGAAATCGTTAAGGAATGGATGAAATACAACGAGGATTTATACAAAATATATATTATTATAGATTAACAAGAATTGAACATATATGAAATTATATTGGTTGAATTTGAATTTAATTATACAAAATGAAAATAGGTTTAACACTGAATTTTTGTTGTGACTAAACTTGGCGTAAGGTAGATAGGTAATTAATTAATATGTAATTGTAACCAATTAAAATGTAATTAAAATAATTGAAATCACGAATTGTGGCTAAATGAAATTGATTTCACGATTTGTGGGTAAATGTAATTGAAATGTCATTGTAAATAATTAAAATGAAATTAAAATAATTGAAATGTAATTGTAACTATTAAAATCACGATGATTAAAAGGGGAAATGTATGAGAGTCTGGAAAAGCAAATATAAGGAATTAGACAGTGTTTTTGTTTGTAAAATCTAAGGATTATATGGAGAAAGAATTCAACTGACCTTGAATTGGAGAAGGCGAGAGCACAAGTGAATTTTAGTCTCGCATGCGGAATATTTGGAAGCGATAGTCGTGCGTGTAAATGTTGCAAAAAATGTTGGCAATTGTTTTTAAAGACTTTTACAAATCTATAATATTTAAGGACAATTATATAAAAATTTAGTTATAACTATATATAACTATATATATAACTATATATATATAACTATATATATATATATATATATATATATATATATATATATATATATATATATATATTTGTAGTTGCAGAGCTGCTACAGAGTAACCCTCCTTTCCGGTTAAAGATATTTGGAGGGTCCCCTGCGAGAGCACATTTTTTCAGTGGAGCTGCCCGGAGGCGGCTCCGTCGATGGAAAGGGGGAAACGGGAAAAGTTTTATTTTGGGGGTTTTCATTATCGGGCATGGATACCCTATTCTTTCTGTGGGAAACACACGCTAGTCACTCCTCGCAGTAGCCCGCTCTGCAAAGGGTGAGTACGGGGCTGGCAGAGAAAGGTGCCGCCATTTAAGGACACCCCTCCCGCCTGGTGAACAGGCAGCCCTTCGGCATGGCGGCCCCACATTGGGCACGGCGTAAAAAGATAGATAGTGAAGTGAGAAAGAAAGGGTATGTGAGGAAGGTATGGGTAGAGATGAAGCAGGTTGTTAAAAACTCACCATCCCAAACCGGAGCTCAGGGGTTAGGGAACATTGCCCCCTCCCCCCTCAGCCCCGATCCGGGATAGTTGGCTGCGAAAAAGGTCAGCATCTACCCTATGGAAAGAGAGGCGGACCAGAGAAAGTTGTGGGAGAGGTTTTAGGGAAAGTGAGGAAGAAGGGGAGAAACAGAAGCTTTCTGAAAGAAGAAGAGGCTAAGCTGGGGTCGGACGGGTCGCTAAGTCCTGTCAGCACAGCACCCAGGAAGGCAAATCGCTGCGCCCCTTACGGGCTTCGTGACTGGGCATCACGGTGGGGACGAGTAGGTGGAGCTCGTAGCCGTGACGACAGGCAGTTCACCTAAGAGAATGATAACTCTGATTTCAAAACCTTGGAGCCACAGGCATAGTTGCCTTTCCAGCAGATCCTCTCTGAGTATGTGTGAGTGAGTATAAAGGAAGCAATAAACAAAATAACAAAGGATAAAGAAAAGCTACATGATTAGAATGAGCCAAGCACAGCAATGGTACCGAAGAAACACAAACCAAAGGTGAAAGAAATGACAATCATAGCTGTTACAAATGTATCCTACAAAACCTTACATGAACATGGCAGTAAAAGATAAAATAGAAAAACACACAGTAGAAATGACATGATCAAAGAAACACAGAGCGGATTCACTGATGAAGGTAGAATTAAAAACAATCTTGTCATGCTAAAATATTTTAGAGACCACTAAAAAGAGAAAATTTGATTGAAATACTCAAAATGTATAAGATTCATGCAGATACCATAGAAACAATAAAAAAATATATAATGGGGATGGCACCAAAATAATAAATGGAGATCAGGGGATAAAGATGGAGGTGAGCAGTGGTACAAGACAGGGTTGCACAGCATCAACAACTCTTTTTAAACTGGTCACATAGGAATCAATAGAAAAACAAGCCGCTGTTCTCTTCCTTAACAGGAAGAGCTTGGTTACTCAGGCACCCCTGCGGATGTGTGGCCTACGGCATTATTTGCTAATCTTAACAGCTTTTTTTAATCCCCTTTATAGACTCTTTATTTTAACACCCTGAACACCATCTTCTTCTTCTTCTTCTTCTTCTTCTTCTTCTTCTTCTTCTTCTTCTTCTTCATCATCAAAGGTTATTAATGAAAGTTAAAGCGATTGGGGTGACTGGTAAGATTTTAAACTGGATTAGAAATTGGCTGAAAGATCGCTCGCAGCGGGTAGTAATAAATGGGGAATGTTCAGATTGGGCCAGCGTTAGTAGTGGGGTACCGCAGGGCTCTGTTTTAGGCCCTTTATTGTTTTTAATTTATATTAACGATTTAGATAAAGGCATACTTAGTCGGATTTCGAAATTTGCGGACGACACGAAGCTGGGTAATCGTGCCTATGTAAGATCGGATGTCGATAAATTGCAGGGGGACCTAAACTCGATTGCCAATTGGGCGGACAAGTGGCAAATGGAATTTAATTTAAGCAAATGCAAGGTAATGCACTTGGGTTGCCATAATTTAAGAGTAGATTATACCATGAAAGGCCAAGTCCTCGACGCGGTTAAATTAGAAAAAGACTTGGGAGTATTAGTCTCAGACGATTTTAAATTCTCGAAGCAATGCGCGGATGCGTGTAAAAAAGCAAATCGCGTTTTGGGTTATATCGCGCGCAATTTCACCTTCAAATCTAAGGATGTAATTTTACCTTTATATAAATCCCTTGTGCGGCCACTTCTCGAATACGCTGTTCAATTTTGGGCTCCATATTTAATGAAAGATATTGCGCAATTAGAAAGAGTGCAGCGTAGGGCTACGAAATTAATTCCAGAGCTGAGGAATAGATCATACGAGGAAAGGCTCAGGGCTTTAGATTTGCCATCGCTAGAAAGCAGAAGATTACGTGGCCAGCTAATAGAAGTATTTAAAATACTAAAGGGTTTCTCAAACGTGGACTTTCGCAATCTGTTCGAACTGGATCATAGGGGAAATACTCGTCAGCACGGGTTAAAATTAGTGAACAAGCGTTTTAACACTAGTATAGCCCAAAACTATTTTACATTTAAAGTTACTCAAAATTGGAATCGGCTGCCCACCCACGTAGTAGATAGCACTTCGGTTAATATGTTCAAAAATCGTCTCGACGTGCATTTGAATAGTTTAAATATAACGTAGTTGAGCACTGTGAATTTGGACGTCCTTGCAGAGAGAGAGAGTTTGGAGCGGAGGTTTAAGGATATGAAATTATGATGACTAAAAATGATGCCGGCGATTCTCTGCATGTGTAGCTTAGATGTCCCATTTCTTTTCCGCCTATCCTATAAGTAGTCTCTATCCCTAAATTAGTTTTTCACCACTAGCAGTCGAGTGGATGCGGAAGATGAGAAGAAAAACTTTCTATCTCCCCCGACCCCTAGTTTGATTAGTTAAAATTGCACGATAATGTACACATGTAGATAAGTGTGTACAGTAGATAGTATTAAAAAAAAAAAAAATAGCATGTTAGAGATACACTCGTAGATAAGGGTGTATCGTAGTTTTTGATTTAGTGTAGCGGACTAGCCTCGAGCGGACCTTAGGGTCTTTGCTGGTCCTAGATTCTGTAGTTCTGTAGTTCTGTAGTTCATATTCATCTTCATCTTCATCTTCTTCTTCTTTATATTCACATCGATCTTTTTCTTCATCTTCTTCATCTTCATCTTCTTCATCTTATTTTTCATCTTCATCTTCTTATTCATCATCATCCTCATCTTCCTCTTCATCATCGTCTTCTTCTTCTTCACCTTCATCTTCTTCTTTAACTTCATCTTCATCTACATCTTCATCTTCATCTTCTTCTTCTTCTTCTTCTTCTTCTTCTTCTTCTTCTTCTTACTAACTTGCTCGAATTCTTCCACAAAATGATTTGCGTGTACGATGAAAGCAAAGCTGTAGACGTAACATATTTAGACTTTAAAAAGGCGTTCGACACCGTCCCCCACCAAAGGTTATTAATGAAAGTTAAAGCAATTGGGGTGACTGGTAAGATTTTAAACTGGATTAGAAATTGGCTGAAAGATCGCTCGCAGCGGGTGGTAATAAATGGGGAATGTTCAGATTGGGCCAGCGTTAGTAGTGAGGTACCGCAGGGCTCTGTTTTAGGCCCTTTATTGTTTTTAATTTATATTAACGATTTAGATAAAGGCATACTTAGTCGGATTTCGAAATTTGCGGACGACACGAAGCTGGGCAATCGTGCCTATGTAAGATCGGATGTCGATAAATTGCAGGGGGACCTAAACTCGATTGCCAATTGGGCGGACAAGTGGCAAATGGAATTTAATTTAAGCAAATGCAAGGTAATGCACTTGGGTTGCCATAATTTAAGAGTAGATTATACCATGAAAGGCCAAGTCCTCGACGCGGTTAAATTAGAAAAAGACTTGGGAGTATTAGTCTCAGACGATTTTAAATTCTCGAAGCAATGCGCGGATGCGTGTAAAAAAGCAAATCGCGTTTTGGGTTATATCGCGCGTAATTTCACCTTCAAATCTAAGGATGTAATTTTACCTTTATATAAATCCCTTGTGCGGCCACTTCTCGAATACGCTGTTCAATTTTGGGCTCCATATTTAATGAAAGATATCGCGCAATTAGAAAGAGTGCAGCGTAGGGCTACGAAATTAATTCCAGAGCTGAGGAATAGATCATACGAGGAAAGGCTCGGGGCTTTAGATTTGCCATCGCTAGAACGCAGAAGATTACGTGGCCAGCTAATAGAAGTATTTAAAATACTAAAGGGTTTCTCAAACGTTGACTTTCGCAATCTGTTCGAACTGGATCATAGGGGAAATACTCGTCAGCACGGGTTAAAATTAGTGAACAAGCGTTTTAACACTAGTATAGCCCAAAACTATTTTACATTTAAAGTTACTCAAAATTGGAATCGGCTGCCCACCCACGTAGTAGATAGCAATTCGGTTAATATGTTCAAAAATCGTCTCGACGTGCATTTGAATAGTTTAAATATAACGTAGTTGAGCACTGTGAATTTAAACGTCCTTGCAGAGAGAGAGTTTGGAGCGGAGGTTTAAGGATATGAAATTATGATGACTAAAAATGATGCCGGCGATTCTCTGCATGTGTAGCTTAGATGTCCCATTTCTTTTCCGCCTATCCTATAAGTAGTCTCTATCCCTAAATTAGCTTTTCACCACCAGCAGTCGAGTGGCTGCGGAAGATGAGAAGAAAAACTTTCTATCTCCCCCGACCCCTAGTTTGATTAGTTAAAATTGCACGATAATGTACACATGTAGATAAGTGTGTACAGTAGATAGTATAAAAAAAAAGATAGCATGTTAGAGATACACTCGTAGATAAAGGTGTATCGTAGTTTTCGATTTAGTGTAGCGGACTAGCCTCGAGCGGACCTTACGGTCTTTGCTGGTCCTAGATTCTGTAGTTCTGTAGTTCTTCTTCTTCTTGATCTTTTTAACTATTTCAATCCTTTGAATTTTCAAAACACCCGAAGTCATTTGTCAAATAAGCAAAAAAAACATTTATAAATTTTCAAAAAATCCTCATCTCAAATCATAGAGTTATATAAGATAAGATTAGAAGAAGAAGGAATAGGTTTTGAAGATGATATCTTGAAATTAAGTGCAATATTCCTTGTAGGCGATGGTTTATACTGACTACATCATTAAAAGATGCAGAAAGGTTAATTAGGGTACTGGTTGAACAGGGTTACACTAGTGGACTCAAATTAACAAAGAAAAAAAGCAGGATTTTAATCTACAATAGCAAAGATTGACCAGACTCGGTTAGTAATATAAAAGTGACAAATGAAATTATATATTTAGGAGTAACAATCTCAAATAAGAAAAACTGTTTCAAGCTTTATCGAATCTATTTACTTCTTGACTGTAATTACTTTTTCTTTAAGTTGCCCCGTCAAACATTTGTCTTCCATTTATCTTGACTTAAGTATTCTTGTTGGTTAGGTTGGTTCTTAATCTTCGTTTTTCTTTTTTGATGCTTTTTCATATTTCTTTCATTTATCTTGAGTTGATTTGTTGGTCCTTCTTGATTCTTGTTGAGTTGGTCCTTCAAGCGTTTTCCTTGACTTCCGTTTTCTTCTTGAGATGTCTTCATAAAAGGTTTTGGACTATTGAGTTTCGAACGCGGTACCATTGGATTTAAACGCCACCACTCTAGCCTCACGACCAGGCTTTAGTCCGTTCTGAGTTGGTAATTTTATCGGCCATTTATATTATCGAGTTGGAAGGAATTTTTCTCTGATACATTTTTGCACCCCACCCCCACATATCATCCATCCCTGTATATGGTTCTGGAATTCTGGGATACACCGAGACCTTAACAGAAACTCCACAAAGGATTAAAAATTCAGTGTATAGGCAGATTATAGGAGCACCAAAATAGGCCCAAATAACAACCCTGAGAGGCGAAATTGGATCAAGTACTATGGAAGTACGAATCAGGGCAAACCAAATAAATTACTTGAAATATGTAGAAGAAAATCATAGAAGCGACCTCCTAAAATGTATAATGGATAAGAAACGAGATGAAAAAAATACTACTGGACGATTTCAACAAAGAAATTTATGGAAAAAGTTGCTATAAAATATGGTGAACTGAAAACTCTAATAAAAGAATAAATTAAAAAGAAAATAAGGATATGGGACGGTAACAACTGGAGAAAGGAATTAAATGAGGAATCACTTTAAGAATCTACTGTAAATGGAAAACTGAAATTAAAGGAGAAGAAAAGCTGTACTCTAATAGACCAGCATCGAATATTTTCTACCGGGCAAGAACAAACAACCTACCATTGAGTGATTTAAACAGACACAAAAATGGAGATACAAAATGCTTAATGTGTGATAGTGAATTAGAAGATTTGAAGCATTTCATTCTGTGGTGCCCTGCCAACAATGAACTTAGAGCAAAAGAACCAATATTCCAACAGCCATATATTGAAAACGAAGAACACCTGTTAGAACAATTACTATTTGAGGAACGAAGAGAAATAGAACAAAGGACATTTTATACAAGTGCTGGACAAAGAGAAACTAAAAGGACATCAATATAAAAGGCTAAAGAGAAGCGCCGTTGCAAAGGCATTGCTTTTCGACCCCCCAACCTGAACCTGAACCAGGCTCCTCTGTTCCTGGCAGTTTGCTCCCACGAAGAAGGTTCGATTTTGCTTTGGTCCTCCTCCTCGGGGTCTTGTGCCGATGGCGAGTTTCCCGTAGAGCATGATCCTGGGGAGTCGAGAGGGGTCCATTCCTAGGATGTTCCCTTCCTATCGAAGATGATGTTGCATGATCGTGGCTTCGACGCTAGGTAGCAAGGCTCTGTTCAGGACCCAGGTGTTGCTGATGAAATCTTCCCAGCGTATTTTGAGGATGTCTCAGCTTGTACTGCTGGAATCGCTCGAGGCGTTTGATGTCAAGGCGGTAGAGCGTCCAAGTCTCTCAGGCATAGAGAAAGGTAGAGAGGACTACAGCCCGAAAGACCATGATCTTGGATCGAATGGTCAGTGCATGGTTGTTGAAAACGCGGCGGCCAAGGCGACCGTAGGCAGAATGGGCTACCTTGATCCGCCCTTCCACGTCTTTTCTGTACGTGGGGGTTTTCGAGAGAATGTTCCCCAGCTATGAAAAGTGTATGGGTAGTGGGAAAGTCATGTTATTTGTTTGTACAAAGGTAATCAATTTGTGGGTGCGTCCTCGGTAATTATAAGGGGGTGTAATGAAGAGTCCTGGTTGCTGTAGCACTGCTTAAAATCACCCGTCTAGAGGAGTGTGTGGGAAGAGGTTCCGATAGAGTTGACTCGACGGGTAATGAGGACCTTAGGTAATGGGCCTACTTTATGTCCCTGTTGAATTGGTTCTGACTCCTTACACTCTTTATAGTTTCTCACGAAGGATTATGCGTTAGGCTTGGCTTACCGAAGGTGTCTTCGTTATCGGGGTTAGAAAAAGACTTCGAAAGGACGCGGCAAAAGAAAATAACTTTATTCTTAAATTGGCCTACTAAAAGCGGCAAGTGGAAGCGTCTCGAGTTCTTTGAGGTCAGTGAGTAGGCTTTTGTTAACGGGGCTTCGTAACGCTACTAATGGTGTTATACTTAATAAATAACTTTATGTTTGTATATCTATCTAAACTTTGAAGTGTTTTATTTGAATCCTGGATGTAACTGAGCAATTCTAAATCTGCGGTTGATCGTGTTTGAGGGGGTTTTGTAAATCCAAAATAATCGTCACTGTCCGATACACCACTGGATGATTCAACTTTGGGTCTCTCTGGTGAATTCTCAATCGCTTGAATCATAATATTTTTAACAGAGTCTTGGTAGCTTGAGTTGTCCCATGAAATACTAATATCTAACCAGCGGAGTTTGAGGAATGGATGGCTTGTTAATGCAACAATGGTATCTGTAACGCTGGCTTCATTTGTCAAGGTCAAATAAGATTGGTAGCGCTTTCCAAAACCCTTAATGACTGCACTTAGAAGAGGTTGGCAAAATTTCAGATAACGTGACTGAAGGCGCTTCAGCATTTTCTCCACAGTGAGCAGGTTGGGAGCAATTCTCCATAAAAATAGTTTTGTTTTCCCTGTAGGCGATCAATTGCCACTGCAGTAGGAGCCAAAACTGAGACATATTCCCCAAGAAATTCAATTTCCTGACTTCTGAACACTGGAAGTTCAAAGGACGTCATGAGTTGATGTAATTTGTCCTTGTGTTTTAAAAGTAATGACGATGCATCAAACAGAGAGTTCCACCTTGTAATGCAAGACACCTTTAATGAGCAATTGATAAACAGCTTTGATAATCTCTGCTGATTTTGGACGACCGCTTTTGTTTCATAATGCTGAGCATTTCCCTATCACAGCCTGAGTGATATTTGTCTATGAAGATATTTTCAGTGCGTGTTTTGCATCAGTTGTGGCGACGAGACTGAATGTGTGTGAAACACATCGCACATGCTTAGGTAGGCTGAAGCCGCATGGGTCAGACGAAAGTTATTCTTCCTGAACTAAGGCACTTCTCATTAAGAAACTATCCTCCAACTCGTGCTCACCCTGATCTTCTTCACCTACCTGGATTCCATCTTCTGAATATGTGGACACATTTGCAGCAGTGACTTCAAATTCCTTAAACGATTGTCAAAATTAGAGCCGTTATCAGTGACGGTGCTCGTGATTTTCTGCAGGGGGATATCGTATTCATTGATGATGTTCTCCATATTTTCAGCAATCTTGATGTAGTTATGTTCTCCTTTGAAGCAATAGCATGCTAATACTCCACTGTGACGAAGAAGAGAAGCTTCCTCAAGCTGAAAAAAAATGAAATAACAGTCTAATGTTTGTCTCATAAATGTTTCAATAAATTTTACATATTTATATAATTGATAAATTCCACCAAAAAATAGGTCTGCCTTTAGCCAAGAGCTGATAACTCCTTAATTGTAAGACATTTTCAATTTCATATTTCATAAAGAGCAAAATCTTAACATAACCAATGAACTGTAACTCCCAAAAAACTACGGTGACGAGTTGACCAAATATCTGCAGTAAGACATAAGTAAGAGGTGCAGTCTAGTTTATTCTTCAGAAGAGCTCTTGTCACTTTCTCTTCTTCTATAAGATTTCGGCCTAGCGTCCGCTTTGAAATGACGTCAACTGAAGAATTTAGACCTGCGGTAGTTGAATGTGTGATTATTGTGAGTGAAATTGATTTTCACAATAAAATGAGAATATATTGTATGCATATAAAATTTTATATATAAAATGTGGCTATATGAATATCATGTAGCTATATATGACTGGTACATTAATTCATAAATATATTATTAGTCCTTCATATTCAGAATTACATAATAAAATATTGACTTTCAGTATTGTTAGGAATATATACATTATCAAGCTTTATTTCCTACATTTTTGACGGGTGGGCATGTTAGTTTTGACATAATGGTATACAGGTATTGCCACTATAACAAAATACATCGTTATAGGAATTCATCTAATAACTACATATGATCGACCATTGATTCGAACGCCTAAGTATTCGGTCATTATAAGGGCTTAACCTGTACTACTAATACTATAATTAAGTAAACAACACTTGTAACTCAGAACTCACCTTTAATTAATCTCACAAAAACTGGTTGCTCCATGGTTGATAGGGGATGCACGCCTTGTATGATAAAATCTGCAATCAGCTTATCAACATCAGATTGTTTGGCCTTCTTAGTATTTACCGAAAAACACTCCGGTAATGTCTTAACTTTAACACCGCTACATGAAGGACCATCGTCTAACACTGAACATTTTATTTTTGAATCCTTTCTTTGAGCTGTTACGTAGGTATCCGCTTTTTGCACTAAAGCAGGATGCTTCCTCTGTTGATAAATGTACATAATCAAATAATTGAAGGACATTTGTTTCACGTTGCCATAATTCACGTTAAATTCAATCAGCATATACTATTAATAAAGGTGTTGCAAAAGGAAGAAGGTAGGTTCATGTATGGTAAACCTACGCTACTTAACAATATCGTTAGCTACTTGTCAATTCAATTAAGTATCATATAATTAGCTTTAATAAATTCATACCTTCAAATGAATGCGTAGATTGGAAGTAGCATTGCTAGCCGCAGAGATTTCGCCATTGCATGATATACATACACACTTCACTTTTTTTCCGTCGGAAGATTTCACTCTAAAAATTTACCATCTAGTAAAGGATGACTATAATTACATGGTTCTTTATCGTCCTCGTCTTTATTATTGTCTAATTTCTCCATTTCACACTCTTTCGAAGAAGCTGAAGTTGCCATGCAGCAGTTGAAATAACGCTGAGCGCTCTCACTATATAACCGAACACAACTGTGATTAACTGAATTTGAACTGATGCAAGAAATTTTCCCTCACTGGCCCACGCAGTCAACCGTTTGTGTCATACAAGTTGCGACAAGCTAAAACATGCATTACACGTTCTAAACAGCTATATAAACCTATTATCAGTAAAGTATTTGCAAAAAGTATTTAAATACATTGTATTTAAATACTGAATTTAAATACATGATTTCAAATCTATTTAAAAATACAATTTTAAATTCAGAAGTGTATTTAAATATTGCCCACCTCTGTATGGAACAAATATAATAAAACATAAACAAAGCAGAAATAAAACAACTACAAACAATAGAAAACTCATTATACAGGACAATGGTAGGAGCAACAAAAACAAGAACTATAAGCTGCCTGAGAGAAGAAATAGGAGTTTCACTAATAGCCTAAAAAATTATGGGAGGAAAACAAAATATATAAAAAGCTTAATGGAAGGAACAACAAATAAATTAGCAAGGGAAATATTACACATAAGAAGAGAAGATAGGAAAACAAATGAATGAGAGAATGCAAAGAATGCTCAAAAGAACAAAATATAAATAAAGAAGCATTAGAATAAATGCAAATGGAAGAACTAAAAAATAGAATTTATGATTGGGATACAAAATAAATGGAAAGAAGATTTGGAGAAGAAAACAGTGTAAAAATATATAATAAATGGAGAACTACATTAGGACAAGGAAATGAAGTTTACGACAATACACCTGCATCAGAAACATTTTTCAGATGTCTAATAAATACATTAAAACTAAATGATAGAAAAATACTCGAAAACGGTGAGACAAAGTTCCCATTTTGTGAGGCTGAAAAAGAAGATTTAAAACACTTCATATTTGCTCGCTTTCTTTGGGAAGTCCATCGAGGTCGATGATGACGGATGCCCTCATATATGAACCTTCCACATCAGACAACCATCGCCGCGGGACTTGGTTAGGGTCGTTTTTTTTGAGGGCATAAAACCTGCACTAGGTTTTAACGGGTAATGATGTGTGCAGTCTTCGGACTCGTATCTTGACCGAGGGGAGAATTACCCTGATAGCAGGAGAGGCTCGAGACGACCAGGCTTTATCCTCGGCTGCAGGAAGCTGCCGAGACACCGGTTTGTTAGTGCTCGCCTATAGGCACTCTCGATCCTGGTTTTTGGTCGAGGTATTCTTCCTCTATCCTTTACCTAAAAAAGGCAAGACCCACAAAGCAGTTGTAAATATCAAGAAGAAAGACAGAGGTTGAGAGAACTACAACAGCCATACAAAGAAAACAAAGAATTATTGGGAGAATTACTTTTATTGTAAGAAAATATAGAAAACAAAAAAATGGTATTACATAAATTTTGGATTAAAAGAACAAAAATCAAAAAAGAACAACAGAGCCAGACCAACTGAAAGCCAAACAAACTAAACAAATAGTAAAAGATAAGGAGGTGACGTTGCAAAGTCAATACCTCTGACAGTCATCGCATCGTATTTAAGGTAGCAAGTGACTGCTTACAAGAAAATTAATTAGCTTTTTTTTTATCCATGGAAAGCAAACTTTTGAGGTCAGAGCCGTTATCAAAAGTTTAACAAACCTTGATTGGAAATCCCCGGCTATTGTCGATTATTTGCAGCATGTTTATGGTAAGTCTACACCACATAGAAACACTGTTTTGAGGTTGATGAAACGAGAAAAAATATTGGAGGAAGAGGTGAAATAGGATATGAGTAGGATGAAGAAAGTGAAACTGCTGGAGAAGATGGGGTCATGGTAGAAATGTTAGAGGCCTTGGGAGAATTTGCAATAAAGAATATTACAGTTCTGGTTAATCAGATTTATAATGCGGGTGCAATACCTAAACAGATGTGCAATTCAATTTTTATTCTATTACCAAAGATAAACAGAATACTGGAATGTAGTAAACACTGCATGATAAGTATAATGAAACAAATAACAAAGATAATTTTAAGGATTATAATGACCAGAATAAAAAATAAAGTGAGAGAACAGGTATCCTGGGAGCAATATGGCTTCTTAGAAGGAAAGGGAACAACTAATGCAATATTTGTGATGAGAACAATTGTGGAAAGAATAATCGAAACTAAAAAGTAGGGTGTAGTGAACCCCGGAAGGAAGCCTCATTAGGGGGCGCGAAAAAAGGGGGTCCTTAAGACCACGAGCCCCAAATTCTGTGGAGGCGCCTAACAGCTCAGATAGGGTGGTTATGAAGTGCTAAAATAGATGGGTAAATAGGAAACCATAGCCATTTAAGCAAATAGAGGACGCTTTTAGTCTCTTTCATTACAGTTTTATACTCAAGAAAAAAGAAACCAACGAAAGCTCCGGAGGAAGAAACAAAAAAAAGCGTCTAAGCCCTTGGAAAACAGGACGACGTGCCCCACCGCCTCACTAGGGACAGGAGGCACCCTAGAATACTTACAAGTACTTCTACGAATAATTGATCACAAAAATAAGCCAACCCAAAGAAAAACAATTGTGAAGCGCTCTATGGACAAGTAAAATGAATCCTCGTCAAGATCATCGATATACAAAAAGGCTTCATTGCAATTTTGAACGCAGAGGAAGAAGTTCGTGTCCCAAGAAGGAATCGAAACACAATCGACTGATGCCCCAAATTCACCCCAGATGAAACAGAAGTGTTATCTGCCGGAAGGAAGACATCTAGGTAGGTTCACATGAAAAGGACGAGATGAAGATAGAAAGTGAGAAAAATTACGAAGGTATCAAAATAAACGAAATATATAAATTTGGCCAGCACGCACATGTATTCAAAATACTGTGTGCGCCTACAGAGATAGCTTAAAAAATACACCAACAAGGACACTCAGAGGCGGATCCAAGGGGGAAGTCCCAAGACCGCCTCCATAACTAGGAAGAAATTCCACACAGCCTGCCTGGCTTGCATCACTATTCGAGTCGGCACTTCGTGTCTTGAGTCACGTCGGACGCACGGTGCGTGCGCTTGACTCGCTGATCAGTCGGATCGCGCATCCTGACTCACATGTTTGGCCCTTCTGCTTTTTGTCAGCTGGCCTGAGCTGGGCATGTGCTTGCTGGCATCTTTCATTTTTGGAACTAATTCCAACATCCTCTCTCTCTCTCTCTCTCTTCTCTCTCCTCGCAACTACGCCAGCATAATCCCCGCATCATCCTCGCTCTGAAACACAGCAGTACAAAGTAAGTGATTTTTTTATTATGTATTGTTACGGACATGGGGTGATGTGAGCGGCTGGGCTTTTCCATGTGATGCATTAGTTCCCTCTCATTCACCGGGCGTGTACCATGAGGCGAGCCGGCGATATTAAGATCACCTCGTTCTTCAAGACCAAAGTGGCCAAGATGAGTGATGATTTGCGAGCGTGATTTCAAGGAGCTGGAGCAACAGCCAAGCACTTTAACATCGACAGCCTGTAGATCCGACAGCAAAGCCGAATCTCACCATGAGGAGCAAGAGTGCAAGGAACTCACTTCTCTTTTCCGCATGGCACACTGACACCCCTGGCAGCTCCAGTGGACGTTGCCAACTTCAATGGGAACGAGGCGGCTACAGACTCCGAGAAAGTGGCCTTAAATAATCAGGCTTCCCCGTCTGTCGAATCGTTACCCTTCATTGAAGAAGGTGGCCATAAGAGGCGATTCCAACCAAGCTGGTACATCACATACCCCTGGCTTAAGTACTCGTTGCTGAACGAGGGTGGATACTGCGTTACATGTGTGCTGTTCGGCGGAAATACGGGCGGATTTGGAGATCATAGGCTGGGCACCTTAGTGTTAAAGCCAACGTGCAGGTACAAAAAGCCACCGAACTCCTCAGCAGTCACAATAAGCACAGATATCACGCGACAGCTATGATGAAAATGGGGGGGTTTGTCGACACTTTGCGAAATTCGACGAGGGTTTTCGACGCCATGCTACAGGCGAAGAAGAACGAGCAAATCGAGACCAACCGGCGCCTGTTGGTTCAGGTTATTGAGAGCATCCTCTTCTGCGGACGAAATATGCTGCCTCTCCGTGGGCATTGATATGACGGTCCATTGGACCTCTCTATTCCGAGCAAAACAGAATAGAGCCAGGGAGGAGATGCCGAAGACAACTACCTTCTCACCAGCTTGGCTAGCCAAGCCAACTCCACCCTCATTAGCAAAACCATTCAGAACGATCTGATCGATACCACAGATGGGTGACACTGCAACTTCTATCCCCCAAATAGGACTCTTATTCCAAAAGTAGAATTCATGCTATTTTGACATTATGAACCGATGTCACCATATTCATATTTCGCTTTACAGGTTGATTAGTGCTGGAAGAGGTATTAGCCGGAGTGTGAGGTGTATTCGCAGTGCTAATGGACGAGACCACGGACGTCTCAGGGAAGGAGCAAGACACCATTATCCCTCGACACGTTGAAAAGGACATCAAGAAGAACTTTCTCACTTTCGTCAATGCTAAGAACCTCACTGGTGAAGGCCTGGGGCAACTGCTCATTCACACCGTACATGGCCTTAGTTTGGACTTGTCAAACTGCCGGGGCTTTGCCTTCGACGGAGCGAGTGTCATGATGGGGAAGTTCAGAGGTTGTGCCGCTATCATCATGGAGCAATACCCACTCGCCAAACCGATCCACTGATTTAATCAACGACTGAACCTGGTTCTGACCAAGGCCTGCAATGTGAAAGAAGTGTAACTCACCCTTCAGACGCTCAACGAAGTCCATGACTTAATTTACTTCAGGAACATGAGGACGCTCCGGTTCTCCAAAATCATGAATTTTCCTCAGCTAAGCGGGAGAAGTTGGTGCCCTTGTGTCCTACCAGATGGGTTGAGCTGTATGGTGCAGCCCTCGTGTTCATCAAGTTTCTGCCTCACATCGCGGTCTTCATGGAAGAGGAAATGAAGTTGGATGCCAATGCTGGAATCTTACTCGCCTGTTGGTTCAGGTTATTGAGAGCATCCTCTTCTGCGGACGAAATATGCTGCCTCTCCGTGGGCATTGATATGACGGTCCATTGGACCTCTCTATTCCGAGCAAAACAGAATAGAGCCAGGGAGGAGATGCCGAAGTCAACTACCTTCTCACCAGCTTGGCTAGCCAAGCCAACTCCACCCTCATTAGCAAAACCATTCAGAACGATCTGATCGATACCACAGATGGGTGACACTGCAACTTCTATCCCCCAAATAGGACTCTTATTCCAAAAGTAGAATTCATGCTATTTTGACATTATGAACCGATGTCACCATATTCATATTTCGCTTTACAGGTTGATTAGTGCTGGAAGAGGTATTAGCCGGAGTGTGAGGTGTATTCGCAGTGCTAATGGACGAGACCACGGACGTCTCAGGGAAGGAGCAAGACACCATTATCCCTCGACACGTTGAAAAGGACATCAAGAAGAACTTTCTCACTTTCGTCAATGCTAAGAACCTCACTGGTGAAGGCCTGGGGCAACTGCTCATTCACACCGTACATGGCCTTAGTTTGGACTTGTCAAACTGCCGGGGCTTTGCCTTCGACGGAGCGAGTGTCATGATGGGGAAGTTCAGAGGTTGTGCCGCTATCATCATGGAGCAATACCCACTCGCCAAACCGATCCACTGATTTAATCAACGACTGAACCTGGTTCTGACCAAGGCCTGCAATGTGAAAGAAGTGTAACTCACCCTTCAGACGCTCAACGAAGTCCATGACTTAATTTACTTCAGGAACATGAGGACGCTCCGGTTCTCCAAAATCATGAATTTTCCTCAGCTAAGCGGGAGAAGTTGGTGCCCTTGTGTCCTACCAGATGGGTTGAGCTGTATGGTGCAGCCCTCGTGTTCATCAAGTTTCTGCCTCACATCGCGGTCTTCATGGAAGAGGAAATGAAGTTGGATGCCAATGCTGGAATCTTACTCGCCTGTTGGTTCAGGTTATTGAGAGCATCCTCTTCTGCGGACGAAATATGCTGCCTCTCCGTGGGCATTGATATGACGGTCCATTGGACCTCTCTATTCCGAGCAAAACAGAATAGAGCCAGGGAGGAGATGCCGAAGTCAACTACCTTCTCACCAGCTTGGCTAGCCAAGCCAACTCCACCCTCATTAGCAAAACCATTCAGAACGATCTGATCGATACCACAGATGGGTGACACTGCAACTTCTATCCCCCAAATAGGACTCTTATTCCAAAAGTAGAATTCATGCTATTTTGACATTATGAACCGATGTCACCATATTCATATTTCGCTTTACAGGTTGATTAGTGCTGGAAGAGGTATTAGCCGGAGTGTGAGGTGTATTCGCAGTGCTAATGGACGAGACCACGGACGTCTCAGGGAAGGAGCAAGACACCATTATCCCTCGACACGTTGAAAAGGACATCAAGAAGAACTTTCTCACTTTCGTCAATGCTAAGAACCTCACTGGTGAAGGCCTGGGGCAACTGCTCATTCACACCGTACATGGCCTTAGTTTGGACTTGTCAAACTGCCGGGGCTTTGCCTTCGACGGAGCGAGTGTCATGATGGGGAAGTTCAGAGGTTGTGCCGCTATCATCATGGAGCAATACCCACTCGCCAAACCGATCCACTGATTTAATCAACGACTGAACCTGGTTCTGACCAAGGCCTGCAATGTGAAAGAAGTGTAACTCACCCTTCAGACGCTCAACGAAGTCCATGACTTAATTTACTTCAGGAACATGAGGACGCTCCGGTTCTCCAAAATCATGAATTTTCCTCAGCTAAGCGGGAGAAGTTGGTGCCCTTGTGTCCTACCAGATGGGTTGAGCTGTATGGTGCAGCCCTCGTGTTCATCAAGTTTCTGCCTCACATCGCGGTCTTCATGGAAGAGGAAATGAAGTTGGATGCCAATGCTGGAATCTTACTCGCCTGTTGGTTCAGGTTATTGAGAGCATCCTCTTCTGCGGACGAAATATGCTGCCTCTCCGTGGGCATTGATATGACGGTCCATTGGACCTCTCTATTCCGAGCAAAACAGAATAGAGCCAGGGAGGAGATGCCGAAGTCAACTACCTTCTCACCAGCTTGGCTAGCCAAGCCAACTCCACCCTCATTAGCAAAACCATTCAGAACGATCTGATCGATACCACAGATGGGTGACACTGCAACTTCTATCCCCCAAATAGGACTCTTATTCCAAAAGTAGAATTCATGCTATTTTGACATTATGAACCGATGTCACCATATTCATATTTCGCTTTACAGGTTGATTAGTGCTGGAAGAGGTATTAGCCGGAGTGTGAGGTGTATTCGCAGTGCTAATGGACGAGACCACGGACGTCTCAGGGAAGGAGCAAGACACCATTATCCCTCGACACGTTGAAAAGGACATCAAGAAGAACTTTCTCACTTTCGTCAATGCTAAGAACCTCACTGGTGAAGGCCTGGGGCAACTGCTCATTCACACCGTACATGGCCTTAGTTTGGACTTGTCAAACTGCCGGGGCTTTGCCTTCGACGGAGCGAGTGTCATGATGGGGAAGTTCAGAGGTTGTGCCGCTATCATCATGGAGCAATACCCACTCGCCAAACCGATCCACTGATTTAATCAACGACTGAACCTGGTTCTGACCAAGGCCTGCAATGTGAAAGAAGTGTAACTCACCCTTCAGACGCTCAACGAAGTCCATGACTTAATTTACTTCAGGAACATGAGGACGCTCCGGTTCTCCAAAATCATGAATTTTCCTCAGCTAAGCGGGAGAAGTTGGTGCCCTTGTGTCCTACCAGATGGGTTGAGCTGTATGGTGCAGCCCTCGTGTTCATCAAGTTTCTGCCTCACATCGCGGTCTTCATGGAAGAGGAAATGAAGTTGGATGCCAATGCTGGAATCTTACTCGCCTGTTGGTTCAGGTTATTGAGAGCATCCTCTTCTGCGGACGAAATATGCTGCCTCTCCGTGGGCATTGATATGACGGTCCATTGGACCTCTCTATTCCGAGCAAAACAGAATAGAGCCAGGGAGGAGATGCCGAAGTCAACTACCTTCTCACCAGCTTGGCTAGCCAAGCCAACTCCACCCTCATTAGCAAAACCATTCAGAACGATCTGATCGATACCACAGATGGGTGACACTGCAACTTCTATCCCCCAAATAGGACTCTTATTCCAAAAGTAGAATTCATGCTATTTTGACATTATGAACCGATGTCACCATATTCATATTTCGCTTTACAGGTTGATTAGTGCTGGAAGAGGTATTAGCCGGAGTGTGAGGTGTATTCGCAGTGCTAATGGACGAGACCACGGACGTCTCAGGGAAGGAGCAAGACACCATTATCCCTCGACACGTTGAAAAGGACATCAAGAAGAACTTTCTCACTTTCGTCAATGCTAAGAACCTCACTGGTGAAGGCCTGGGGCAACTGCTCATTCACACCGTACATGGCCTTAGTTTGGACTTGTCAAACTGCCGGGGCTTTGCCTTCGACGGAGCGAGTGTCATGATGGGGAAGTTCAGAGGTTGTGCCGCTATCATCATGGAGCAATACCCACTCGCCAAACCGATCCACTGATTTAATCAACGACTGAACCTGGTTCTGACCAAGGCCTGCAATGTGAAAGAAGTGTAACTCACCCTTCAGACGCTCAACGAAGTCCATGACTTAATTTACTTCAGGAACATGAGGACGCTCCGGTTCTCCAAAATCATGAATTTTCCTCAGCTAAGCGGGAGAAGTTGGTGCCCTTGTGTCCTACCAGATGGGTTGAGCTGTATGGTGCAGCCCTCGTGTTCATCAAGTTTCTGCCTCACATCGCGGTCTTCATGGAAGAGGAAATGAAGTTGGATGCCAATGCTGGAATCTTACTCGCCTGTTGGTTCAGGTTATTGAGAGCATCCTCTTCTGCGGACGAAATATGCTGCCTCTCCGTGGGCATTGATATGACGGTCCATTGGACCTCTCTATTCCGAGCAAAACAGAATAGAGCCAGGGAGGAGATGCCGAAGTCAACTACCTTCTCACCAGCTTGGCTAGCCAAGCCAACTCCACCCTCATTAGCAAAACCATTCAGAACGATCTGATCGATACCACAGATGGGTGACACTGCAACTTCTATCCCCCAAATAGGACTCTTATTCCAAAAGTAGAATTCATGCTATTTTGACATTATGAACCGATGTCACCATATTCATATTTCGCTTTACAGGTTGATTAGTGCTGGAAGAGGTATTAGCCGGAGTGTGAGGTGTATTCGCAGTGCTAATGGACGAGACCACGGACGTCTCAGGGAAGGAGCAAGACACCATTATCCCTCGACACGTTGAAAAGGACATCAAGAAGAACTTTCTCACTTTCGTCAATGCTAAGAACCTCACTGGTGAAGGCCTGGGGCAACTGCTCATTCACACCGTACATGGCCTTAGTTTGGACTTGTCAAACTGCCGGGGCTTTGCCTTCGACGGAGCGAGTGTCATGATGGGGAAGTTCAGAGGTTGTGCCGCTATCATCATGGAGCAATACCCACTCGCCAAACCGATCCACTGATTTAATCAACGACTGAACCTGGTTCTGACCAAGGCCTGCAATGTGAAAGAAGTGTAACTCACCCTTCAGACGCTCAACGAAGTCCATGACTTAATTTACTTCAGGAACATGAGGACGCTCCGGTTCTCCAAAATCATGAATTTTCCTCAGCTAAGCGGGAGAAGTTGGTGCCCTTGTGTCCTACCAGATGGGTTGAGCTGTATGGTGCAGCCCTCGTGTTCATCAAGTTTCTGCCTCACATCGCGGTCTTCATGGAAGAGGAAATGAAGTTGGATGCCAATGCTGGAATCTTACTCGCCTGTTGGTTCAGGTTATTGAGAGCATCCTCTTCTGCGGACGAAATATGCTGCCTCTCCGTGGGCATTGATATGACGGTCCATTGGACCTCTCTATTCCGAGCAAAACAGAATAGAGCCAGGGAGGAGATGCCGAAGTCAACTACCTTCTCACCAGCTTGGCTAGCCAAGCCAACTCCACCCTCATTAGCAAAACCATTCAGAACGATCTGATCGATACCACAGATGGGTGACACTGCAACTTCTATCCCCCAAATAGGACTCTTATTCCAAAAGTAGAATTCATGCTATTTTGACATTATGAACCGATGTCACCATATTCATATTTCGCTTTACAGGTTGATTAGTGCTGGAAGAGGTATTAGCCGGAGTGTGAGGTGTATTCGCAGTGCTAATGGACGAGACCACGGACGTCTCAGGGAAGGAGCAAGACACCATTATCCCTCGACACGTTGAAAAGGACATCAAGAAGAACTTTCTCACTTTCGTCAATGCTAAGAACCTCACTGGTGAAGGCCTGGGGCAACTGCTCATTCACACCGTACATGGCCTTAGTTTGGACTTGTCAAACTGCCGGGGCTTTGCCTTCGACGGAGCGAGTGTCATGATGGGGAAGTTCAGAGGTTGTGCCGCTATCATCATGGAGCAATACCCACTCGCCAAACCGATCCACTGATTTAATCAACGACTGAACCTGGTTCTGACCAAGGCCTGCAATGTGAAAGAAGTGTAACTCACCCTTCAGACGCTCAACGAAGTCCATGACTTAATTTACTTCAGGAACATGAGGACGCTCCGGTTCTCCAAAATCATGAATTTTCCTCAGCTAAGCGGGAGAAGTTGGTGCCCTTGTGTCCTACCAGATGGGTTGAGCTGTATGGTGCAGCCCTCGTGTTCATCAAGTTTCTGCCTCACATCGCGGTCTTCATGGAAGAGGAAATGAAGTTGGATGCCAATGCTGGAATCTTACTCGCCTGTTGGTTCAGGTTATTGAGAGCATCCTCTTCTGCGGACGAAATATGCTGCCTCTCCGTGGGCATTGATATGACGGTCCATTGGACCTCTCTATTCCGAGCAAAACAGAATAGAGCCAGGGAGGAGATGCCGAAGTCAACTACCTTCTCACCAGCTTGGCTAGCCAAGCCAACTCCACCCTCATTAGCAAAACCATTCAGAACGATCTGATCGATACCACAGATGGGTGACACTGCAACTTCTATCCCCCAAATAGGACTCTTATTCCAAAAGTAGAATTCATGCTATTTTGACATTATGAACCGATGTCACCATATTCATATTTCGCTTTACAGGTTGATTAGTGCTGGAAGAGGTATTAGCCGGAGTGTGAGGTGTATTCGCAGTGCTAATGGACGAGACCACGGACGTCTCAGGGAAGGAGCAAGACACCATTATCCCTCGACACGTTGAAAAGGACATCAAGAAGAACTTTCTCACTTTCGTCAATGCTAAGAACCTCACTGGTGAAGGCCTGGGGCAACTGCTCATTCACACCGTACATGGCCTTAGTTTGGACTTGTCAAACTGCCGGGGCTTTGCCTTCGACGGAGCGAGTGTCATGATGGGGAAGTTCAGAGGTTGTGCCGCTATCATCATGGAGCAATACCCACTCGCCAAACCGATCCACTGATTTAATCAACGACTGAACCTGGTTCTGACCAAGGCCTGCAATGTGAAAGAAGTGTAACTCACCCTTCAGACGCTCAACGAAGTCCATGACTTAATTTACTTCAGGAACATGAGGACGCTCCGGTTCTCCAAAATCATGAATTTTCCTCAGCTAAGCGGGAGAAGTTGGTGCCCTTGTGTCCTACCAGATGGGTTGAGCTGTATGGTGCAGCCTTCGTGTTCATCAAGTTTCTGCCTCACATCGCGGTCTTCATGGAAGAGGAAATGAAGTTGGATGCCAATGCTGGAATCTTACTCGCCGCGATTAGAGCCTCTCGCTTTTTCATTGAGCTGGTGTGGCGGAGCCAGTTTTGGCCCACACACTTGAACCGAGCAGGCCCTTGCAGAAGAAGAACGGTAACTTGGCATCTGCGTACGCACTGATTCGTGGGATAGAGACTGTTTTCGCCAAGTTCAGAAAGAATGCCAAGGAGCACTTCCACAATGTATTTTCTCAAAAGCCAAGGATCTCCTGATTGAAGTGGACTCAGCTCACGATGACGTCCATGTTCCCCGAGTCTGTGCATGACAGACCTAGTGCGAGAATATCCCGGTCAGGACTGCTGAGGAGTACTATCGACGTTCGGTTTATATTTCGTTCGTTGACTAAGTGATTTCCGAGCTGAAGAGAAGAATTGAGGACGATACCATGCCAGTTGTTCTCCGGTTGAAGGAGCTTCTCAACGGCTGAAAGGCAGACGTGGATGCCGTCCTTAAGGCCGCTAAGCTCTATGAGAGCGATATTGAGTCACTGGTATTCGTTCAAGCGGAGGCATAGCTGTGGACCAATTCCGCTCTGGTCTTCGGCACTGCCAAGAATGAGAAGGAGTACGCCGAAACCCATATGTTAACGAACATTGCAAAGCTCCTGACCATCTTAATGACTTTGTCGGTCGTAGCTGCAGAGACAGAACGCTCATTCTCAGCCTTGAAACGGCTAAAGACGTATATGAGGAGCACCATTGGCCAGGATCGCCTTAACGGCCTCGCCCTACTCGCCGTCCACAATGACATTCAAGTTTCGAATGATCAAATGATTAACAAGTTTGAGGAGAAAAACCGCAGTCTTCTCTTCGCTTAGGCACATGAAGAGGGACTCTAGGCATGGGCCACGACTTTGAGTGAGCCTACTCCTGGAAAATAAAAATACTTTTTCTATTATGTACCTTGTTACTTAAGTGGGCGAAATGACTTGCAGCTAGCCTACATCATTATAGTCTACACTACATGTACATATTCTTCATTGTGCAGGAATGAATATGACGAGGACAAGCAGACGCTAGTTTGTTTATACAACGTCAACCGTTACGCTCCACATGGGCCAAGACTTTACCCCCGACCCTTTTTCCAGCTGCCTCAAGACCCTTCGAAGTCGCGCGCAAAGACGGATTTCGGTCGGCAGATTTCATAATTTACGAGACTGGTGGTGTAGTCCGTTTATAATAAAAATCTTGCTGCCTAAGGCTTCGTCGGCAGAAAATCTATGAACAAGCTCACTATCCCCTCCGATTATTAATGTCTATTTTTCGCCAAATAGAAGAAACCTCACCTTTTCCGTGCGTAAACATGAAGGGGCGGGGTGTCACAGCGTTGAAAATTTATGCCCTAGGAGAGGGGCTTTAGTGTGGGCTAGTGAGGGTTCACCACTCCTAAAATCCCTCGTCTCCCCTCTCCCCAGGGGATAATCGACGTATATATTTCGATCTTGAGAAATTTGGAGGAGAATTCGCGTAGCCATCCAGAGAAGAAAACGAGTTCCTGAGTTAAACGGGGAATAAAGAAGATAGTTGGAACCAAGTGAGACTTACCCTCCTGCGAGGCTGTTCCTTTAGTCGCTTATTGAAGCAGACCAGTGGTATTGAAACCAACTCTCCTACCATTCTCGTCCAGAGAAAATCACGTATCTCAGTTTGCTGAAAAAGCAGATACCCCTAACCAGTGAGGAAGACCAAAGTGAATTCCCATTTGAGAAGGGATTCGCATCTTGGTTAAGTCTCATCGTCGAGAAGCCAGAATTGGTAACACGGAGATCGGGATAACTTCCATTCATCCAAGATCCCCTCACTTATATCTTAAAGTCGAGAGAAGCATCGTCACTCGCTTCCACCTCCCCGGGAGAAGCATCAGCTGTTGTTCCGACTCACCTTACCTCGCTCGCCTCACCTCAGCGAAGACGTCCCTAGTCTAACTCGCCCAAACCAACTCATTGAGGCGTCTCACTTTCAAGGTCATCCAACTGTCGACACACTCTGAGTTAAAGGTAAAACGAATACAAAAAATATTCATTTTTTTGTTATTTACAATTCCGTTCCAAACTCTATTCGTAACTATTTCAATCCAATAGTCGTAACCAGACTATTTCAATTTCAAATGACTTAAGAACTAGCATTAATTGAGCTTAAATCGCGTGTATTAGAAGTGATTTTTGCGTCAACCATCTCGTATTACTTAGTTGTAGTGTGGATTTTTATTAGACGTTCTTACTATAAAATTAGTGTATTTAAAGATTTAATATATAGTTCTTTTATGTGATTAAAAGTATATTTTGTCGGAGTTGTTTAAATAGATCCTTGAATGCAGCAAATGTCAATAGATATATTATGATACGAAGCCTCCCTGGTTAAAGAATTAAATTAGAGCACTATTAGAGAAAAGTGGAACGGATTAATTCATGTACGAATCGAACGTACATCCGTACTCGGCCGTAAACTACGACAACCATTTATGCCTATAACTTATTCGTATATATTCAGCACTGATTATTTGTATAATCATGTATGTATTACTTGTAAAAATATGTACCATAATAGGCAGCCTTAACAAATATCAACTCATAGAATCCTAGCATTGCCCTCCCCTCCCATTCGCTTTTTCTGGATCTGCCGCTGGGACTACTCATGTTCAACATGAGGATTACTACAAAAAATATGGAAAACGAAAAACTGATATACAAATATGTTGCAGATGTTACAAAATGAAAGACTACCTTACCCAAGAGTGCACAGAGAAGAATACAGTATGTTCAGAGGTTGGCAAAAATGGAGAGACTGTAAGGAAACAACAAAGAAATGCGTAAATTGCCATGGAAGACACAGAACTATCGTTATGGCATGGCCCAAAAGAAAGGAAATAATGGAAAGGAAGGAAAGGGAAGCAAAAAAAAACGAAGAGAAAAATAAGAAAAATAAAACGTATAAGGATGTGGCAAAATACTCTCTCTCTCTCTCTCTCTTAAAGAAAGTAGAGAGAGAGGTGACGCCCCCTTGTCGCGGGAAGAGAGCTTGTGTGTACCTTTGACTTTTCGAGCTATGTCGGCGGGGGTACCTCTTCTGGGTACCCCTGGTAGGGCTTCCCTTGTCGATTTGGTCGCAAACCAGATTCCAGACTAAGTGCGTCATTCATTCCTTTTTCTCCTCTATCCTTCTCCTTTTTAACTTTTATCCTATCTCTCCCACTTATACAAAAAGAAAAAAACAAAAAAAAGCCTACTCCTATCATGTCACTCTTTCCCTTTTTTCCCTCTATCTACATATAAGGACCTGGCAGCTACCTCACGCGTCAGAAGAGAGGCTTTGGAACCTCTAAAAACAACGCCAATCGACGTTCACTGGTTGCGAGAGACTAGGACTAGAGGTGTCCTAGGCGTTGGGGCACGATGAATGGGATGAGGGTAGTGCCCCGTTAACCCCTTCCCTGGCGCGTAATTATTGACCGTTCCCAGTGCCCGTTGACGGGTGCCTCTGGTAGCATCGGTCCGAGGTGACGGCCCTTTGTTCCCAGGTTGGTTGCCAGGCCAATAAAAAGCCTTGGGTCGAGTCTCTTGGTGGGGCGGGATATCCATTGAACGCTGCTCCGAGATCCTGGCCGTTGTGAAGGGAACTAGTAGGAGTTTAGTAAGGGGCGTGTTTCGTTGCTGTTCACCTGGTGACAAATCGATGGCCCCTTCGGGGACCGTCTGTGCTGCTTGGTTGGGAGCCACGGCACGCCGAGGCTTGACGACTCGGTCGGACGAACAGCAGCACATGGAGCGTGCCTTCTGAAAGATCCGAAACGTCTCCGATCGATAGGCGGGAGTGACTCACGCGGGGAGAACTCACCACCCCCCTTTTTTATCATTGATTGGTCGCAAAGTATTTAAAGAGAGAAAGTGTTCAGAATGACCGGCAAGAAAGGACCAGGAGCTCTAAAATACACGTGCGCAATATGCCACATAGATAAGTGGTGCGTGGACTTTCCGGAAGGGTGTTTTTCGAAATGCCACCCGGCCAGTTCCTGCACCGACTGTATTTTAAACGGCCAAATCAAGGAGCTAAAGGAAACATGCAGGGTTTCCGAGGAAAGATCCAGGAAGTTGGAGGAAAAAATAAGCAGCCTCGAATTAGAACACGCCGGACTGATTCGCAGGCTTGAGGTGAGAATAGCAGAGCTAACGTCAAGCCCTGTACTGAACACTGCATCTGCAGTATTACCCCCAGAGCTAGGTCCGCATGCTATGGATAAACCCTCAAAGAAAAGGAAAAGGAAGGGAAAGAAACAGGAAGAAGAGAAAGTTGAAACAGAAGATAAAGTAGAAGCTGAAAAAGAGAAAGTTGAAGCAGAGGAAGAAAAGAGAAAAACAGAAGAGTATGTAACAAAGGAAGATAAGGGGGAAGAGACGAATAAGAAAAAGAAGAACAAGAAAAATAAGATGGAGAAGAAAGAGCGAACCAAGAGTTCGCTTCCGCAAGGAAAGCCTCAAACCTCTGCACAGAAATGTCCGAGGGTTACCCTCGTGAGCGACTCCCAAGCACAAGGTTTTCAGCCCCTGCTAGCGGCCCGCCTTCGCACTAGTGTGGAGGTATGCTGCCAGCCAGGACGGGGAAACCACCACATCAGGGTAGAGGCTGAGAAATCTCAGATCTCCGAGAATTCAGTCGTTGCCCTGATGGTGAGTGGGAATGACCTCTACCTCCGAGGAGGCAAAGTCGGCCCCAGCGAGAAAATTCTCAACACGGTCATGGGAGCCGTGGACGACTGTGGATTGAGAACTCGCAAACGGGTCGTTGTAGGGATGCTCCCAAGAAGAGGTCCTAGCCGGACAGCTCACTCTAGGAACGTGACCCTGAACCAGCGCCTGTCCGACCTCTGTACAGCGGAAGGGGTCTTCTTTCTGGACCCTTACCGCACCTTTTACGGTCGAAACGACCTTTACCAAAGGGACGGAGTGCACCTTTCATTCAAGGGAAAGGCTGTACTCTGTAACTTAATCCAGGATGTCGTAGAGCGGACGCAGAGGAGCGTCCGACCCAGAGTGAAGGCGGACATAAGACAGTATGCCCGTGTCACTCCTGGAACGACGTTCTTAGATGTGGCAAAGAGGGGTACTGCCACACAAAAGAAGCCGGGAAACGGAAGAGCGTAGGGAGTCCTACACTGGGGGACTCCCTCAAAGTTCTCCTGTTCAACGCGAGGTCAATCAGGAATAAGTTTCTTGAGCTCCGTGGCCTCGTAGCAACAGAGGAACCTGAGATGGTGGCCATAACGGAGACGTGGATTAAAACCTCAAGCCGAGATTTTGAAGGTGAATTCACGATTCCCGGTTACCAGCTCTTCCAGAAAGATAGGCCAGACAGAGAGGGTGGCGGTGTGATGTTGTATGTCAAGGATACTCTCAACTCGACGGATTGCAACATCGTATCCGACCATGAACTACTAGGTGTTGACCTAGAGATAGGTCCTGCCAAATACAGGACCCTGGTGCTTTATAGACCTCCTGCCCAACTCGTTGAAAAGGACAGAGATCTGTACCAGCTACTAGGAGAACTTGTCGAAGACAGAGTGTGTATCATCATGGGTGATTTCAACACACAAGTTGACTGGGAAACCAGAGAACCCTGTGGCGAGAACGCACTACTCCTGGAGTTCACGAACAACGAGTTCCTCACTCAATGGGTGAGAAAGCCAACGAGAGGAGACAATATCCTCGACTTGGTTTTCACCTCTGAGGATGAAATCGTTGAGGACCTCTCTGTTTGCGAAGAGCTCGGTGGCAGTGACCACCGAATAATTAGATTCGTAGTCAAAGTCCCCAAGGCAGAGCCTGCAACTAGTAAATCAAGGAAACTGGATTTGAGAAGAGCAGACTTTGCAGGTCTACGCGCGGGACTGACTGACGCGAGGCTAGAAGAGTGAGAGGCTGTTGAAGACTCTTGGAACAGTTTCAAAACCACATTCATGAGTCTTCAATCGCGTTTCATCCCTCTGAAATGCCCCCGTCGGTCCTCTGTTCAACCAAAGTGGTTTAATCGAGAAATCGGGCAACTGCTTAGGGAGAAGAGGAATGTGTACCGGCAATCGAAGATCTCGGGTGACTTTGACGAATACCGGAGGCTATCCAGAAGAGTGAAGTCCAGCATACGGGCGGCTAAGCGGTCTGAGGAACTCCGAGTGGCGAGACTCTGTAAAGAGAATCCCAAGGAGTTTTTTGGATATGTGAAGAGCCGTAAACCAATCCGTCGAAGGATTGGCCCTTTGAGGAATGAGGAAGGGACATTAAAGCACTTAGATGCAGAAAATGCTAACTTCCTCAACGACTACTTCTCTTCAGTGTTTACTGAAGAGTGTGGTCCCATTCCCCAGCCGACGGATTCCTACTCGGGGGAAAAGCTGGAGGCAATGGACTTCACTGAAGGAGAAATAAAGAAAAAGATCACTGACCTAAAGACGAATAAGTCCCCTGGACCGGACGGGTTTCTATCCAAGGTGTTGAAGGAAGTGTGCGATGAAGTATCACGACATCTGTGCGCTATCTTTAACATGTCAATCCGGACCGGATGCGTTCCTAGAGACTGGCGTGAGGCGGAGGTGACTCCGATCTTCAAGAAAGGAGACCGTAACCAACCGTCGAACTACCGACCTATCAGTCTGACTTCGATAGTCGGTAAACTCATGGAAAGCATCATGGTGGACAAAGTGACGTCGTATTTAGAGTCAAACCTGCTACTGAGGAGTTCCCAGCACGGCTTCCGAAGGCAACGGTCATGCCTGACGAACCTTGTAGAATTCTTCCACTTCGTTTTCAGCGAGCACGATCGGGACAAGGCGGTGGATGTGGTCTACCTAGACTTTCAGAAAGCCTTTGATAAGGTACCACACCGCCGCCTTCTCCGGAAAGTGCGAGCGCTTGGCATAGACGGAAAGGTAGCCGGCTGGATCGAGAACTGGCTAAGTGGCAGACGGCAACGGGTGGTGGTGAATGGACAGTCTTCTGAGTGGGTGCCCGTTACTAGCGGGGTGCCTCAAGGTTCTGTCCTGGGACCACTACTATTCATCATCTACGTCAACGACATGGACGGTGACATGGTTGCCAAGATTTCCAAATTTGCCGACGATACCAAACTTGGTATGAACGTTGCAAAGGATGGAAATACTGCCCGCCTGCAGGAAGATCTTGGGAAGATTGGGGAGTGGTCGGACACGTGGCAAATGCCTTTTAACGTGGGGAAATGCAAAGTGATGCATATCGGCCACAGAAACCCCCAATCCCAGTATATCCTTAAGGGCACTGCTATTGAATCGAGTGACACTGAGAAGGACTTGGGTGTAACAATCACTAGTGACCTCAAGTTCTCGAAACAGTGCATTGAGGCGGAGAAAAAGGCCCAAAGGATGCTAGGCTATATTAAGCGCCAGTTTGGTTATCGGAACCAGGAGATTGTACTGTGCCTGTACAACTCACTTGTCCGACCGCACCTGGAGTATGCCGTACAATTTTGGAGTCCTTCATTGCGAAAGGACATCGCGAGATTGGAACGCGTACAAGCCAGGGCAACCAAGCTGATTCCCTCTATCCGACATAAAAGTTATGAGGATAGACTAAGGGAGTTAGATCTGTTCTCACTGGAAACCCGTAGACTGCGTGGTCAGCTCATCGAAGTCTTCAAAATACTTCGAGGGTTCGACAATGTTGACTACCGGGATATTTTCACACTGAGTGAGAACAGAACGCGCAATCACGGCTTCAAACTTGAACTGAAGCGTTACAACCGCAATCTGTGTGGAAACTTTTTCACCTACAGTATCTGCGGTAAGTGGAACGCACTTCCAGTGGAAGTTGTTAACAGTGAATCTGTTGACCAGTTCAAGTCAAGACTAGACAAAGTCTTGAAAAGTGGCCGTTTATGGACGCAAAACAATTGAGCAGCCATGTGCCCGCTCAATTGCTAGTCCAAAGGTACCCTCTTTGAATGGACCGTAAGGTCTCCTAGGGTACTTACTTTCCTTGTTACTCCTTGTTACTCCTTGTAAAAGCAACCGTGAAAAAAATGAAGTGAGCCAAAACTCATCACACCTAACTGTAGCACAGAGAACATCGACGGAACTTCTGACGTCCATCCTATATTCGCATGTCATGAATATATGGAAGCCAGGAACCTCCGCAACCACATTAAATACAATGCTGGAGAAGAACGAGATGAAGAAGATGTGTCTCCCTGATAATCCCCTTCATCCGAAATACTGAAGATAAATGTCGCACCATCACCAACAACAACAATAATGAGCCCTCAAGAAACCATGACGGAAGAAGACTCAAGTGGCACTGAACAAACAAACGAAAGAAATAAAAAAAAAGATTCGTATGGAAGCAGCAGATATCATCTAAGAGTATACATTGATGAGTTATTCCCTCTACCAAGAGGAAAGAAGCAAGAAGACATCAAAAGACTCAAAGAAGGTAAATGCAAATGGGCATTTAGAAGCAAGACAGGAGAAGAAAATGAGAAACCGGGTGAACACGTATTCAAGGATAGAATACGTATCTATCCTGGAGACTGCGTAATTCTCAGTCATTCGACATTTCTAGGAATAAAAACGGCAAATTTACGGGTTGAGAAGGAGATGCCTGCCAGAGATCCAGCCGACAGAACTCCGGGAAATCAAAGCACTTCAACTTAATAAAACAATTATAAGCAGAAATGAGGAGAAAGCTTAACATACTGCAAATAAAAACAAAATGCTGGATCGATAAAACATCAACAGTAGGAAATATTTTCAGGGAGACCGATTCAAATATTATATTAATATCAGAACATGGAGTGAATCCAGAAAGAAAAGCGATGAAACAGTTCAATTACACCGTCATTAACGCGAACCTTTCAGGAAAGCAACATGACAAGGCGGCTGTGGCACCCAAATTGCAAGGAAAGTATGCATGTGGCCCTCAAATTGCATGATAGGAAGGCCCAGCGATGAACCCTCACAAATGGGCGCCCGGTGGATCTATGAAATCCTGAAAATGGGTACACGCATGAATTAATGAAATAACATGCCATGTAATAGATAGTGAAGCAATGCAAAATAGAGAGAGAAATACTATATTACTATTTTATATTTATTAAGAAAGTATGAATCGAGCAAAGCGGATAGCCAGAGTTCCCATGCGGCCCTACACAAACATATGCACGCTATGAAACAGTTGCCAGACGGAAACGATCTAAATAATAGATAACATGGACAAGCTGAACAAATAGAGGGTAATGTGTGCCTTGACCGGTTAAATTTTCCGAGGAACTGTGAATGGCAAACGGTCTCTCTGTCTTAACAGAGGAGGAACCAGACTTCAATCTAGAGATAGATGAAATAGTCCACGCTTACTTGTGTGAAAACATCGCCAAGATAATCTCAGTACCAGCGGTAGACCAAGAGAGGCAAGGCATAATCCAAACATTTAAACAAAAAGCGACAGGTCCCGCGGGAATAACTAGAATTAATTTCACCAAAGCACCTGAGTAATCCTAAAAACATTAAAAATTATTTATAACGCGTGCCTAAACACCGGTTACTTCCAGAATGGCTATAAATGAGTCAAAATGATTTTGGGCCCGAAGCCAGGAAAACCACCTAGACACTTCAACAATTACAGGCTTATATCGTTATTGAATTTCATAGACAAAGTTCTAAAAAAAATAATTCTCAATCTAAGACTGAAAGAATATATCGAAGACCAGTTCGGATTCAGAATAGACAGAGGCACCACGTATAAAATAGCCAAGGCAAAATCAGAGAAAAGTTACACCGATCTGGTCCTGAGAGATGTAGAGAAAGCATTTAACAAATTCTGGTTCAGAAAAATGCAATATAAGATCTGAAATCTCCAGGTTAACAGCAATTTGGATAGAAATATCTGCGATTACATTGCCTACATGAAAGCACATGTGATGATTAATGTTATTCAGGACCAGAATTCGAATGGAAGCTGGACTTCCGCTGGGTGGCTGTCTCAGTCCCACGATGTATTCAATTTATACAGCAGAGTTGCCATCACAAATACTGACTAATTGTCTAACATACAGTCTAAACATACAGTTTGCACGTGGCATAAGGCAGCTCGTCGTTACGTAGTACATGAAAGAACGCTTTGAGACACAAAAATAATTACGAATGGGACTGGAAGCTAAGAACTAATACAAGTAAAGGTAATTGTAAAGGCTAACATTTAGGCGATTGCTAAATGTCGGCGGCGCTATCGTCGTCTTAAATTACCTAATATATAATCACTTCACGACAAAGGCTAAGTCATCTTCACCTTTCAATATTATAATCGAGCCGCGCTTCTTTTTCATACCTGTTTCAAATCTTCGCTTTTAAAATGAGGCTATGATCTATAAAAAAATCTATTAAATTGACCGAGGTATTAACAACAGTCGTATTATAGTCCAACAAACTGAGTTCACAAGAATCGTGCTCTTTTAACTGCTTGGCTCCAGGTTGCCAATGTTTGAAATAAGGTCGATTTAAGGGTTGCCAGTGTGTGAAAATAATGGTTTATTTTAACTTTAAGAGAAGCTGTGAAATTTGATCTTTAAACGAAATAGGTACACGACCCCCTCCCCCCCTCCAAAAAAAAAACACAACAACAAAACATTATGAAGTATAGAAAAATTCATTACAATACTAATTAAATATAATCGAGTAGAAGTGCAGGCACTTACTAAATAATAAAGAATAGAGACCCTAAAACAATAACCAAAAGAATACAACGCCGTGATTGGCCACACCCGAAGCTACCGTCTGACGTCATAACGCCTAAATTGTAGCCTAGAAATAGCGCCCTCTAGCGTGCACCCATAAACTCAAGTATAACCCCCTTTTCAATTCCCCTTTTCCCCTCCTTATCCTACTGGTATCTACGCTCACCGACTCTTGCAGACCCTTCGCCATCTGGCACCACTTGGACCCTTTGGAGAGGGAGAGGGAGTTTTTGAAGGTTAGACCGGGTGACAATCTCCGCCCTTCTCCTCCACTCGGGGGAGGAGGTGGAGAGGGACCTGTACCGATGATGAATCTTTCCCTTCTACTACCCCCGTACCTTCACAAAAAGTTCTCAAATTAAAACAACGACAAACACAAGCGTCTAAATAAAAACAATGAAAAACACAAACGTCCTCCAATTAAAGCAACGACAAGCACGCGCCTCTTCAAATTAAAGCAAAGACAAACATAATGTCTTGCCGGTAAGTCTTTAAATTAAAGCAACGATAAATACTAAAGTCTTCGAATTATTGCAAAGGCAAACACTCGCTTCCTCAAATTGAAGCAAGGATAAACGCAAGCGTCCCCAACTTAAAGTTAGGACAAACACAAGCGTTCTCGAATAAAAGCAAGGACAAAAACACGCGTCCTCATATTAAAGTAAGGACAAAACAATCGTATTCAAAGTAAAGCAAGGACAAAGAAAAGCGTTCCCTAACAGCATGGACAAACAAGCATCCTCAAAAGGCAATGACAACACAAGCGCCCTCAAGCAAGAGGCCTTTTCCTAAGCTAAGCAAGAGACTTCCTCAAATCAAAAAGAAGCATCCCTTAATGAAGTTAGAGTTGAACCACTGATTAGGTAGTTTACTTCAATAATGAATTCTTACCTCACCAAATGTAAACATACTAAATTCCCATTTACTCCACAAGCATAAAAGTAACTAGGTTCTCGCACACGATCAGAGAGGTTAGAGAACCAAGATCCGAACTTCTGATCGCAAACCAAAGGGATGTAAAAAGATGTATCTATCACCTTACGGACTATAGCTTTGCGCACTGTACTGTAAGTATGCAAAGCACTACATAGTGGTCCAAAATTTAAGCTCCCGGCGCAGGTGTATAATGGGAGGTCTCTACTAGAATTGCCCTTCTCAGTTTGCTAAGTCATACCAAACCCCGCAAAGTATGTATGCACTCAGGGAAAAACCATAAACCCAATCCATTTAACTTACGTACAAAAGGTGGTTGATGCTCTCGGTATGGTTCAGTGAAAGGTTTAAGATAAATTAAACCACAGAGCCCCAACGCAAGAGAACTTGCCGCAAAGCTATTTGTGATTGGATCAGGAATGAGATACTAATTAAAGTTAGGTGGAGGAAATGCTCGTACCCAAGATCGGCAATCTCTAGAGCAGCAAATCTAAGTGAATGATATCAACCTCGGGGTCTATAAAATTCATCCATCCCAATACGGGGAAACCAACGAAGGCACTCGTCCCACTACACTAAACTCGGAAACGCGGGAAAACTAAAAAATCCCCAATATGGGAAAAATTAAGGTTTTCATCATAGTTCTCCACAGGAGAAACTTCAAACTACTCACATTTTGCAATCTGAAATCTTTAGTTAAATAAACGTGAATTTCTTCAACGAATAATCCTTACTGGATTACACAAAAACAAAAACAAAAATTTGGGCAGTGCACTTGAATAGCAAAATCTAACACTAGTAGAGGAACGATGGCCCCAAAAGAAATTAACTGACACTCGAAGCGGCTCGTTTTCAAGTTTAGCGAAAATATGAAGGGGTTTGGTGAGATATTAAACTCAGTTAAATGGGAGGATGGGGGGAGGGGAGTAACCATAGCTTCTCTGCTCGGAAATGATTTTTTAAATGTATTTGTCAATAGAGAAAAAAATCCGCCATTCCTACCGAACAATGCAAAACGGCTTCACACAAAACATCTACACATTAAAGTCCTCCTCGGCAACCCCCCTCATCTTTACACCGTTCGCAACATAAAGATGTGGTGGTGACCCGCCAATAACTGTATCATATCTTGCTAACCCTTGAATTCATCATGTCGCGCTATCACACCAGACTCAGCCTGTTCCATGTATTCGTTGGATGTCTCTGTATTCGATTTCTCGTCACCCTTTCTTCTTTTTCTTTCTTCCTCACATATCTAAGAGCACTTGCCTATTTTTACCAGTTTTGCACCTACTCATTAACGCATATCACAGCGATTCTATGAAGTTTTCGAGACTCAAAAAACAAAAGTTAAAGGTGAGATAGGAGGGAGGTGGAAGGGTTAAAGTTCCTTTGGAAGTGAGTTTGATTACCGATTGACGCATGTGCGTCATACTTAGCGAGACCTTTCATTCTCTAGGAAAAGGAAAAGTAGTGACGAGAAAACGGGAGGAGAATGAATGCGTGGTTCTATCACGAGAGGAGATCTAGTGGCAGAGAGAAAAGAGAGGGGGTTATATAGGAAGACTAGAGGGACCTAATGTAGTAGATCTGCGGCGGAAATGGCCGATTTAGCACCTCTAGCCACTAGATGGCGCCACCTAGGAGTCAACTTATATCCTATTTGAACTCAGTGACCTCAATTACCTTTGGTAGCATTGGTTTTAGCTGGCTGTATTGAGCCAGCGACTCGTTCTGGACAGAAGATGAACACAACACGAGATTTGCATGACCCATAGACCTGCTTCACCGCAGGTAAAAAGGGGGCCATTGGGCGAGTTAAATATGGGTGTTTTGAGTTAGGATAGGAAAATAGAAAATGAAAGAAACGCTAACGAGGGATGGAGTAAACGCAGCACCCATCTAACACCTTGGACACGGCAAGTCTGGTATGGCAGATGGTATAGCTAGGATGGAGATCACGGGGGAAACCATCCGTGAGTTACCCCGGAGTGACCAAAGTCTAGGCGGGCCAGCACCAACGTTTTATTATGACTGAGGTTGTAGAAGAATGAGGCAGAGTAGTGAAATTGGGTTTAATGAATTGGATAGACAGCTAGTCATTGTGCATTAAGGGCATCCTTCACATGTAGATGATGATCTGTAATGGAAGGAGGCTAGTCTTACTGGCTCGTAGGCCAACCGTGCAGCTGGCTTAGCTGCTTCATTGCCAAGTACCCAAAAGTGGAAGGGCACCAGGTAGAAGGTTACAAGCTTATTGTGTGAAGTCGAAAGCGTCAGCAAGTGTAATTGGATCTCACGGATCAAAGAAGTGGAATGGGAGTAGTGGTGGCAATGCAGAAATAGCGCTTCAAGAATCAGTAAACAGTACGAATTCGATATTATGGAATAGGCAGATAGTATGAAAGGCGATCCCGGTAGTTTACAGCTCTGCCATGTACGATGGGCGCCATGAGGAAAGGCAGAAGGAAAAATGAGCTCCGTAATATCGCCTCTACCACAACGGCAGCAGACGGGCTATGGAGTGAACGGGAGCCATAGGTGGAGATGGCTGTGCCCTGAGAGTGGAGGACGCATGGCTGAGGAGCTCTGACAAGAGAAACATAGCCAGTTTTGGACTTGTATCCTTTCAAGAGACTGTTACAGATATTTTTCTTGGAAGATCATCCAGGGAGGATCAACCACGAAAGAAATCAGTTTGTAGGCATTGAGAATAGGTCGGGGAGAGTGGGACACCTCTCCTTGGGAGGTAAGTGCCAGTGATCTTCCGTGGAGGGAGCAATGAACACGAACGAGAAAATTGGTAATGTGTGAATCTGGTGAAAGCGGAGGAATGTTTGCAGAGAAGGATGTGTGGCTGTTCGATAGGCAAAAGACATTGCATTCTGCACTTGGGCTGGCTAGTGTTGAAAAGCGAAAAGCCCATGTGACCAGCCAACAACCCTGGCTTAGAATTGAATCAAGGCGGAAGGGGCTCTATAGTGATGTAGATTTGTCTACCGCACAGCCAAAGTCTAGTTTGAACGAGTCGAATGCATTTTAGAGTCGAAGTAACGTACCTTAGTCAGTGTCCTATCTACTGTGGGACAAAAGACTTAGAAGCTTAAGAGGGGACCGGGGTCAACTCTTCGCCTGTATTGGGTTCCCAGATATAAATAATTTCTGATTTTAGGAATCTCGTTTTCAGCTGGGGGCAAAGGAGAATATGAAAATACTTGTGGGGGAAGGAGGAGAATCCACAATTAACCGTATATTTAGTGGTTTCAGTGATGACTAGCTAGACCTGTCTGACGAGCGTGGGAAGGGACCTTCCACAGAGGTAGATCAGTAGGTCGTCACCCAAAGATACGAGGGCGTGAGTTAGCGGGTTTTCACGCCACAATGCGATATAATCACCAGACTTTGTTCGGGGAGGAGGACATAGAAATTCTCGAGACTTACGCCTTACAGGAGGAGCTGTAATCCTATTTGAGACTACGTTGTAGAACAGTTCTTTCCTTGTACATCTGTGTTATATGATGAAGATGACGGATGCTTAATATCGGCGACTCGCACGCTTCTTAGCGCAAACTGCCTTACCACACTGAGGAAATCACCAGGACACAACCTGAGGTAGGCTGTGCCAGAGAATTGAGGGATAAAAGGGTGGACATATGCGAATATTAGTGAGTAGGAAGGCTGTGGTTTCATAAATCATGCGGACATAGTCTGCTCTCCGGAAGTTGAATTTCTGCCCCGCGACAGTTGGGTTAGGGTAAAGTAGGGAGAGAAAAACTGGAAAATGGTCGCTAGCAAACTTTCCTAGGATACAACTCAAGAGATGTCCAGCACCATATCATCAGAACAGAGGAAAAAGAGTTGATAGGTAGCCGATTTGACATTCATACTAGTCATGAAAAAGACAGAAGAGTAGGCGCGAGGATAGTCAAACAACAGTCATTCCAGTCTGGGTCCCTGCTATTAAAATCTCCTAAAAGAAGAAAAGGCCTAGGATGCTTGAAAATAAGGCTACAGATAATCAGAAGATGACGTCCTAAGGAGGGATGTAGACAGTCTACATAGTGTCGTTCTAGGTAAAAACAGTCGTTGTAGAAATGGAAAAGGTGACATGAGAATGATGCCCTGACGAAGATGGCTACTCTCCCGCATCAAAAATCACCTCGAGTGAAAGTGAGGAAAGGAAGGTAGCCACAAATCCTAGGAACCCGAAGGCCACCCCTAATTAGTTCCTTGGGACAGAGGTAAGTAGGTTGATACAAAGTTACAAGAAATCTAATGCTCTCCCAGATAGTCACTAAACCACGGCTATTCAATTGGATCACTGAGGGAGGGATAAAAAAGATAGTGGCAGAATTGAAATCTAAGATTTAGCGAGTTGACACGAGAGCAGGAATAGGCCACCTAACAGGATCAGATAAACCAGAGGCTTTAGCTAGTCTTAGATCACGGCAAGAGTGGTCTGTCGGCATTGTAATAGGGAGGAGGAAGCTCAGGGCGTTATCTTTTGGTGTCATTAGAGAAGACAGTGGAAGTTTACGTTGAGAAAGGATGGGATTGATTCATATGAGGACTATAGAAATCAGGGCAAGGTGGGAGGGAGAGAAACAGCAAAGAGAGAAGATCGCTGGAGGGAGGGATTTGCTGGGATATAGGGTGTTTAAGAGGAACTTTAGATGAGGTTGGCTTAGGAGTAGCCTAAGAAGGGTGAGTTTGCAAGCACCCCGAGGGGTTAAGAACACCCTGGGAGATTGAAAAAGGCAAGGCTCTGTGAAATGGGGGTTTAGGAAAGGGACTAGGAGTTTTGGGAAGGGGGTTGAGTGTATGATTTCAGGGAGGATCATGGGCAGTAGAGTTTGCAGGGTGGGGCTTGGGGAAGAGATTGTTTTTAGACTTCGAGTGGTCGGATCTTTGTAGCTATGGATTTGGAGATGGACCTGGCCAAGTGTAGTTGGAGGAATTAAAGTGAGAAGGCAGCAGAGAGGACTCAAAGAGAATCCTCACTGATTCTTTCACTGAGAGGAATGGGTAAATTTATCATGCTGGGCTAGACGATACATGTACCGCCGCCACAGTAGTGCTGTCCATGGAGGTGTATGATGACTGCATGAACGGGGGCACCCTCAGAGGAGGCTACATGAGGGTTCTACTATGCACATGTAGCTTAGCAATAGGAGTGACCAGGAAAGCCTGTAGAATGGCCCCATGTGTGGAGAGAGAGTGCAGAGCTTGCCCCGGCGACTGTGGTTGGGTTAAGTTGACCTGGGCGGGCAATATGAGGGAGGGTACCGGTTTCGAGTAGGTCTCGATACTCTTGGGAAAATCAACCCAAATGAGTTAGAGGTGCAGGAGAGCGGACGAAACCGCAGTTCAGACAGAGGATGTTACTGAGTGTGCGGATTTATTAGGAATCAGATCGGGATAGGGCATTAGCGTACGAGCCTGGTAGGACCTACTATCGCGTCTTCTGATCACTTAAGACTCAAACGTAAAGGTCGGTCAGTCGCGTGAGAATCATTGATTCTTTCATAAACAGTGCAGATATACTCGACATAGAGGAGGGAACTCTAGGCAACAATTCAGGCTACTACCTTTCTGCAGGCGGAGGTGACGTGTCCAATTATCTCGCATTCGATGCAATGTATTGGGGCTGGTACACAAGAAAATTATAGTGATAGTCTAGGGATTGACATCCATGCTTTTCCGACCGTCTATTATAATCAGTAGACCCTCGTGGCTCCTTGGCGAGAAACATCCTTAATGAAGTCCTCCACTGGAGCTTCCCGACGACCCTTCGATAGTCACAGTGCGGCGCAATAGCAGGGATGTGGGTAGGGGTAGTGGCGTAAGTACTCCATATTCGTTGCCAGGTTGATTTACATTTTACTTATACACAATTGGATTACTCAATAAGGAAGAACCTAAACAATGCTGGCACTCTTACAGCAGCAATCGCCACGCCCTCCCCCTCCTAAGACGTTTTGCTCGGGGTAACATAGTCCGATCGGGGAAGATTACGAATAGGGGGCTGCTTCGGAGAAATACGATCCGTCGGATAGCGTACCGGACAACTGTTCATGTGGTGTAGGTGCAGAAGTAGTGTGAAGAAAAGTCGACGGGGGGCCATATAATCTATGCCAGTCAGTGAGAATGTAGATGATGTTGTAGAAGCGAGAAGAAACGTCAGTATAGGTCAATTGATCTATAGCAGTGAGTGAGGATGTCAGCGCTGTTGTAGAAGTGGGAAGAAATGACGACGGTGCCATATGATCTCTGTCAGTGAGTGAGGATGTGGGCGAAGTTTAAAGTTCTGTTGCAATTTACGCATTGTGGTAGTGATGAACTGGCCATGAGGTAGTCATGAGTCAACATTGAGCATCCAATGCGTAATCGACAGAGAACCGCTTCTGTGTACCGTGATAGCACGTGACTCTAAACCTGGACGAAAGCCTCTGGTCCTCCGTAAAATGTCTCTTTTCCCTTCCTCTCTGCCACTTATCACCTCTTTGTGACCTAGTTTCATTTATGCCCCCCCCCCCTCAATTTCCAACCGCCATCTCCCTCTTTCCTACATCTTGATGATGATGCGCTTTTCTGAGTGGAAGGCACTTGTTTCAATCGGCCATCCCCCTCATCCCCCATTTAAAAAAGAGTATGTACACATACTTGTCCCTTATTACTGGTTTGGTTTCTGTAGTGTTCTTCTTAAGACTAGATCGGTGTGTCATAAGCCAAAGGCCTCTTCATAGTCCACAAATGCCCTATAGAGAGGTATGAAAACAAGGCTATCCGGAAGGGCTCGTCCCAATTACTTTTCGGGAAGTCTCATAAAGTTACTTAATACTTTTTGCGTCAGATTTTCTAAATTTTGATTTCTTGAGGTTAGACATTTGATAATTTGCTCCCATCTTCATTTATTATACGCCTCGTTTTCTTGCACTCCTAACATCGTTATCTCTTCCTCTATATTCTTGTTCTATGTTTTCTTAGGTCTACCTCTTGGCCTTCTTCCATTCACCTCCAACTCTCTCACCCTACCAAGTGCCTCTTCTTCATCTCTTCGCTTCACATGTCCAAACCATCTCAATCTTCTTCTCTTCAGAACTACGTCCAGCTCATCCACACCACATTTTATAGCTACCTCTTCACTCCGAACTCTATCCCTCCATGTTACACCAGCCATGTACCTCAACATTCTCTTATCGCAGCTCATCAGCGCTTTTTCCAACCTCTGTATAAATCCCCAAGTGAGGTGAATAATGAAATTAAAGTAATTCAAATTTTATTCATAACCAAGTTAACATTTTGTCTATGTGACAATATATGCCAAATCATACAGAATACTAACTAATTTTAAACCATTTGCAAAATACATTAAACCGAACAGGAGTGTATATTGTAATATCCATAATATAAGACAAGAATCACTCATAAATCTGTCACCATAACAAATTTAATATGTCTAAGGCAATGTTTCTTTGAGAATATTCACAGGATATTTTCTTTATATAATTTACAATAATTTCTTTTCTGAATATATATATATTAATTGAAAATCACATGAAACGTGATATATAATAGATGTATTTAAATGTCCACAAATGAAAACTACTATCACAATCCGGAAAAATGCTAAGATATCTCTCATTTTCTTTCTTAAGCTTTCAATGATTCACGTAATATTTTCCTTAGCGTTTTTCCGGGTTGTAATACCAGTTTTCATTTCTGTCGGCATTTATATATATATATATATATATATATATATATATATATATATATATACACTTATATTCTTTCTACAACTAAATTGTTACAGAGGGGTTTGAGGTGTGAAGCCAGCTTCATTTTCTCATAATCATCTCTGCAAATGGCACAATGAAAATTAGTCATTTTTTCCCCCAATCCAAAATTCAATTTTCCATTAATAAGTCAGCTTCAATTTTATTAAGTAACCTTTCCAGAAAGGTTCCTGCCGCATTACAAAAAAAGATTACAAAATGACTCATCATTTTAGTATTATTTATATTAATTTCGAGATTTTATTCAGCTCCTTTTTCCGAAGAGACCGGAACCGACAAGAGTCTAATTGAGGTACATTTTTGAAACTAGAAATAAGAGAGAGGGTAGAATTTTAAGGGATGAAATGCTCATTTGGGACTCTTTGGGGCATGGTTAGAAGGGTGTGTGTAAAATTATATGCACATAAATTGCTGAGTGAGATTAGTATGTCCTTGTTACCCTTTTCCCTAATTTTAAAAATGCTCTTACAATGTAACTGGGTTAAGTTAAGTATGGTTAGGTCAAATCAACGGACTGCGGGCTTTTTTATAATATCCTCAATGAAAACCAACCAGAGAAATTTTTGGATTTTCACGCTATGAAAATGAACTAAAATATGGAAAGGAATATCATAATTTTTTGGTAGGAATGTGGTAAGAGTAGTTTACAGCTGCAGATATTTCATCATTTAAATTTATTTTGAAGAAAAAGGGTCAAAAGGATTCCTTACTACGACAAAGAAACTTTCATCCGGTTATTATTAGGCTAAGAGACGAAACATTAATTATGGGACAGAAATGTCTATAGTGAGGTTCCTGCAAATTAATTTACTAAATATCTTTATTCGATTTTAACTAAGAAGATTTTTTTAAGCGTTAAACACCTTCTTTCACCACAATTTGGGTCTAAACAGGCGGCAAATAGGAAGATGTGAGCTCAAATAAAAACGATAAGTAGAAAGAGATATTTAAGTTATTATCAATGACCCTTTAAAAAAATACTATAAAATATTAATTTTTAACTAAAGTCACACAGGCAATAACTAGCAGGAAGCAATAGCAATTAGTAATATAATTAGTACACAGTAATTGCACATAGCTTTTTCTATTTATGTCCTATACTATTATTTTGAAAGATCAGTATTAAAATAATTTAAAAATTATTGAATGACAGGAATAGTTAAAATTTATTCATAAAATGTACGTCTCAATTAAACATTATTAATTACAACCACAGTTTTACAAAGCCTACCTTGTAGGCCGTATTCAGGATTAACAACATAGTTCAGGGAGGTGCCCAAAAGTTCTTTGACACCGGATTTTCATAATAAAGTCACGAAATCTCTAAATTAAGGCGTTATTGGTTAAATTCAATACTACCTAATAGATATATTTGAGGGTACGTTAATTACACAGACTCCTCTTTACATGTTACATATCGTACTCACTCTACACCAAATGAAGCGGCGGGAGCTAGGTCTAAAATGACCGAATTCCTGGAAAGTCAGTCCATTTATAAGGAAGTGGAAAATAGATCCTCTTCTATTTAAATAGGCCGATTAACCAGGATGATAAGGGAACCTAAAAGCTGTGTGGTTCGACTAAAAATACAGGGGATGATGTAACTAGGACCCCAATGGTCGGATGGATATTTTTTTTATATAGAAGTTGCTATGCCCGCCGATTGACACATATGCCTCATACCCAGCGAGGCTTTTCATTCTCAAGGAATATGGGAAGGGCGGGAAATGGGGGTGGAGATGAATATGCAATTATATCACAGGGAGAAGTCGAGTGGTAGATAGGAAGAAGAGATAATATACGGAGAATCAGAGAACCATCGGCCAGGATTAAACGCAAGTGGTATGAGGTCGGGTCAGAATAGAGAAAAGGGCGACGAGGGATACGATACACGGGGTACCGAACGACCACGTGGGTCTACGGTGAGTCTGGTACGACGGGTGGTAAAAGTAAGAGAAAAGTTCGCAGGATATAAGGTATCCGCGGTTTAGCCTCTTATGACCTAGGCATAGGTAGGCTAGTACCAACTCTTTTTGGTGGCAGCGATGAGGGGCTGAAGCCCAATAACCTTGTGTGGTTTATTTTTAACTGCGGCGAAGCCAGGAGGTCTATGGGTCATTTTCTGTCCGCAACGAGTCGCTGGCTCAATGTAGCCAGCTAAAACCAATGCTACCGAAGATATTTGAGGTCACCAAGTTCAAATATGATATAAGTTGACCACTAGGTGTCGCTACCTAGTGACTAGAGGTGCTAAAACGGCCATTTTCGCCGAAGGACCGCTAGATAATGTCCCTCTAGTTTCATAGGGGTTAGGTAATGTGAAGGATGAGGAGGGTAGAAGAGGAGAGCGGGAGGCTGAGGGACAAGGTAAAGGCGAGTAGGGTATGGAAAAGGTACGAAACGGGCGAAAAGAGTGCTCAGGAAGGGCCTAGAGTGTGCTAAAGAGGGTTCATTTGTTGTTATTCCAGGAGGGATCAAAGGTTTTTCAAGAAGAGGCCATCGGAATCGGTTTTCAAGGAAGGAACATACCACACGAAGCGTTGACCGTCGCAACTTCACGGTTCCTTTTGCCGGTCACTAACAAGGTCACAACAGCCGAAATAAAAAAAGCCTATCTTTAGGCCGACCAAGAGGGTAGGGTTAGGTAACTAGGATGAGAAGTAGGAGATGGGTGCTTTGGTAAGCCTAGAGCTACGGATGGCAGGTATGGTGGTGAATGAAATCGGGAAGCCCGTATTGTAAAGGGGGCGACATCGGGATAGAACCCCCCGAGCCTCTCCGAACTCTACTCGACCAAGAGAACCGGTGATGTTCGGGATGATGCAGGATCCACGTGCACCTCAACCATCGTCTCACTACCAAAGAGTACCAAATGCGAGGCTGCAGATAGGGAAATTTTGCTGGAGAGACAATTTGGAGGATGGGGCTGCCTTACATAGGCGCTTGGTAAGGTATGGGAGGAAGGGAGAGTATCATGGGAAGCCTAAATATGTGGGAGTGGAAAGCACTGATCTTCTATGGCAAAGATACTCGTAATAAGAGGTAGTTTCTTTTTGTACGGGATTTAAGTTATTTTTTTGAAGACAGGTGCCGATGTAGCTCCAGCACTACCGGTTGAGGTAGAAATGGAGAGGATTAGAGACAGTGGTTTAGATGAAGCCGATAGGAGAAATGAGAGAACCACTGAGCTGGATGAATAGATGGTGCTGGAGGGGAAACCATTGTTAGCGTTGGGAGGTCTAGGGAGAGAACGCAACTGATCTCAGGCCTCTTTGTCCGTTGTGAAAGGTCGAGTGCTGGAAGGAAGGCGAGGGGGCCTTTCAAAGCAATTTCAGCGAAGGGGATCTGTTTGACAAGGGGGAAGTAGAACTGTCATTCAGTTAAAGAGGTACCAGCTGTCTTCAGGCAGTTTATGTGTTAAAACCCGTTGTATCGAACCAGAATGAGAGGCATGACACGCATGGAAGGACAAAAATGAGTGCCAGTGGTATCTCATACCCCGGGGGATGAGTAAATTGAATATCAGAGTGAAGCGGAGAATAGTTTGCTTCCTCGACCCTGTATCGTGCACGCCTGGGGGACGCTCCTGACCTATACTAAGCATGTGGGTAACTCTCGTTAGAAATCAGAGGGTAAGAGTGAACTTCTTGGAAGAGGTCTTTTAAGAGGTCCGCAACGGGAATATCTGCAGCAAAGATTGAGTCCGGCAAGAGTTGAGACAGAACTGTTGGGTTACGGAGACGGCGTAGTCCATTAGGTGGGGAAGGTGAGGGGGAAATGGGGAAACCTTTATTTAATGTGAAAGGGTGGGGGGGGGGAACCTCAACTTGATGCAAGATTATCCAACCCAGTAGCCGAGGATGGATTTAATGGGTGTGGTTTGGTGAGAGACAAAAGTTTCCAGGTGGCAAACCATCATGTATTAAGGATCCTCTTAATGTGTGGAAGGAAATCAGTAAAGGGAAGACGAGCTAGGCGTGCTGGAGCGGATGATAACTGAGTAGATTGGTCAAGATGCAATGGGACGGGTGGAAAAGAGCGGGCAATTGATACTAGAGGGAACACTCGGGTTGTGGGAGTCGGTGGAAGCGAAAGAATGAATTTTCTGTGAGGAAGGCACATCTATCTGATAAGGAAGGGAAGTCATACTCCGCGCCGAGGCGTGACATAGGAGACGAGAAGAAAGAGTTGTGTCAAGGCGGAGGAGGGTCGAGAGGAATGCAGTATTGTAAGCCACGTAGCCGAACTCGACTTTGGACTCGACCAAGGCAAGGTAGAGGCAGAGTAACGTGCGGACGATCTACGCCCCATATAGTGTGTGGCAGATGACGAAAGAAGTTGAGAGTGGATCGGGGGCGGAAATGCAGTAAAAAGTGCGAGCATTTTACAAAAAAAATTCGTAAAAAAATGAGGCGAGTCAGGGAGAGAATACTAGGGTATTGAGGTGGCCGCGAGAACTAGGAGTAGCAGATGGGTCGGGAATGCCAGATCGCAGCAAAAGTCATGCCAACGCTGTCTGGGAAACAGATGTGGAGGGAGAAGATAAATAACTGACGATAGGAGATTTTTTGTTTATTTACGTTTTCATCATTCTCACAAAGAGGAACTAAGAGCACCTATTTGGGGTGACCATGCTCAATAGTAGGTTCGGTAGTCATATGCACCACTTTTAAGCTCTAAGGATGATTCACCCATCAGTTGAACTTATATTGGGTTTATGGAGGTAACAAAGAGGGGTACATTTTCATCCATACTCAGGGGATGGTAGAAACCAGTCACCTTTTACGTGCCCTTTTAGCATGTAACCCGCCACACCGAACATGAAGGGAAAAACCTTAATATAAAATAATAATAGCTTAATTGGGTTAAGCTTATTATATCATTATTTTAATATATTTCTTTTTTAATTTAAATGTCTAATAACATATTTACTTATTTAGTTTAATAAAAATAAAATACAAATAAATACATGATGACATTTGTATAAATTCTGGTCTCGATAGTTTAGAAATGTTTTTAAAACTATTATTTTAAGAAGAAAAGTTTAATATATATATATATATATATATATATATATATATATATATATATATATATATATATATATATATATATATATATATATATATATATAACTCCAGCGCACCGCAAGAAAGAGAGAACGGAATACTTTTTCTTTGTTAATAGTTATTTCCTACTTCGAAAAAATCCGAGCTGGGGTGGGATTCGAACTGTGCACCGATCCGAGCCGAGTGGTCTAAGGGGCGGTTTAATTGAGATCAAAGCGGTTGCTCGCTGCCTCAATGTGTACCGTTCGAACCCACTCCAGCTCGGAATTTTTCGAAGTAGGTAATAACTATTAACAAAGAAAAAGTATTCCGTTTTCTGTTTCTTGCAGTGTGTTGGATTTATTTCATCATTCTCTCGCGCTCATGATATATATATATATATATATATATATATATATATATATATATATATATATATATATATATATATATATATATATATTATTTACTGGTAAAAATTAGAAATTCAATTAGTAATGAAGGTGGAAAAGTAGAAAAGATTGGCACATACAATTGAAATTACTCTCAAGATCAAGGCAATGTGGATAAGAAAACAAAGGTTTGCCGGTCTTTAGAAAATTCGGAGCGTTTAATGGGATTCAACTCTAATTCCGTCTCCCAAATCGTCTTTAGTGATTTTTTGTGTTTTTATTTCAGTGCGGGTTTTTTTTTGTGTGTGTTGCCAATATTAATCTATTTCACCAGGTTAATAATGGAATTTCTTTTGATTAGCTAAAATCTCTGGGGGGTTTTTTTCGGCTAAAAAGAAAAAAAACATTGAAGTCACAAGAAATGCCAAGTAAAGCTAATACAATACGACATTAAAAGTAATTTAATTCCAAGACATTCTTCTAAATGTCTTCTTAACGATTTTCTTAACGATCATTTAAATGACAGTCGTTGAATTTCTATAAACAAAGATAACCACAAATTTTAAGGGGGTTTTGTTAAACAATTCAGAGATCTTAAATTTCTAATGGCATCTTATAGAATTTCATTCAGTATCAACGAGTTCCCGGTTTCATTACCTATCTATTTATTACAGTTTCATAAATATCCTAACCTAAACTTGCACCATTGATATAAAAGATATACTTAAATCTAACCAGTGTTAGATCTAATTTAGTAATAATGAAGGTGCTAAATAGCTCCGTTATTTCTATCCTTAATTTTAAGTTAATGTTCCACAATTTTCTATGCATTCTTTCGCTAGTTAATATAATAGAATTAATACATTGCCTTTAGAAATGATTCACATCTAAATGGTTACCAAACAAGCTCAATCACAGTTCCTCAATTACCCATGCTTAAGATATCCATTCGAATGGCAAGACCCCCCCCACGAATAAATTCTCGAGAAAAAATGGGATATTCTGAGAAGTTTCAGATTATCCGGAAGACTGAGATAGATTTAAAATCTATTCTTTCATATCTCATACCATAAAGGTGTCATGTGACCAATACCATTATTTCAATTGAATTTGCATTTTGTCTTTATGAAAAATGAGATACTCTTAGAAATTTACTGGTTTCTTTACCAAATCACAAGTTGGAAGATTGAATCAGAACGAGGTTAAGAAGTCAAGATGTATGCGGAATATACGAATACTACTGATAGTGTAAGATAAAGCTGAATATACATTTCTTCTCGGGTGATAACAATGGTTTCACTCCAATTTTCGAACGCCACTAGAAATAATAAACCACGAAATATAGTTTGAGGGTGCTTACATTTTGACTTATTCTCGCATTTTTGGCCCCACACCACCTAAATTGTTTTTTCTACTAATCTATTTTCATACTATAAAGTTTTTCGTTAAACCTTCAAACGAAAGAAAAGTTTTATTATTTAAAATATATTACCTATCCTAAATATAATTTTTTTGTTGTTAGAAAATTATGGTAAACATTGTTAAATAATTTGCTTGTATTATGTCCTCTTTAATCTGAAATGAACTTTTCATTTATCGGACGTAAAATTGAAATTAGTATACAATAAACTCAAATTGTCAATAATTAACTACCAAAAAACTCACTAATTTTTCATTAGTATATAACACCTTATAGTAAAATTAGCGCTTTTAAAAACTTTTTTATTCGCACAATAACATTTTTTCTTCCTGGTGAGATAGGAGGGGCGGTCAATAAGTTTTGCAATTCGGATATAAGGAAATGAGATATGAGGAAAAGTGTTTTATTATTTTTCAATTTAACTACCCTCGACTTCAATGCACTTGCGCCACTTGTCCCTGAGGCTTCGAATTCCCGACAACCAGGAATCTCCCGACTGCTGTTCAATCCACTCCTGGACGGCGAGCTGGACATCTCCATCGTCCCAAACCGGAAACCGGCGTCCACGCAGTGCAGCCTTGAGCTGGCGGAATAAAAAATTGTCGCTAGGGGTCAGATCTGGACTGTAGGGGGGATGGTTGAGCTCCTCGAATCCACACTCGCGCAAGGCAGCCTGTGTAACTCTGGCCTTGTGGACTTTGACGACGTTGAAGTCGATCATGGGGCGTGAGGTTTCCTGGGACCCAACGGGCAGAGACCTTGGTCATGGCCAAATTGGAATGGATGATGTTGATAACACTTCCATGTGATATTCCAAGTTGTCGCTCGATTTCTTCGACCTTCACCCGTCGATTTTCGAGGATCATCTTCTCCACACGGGCCACATTGTCCTCGTTGGTCACGTCTGATGGGTGTCCTGGACGGGGGTGATCTTCAAGGGACTCACAACCATGGCGGAACTCCCTATTCCAGCGAGCAATGGTTGCATAGGAAGGAGCGGTGTCGGTGTACACTGCAACCATGCGTTTGTGGATCTCTTTTGCATTCTTGCCTTCCTTGGTCAAAAATTTGATCACTGCGCGGAGCTCAACCTTCTCCATTGTTGAAAAATTTGTGACTGACGATCTGCGATCAGCTACTGCTTCTTAAATAAACGAGGCAGGAGCGTGCGGCTGCAGGTCACGACCTGTCATAACACCCCCCAAAACAGCCATTCTCCTTCCTCTGTTTTGCCCTACCGATTCGCAAAACTTATTGACCGCCCCTCGTATAATAAAACAATGGTAATCTAAAATTTTTAAATGCTATTCACGAAATAAAACAAAGTTCTCAGAATTTATCATCGTTCGTAATATGCATATATTAAACAACTAAAATTTTACATATATACTTATATAAAATGCAATACATGTTAGTACGTGTGTAAATATATACGAGTATATTGTAACCGAAATTTTTTAATAGTTTATAAAGGCTTTAATTTACAATAAAAAATTAATGTATTGTTCGGAAAGAACAATTTCTCTTTGAGTCATGACTGCGAAAAATAACTGAGGTAAAGTTCAATAATACACGTATGAGGGTCATTGAAATGCTAATATTTACATGAATTAAGTACTCATATTAAACTTAAACCTTTCTTATTTACAATAATAAATAAATGTGAATAAATTATTCATTTTATTTCGGGACACCATTTTCTGAAAATGAACGAACAGAAAAAAACACTGCAATAAATCCAAACTTTCACTCATTCATTTTCCCCCGAATCTTTTTAACATACATCTTTTCCTAAAACTCCCGACAAATGTTAATATATTTTAAGTGTTAGAACGACGTTCGTGGCTGTGGAAATCGTGGAAATTCGGTACATTAATTTACGAACATTTTCTGGATCTTTTCAGTTCGTAAGTGTGAATCTTTGTACTATCAAATGCTTTCATGAGATTTGGGAAAGCAGTATCTATATCCCTCAGAGTCACGTGCCCTTCTGGCCCCGAGTGCGACCTTTCGCAAGCTATGCGACAGATACTGCGTGGGATTCGCGGCAAAATTATTTAATCAATAATATGCAATAATAATAAAATATAATAATAATAATAATAATAATGATAATAATAATAATAATAATAAAATATAATAATAATAAAATATAATAATAATAATAATAAAATATAATAATAATAATAAATAAATAATAATAATAACATATCAACCCAAATAACTGGGCCATTTCGAGACGTGCTGTTGGAGCCTGATTAGGAGAGTCGCGTGCCTCTCAGGTCCTCCGCGCGCCTAGTAGTATCCCTTTCCGGCCAGACGGACTCGGAAGCTTTCACACATTTTCCACTGACATTTTCACCTTTTATTACTTATCTCTTTTCAAGAGAATTATGGCACTACTCCCATTGGTTGTCACTTTTTTATAAGTAAATAAACAGTGTTCTTTTTCACCTTCACTTCTCAACTCAAATTTCTTTCATCACTTAGCATAAATCACCCTCGCTACAACACCACCATTCCACACCCCATTACACTACCACCACATCATTCCCTGCCTCGCCACACTATCACTATCTCCCACCCCACTACATTACCACCGCACCATTCTACATATCTGCATCCACTCCACTACACTACCACAACACTATTTCCTATTCCATTACAATCCCATTCTCTCCCTCTCCCATAACACTATTCCTTCCCTCACCTCCAACCTCAATAATTCGCCCCAGCACCACTTTTTATAACACTACACTGCCACCACACCTTTCCCTGCCCCTCCCCCCCCCGCCATTATCACTTCCTCCCACCGTACTACACTACCACCACACCTCCAACCACAATATTCCTCATCCTACCACGACCTCCCACCACACCACTCCCACACCACCTCCCATTTCACTACACTACTACTATACCAATTATCCAACCTCCTGCAGTGTGAAGAAGAGGAAAGAGAGAATCCTGATCAATCCACTCGAGCGGGAAGACGACCCAATGATGATCCCTGATGATCCGACGATGATCCCTGAATGATGGTGATTAAATCCTTTGTGTTGATAGATGTATGATGGGAAGCAAAGCTCAAATGCAGCGAATTCAATGACTGCGTGAGAGAAATAGCACCCCAACATTTACACACTCGGATAATTCAGTTTGAGCGAGAATGATGAATATGCAGGTGTGTTCGCGGCGGGCGCGTGTGTGTAGGGGAGATGTAAGCACGGGAAGTGTTTTAAATGAAGAAGGATTTATCTACATGAGCACTAATGATCGTGTATGTATGTGTGTAAGCACATGAAGTGTTCTAAATGGAGAAGGATTGATCTACATGAGCACTAATGATCGTGTATGTATGTGTGTAAGCACATGAAGTGTTCTAAATGGAGAAGGATTGATCTACATGAGCACTAATGATCGTGTATGTATGTGTGTAAGCACGGGAAGTGTTCTAAATGGAGAAGGATTGATCTACATGAGCACTAATGATCGTGTATGTATGTGTGTAAGCACGGGAAGTGTTCTAAATGGAAAATGATTGATCTACATGAGCACTAATGATCGTGTATGTATGTGTGTAAGCACGGGAAGTGTTCTAAATGGAGAAGGATTGATCTACATGAGCACTAATGATCGTGTATGTATGTGTGTAAGCACGGGAAGTGTTCTAAATGGAGAAGGATTGATCTACATGAGCACTAATGATCGTGTATGTATGTGTGTAAGCACGGGAAGTGTTCTAAATGGAGAAGGATTGATCTACATGAGCACTAATGATCGTGTATGTATGTGTGTAAGCACGGGAAGTGTTCTAAATATGATTGATCTACATGAGCACTTATGATCGTGTATGTATGTGTGTAAGCACGGGAAGTGTTCTAAATGGAGAGAAGGATTGATCTACATGAGCACTAATGATCGTGTATGTATGTGTGTAAGCACGGGAAGTGTTCTAAATGGAGAGAAGGATTGGTGTGTGTGTGTGTGAGTACCAATGAACGCCTATGAGGTGTTCAAGTTCGTACTTAAAAACTGTTCTCTTTATACAATTTTGTTGTTGTAGATATGTATCCTACCCTACATGCCCCAAAACTCATAGTCTGACCTTTGTGCTACTTCTTATGACTCTTTCCCTCAAGTGAAGTGCCCTCAATGGTTACTGCGTTTCTTTTTGCGAGCACCAAATTGATTGACACAGCGGGAGGTGGGGGTCTTAAATGCCCCCTCTTAATGGCTGTTGTTATTTGAAACTAAAAAAATGAAAACCAACGAGTGCATCTGAGTCGAAATGTATAGAAAGGGAGGTTTGTAACTAAAATGGTGAAGTAGGGAGAAGTGAAAATGCGTGGAAGTTAGATAAGAAAAGTAGTGTAGAAACTGTGGCGTTTGAACCGCGAGGACTCACAACTCTCCTGAATCTGATTAACCTTATTAATGTAAACAACTCCCCCACCCCCTCCCAGGGTTCGGGCATGCAATTCTGCGGATGTCACCCGCAGCATTGCAAGCTTGACACCATCTTACGAGAGGCCTTCCTGAGGTGATCAATTTATTTTCAGAGAGAGAAGGGGGAAGACAGACAAGGAAAGAAAATGTCAAGGGAGAGATTAGAAGATAATAATTCTATTAGGTTGAGGAATAAGTTCTTGCGTTTTTTTCAATGTTGTGTTGATTTAAGTTTTGTTGACGTGTTTTGTGCACATATTAAGAAACAATAATAAATAATGAAAGCAATATTTGCAAAGGTTAGGCTACGTCTCTTAAGAGCGTAGACTATTAGGCTTTTGCTTAGGCTACGCCTTGAAGTTGAGTAATAAGTGATTGCGGTTTATTTAAAAGTTGCGTTAATTTAATTTTTGTTTTGTCCCCTCAAAATGGAATTTCAAGTTGAAAGAAAGGCGCATTTTCGACACTTGTTGTTATTCATTTTCAATGGAGACGGGAACAATACAAACGCAGCCAAAGCTCGTCGCGATATTTGTGTTGTGTACGGAGAAAATGCTTAATCAGAAAGGACAGCTCAATGGTGGTTTTCACGTTTTAAAAACGGTCTTAATGACGGTCTTCAATTTTAATGACGAAGAACGTTCTGGTCGCCCCCATTAAGTTAGATGAAGATCGATTGAACGACCTTCTTCATGAAAATCCTCGTAAATCGACTAGAGAATTGGCTTTACAATTGGCGTGTGATCAGAAAACTGTAGTGAATCACCTTCACTCGATGGCGAAAGTTTAAAAACTCGGTGCATAGGTTCCGCACGCTTTGAGCGAAAGCAACAAACTTCAACGCTCCACGATTGCCGCAGGTTTGCTTGCTCGTCACATGGCTACTCGTGGATAAAAGGACAAATTTCTTTACCGCATCATCACTGGCAACGAAAAGTGCTGTGTTTATGTGAACATGAACCATCGACAACAATGGCTTAGCCCCAATAAAAAACCACTTCCGCGATTAAAGCAAGGACTTCATCCACGAAAGACGATGTTGTGTGTGTGGTAAGATTGTGAAGGCATCATTCTTTATGAGTTCCTTGCGAACAACGAGATTGTCAATGCAGAACTCTACGTTCAACAAATGTATCGACTAGCCGAAGCTATTCGTGAAAAGCGACCTCATCGACGTTATGGAGTCCTTCTGCAACACGGCAATGCTTGTCCTCACATTACCAATATGACATAAGACGCCATCCAAACGCTTAATTCGGAAATCCTGCCGCATCCTCCATATTCGCCAGACCTGGCTCCATCGGATTTCCATCTGTTACGATCGCTCTCTAACAATTTGCGCGGCGTTTCGTTCAATACTGATGTGGAATTAAAAACCTGGTTAGACGAATTCTTCGAGTCAAATTCCAGAGATTGTTATTGGAGAGGCATCCCAAAACTAGTTGAACGTTGGGAAGAAGTCATAAATAACAACGGAGAATACACTATTGATTAAATTGCATATTGTTATCAATTAAAAATGAAGTTTTTCTAAAATTGTTAATGGTAATGAATAAATTTGATAACACCGCAAGAACTTATTCCTCAACCCAATACAACAGGATCGATGGGAGAGCGTTGGAACCATGGCAACGCATTTTAAGAATGCATTGAACAAGGCAGTCTACTGAGAGAGAGAGAGAGAGAGAGAGAGAGAGAGAGAGAGAGAGAGAGAGAGGAGATGCTTGGTGGAGAACGCGTCTTGGTCGTAGCAGTGGCAGGCTTAAGTGTTGCCATCTAGTCCTAGTGACCAGTATGCTGTGTTGCAAATCTTGGTTGTAGAATGACTGAGCAACCGTAAATATAATCTGGGAAATTGAAATAAACACCAAGCTTTCTTGTGGCATCAAAGATGACGTTTTGGGTGCAAGCATCTTTGCCCTCGCTCAAGACCAATCATGGAAGAAGCCATTTGTGTGAGATAAATGGAAAATATTTATTATTATTTGTGAGTCGTAAATTCTAGTTATTTATTTGTGATTAAAAATCTAAATTTGAAAGCTATAGATTTTAACGTACCGAAATTGGAAAAAAATAGGACGTTGTGAGAGATATAATGGATAATTGAATGAGATGGAAGCCTACAATGATATGGGAAAAATTTACTAAGTATTTTCATGGACTTTCACAGGGAATTTTCAGGAATTTGACTAAGAATTTGGTAGTCATAAAGAAAATTAAGGAAGGTGGATGTTTATTATGGAGAGAGATATGTATGTATATGGAGGCGAATGTGAAATTTAGACCAGTTTCCAAATATGGCTGTATTAAAATAAATTAGAAAATACTAAAATTACCCAGAATTAATAAGGGTATACACTCCACAGGAGGGAAGGAATCGGGGCAGTAAACCACTCCATGACATATCCGCTCAAAAACATCATTTACAGGTAACATTCTGATAAATAACATCGGGCGTTACTAGAATCACATCAAACCCAATGTTCCCCTCCAAAATTCAGATAAACCCCTGACAAAAGAAAGGTGTTGCCAAGAAAACTGAGCCTGACCCCTGAATTGACTAAAAGAGGGGTACATGAGTTTCAATTTCGCATGTTTCACTAACCATAAAAATGAATAGTTCCCATGATAAATATACTATCACTGGGTTATATTTAATTGTTTCATTAATTAATGTTGGAGGTGTTTGGTAGTTATGCAAAAGTAATGAAGTTGAGTAGATTTTGTGGTAAAATTTGGGATGTTTTGGCACGCAATCCAACTATGATTAGGATGGAGAAATTTGCTGGACAAAAACAACCTCTCTGTAGAACACTTAAATGGCATAGCGAGTGAACAAATTAATCACTATAATAAGTATTTAAATACTCTATGAGTATGACTCAGTAATGAAGGAATTACACACGTAAAATGCTTTCTTTACACTTATTTCACAATGTAGGTGTGTGAAACTACATAGTTGTCAAATTCAGATAAGCTCATTTGCTTTGTTTAATTTTTGCCAATTTAGCCAAAGGCTCTGTGCAAAATTTCCAAGTAAATTGATTGCAAACTTAACAAATATTTATAAACATACATTTAAATTAGGAAATTCTTTCAATACAATTTTTACTAATAAAATTGAATGTATCCTTCTATCATTTAATTTGGATTATCAAGGACTAATATAACATAATTTGTATGTAATGTAATTTTCACTCATGCTAACATGCATAGACCATTTAGATCATATGTATCTACTTAAAAATGGATATATATATATATATATATATATATATATATATATATATATATATATATATATATATATTAATAACGGTTTTCTGTGACGGTAAAGAGGCTAACATAAAGGGGTAACTTTGAAACCAGTTTTTTGGGACTGGTGGATTAGCTATCCTATAAAAAAATGTAGTCTTCCAGTTCGAGGAGGAAAGGATCTACAGCTGGACGTGAAGCAGGGCAGTTGTCTAATAATGCCACTAAATTAACCGTACCAATTCCGCAATCGAAGTGAAATGTTATAATAAATATAATAACATATCAACAACATTGGTAAAAATATGATCCTATTCTCATTATTAATGCCATTAATATTTATACCTCCTCAATACATTCTCATTCTGTGTCTGATGTGTCGCAGCCGAACTGCGATGGGAATAAGTGTATAAATTTGGCGCGAGTCTGTAATGAACGCGCGCGTCTATGGAATGTTGCTAGGTGTAGTGGGAGGGTGGAAGAGCACCTGATGGCACTCAGTTCAGGTGGGGTGGGGGGACGACAGCGAAGAGGGGCACAAAAAGAAGAGCTTCGTCAGCAGGCCGGCGCCCGTCTGCGGCCAAGTTCCGTTGTTGGGGAAAGCAGCGGGGGCCTCTGATTACGAAGAGAGGCCTGCACCCGATTCAAACGTGGGAACCCAACTGTCGGCCTGGATTTGGGGTGCGAGGAGCTGGAAAGCGTTGAGGAGGGGCGACTCCAGCTCAGGCCCCCTAAACAGGAGTCTCTTGATCCGTTTCTTCAATACGGCCGAGTCGCCACGGACTACTATCAAAAGCTGTGGGGGAGAAGAAATAAGGGTCAGGGCCGGAGTGCTAATGGGGTCTCCAATCCGGGGATTAAGCGGGCAAATTACCTTAGGGTACTGGAGTTCTCAATTCGTGGATTAACCCAAAAGTCTCAGGGCACAATGGTCCTCAACCTGGACTAAATAAATGAAAGCATCTTAGTGTAGTGGGGTCCCCGACTCTGAGATTAATGAAGTATTTCAGGGCAGTGGGGTCCCAAACACAGGGATTAACCAGAGTAACATATCTTAGGCTACTAGAGTCCTTAACCAGGGGAGTAGTCAGGCAAAGCATTTTGGGACACTGGGCTCTCCAACCCATCGGACTAACCAATCAGAAGGGATAGTATTAAGGGATTACATTTGGAGAAGACCTTCAATATTGATTCCAATGGCATAAAACGAAAGAAAAGAATTTGAATAGTGATTTTGTTATCATAAAATGAATGAGGAGAATTTTAATAGCGATTTTGTAATCATAAAATGAATGAGAAGAATTTGAATAGCGATTTTGTTATCATAAAATGAATGAGAAGAATTTTAATAGCGATTTTGTAATCATAAAATGAATGAGAAGAATTTTAATAGCGATTTTGTAATCATAAAATGAATGAAAAGAATTTTAATAGCGATTTTGTAATCATAAAATGAATGAGAAGAATATTAATAGCGATTTTGTTATCATAAAATGAATGAGAAGAATTTTAATAGCGATTTTGTTATCATAAAATGAATGAGAAGAATTTTAATAGCGATTTTGTTATCATAAAATGAATGAGAAGAATTTTAATAGCGATTTTGTTATCATAAAATGAATGACGAGAATTTTAATAGCGATTTTGTTATCAGAAAATAAATGATAAGAATTTTAATAGTGATTTTGTTATCATAAAATGAATGAGGAAATTTTAATAGCGATTTTGTAATCATAAAATGAATGAGAAGAATTTTAATAGCGATTTTGTTATCATAAAATGAATGAGAAGAATTTTAATAGCGATTTTGTAATCATAAAATGAATGAGAAGAATTTTAATAGCGATTTTGTTATCATAAAATGAATGAGGAGAATTTTAATAGCGATTTATTTATCATAAAATGAATGAGAAGAATTTTAATAGCGATTTTGTTATGATAAAATGAATGACGAGAATTTTAATAGCGATTTTGTAATCATAAAATAAATGAGAAGAATTTTAATAGCGATTTTGTTATCAGAAAATGAATGAGAAAAATTTTAATAGCAATTTTGTTATCATAAAATGAATGAGGAGAATTTTAATAGCGATTTGGTTATCATAAAATGAATAAGAAGAATTTTAATAGCGATTTTGTTATCATAAAATGAATAAGGAGAATTTTAATAGCGATTTTGTAATCATGAAATAAATGAGAAGAATTTTAATAGCGATTTTGTTATCATAAAATGAATGAGAAGAATTTCAATAGCGATTTTGTAATCATAAAATGAATGAGAAGAATTTTAATAGCGATTTTGTTATCATAAAATGAATCAGAAGAATTTTAATAGCGATTTTGTTATCATAAAATGAATGAGAAGAATTTTAATAGCGATTTTGTTATCATAAAATGAATAAGAGAGAATTTTAAAAGCGATTTTGTTATCATAAAATGAATGAGGAGAATTTTATTAGCGATTTTGTTATCATAAAATGAATGAGAAGAATTTTAATAGCGATTTTGTAATCATAAAATAAATGAGTAGAATTTTAATAGCGATTTTGTAATCATAAAATGAATGAGAAGAATTTTAATAGCGATTTTGTTAACATAAAATGAATGAGAAGAATTTTAATAGCGATTTTGTTATCATAAAATGAATGAGAAGAATTTTAATAGTGATTTTGTTATCATAAAATGAATGAGAAGAATTTTAATAGCGATTTTGTTATCATAAAATGAATGAGAAGAATTTTAATAGCGATTTTGTAATCATAAAATGAATGAGAAGAATTTTAATAGCGATTTTGTTATCATAAAATGAATGAGAAGAATTTTAATAGCGATTTTGTAATCATAAAATGAATGAGAAGAATTTTAATAGCGATTTTGTTATCATAAAATGAATGAGAAGAATTTTAATAGCGATTTTGTTATCAGAAAATGAATCAGGAGAATTTTAATAGCGATTTTGTTATCATAAAATGAATGAGAAGAATTTTAATAGCGATTTTGTTATCATAAAATGAATGAGAAGAATTTTAATAGCAATTTTGTTATCATAAAATGAATGAGGAGAATTTTAATAGCGATTTTGTTATCATAAAATGAATGCGAAGAAATTTAATAGCGATTTTGTAATCATAAAATGAATGAGGAGAATTTTAATAGCGATTTTGTTGTCAGAAAATGAATCAGGAAAATTTTAATAGTGATTTTGTTATCATAAAATGAATGAGAAGAATTTTAATAGTGATTTTGTTATCATAAAATGAATGAGAAGAATTTTAATAGCGATTTTGTAATCATAAAATGAATGAGAAGAATTTGAATAGCGATTTTGTTATCATAAAATGAATGAGAAGAATTTTAATAGCGATTTTGTAATCATCAAATGAATGAGAAGAATTTTAATAGCGGTTTGTTATCATAAAATGAATGAGAAGAATTTTAATAGCGATTTTGTAATCATAAAATGAATGAGAAGAATTTTAATAGCGATTTTGTTATCATAAAATGAATGAGAAGAATTTTAATAGCGATTTTGTTATCAGAAAATGAATCAGGAGAATTTTAATAGCGATTTTGTTATCATAAAATAAATCCGAAGAATTTTAATAGCGATTTTGTTATCATAAAATGAATGAGAAGAATTTTAATAGCGATTTTGTTATCATAAAATGAATGAGGAGAATTTTAATAGCGATTTTGTTATCATAAAATGAATGTGAAGAATTTTAATAGCGATTTTGTTATCATAAAATGAATGAGAAGAATTTTAATAGCGATTTTGTAATCATAAAATGAATGAGAAGAATTTAATAGCGATTTTGTTATCATAAAATGAATGAGAAGAATTTTAATAGCGATTTTGTTATCAGAAAATGAATCAGGAGAAATTTAATAGTGATTTTGTTATCATAAAATGAATGAGAAAAATTTTAATAGTGATTTTGTTATCATAAAATGAATGAGAAGAATTTAAATAGCGATTTTGTTATCATAAAATGAATGAGAAGAATTTTAATAGCGATTTTGTTATCAGAAAATGAATCAGGAGAATTTTAATAGCGATTTTGTTATCAGAAAATGAATCCGAAACTTTTAATGGCGATTTTGTTATCATAAAATGAATGAGAAGAATTTTATTAGCGATTTTGTAATCATAAAATGAATGAGAAGAATTTTAATAGCAATTTTGTTATCATAAAATGAATGAGAAGAATTTTAATAGTGATTTTGTTATCATAAAATGAATGAGAAGAATTTTAATAGCGATTTTGTTATCAGAAAATGAATCAGGAGAATTTTAATATTGATTTTGTTATCAGAAAATAAATGAGAAGAATTTTAATAGCGATTTTGTTATCAGAAAATAAATGATAAGAATTTTAATAGCGATTTTGTTATCATAAAATGAATGAGGAGAATTTTAATAGCGATTTTGTTATCAGAAAATGAAGGATAAGAATTTTAATAGTGATTTTGTTATCATAAAATGAATGAGGAAAATTTTAATAGCGATTTTGTAATCATAAAATGAATGAGAAGAATTTGAATAGCGATTTTGTTATCATAAAATGAATGAAAAGAATTTTAATAGCGATTTTGTAATCATAAAATGAATGAGAAGAATTTTAATAGCGATTTTGTTATCGGAAAATGAATCAGGAGAATTTTAATAGCGATTTTGTAATCATAAAATGAATGAGAAGAATTTTAACAGCGATTTTGTTATCATAAAATGAATGACGAGAATTTTAATAGCGATTTTGTAATCATAAAATAAATGAGGAAAATTTTAATAGCGATTTTGTTATCAGAAAATGAATGAGAAGAATTTTAATAGCGATTTTGTTATCATAAAATGGAAGAGGAGAATTTTAATAGTGATTTTGTTATCATAAAATGAATGAGAAGGATTTTAATAGCGATTTTGTGATCATAAAATGAATGAGGAGAATTTTAATAGCGATTTTGTAATCATAAAATGAATGAGAAGAATTTTGAAAGCGATTTTGTAATCATAAAATGAATGAGAAGAATTTTAATAGCGATTTTGTTATCATAAAATGAATGAGAAGAATTTTAATAGCGATTTTGTTATCATAAAATGAAGAAGAAGAATTTTAATAGCGATTTTGTAATCATAAAATCAATGAGAAGAATTTTAATAGCGATTTTGTTATCATAAAATGAATGAGAAGAATTTTAATAGCGATTTTGTTATCATAAAATGAATGAGAAGAATTTTAATATCGATTTTATTATCATAAAATGAAAGACAAGACCCTCAATAGCGATTTGTTATCATAAAATGAATGAGAAGAATTTTAATAGCGATTTTGTAATCGTAAAATGAATGAGAAGAATTTTAATAGCGATTTTGTTATCATAAAATGAATGAGGAGAATTTTAATAGCGATTTTGTTATCATAAAATGAATGAGAAGAATTTTAATAGCGATTTTGTTATCATAAAATGAATGACGAGAATTTAAAATAGCGATTTTGTAATCATAAAATAAATGAGAAGAATTTTAATAGCGATTTTGTTATCAGAAAATGAATGAGAAGAATTGTAATAGCGATTTTGTTATCATAAAATGAATGAGGAGAATTTTAATAGCGATTTGGTTATCATAAAATGAATAAGAAGAATTTTAATAGCGATTTTGTTATCATAAAATGAATAAGGAGAATTTTAATAGCGATTTTGTAATCATGAAATGAATGAGAAGAATTTTAATAGTGATTTTGTTATCATAAAATGAATGAGAAGAATTTCAATAGCGATTTTGTAATCATAAAATGAATGAGAAGAATTTTAATAGCGATTTTGTTATCATAAAATGAATGAGAAGAATTTTAATAGCGATTTTGTTATCATAAAATGATTGAGAAGAATTTTAATAGCGATTTTGTTATCATAAAATGAATAAGAAGAATTTTAATAGCGATTTTGTTATCATAAAATGAATGAGGAGAATTTTATTAGCGATTTTGTTATCATAAAATGAATGAGAAGAATTTTAATAGCGATTTTGTAATCATAAAATAAATGAGTAGAATTTTAATAGCGATTTTGTAATCATAAAATGAATGTGAAGAATTTTAATAGCGATTTTGTTAACATAAAATGAATGAAAAGAATTTTAATAGCGATTTTGTTATCATAAAATGAATGAGAAGAATTTTAATAGCGATTTTGTAATCATAATTGAATGAGAAGAATTTTAATAGCGATTTTGTTATCATAAAATGAATGAGAAGAATTTTAATAGCGATTTTGTAATCATAAAATGAATGAGAAGAATTTTAATAGCGTTTTGTTATCATAAAATGAATGAGAAGAATTTTAATAGCGATTTTGTTATCAGAAAATGAATCAGGAGAATTTTAATAGCCATTTTGTTATCATAACTAATGTGAAGAATTTTAATAGCGATTTTGTTATCATAAAATGAATGAGAAGAATTTTAATAGCGATTTTGTAATCATAAAATGAATGAGAAGAATTTTAATAGCGGTTTTTTATCATAAAATGAATGAGAAGAATTTTAATAGCGATTTTGTTATCATAAAATAAATGAGGAGAATTTTAATAGCGATTTTGTTATCATAAAATGAATAAGGAGAATTTTAATAGCGATTTTGTAATCATGAAATGAATGAGAAGAATTTTAATAGCGATTTTGTTATCATAAAATGAATGAGAAGAATTTCAATAGCGATTTTGTAATCATAAAATGAATGAGAAGAATTTTAATAGCGATTTTGTTATCATAAAATGAATGAGAAGAATTTTAATAGCGATTTTGTTATCATAAAATGAATGAGAAGAATTTTAATAGCGATTTTGTTATCATAAAATGAATAAGAAGAATTTTAAAAGCGATTTTGTTATCATAAAATGAATGAGGAGAATTTTATTAGCGATTTTGTTATCATAAAATGAATGAGAAGAATTTTAATAGCGATTTTGTAATCATAAAATAAATGAGTAGAATTTTAATAGCGATTTTGTAATCATAAAATGAATGAGAAGAATTTTAATAGCGATTTTGTTAACATAAAATGAATGAGAAGAATTTTAATAGCGATTTTGTTATCATAAAATGAATGAGAAGAATTTTAATAGTGATTTTGTTATCATAAAATGAATGAGAAGAATTTTAATAGCGATTTTGTTATCATAAAATGAATGAGAAGAATTTTAATAGCGATTTTGTAATCATAAAATGAATGAGAAGAATTTTAATAGCGATTTTGTTATCATAAAATAAATGAGAAGAATTTTAATAGCGATTTTGTAATCATAAAATGAATGAGAAGAATTTTAATAGCGATTTTGTTATCATAAAATGAATGAGAAGAATTTTAATAGCGATTTTGTTATCAGAAAATGAATCAGGAGAATTTTAATAGCGATTTTGTTATCATAAAATGAATGAGAAGAATTTTAATAGCGATTTTGTTATCATAAAATGAATGAGAAGAATTTTAATAGCGATTTTGTTATCATAAAATGAATGAGGAGAATTTTAATAGCGGTTTGTTATCATAAAATGAATTTGAAGAAATTTAATAGCGATTTTGTAATCATAAAATGAATAAGAAGAATTTTAATAGCGATTTTGTAATCATAAAATGAATGAGAAGAATTTAATAGCGATTTTGTTATCATAAAATGAATGAGGAGAATTTTAATAGCGATTTTGTTGTCAGAAAATGAATCAGGAGAATTTTAATAGTGATTTTGTTATCATAAAATGAATGAGAAGAATTTTAATAGTGATTTTGTTATCATAAAATGAATGAGAAGAATTTTAATAGCGATTTTGTAATCATAAAATGAATGAGAAGAATTTTAATAGCGATTTTGTTATCATAAAATGAATGAGAAGAATTTTAATAGCGATTTTGTAATCATCAAATGAATGAGAAGAATTTTAATAGCGATTTTGTTATCATAAAATGAATGAGAAGAATTTTAATAGCGATTTTGTAATCATAAAATGAATGAGAAGAATTTTAATAGCGATTTTGTAATCATAAAATGAATGAGAAGAATTTTAATAGCGATTTTGTTATCATAAAATGAATGAGAAGAATTTTAATAGCGATTTTGTAATCATCAAATGAATGAGAAGAATTTTAATAGCGATTTTGTTATCATAAAATGAATGAGAAGAATTTTAATAGCGATTTTGTAATCATAAAATGAATGAGAAGAATTTTAATAGCGATTTTGTTATCATAAAATGAATGAGAAGAATTTTAATAGCGATTTTGTTATCAGAAAATGAATCAGGAGAATTTTAATAGCGATTTTGTTATCATAAAATGAATCCGAAGAATTTTAATAGCGATTTTGTTATCAGAAAATGAATAAGAAGAATTTTAAAAGCGATTTTGTTATCATAAAATGAATGAGGAGAATTTTATTAGCGATTTTGTTATCATAAAATGAATGAGAAGAATTTTAATAGCGATTTTGTAATCATAAAATAAATGAGTAGAATTTTAATAGCGATTTTGTAATCATAAAATGAATGAGAAGAATTTTAATAGCGATTTTGTTAACATAAAATGAATGAGAAGAATTTTAATAGCGATTTTGTTATCATAAAATGAATGAGAAGAATTTTAATAGTGATTTTGTTATCATAAAATGAATAAGAAGAATTTTAATAGCGATTTTGTTATCATAAAATAAAGAGAAGAATTTTAATAGCGATTTTGTAATCATAAAATGAATGAGAAGAATTTTAATAGCGATTTTGTTATCATAAAATAAATGAGAAGAATTTTAATAGCGATTTTGTAATCATAAAATGAATGAGAAGAATTTTAATAGCGATTTTGTTATCATAAAATGAATGAGAAGAATTTTAATAGCGATTTTGTTATCAGAAAATGAATCAGGAGAATTTTAATAGCGATTTTGTTATCATAAAATGAATGAGAAGAATTTTAATAGCGATTTTGTTATCATAAAATGAATGAGAAGAATTTTAATAGCGATTTTGTTATCATAAAATGAATGAGGAGAATTTTAATAGCGGTTTGTTATCATAAAATGAATGCGAAGAAATTTAATAGCGATTTTGTAATCATAAAATGAATGAGAAGAATTTTAATAGCGATTTTGTAATCATAAAATGAATGAGAAGAATTTAATAGCGATTTTGTTATCATAAAATGAATGAGGAGAATTTTAATAGCGATTTTGTTGTCAGAAAATGAATCAGGAGAATTTTAATAGTGATTTTGTTATCATAAAATGAATGAGAAGAATTTTAATAGTGATTTTGTTATCATAAAATGAATGAGAAGAATTTTAATAGCGATTTTGTAATCATAAAATGAATGAGAAGAATTTTAATAGCGATTTTGTTATCATAAAATGAATGAGAAGAATTTTAATAGCGATTTTGTAATCATCAAATGAATGAGAAGAATTTTAATAGCGATTTTGTTATCATAAAATGAATGAGAAGAATTTTAATAGCGATTTTGTAATCATAAAATGAATGAGAAGAATTTTAATAGCGATTTTGTTATCATAAAATGAATGAGAAGAATTTTAATAGCGATTTTGTTATCAGAAAATGAATCAGGAGAATTTTAATAGCGATTTTGTTATCATAAAATGAATCCGAAGAATTTTAATAGCGATTTTGTTATCATAAAATGAATGAGAAGAATTTTAATAGCGATTTTGTTATCATAAAATGAATGAGGAGAATTTTAATAGCGATTTTGTTATCATAAAATGAATGTGAAGAATTTTAATAGCGATTTTGTTATCATAAAATGAATGAGAAGAATTTTAATAGCGATTTTGTAATCATAAAATGAATGAGAAGAATTTAATAGCGATTTTGTTATCATAAAATGAATAAGAAGAATTTTAATAGCGATTTTGTTATCAGAAAATGAATCAGGAGAATTTTAATAGTGATTTTGTTATCATAAAATGAATGAGAAGAATTTTAATAGTGATTTTGTTATCATAAAATGAATGAGAAGAATTTTAATAGCGATTTTGTAATCATAAAATGAATGAGAAGAATTTTAATAGCGATTTTGTTATCATAAAATAAATGAGAAGAATTTTAATAGCGATTTTGTTATCAGAAAATGAATCAGGAGAATTTTAATAGCGATTTTGTTATCATAAAATGAATCCGAAGAATTTTAATAGCGATTTTGTTATCATAAAATGAATGAGAAGAATTTTAATAGCGATTTTGTTATCATAAAATGAATCCGAAGAATTTTAATAGCGATTTTGTTATCCTAAAATGAATGTGAAGAATTTTAATAGCGATTTTGTTATCATAAAATGAATGAGAAGAATTTTAATAGCGATTTTGTAATCATAAAATGAATGAGAAGAATTTAATAGCGATTTTGTTATCATAAAATGAATAAGAAGAATTTTAATAGCGATTTTGTTATCAGAAAATGAATCAGGAGAATTTTAATAGTGATTTTGTTATCATAAAATGAATGAGAAGAATTTTAATAGTGATTTTGTTATCATAAAATGAATGAGAAGAATTTAAATAGCGATTTTGTTATCATAAAATGAATGAGAAGAATTTTAATAGCGATTTTGTTATCAGAAAATGAATCAGGAGAATTTTAATAGCGATTTTGTTATCATAAAATGAATGAGAAGAATTTTAATAGCGATTTTGTTATTATAAAATGAATGAGAAGAATTTTAATAGCGATTTTGTTATAATAAACTGAACGAGGAGAATTTTAATAGCGATTTTGTTATTATAAAATGAATGAGAAGAATTTTAATAGCGATTTTGTTATCATAAAATGAATGAAAAGAATTTTAAAAGCAATTTTGTAATCATAAAATAAATGAGAAGAATTTTAATAGCGATTTTGTTATCATAAAATGAATAAGAAGAATTTTAATAGCGATTTTGTTATCAGAAAATGAATCCGAAACTTTTAATGGCGATTTTGTTATCATAAAATGAATGAGAAGAATTTTATTAGCGATTTTGTAATCATAAAATGAATGAGAAGAATTTTAATAGCAATTTTGTTATCATAAAATGAATGAGAAGAATTTTAATAGTGATTTTGTTATCATAAAATGAATGAGAAGAATTTTAATAGCGATTTTGTTATCAGAAAATGAATCAGGAGAATTTTAATATTGATTTTGTTATCAGAAAATAAATGAGAAGAATTTTAATAGCGATTTTGTTATCAGAAAATGAATGATAAGAATTTTAATAGCGATTTTGTTATCATAAAATGAATGAGGAGAATTTTAATAGCGATTTTGTTATCAGAAAATGAATGAGAAGAATTTTAATAGTGATTTTGTTATCATAAAATGAATGAGGAGAATTTTAATAGCGATTTTGTAATCATAAAATGAATGAGAAGAATTTAATAGCGATTTTGTTATCATAAAATGAATAAGAAGAATTTTAATAGCGATTTTGTTATCAGAAAATGAATCAGGAGAATTTTAATAGTGATTTTGTTATCATAAAATGAATGAGAAGAATTTTAATAGTGATTTTGTTATCATAAAATGAATGAGAAGAATTTAAATAGCGATTTTGTTATCATAAAATGAATGAGAAGAATTTTAATAGCGATTTTGTTATCAGAAAATGAATCAGGAGAATTTTAATAGCGATTTTGTTATCATAAAATGAATGAGAAGAATTTTAATAGCGATTTTGTTATTATAAAATGAATGAGAAGAATTTTAATAGCGATTTTGTTATCATAAACTGAACGAGGAGAATTTTAATAGCGATTTTGTTATTATAAAATGAATGAGAAGAATTTTAATAGCGATTTTGTTATCATAAAATGAATGAAAAGAATTTTAAAAGCAATTTTGTAATCATAAAATAAATGAGAAGAATTTTAATAGCGATTTTGTTATCATAAAATGAATAAGAAGAATTTTAATAGCGATTTTGTTATCAGAAAATGAATCCGAAACTTTTAATGGCGATTTTGTTATCATAAAATGAATGAGAAGAATTTTATTAGCGATTTTGTAATCATAAAATGAATGAGAAGAATTTTAATAGCAATTTTGTTATCATAAAATGAATGAGAAGAATTTTAATAGTGATTTTGTTATCATAAAATGAATGAGAAGAATTTTAATAGCGATTTTGTTATCAGAAAATGAATCAGGAGAATTTTAATATTGATTTTGTTATCAGAAAATAAATGAGAAGAATTTTAATAGCGATTTTGTTATCAGAAAATGAATGATAAGAATTTTAATAGCGATTTTGTTATCATAAAATGAATGAGGAGAATTTTAATAGCGATTTTGTTATCAGAAAATGAATGAGAAGAATTTTAATAGTGATTTTGTTATCATAAAATGAATGAGGAGAATTTTAATAGCGATTTTGTAATCATAAAATGAATGAGAAGAATTTGAATAGCGATTTTGTTATCATAAAATGAATGAAAAGAATTTTAATAGCGATTTTGTAATCATAAAATGAATGAGAAGAATTTTAATAGCGATTTTGTTATCAGAAAATGAATCAGGAGAATTTTAATAGCGATTTTGTAATCATAAAATGAATGAGAAGAATTTTAACAGCGATTTTGTTATCATAAAATGAATGACGAGAATTTTAATAGCGATTTTGTAATCATAAAATAAATGAGGAAATTTTAATAGCGATTTTGTTATCAGAAAATGAATGAGAAGAATTTTAATAGCGATTTTGTTATCATAAAATGAATGAGGAGAATTTTAATAGTGATTTTGTTATCATAAAATGAATGAGAAGGATTTTAATAGCGATTTTGTGATCATAAAATGAATAAGGAGAATTTTAATAGCGATTTTGTAATCATAAAATGAATGAGAAGAATTTTGAAAGCGATTTTGTAATCATAAAATGAATGAGAAGAATTTTAATAGCGATTTTGTTATCATAAAATGAATGAGAAGAATTTTAATAGCGATTTTGTTATCATAAAATGAAGAAGAAGAATTTTAATAGCGATTTTGTAATCATAAAATCAATGAGAAGAATTTTAATAGCGATTTTGTTATCATAAAATGAATGAGAAGAATTTTAATAGCGATTTTGTTATCATAAAATGAATGAGAAGAATTTTAATATCGATTTTATTATCATAAAATGAAAGACAAGACCCTCAATAGCGATTTTGTTATCATAAAATAAATGAGAAGAATTTTAATAGCGATTTTGTAATCATAAAATCAATGAGAAGAATTTTAATAGCGATTTTGTTATCATAAAATGAATGAGGAGAATTTTAATAGCGATTTTGTTATCATAAAATGAATGAGAAGAATTTTAATAGCGATTTTGTTATCATAAAATGAATGACGAGAATTTAAAATAGCGATTTTGTAATCATAAAATAAATGAGAAGAATTTTAATAGCGATTTTGTTATCAGAAAATGAATGAGAAGAATTTTAATAGCGATTTTGTTATCATAAAATGAATGAGGAGAATTTTAATAGCGATTTGGTTATCATAAAATGAATGAGAAGAATTTTAATATCGATTTTATTATCATAAAATGAAAGACAAGACCCTCAATAGCGATTTTGTTATCATAAAATGAATGAGAAGAATTTTAATAGCGATTTTGTTATCATAAAATGAATGAGAAGAATTTTAATAGCGATTTTGTAATCATAAAATGAATGAGAAGAATTTTAATAGCGATTTTGTTATCATAAAATGAATGAGAAGAATTTTAATAGCGATTTTGTAATCATAAAATGAATGAGAAGAATTTTAATAGCGATTTTGTTATCATAAAATGAATGAGAAGAATTTTAATAGCGATTTTGTTATCAGAAAATGAATCAGGAGAATTTTAATAGCGATTTTGTTATCATAAAATGAATGAGAAGAATTTTAATAGCGATTTTGTTATCATAAAATGAATGAGAAGAATTTTAATAGCAATTTTGTTATCATAAAATGAATGAGGAGAATTTTAATAGCGATTTTGTTATCATAAAATGAATGCGAAGAAATTTAATAGCGATTTTGTAATCATAAAATGAATGAGGAGAATTTTAATAGCGATTTTGTTGTCAGAAAATGAATCAGGAAAATTTTAATAGTGATTTTGTTATCATAAAATGAATGAGAAGAATTTTAATAGTGATTTTGTTATCATAAAATGAATGAGAAGAATTTTAATAGCGATTTTGTAATCATAAAATGAATGAGAAGAATTTTATTAGCGATTTTGTAATCATAAAATGAATGAGAAGAATTTTAATAGCGATTTTGTAATCATCAAATGAATGAGAAGAATTTTAATAGCGGTTTGTTATCATAAAATGAATGAGAAGAATTTTAATAGCGATTTTGTAATCATAAAATGAATGAGAAGAATTTTAATAGCGATTTTGTTATCATAAAATGAATGAGAAGAATTTTAATAGCGATTTTGTTATCAGAAAATGAATCAGGAGAATTTTAATAGCGATTTTATAATCATAAAATAAATCCGAAGAATTTTAATAGCGATTTTGTTATCATAAAATGAATGAGAAGAATTTTAATAGCGATTTTGTTATCATAAAATGAATGAGGAGAATTTTAATAGCGATTTTGTTATCATAAAATGAATGTGAAGAATTTTAATAGCGATTTTGTTATCATAAAATGAATGAGAAGAATTTTAATAGCGATTTTGTAATCATAAAATGAATGAGAAGAATTTAATAGCGATTTTGTTATCATAAAATGAATGAGAAGAATTTTAATAGCGATTTTGTTATCAGAAAATGAATCAGGAGAAATTTAATAGTGATTTTGTTATCAAAAAATGAATGAGAAGAATTTTAATAGTGATTTTGTTATCATAAAATGAATGAGAAGAATTTAAATAGCGATTTTGTTATCATAAAATGAATGAGAAGAATTTTAATAGCGATTTTGTTATCAGAAAATGAATCAGGAGAATTTTAATAGCGATTTTGTTATCAGAAAATGAATCCGAAACTTTTAATGGCGATTTTGTTATCATAAAATGAATGAGAAGAATTTTATTAGCGATTTTGTAATCATAAAATGAATGAGAAGAATTTTAATAGCAATTTTGTTATCATAAAATGAATGAGAAGAATTTTAATAGTGATTTTGTTATCATAAAATGAATGAGAAGAATTTTAATAGCGATTTTGTTATCAGAAAATGAATCAGGAGAATTTTAATATTGATTTTGTTATCAGAAAATAAATGAGAAGAATTTTAATAGCGATTTTGTTATCAGAAAATAAATGATAAGAATTTTAATAGCGATTTTGTTATCATAAAATGAATGAGGAGAATTTTAATAGCGATTTTGTTATCAGAAAATGAAGGATAAGAATTTTAATAGTGATTTTGTTATCATAAAATGAATGAGGAAAATTTTAATAGCGATTTTGTAATCATAAAATGAATGAGAAGAATTTGAATAGCGATTTTGTTATCATAAAATGAATGAAAAGAATTTTAATAGCGATTTTGTAATCATAAAATGAATGAGAAGAATTTTAATAGCGATTTTGTTATCAGAAAATGAATCAGGAGAATTTTAATAGCGATTTTGTAATCATAAAATGAATGAGAAGAATTTTAACAGCGATTTTGTTATCATAAAATGAATGACGAGAATTTTAATAGCGATTTTGTAATCATAAAATAAATGAGGAAAATTTTAATAGCGATTTTGTTATCAGAAAATGAATGAGAAGAATTTTAATAGCGATTTTGTTATCATAAAATGGAAGAGGAGAATTTTAATAGTGATTTTGTTATCATAAAATGAATAAGAAGGATTTTAATAGCGATTTTGTGATCATAAAATGAATGAGGAGAATTTTAATAGCGATTTTGTAATCATAAAATGAATGAGAAGAATTTTGAAAGCGATTTTGTAATCATAAAATGAATGAGAAGAATTTTAATAGCGATTTTGTTATCATAAAATGAATGAGAAGAATTTTAATAGCGATTTTGTTATCATAAAATGAAGAAGAAGAATTTTAATAGCGATTTTGTAATCATAAAATCAATGAGAAGAATTTTAATAGCGATTTTGTTATCATAAAATGAATGAGAAGAATTTTAATAGCGATTTTGTTATCATAAAATGAATGAGAAGAATTTTAATATCGATTTTATTATCATAAAATGAAAGACAAGACCCTCAATAGCGATTTGTTATCATAAAATGAATGAGAAGAATTTTAATAGCGATTTTGTAATCGTAAAATGAATGAGAAGAATTTTAATAGCGATTTTGTTATCAGAAAATGAATGAGAAGAATTTTAATAGCGATTTTGTTATCATAAAATGAATGAGGAGAATTTTAATAGCGATTTGGTTATCATAAAATGAATAAGAAGAATTTTAATAGCGATTTTGTTATCATAAAATGAATAAGGAGAATTTTAATAGCGATTTTGTAATCATGAAATGAATGAGAAGAATTTTAATAGCGATTTTGTTATCATAAAATGAATGAGAAGAATTTCAATAGCGATTTTGTAATCATAAAATGAATGAGAAGAATTTTAATAGCGATTTTGTTATCATAAAATGAATGAGAAGAATTTTAATAGCGATTTTGTTATCATAAAATGATTGAGAAGAATTTTAATAGCGATTTTGTTATCATAAAATGAATGAGAAGAATTTTAATAGCGATTTTGTAATCATAAAATGAATGAGAAGAATTTTAATAGCGATTTTGTTATCATAAAATGAATGAGAAGAATTTTAATAGCGATTTTGTAATCATAAAATGAATGAGAAGAATTTTAATAGCGATTTTGTTATCATAAAATGAATGAGAAGAATTTTAATAGCGATTTTGTTATCAGAAAATGAATCAGGAGAATTTTAATAGCGATTTTGTTATCATAAAATGAATGAGAAGAATTTTAATAGCGATTTTGTTATCATAAAATGAATGAGAAGAATTTTAATAGCAATTTTGTTATCATAAAATGAATGAGGAGAATTTTAATAGCGATTTTGTTATCATAAAATGAATGCGAAGAAATTTAATAGCGATTTTGTAATCATAAAATGAATGAGGAGAATTTTAATAGCGATTTTGTTGTCAGAAAATGAATCAGGAAAATTTTAATAGTGATTTTGTTATCATAAAATGAATGAGAAGAATTTTAATAGTGATTTTGTTATCATAAAATGAATGAGAAGAATTTTAATAGCGATTTTGTAATCATAAAATGAATGAGAAGAATTTTATTAGCGATTTTGTAATCATAAAATGAATGAGAAGAATTTTAATAGCGATTTTGTAATCATCAAATGAATGAGAAGAATTTTAATAGCGGTTTGTTATCATAAAATGAATGAGAAGAATTTTAATAGCGATTTTGTAATCATAAAATGAATGAGAAGAATTTTAATAGCGATTTTGTTATCATAAAATGAATGAGAAGAATTTTAATAGCGATTTTGTTATCAGAAAATGAATCAGGAGAATTTTAATAGCGATTTTATAATCATAAAATAAATCCGAAGAATTTTAATAGCGATTTTGTTATCATAAAATGAATGAGAAGAATTTTAATAGCGATTTTGTTATCATAAAATGAATGAGGAGAATTTTAATAGCGATTTTGTTATCATAAAATGAATGTGAAGAATTTTAATAGCGATTTTGTTATCATAAAATGAATGAGAAGAATTTTAATAGCGATTTTGTAATCATAAAATGAATGAGAAGAATTTAATAGCGATTTTGTTATCATAAAATGAATGAGAAGAATTTTAATAGCGATTTTGTTATCAGAAAATGAATCAGGAGAAATTTAATAGTGATTTTGTTATCAAAAAATGAATGAGAAGAATTTTAATAGTGATTTTGTTATCATAAAATGAATGAGAAGAATTTAAATAGCGATTTTGTTATCATAAAATGAATGAGAAGAATTTTAATAGCGATTTTGTTATCAGAAAATGAATCAGGAGAATTTTAATAGCGATTTTGTTATCAGAAAATGAATCCGAAACTTTTAATGGCGATTTTGTTATCATAAAATGAATGAGAAGAATTTTATTAGCGATTTTGTAATCATAAAATGAATGAGAAGAATTTTAATAGCAATTTTGTTATCATAAAATGAATGAGAAGAATTTTAATAGTGATTTTGTTATCATAAAATGAATGAGAAGAATTTTAATAGCGATTTTGTTATCAGAAAATGAATCAGGAGAATTTTAATATTGATTTTGTTATCAGAAAATAAATGAGAAGAATTTTAATAGCGATTTTGTTATCAGAAAATAAATGATAAGAATTTTAATAGCGATTTTGTTATCATAAAATGAATGAGGAGAATTTTAATAGCGATTTTGTTATCAGAAAATGAAGGATAAGAATTTTAATAGTGATTTTGTTATCATAAAATGAATGAGGAAAATTTTAATAGCGATTTTGTAATCATAAAATGAATGAGAAGAATTTGAATAGCGATTTTGTTATCATAAAATGAATGAAAAGAATTTTAATAGCGATTTTGTAATCATAAAATGAATGAGAAGAATTTTAATAGCGATTTTGTTATCAGAAAATGAATCAGGAGAATTTTAATAGCGATTTTGTAATCATAAAATGAATGAGAAGAATTTTAACAGCGATTTTGTTATCATAAAATGAATGACGAGAATTTTAATAGCGATTTTGTAATCATAAAATAAATGAGGAAAATTTTAATAGCGATTTTGTTATCAGAAAATGAATGAGAAGAATTTTAATAGCGATTTTGTTATCATAAAATGGAAGAGGAGAATTTTAATAGTGATTTTGTTATCATAAAATGAATGAGAAGGATTTTAATAGCGATTTTGTGATCATAAAATGAATGAGGAGAATTTTAATAGCGATTTTGTAATCATAAAATGAATGAGAAGAATTTTGAAAGCGATTTTGTAATCATAAAATGAATGAGAAGAATTTTAATAGCGATTTTGTTATCATAAAATGAATGAGAAGAATTTTAATAGCGATTTTGTTATCATAAAATGAAGAAGAAGAATTTTAATAGCGATTTTGTAATCATAAAATCAATGAGAAGAATTTTAATAGCGATTTTGTTATCATAAAATGAATGAGAAGAATTTTAATAGCGATTTTGTTATCATAAAATGAATGAGAAGAATTTTAATATCGATTTTATTATCATAAAATGAAAGACAAGACCCTCAATAGCGATTTGTTATCATAAAATGAATGAGAAGAATTTTAATAGCGATTTTGTAATCGTAAAATGAATGAGAAGAATTTTAATAGCGATTTTGTTATCAGAAAATGAATGAGAAGAATTTTAATAGCGATTTTGTTATCATAAAATGAATGAGGAGAATTTTAATAGCGATTTGGTTATCATAAAATGAATAAGAAGAATTTTAATAGCGATTTTGTTATCATAAAATGAATAAGGAGAATTTTAATAGCGATTTTGTAATCATGAAATGAATGAGAAGAATTTTAATAGCGATTTTGTTATCATAAAATGAATGAGAAGAATTTCAATAGCGATTTTGTAATCATAAAATGAATGAGAAGAATTTTAATAGCGATTTTGTTATCATAAAATGAATGAGAAGAATTTTAATAGCGATTTTGTTATCATAAAATGATTGAGAAGAATTTTAATAGCGATTTTGTTATCATAAAATGAATAAGAAGAATTTTAATAGCGATTTTGTTATCATAAAATGAATGAGGAGAATTTTATTAGCGATTTTGTTATCATAAAATGAATGAGAAGAATTTTAATAGCGATTTTGTAATCATAAAATAAATGAGTAGAATTTTAATAGCGATTTTGTAATCATAAAATGAATGTGAAGAATTTTAATAGCGATTTTGTTAACATAAAATGAATGAAAAGAATTTTAATAGCGATTTTGTTATCATAAAATGAATGAGAAGAATTTTAATAGCGATTTTGTAATCATAATTGAATGAGAAGAATTTTAATAGCGATTTTGTTATCATAAAATGAATGAGAAGAATTTTAATAGCGATTTTGTAATCATAAAATGAATGAGAAGAATTTTAATAGCGTTTTGTTATCATAAAATGAATGAGAAGAATTTTAATAGCGATTTTGTTATCAGAAAATGAATCAGGAGAATTTTAATAGCCATTTTGTTATCATAATTAATGTGAAGAATTTTAATAGCGATTTTGTTATCATAAAATGAATGAGAAGAATTTTAATAGCGATTTTGTAATCATAAAATGAATGAGAAGAATTTTAATAGCGGTTTTTTATCATAAAATGAATGAGAAGAATTTTAATAGCGATTTTGTTATCATAAAATAAATGAGGAGAATTTTAATAGCGATTTTGTTATCATAAAATGAATAAGGAGAATTTTAATAGCGATTTTGTAATCATGAAATGAATGAGAAGAATTTTAATAGCGATTTTGTTATCATAAAATGAATGAGAAGAATTTCAATAGCGATTTTGTAATCATAAAATGAATGAGAAGAATTTTAATAGCGATTTTGTTATCATAAAATGAATGAGAAGAATTTTAATAGCGATTTTGTTATCATAAAATGAATGAGAAGAATTTTAATAGCGATTTTGTTATCATAAAATGAATAAGAAGAATTTTAAAAGCGATTTTGTTATCATAAAATGAATGAGGAGAATTTTATTAGCGATTTTGTTATCATAAAATGAATGAGAAGAATTTAAATAGCGATTTTGTAATCATAAAATAAATGAGTAGAATTTTAATAGCGATTTTGTAATCATAAAATGAATGAGAAGAATTTTAATAGCGATTTTGTTAACATAAAATGAATGAGAAGAATTTTAATAGCGATTTTGTTATCATAAAATGAATGAGAAGAATTTTAATAGTGATTTTGTTATCATAAAATGAATGAGAAGAATTTTAATAGCGATTTTGTTATCATAAAATGAATGAGAAGAATTTTAATAGCGATTTTGTAATCATAAAATGAATGAGAAGAATTTTAATAGCGATTTTGTTATCATAAAATAAATGAGAAGAATTTTAATAGCGATTTTGTAATCATAAAATGAATGAGAAGAATTTTAATAGCGATTTTGTTATCATAAAATGAATGAGAAGAATTTTAATAGCGATTTTGTTATCAGAAAATGAATCAGGAGAATTTTAATAGCGATTTTGTTATCATAAAATGAATGAGAAGAATTTTAATAGCGATTTTGTTATCATAAAATGAATGAGAAGAATTTTAATAGCGATTTTGTTATCATAAAATGAATGAGGAGAATTTTAATAGCGGTTTGTTATCATAAAATGAATGCGAAGAAATTTAATAGCGATTTTGTAATCATAAAATGAATGAGAAGAATTTTAATAGCGATTTTGTAATCATAAAATGAATGAGAAGAATTTAATAGCGATTTTGTTATCATAAAATGAATGAGGAGAATTTTAATAGCGATTTTGTTGTCAGAAAATGAATCAGGAGAATTTTAATAGTGATTTTGTTATCATAAAATGAATGAGAAGAATTTTAATAGTGATTTTGTTATCATAAAATGAATGAGAAGAATTTTAATAGCGATTTTGTAATCATAAAATGAATGAGAAGAATTTTAATAGCGATTTTGTTATCAAAAAATGAATGAGAAGAATTTTAATAGCGATTTTGTAATCATCAAATGAATGAGAAGAATTTTAATAGCGTTTTTTTTATCATAAAATGAATGAGAAGAATTTTAATAGCGATTTTGTAATCATAAAATGAATGAGAAGAATTTTAATAGCGATTTTGTTATCATAAAATGAATGAGAAGAATTTTAATAGCGATTTTGTTATCAGAAAATGAATCAGGAGAATTTTAATAGCGATTTTGTTATCATAAAATGAATCCGAAGAATTTTAATAGCGATTTTGTTATCATAAAATGAATGAGAAGAATTTTAATAGCGATTTTGTTATCATAAAATGAATGAGGAGAATTTTAATAGCGATTTTGTTATCATAAAATGAATGTGAAGAATTTTAATAGCGATTTTGTTATCATAAAATGAATGAGAAGAATTTTAATAGCGATTTTGTAATCATAAAATGAATGAGAAGAATTTAATAGCGATTTTGTTATCATAAAATGAATAAGAAGAATTTTAATAGCGATTTTGTTATCAGAAAATGAATCAGGAGAATTTTAATAGTGATTTTGTTATCATAAAATGAATGAGAAGAATTTTAATAGTGATTTTGTTATCATAAAATGAATGAGAAGAATTTTAATAGCGATTTTGTAATCATAAAATGAATGAGAAGAATTTTAATAGCGATTTTGTTATCATAAAATAAATGAGAAGAATTTTAATAGCGATTTTGTTATCAGAAAATGAATCAGGAGAATTTTAATAGCGATTTTGTTATCATAAAATGAATCCGGAGAATTTTAATAGCGATTTTGTTATCATAAAATGAATGAGAAGAATTTTAATAGCGATTTTGTTATCATAAAATGAATCCGAAGAATTTTAATAGCGATTTTGTTATCCTAAAATGAATGTGAAGAATTTTAATAGCGATTTTGTTATCATAAAATGAATGAGAAGAATTTTAATAGCGATTTTGTAATCATAAAATGAATGAGAAGAATTTAATAGCGATTTTGTTATCATAAAATGAATAAGAAGAATTTTAATAGCGATTTTGTTATCAGAAAATGAATCAGGAGAATTTTAATAGTGATTTTGTTATCATAAAATGAATGAAAAGAATTTTAATAGTGATTTTGTTATCATAAAATGAATGAGAAGAATTTAAATAGCGATTTTGTTATCATAAAATGAATGAGAAGAATTTTAATAGCGATTTTGTTATCAGAAAATGAATCAGGAGAATTTTAATAGCGATTTTGTTATCATAAAATGAATGAGAAGAATTTTAATAGCGATTTTGTTATTATAAAATGAATGAGAAGAATTTTAATAGCGATTTTGTTATAATAAACTGAACGAGGAGAATTTTAATAGCGATTCTGTTATTATAAAATGAATGAGAAGAATTTTAATAGCGATTTTGTTATCATAAAATGAATGAAAAGAATTTTAAAAGCAATTTTGTAATCATAAAATAAATGAGAAGAATTTTAATAGCGATTTTGTTATCATAAAATGAATAAGAAGAATTTTAATAGCGATTTTGTTATCAGAAAATGAATCCGAAACTTTTAATGGCGATTTTGTTATCATAAAATGAATGAGAAGAATTTTATTAGCGATTTTGTAATCATAAAATGAATGAGAAGAATTTTAATAGCAATTTTGTTATCATAAAATGAATGAGAAGAATTTTAATAGTGATTTTGTTATCATAAAATGAATGAGAAGAATTTTAATAGCGATTTTGTTATCAGAAAATGAATCAGGAGAATTTTAATATTGATTTTGTTATCAGAAAATAAATGAGAAGAATTTTAATAGCGATTTTGTTATCAGAAAATGAATGATAAGAATTTTAATAGCGATTTTGTTATCATAAAATGAATGAGGAGAATTTTAATAGCGATTTTGTTATCAGAAAATGAATGAGAAGAATTTTAATAGTGATTTTGTTATCATAAAATGAATGAGGAGAATTTTAATAGCGATTTTGTAATCATAAAATGAATGAGAAGAATTTGAATAGCGATTTTGTAATCATAAAATGAATGAGAAGAATTTAATAGCGATTTTGTTATCATAAAATGAATAAGAAGAATTTTAATAGCGATTTTGTTATCAGAAAATGAATCAGGAGAATTTTAATAGTGATTTTGTTATCATAAAATGAATGAGAAGAATTTTAATAGTGATTTTGTTATCATAAAATGAATGAGAAGAATTTAAATAGCGATTTTGTTATCATAAAATGAATGAGAAGAATTTTAATAGCGATTTTGTTATCAGAAAATGAATCAGGAGAATTTTAATAGCGATTTTGTTATCATAAAATGAATGAGAAGAATTTTAATAGCGATTTTGTTATTATAAAATGAATGAGAAGAATTTTAATAGCGATTTTGTTATCATAAACTGAACGAGGAGAATTTTAATAGCGATTTTGTTATTATAAAATGAATGAGAAGAATTTTAATAGCGATTTTGTTATCATAAAATGAATGAAAAGAATTTTAAAAGCAATTTTGTAATCATAAAATAAATGAGAAGAATTTTAATAGCGATTTTGTTATCATAAAATGAATAAGAAGAATTTTAATAGCGATTTTGTTATCAGAAAATGAATCCGAAACTTTTAATGGCGATTTTGTTATCATAAAATGAATGAGAAGAATTTTATTAGCGATTTTGTAATCATAAAATGAATGAGAAGAATTTTAATAGCAATTTTGTTATCATAAAATGAATGAGAAGAATTTTAATAGTGATTTTGTTATCATAAAATGAATGAGAAGAATTTTAATAGCGATTTTGTTATCAGAAAATGAATCAGGAGAATTTTAATATTGATTTTGTTATCAGAAAATAAATGAGAAGAATTTTAATAGCGATTTTGTTATCAGAAAATGAATGATAAGAATTTTAATAGCGATTTTGTTATCATAAAATGAATGAGGAGAATTTTAATAGCGATTTTGTTATCAGAAAATGAATGAGAAGAATTTTAATAGTGATTTTGTTATCATAAAATGAATGAGGAGAATTTTAATAGCGATTTTGTAATCATAAAATGAATGAGAAGAATTTGAATAGCGATTTTGTTATCATAAAATGAATGAAAAGAATTTTAATAGCGATTTTGTAATCATAAAATGAATGAGAAGAATTTTAATAGCGATTTTGTTATCAGAAAATGAATCAGGAGAATTTTAATAGCGATTTTGTAATCATAAAATGAATGAGAAGAATTTTAACAGCGATTTTGTTATCATAAAATGAATGACGAGAATTTTAATAGCGATTTTGTAATCATAAAATAAATGAGGAAATTTTAATAGCGATTTTGTTATCAGAAAATGAATGAGAAGAATTTTAATAGCGATTTTGTTATCATAAAATGAATGAGGAGAATTTTAATAGTGATTTTGTTATCATAAAATGAATGAGAAGGATTTTAATAGCGACTTTGTGATCATAAAATGAATAAGGAGAATTTTAATAGCGATTTTGTAATCATAAAATGAATGAGAAGAATTTTGAAAGCGATTTTGTAATCATAAAATGAATGAGAAGAATTTTAATAGCGATTTTGTTATCATAAAATGAATGAGAAGAATTTTAATAGCGATTTTGTTATCATAAAATGAAGAAGAAGAATTTTAATAGCGATTTTGTAATCATAAAATCAATGAGAAGAATTTTAATAGCGATTTTGTTATCATAAAATGAATGAGAAGAATTTTAATAGCGATTTTGTTATCATAAAATGAATGAGAAGAATTTTAATATCGATTTTATTATCATAAAATGAAAGACAAGACCCTCAATAGCGATTTTGTTATCATAAAATGAATGAGAAGAATTTTAATAGCGATTTTGTAATCATAAAATCAATGAGAAGAATTTTAATAGCGATTTTGTTATCATAAAATGAATGAGGAGAATTTTAATAGCGATTTTGTTATCATAAAATGAATGAGAAGAATTTTAATAGCGATTTTGTTATCATAAAATGAATGACGAGAATTTAAAATAGCGATTTTGTAATCATAAAATAAATGAGAAGAATTTTAATAGCGATTTTGTTATCAGAAAATGAATGAGAAGAATTTTAATAGCGATTTTGTTATCATAAAATGAATGAGGAGAATTTTAATAGCGATTTGGTTTATAAAATGAATAAGAAGAATTTTAATAGCGATTTTGTTATCATAAAATGAATAAGGAGAATTTTAATAGCGATTTTGTAATCATGAAATGAATGAGAAGAATTTTAATAGCGATTTTGTTATCATAAAATGAATGAGAAGAATTTCAATAGCGATTTTGTAATCATAAAATGAATGAGAAGAATTTTAATAGCGATTTTGTTATCATAAAATGAATGAGAAGAATTTTAATAGCGATTTTGTTATCATAAAATGAATGAGAAGAATTTTAATAGCGATTTTGTTATCATAAAATGAATAAGAAGAATTTTAATAGCGATTTTGTTATCATAAAATGAATGAGGAGAATTTTATTAGCGATTTTGTTATCATAAAATGAATGAGAAGAATTTTAATAGCGATTTTGTAATCATAAAATAAATGAGTATAATTTTAATAGCGATTTTGTAATCATAAAATGAATGTGAAGAATTTTAATAGCGATTTTGTTAACATAAAATGAATGAAAAGAATTTTAATAGCGATTTTGTTATCATAAAATGAATGAGAAGAATTTTAATAGCGATTTTGTAATCATAATTGAATGAGAAGAATTTTAATAGCGATTTTGTTATCATAAAATGAATGAGAAGAATTTTAATAGCGATTTTGTAATCATAAATTGAATGAGAAGAATTTTAATAGCGATTTTGTTATCATAAAATGAATGAGAAGAATTTTAATAGCGATTTTGTTATCAGAAAATGAATCAGGAGAATTTTAATAGCCATTTTGTTATCATAACTAATGTGAAGAATTTTAATAGCGATTTTGTTATCATAAAATGAATGAGAAGAATTTTAATAGCGATTTTGTAATCATAAAATGAATGAGAAGAATTTTAATAGCGGTTTTTTATCATAAAATGAATGAGAAGAATTTTAATAGCGATTTTGTTATCATAAAATAAATGAGAAGAATTTTAATAGCGATTTTGTTATCATAAAATGAATGAGAAGAATTTTAATAGCGATTTTGTTATCATAAAATAAATGAGAAGAATTTTAATAGCGATTTTGTTATCAGAAAATGAATCAGGAGAATTTTAATAGCGATTTTATTATCATAAAATGAATGAGAAGAATTTTAATAGCGATTTTGTTATCATAAAATGAATGAGAAGAATTTTAATAGCGATTTTGTTATCATAAAATGAATGAGGAGAATTTTAATAGCGATTTTGTTATTATAAAATGAATGAGAAGAATTTTAATAGCGATTTTGTTATCATAAAATGAATGAGAAGAATTTTAAAAGCGATTTTGTAATCATAAAATAAATGAGAAGAATTTTAATAGCGATTTTGTTATCATAAAATGAATAAGAAGAATTTTAATAGCGATTTTGTTATCAGAAAATGAATCCGGAGAATTTTAATAGCGATTTTGTTATCATAAAATGAATGAGAAGAATTTTAATAGCGATTTTGTTATCATAAAATCAATGAGAAGAATTTTAATAGCAATTTTGTTATCATAAAATGAATAAGAAGAATTTTAATAGTGATTTTGTTATCATAAAATGAATGAGAAGAATTTAAATAGCGATTTTGTTATCAGAAAATGAATGAGGAGAATTTTAATAGCGATTTTGTTATCATAAAATGAATTAGAAGAATTTTAATAGCGATTTTGTTATCATAAAATGAATGACGAGAATTTTAATAGCGATTTTCTAATCATAAAATGAATGAGGAAAATTTTAATAGCGATTTTGTTATCAGAAAATGAATGAGAAGAATTTTAATAGCGATTTTGTTATCATAAAATGAATGAGGAGAATTTTAATAGTGATTTTGTTATCATAAAATGAATAAGAAGAATTTTAATAGCGATTTTGTTATCATAAACTGAATGAGGAGAATTTTAAAAGCGAGTTTGTTATTATAAAATGAATGAGAAGAATTTTAATAGCGATTTTGTTATCATAAAATGAATGAGAAGAATTTTTATAGCAATTTTGTTATCATAAATTGAATGAGAAGAATTTTAATAGCGATTTTGTTATCATAAAATGAATGAGAAGAATTTTAATATCGATTTTATTATCATAAAATGAAAGACAAGACCCTTAATAGCGATTTTGTTATCATAAAATGAATGAGAAGAATTTTAATAGCGATTTTGTAATCATAAAATGAATGAGAAGAATTTTAATAGCGATTTTGTAATCATAAAATGAATGAGAAGAATTTAATAGCGATTTTGTTATCATAAAATGAATGAGGAGAATTTTAATAGCGATTTTGTTGTCAGAAAATGAATCAGGAGAATTTTAATAGTGATTTTGTTATCATAAAATGAATGAGAAGAATTTTAATAGTGATTTTGTTATCATAAAATGAATGAGAAGAATTTTAATAGCGATTTTGTAATCATAAAATGAATGAGAAGAATTTTAATAGCGATTTTGTTATCATAAAGGAAATGAGAAGAATTTTAATAGCGATTTTGTTATCAGAAAATGAATCAGGAGAATTTTAATAGCGATTTTGTTATCATAAAATGAATCCGAAGAATTTTAATAGCGATTTTGTTATCATAAAATGAATGAGAAGAATTTTAATAGCGATTTTGTTATCATAAAATGAATCCGAAGAATTTTAATAGCGATTTTGTTATCCTAAAATGAATGTGAAGAATTTTAATAGCGATTTTGTTATCATAAAATGAATGAGAAGAATTTTAATAGCGATTTTGTAATCATAAAATGAATGAGAAGAATTTAATAGCGATTTTGTTATCATAAAATGAATAAGAAGAATTTTAATAGCGATTTTGTTATCAGAAAATGAATCAGGAGAATTTTAATAGTGATTTTGTTATCATAAAATGAATGAGAAGAATTTTAATAGTGATTTTGTTATCATAAAATGAATGAGAAGAATTTAAATAGCGATTTTGTTATCATAAAATGAATGAGAAGAATTTTAATAGCGATTTTGTTATCAGAAAATGAATCAGGAGAATTTTAATAGCGATTTTGTTATCATAAAATGAATGAGAAGAATTTTAATAGCGATTTTGTTATTATAAAATGAATGAGAAGAATTTTAATAGCGATTTTGTTATAATAAACTGAACGAGGAGAATTTTAATAGCGATTTTGTTATTATAAAATGAATGAGAAGAATTTTAATAGCGATTTTGTTATCATAAAATGAATGAAAAGAATTTTAAAAGCAATTTTGTAATCATAAAATAAATGAGAAGAATTTTAATAGCGATTTGGTTATCATAAAATGAATAAGAAGAATTTTAATAGCAATTTTGTTATCATAAAATGAATAAGGAGAATTTTAATAGCGATTTTGTAATCATGAAATGAATGAGAAGAATTTTAATAGCGATTTTGTTATCATAAAATGAATGAGAAGAATTTCAATAGCGATTTTGTAATCATAAAATGAATGAGAAGAATTTTAATAGCGATTTTGTTATCATAAAATGAATGAGAAGAATTTTAATAGCGATTTTGTTATCATAAAATGAATGAGAAGAATTTTAATAGCGATTTTGTTATCATAAAATCAATGAGAAGAATTTTAATAGCGATTTTGTTATCATAAAATGAATGAGGAGAATTTTAATAGCGATTTTGTTATCATAAAATGAATGAGAAGAATTTTAATAGCGATTTTGTTATCATAAAATGAATGACGAGAATTTAAAATAGCGATTTTGTAATCATAAAATAAATGAGAAGAATTTTAATAGCGATTTTGTTATCAGAAAATGAATGAGAAGAATTTTAATAGCGATTTTGTTATCATAAAATGAATGAGGAGAATTTTAATAGCGATTTGGTTATCATAAAATGAATAAGAAGAATTTTAATAGCGATTTTGTTATCATAAAATGAATAAGGAGAATTTTAATAGCGATTTTGTAATCATGAAATAAATGAGAAGAATTTTAATAGCGATTTTGTTATCATAAAATGAATGAGAAGAATTTCAATAGCGATTTTGTTATCAGAAAATGAATCAGGAGAATTTTAATATTGATTTTGTTATCAGAAAATAAATGAGAAGAATTTTAATAGCGATTTTGTTATCAGAAAATGAATGATAAGAATTTTAATAGCGATTTTGTTATCATAAAATGAATGAGGAGAATTTTAATAGCGATTTTGTAATCATAAAATCAATGAGAAGAATTTTAATAGCGATTTTGTTATCATAAAATGAATGAGAAGAATTTTAATAGCGATTTTGTTATCATAAAATGAATGAGAAGAATTTTAATATCGATTTTATTATCATAAAATGAAAGACAAGACCCTCAATAGCGATTTTGTTATCATAAAATGAATGAGAAGAATTTTAATAGCGATTTTGTTATCAGAAAATGAATCAGGAGAATTTTAATAGCGATTTTGTAATCATAAAATGAATGAGAAGAATTTTAATAGCGATTTTGTTATCATAAAATGAATGACGAGAATTTTAATAGCGATTTTGTAATCATAAAATAAATGAGGAAATTTTAATAGCGATTTTGTTATCAGAAAATGAATGAGAAGAATTTTAATAGCGATTTTGTTATCATAAAATGAATGAGGAGAATTTTAATAGTGATTTTGTTATCATAAAATGAATGAGAAGGATTTTAATAGCGATTTTGTGATCATAAAATGAATAAGGAGAATTTTAATAGCGATTTTGTAATCATAAAATGAATGAGAAGAATTTTGAAAGCGATTTTGTAATCATAAAATGAATGAGAAGAATTTTAATAGCGATTTTGTTATCATAAAATGAATGAGAAGAATTTTAATAGCGATTTTGTTATCATAAAATGAAGAAGAAGAATTTTAATAGCGATTTTGTAATCATAAAATCAATGAGAAGAATTTTAATAGCGATTTTGTTATCATAAAATGAATGAGAAGAATTTTAATAGCGATTTTGTTATCATAAAATGAATGAGAAGAATTTTAATATCGATTTTATTATCATAAAATGAAAGACAAGACCCTCAATAGCGATTTTGTTATCATAAAATGAATGAGAAGAATTTTAATAGCGATTTTGTAATCATAAAATCAATGAGAAGAATTTTAATAGCGATTTTGTTATCATAAAATGAATGAGGAGAATTTTAATAGCGATTTTGTTATCATAAAATGAATGAGAAGAATTTTAATAGCGATTTTGTTATCATAAAATGAATGACGAGAATTTAAAATAGCGATTTTGTAATCATAAAATAAATGAGAAGAATTTTAATAGCGATTTTGTTATCAGAAAATGAATGAGAAGAATTTTAATAGCGATTTTGTTATCATAAAATGAATGAGGAGAATTTTAATAGCGATTTGGTTATCATAAAATGAATGAGAAGAATTTTAATATCGATTTTATTATCATAAAATGAAAGACAAGACCCTCAATAGCGATTTTGTTATCATAAAATGAATGAGAAGAATTTTAATAGCGATTTTGTTATCATAAAATGAATGAGAAGAATTTTAATAGCGATTTTGTAATCATAAAATGAATGAGAAGAATTTTAATAGCAATTTTGTTATCATAAAATGAATGAGAAGAATTTTAATAGCGATTTTGTAATCATAAAATGAATGAGAAGAATTTTAATAGCGATTTTGTTATCATAAAATGAATGAGAAGAATTTTAATAGCGATTTTGTTATCAGAAAATGAATCAGGAGAATTTTAATAGCGATTTTGTTATCATAAAATGAATGAGAAGAATTTTAATAGCGATTTTGTTATCATAAAATGAATGAGAAGAATTTTAATAGCAATTTTGTTATCATAAAATGAATGAGGAGAATTTTAATAGCGATTTTGTTATCATAAAATGAATGCGAAGAAATTTAATAGCGATTTTGTAATCATAAAATGAATGAGGAGAATTTTAATAGCGATTTTGTTGTCAGAAAATGAATCAGGAAAATTTTAATAGTGATTTTGTTATCATAAAATGAATGAGAAGAATTTTAATAGTGATTTTGTTATCATAAAATGAATGAGAAGAATTTTAATAGCGATTTTGTAATCATAAAATGAATGAGAAGAATTTGAATAGCGATTTTGTTATCATAAAATGAATGAGAAGAATTTTAATAGCGATTTTGTAATCATCAAATGAATGAGAAGAATTTTAATAGCGGTTTGTTATCATAAAATGAATGAGAAGAATTTTAATAGCGATTTTGTAATCATAAAATGAATGAGAAGAATTTTAATAGCGATTTTGTTATCATAAAATGAATGAGAAGAATTTTAATAGCGATTTTGTTATCAGAAAATGAATCAGGAGAATTTTAATAGCGATTTTGTTATCATAAAATAAATCCGAAGAATTTTAATAGCGATTTTGTTATCATAAAATGAATGAGAAGAATTTTAATAGCGATTTTGTTATCATAAAATGAATGAGGAGAATTTTAATAGCGATTTTGTTATCATAAAATGAATGTGAAGAATTTTAATAGCGATTTTGTTATCATAAAATGAATGAGAAGAATTTTAATAGCGATTTTGTAATCATAAAATGAATGAGAAGAATTTAATAGCGATTTTGTTATCATAAAATGAATGAGAAGAATTTTAATAGCGGTTTGTTATCATAAAATGAATGAGAAGAATTTTAATAGCGATTTTGTAATCATAAAATGAATGAGAAGAATTTTAATAGCGATTTTGTTATCATAAAATGAATGAGAAGAATTTTAATAGCGATTTTGTTATCAGAAAATGAATCAGGAGAATTTTAATAGCGATTTTGTTATCATAAAATAAATCCGAAGAATTTTAATAGCGATTTTGTTATCATAAAATGAATGAGAAGAATTTTAATAGCGATTTTGTTATCATAAAATGAATGAGGAGAATTTTAATAGCGATTTTGTTATCATAAAATGAATGTGAAGAATTTTAATAGCGATTTTGTTATCATAAAATGAATGAGAAGAATTTTAATAGCGATTTTGTAATCATAAAATGAATGAGAAGAATTTAATAGCGATTTTGTTATCATAAAATGAATGAGAAGAATTTTAATAGCGATTTTGTTATCAGAAAATGAATCAGGAGAAATTTAATAGTGATTTTGTTATCATAAAATGAATGAGAAGAATTTTAGTAGTGATTTTGTTATCATAAAATGAATGAGAAGAATTTAAATAGCGATTTTGTTATCATAAAATGAATGAGAAGAATTTTAATAGCGATTTTGTTATCAGAAAATGAATCAGGAGAATTTTAATAGCGATTTTGTTATCAGAAAATGAATCCGAAACTTTTAATGGCGATTTTGTTATCATAAAATGAATGAGAAGAATTTTATTAGCGATTTTGTAATCATAAAATGAATGAGAAGAATTTTAATAGCAATTTTGTTATCATAAAATGAATGAGAAGAATTTTAATAGTGATTTTGTTATCATAAAATGAATGAGAAGAATTTTAATAGCGATTTTGTTATCAGAAAATGAATCAGGAGAATTGTAATATTGATTTTGTTATCAGAAAATAAATGAGAAGAATTTTAATAGCGATTTTGTTATCAGAAAATAAATGATAAGAATTTTAATAGCGATTTTGTTATCATAAAATGAATGAGGAGAATTTTAATAGCGATTTTGTTATCAGAAAATGAAGGATAAGAATTTTAATAGTGATTTTGTTATCATAAAATGAATGAGGAAAATTTTAATAGCGATTTTGTAATCATAAAATGAATGAGAAGAATTTGAATAGCGATTTTGTTATCATAAAATGAATGAAAAGAATTTTAATAGCGATTTTGTAATCATAAAATGAATGAGAAGAATTTTAATAGCGATTTTGTTATCAGAAAATGAATCAGGAGAATTTTAATAGCGATTTTGTAATCATAAAATGAATGAGAAGAATTTTAACAGCGATTTTGTTATCATAAAATGAATGACGAGAATTTTAATAGCGATTTTGTAATCATAAAATAAATGAGGAAAATTTTAATAGCGATTTTGTTATCAGAAAATGAATGAGAAGAATTTTAATAGCGATTTTGTTATCATAAAATGGAAGAGGAGAATTTTAATAGTGATTTTGTTATCATAAAATGAATGAGAAGGATTTTAATAGCGATTTTGTGATCATAAAATGAATGAGGAGAATTTTAATAGCGATTTTGTAATCATAAAATGAATGAGAAGAATTTTGAAAGCGATTTTGTAATCATAAAATGAATGAGAAGAATTTTAATAGCGATTTTGTTATCATAAAATGAATGAGAAGAATTTTAATAGCGATTTTGTTATCATAAAATGAAGAAGAAGAATTTTAATAGCGATTTTGTAATCATAAAATCAATGAGAAGAATTTTAATAGCGATTTTGTTATCATAAAATGAATGAGAAGAATTTTAATAGCGATTTTGTTATCATAAAATGAATGAGAAGAATTTTAATATCGATTTTATTATCATAAAATGAAAGACAAGACCCTCAATAGCGATTTGTTATCATAAAATGAATGAGAAGAATTTTAATAGCGATTTTGTAATCGTAAAATGAATGAGAAGAATTTTAATAGCGATTTTGTTATCATAAAATGAATGAGGAGAATTTTAATAGCGATTTTGTTATCATAAAATGAATGAGAAGAATTTTAATAGCGATTTTGTTATCATAAAATGAATGACGAGAATTTAAAATAGCGATTTTGTAATCATAAAATAAATGAGAAGAATTTTAATAGCGATTTTGTTATCAGAAAATGAATGAGAAGAATTTTAATAGCGATTTTGTTATCATAAAATGAATGAGGAGAATTTTAATAGCGATTTGGTTATCATAAAATGAATAAGAAGAATTTTAATAGCGATTTTGTTATCATAAAATGAATAAGGAGAATTTTAATAGCGATTTTGTAATCATGAAATGAATGAGAAGAATTTTAATAGCGATTTTGTTATCATAAAATGAATGAGAAGAATTTCAATAGCGATTTTGTAATCATAAAATGAATGAGAAGAATTTTAATAGCGATTTTGTTATCATAAAATGAATGAGAAGAATTTTAATAGCGATTTTGTTATCATAAAATGATTGAGAAGAATTTTAATAGCGATTTTGTTATCATAAAATGAATAAGAAGAATTTTAATAGCGATTTTGTTATCATAAAATGAATGAGGAGAATTTTATTAGCGATTTTGTTATCATAAAATGAATGAGAAGAATTTTAATAGCGATTTTGTAATCATAAAATAAATGAGTAGAATTTTAATAGCAATTTTGTAATCATAAAATGAATGTGAAGAATTTTAATAGCGATTTTGTTAACATAAAATGAATGAAAAGAATTTTAATAGCGATTTTGTTATCATAAAATGAATGAGAAGAATTTTAATAGCGATTTTGTAATCATAATTGAATGAGAAGAATTTTAATAGCGATTTTGTCATCATAAAATGAATGAGAAGAATTTTAATAGCGATTTTGTAATCATAAAATGAATGAGAAGAATTTTAATAGCGTTTTGTTATCATAAAATGAATGAGAAGAATTTTAATAGCGATTTTGTTATCAGAAAATGAATCAGGAGAATTTTAATAGCCATTTTGTTATCATAACTAATGTGAAGAATTTTAATAGCGATTTTGTTATCATAAAATGAATGAGAAGAATTTTAATAGCGATTTTGTAATCATAAAATGAATGAGAAGAATTTTAATAGCGGTTTTTTATCATAAAATGAATGAGAAGAATTTTAATAGCGATTTTGTTATCATAAAATAAATGAGGAGAATTTTAATAGCGATTTTGTTATCATAAAATGAATAAGGAGAATTTTAATAGCGATTTTGTAATCATGAAATGAATGAGAAGAATTTTAATAGCGATTTTGTTATCATAAAATGAATGAGAAGAATTTCAATAGCGATTTTGTAATCATAAAATGAATGAGAAGAATTTTAATAGCGATTTTGTTATCATAAAATGAATGAGAAGAATTTTAATAGCGATTTTGTTATCATAAAATGAATGAGAAGAATTTTAATAGCGATTTTGTTATCATAAAATGAATAAGAAGAATTTTAAAAGCGATTTTGTTATCATAAAATGAATGAGGAGAATTTTATTAGCGATTTTGTTATCATAAAATGAATGAGAAGAATTTTAATAGCGATTTTGTAATCATAAAATAAATGAGTAGAATTTTAATAGCGATTTTGTAATCATAAAATGAATGAGAAGAATTTTAATAGCGATTTTGTTAACATAAAATGAATGAGAAGAATTTTAATAGCGATTTTGTTATCATAAAATGAATGAGAAGAATTTTAATAGTGATTTTGTTATCATAAAATGAATGAGAAGAATTTTAATAGCGATTTTGTTATCATAAAATGAATGAGAAGAATTTTAATAGCGATTTTGTAATCATAAAATGAATGAGAAGAATTTTAATAGCGATTTTGTTATCATAAAATAAATGAGAAGAATTTGAATAGCGATTTTGTTATCATAAAATGAATGAGAAGAATTTTAATAGCGATTTTGTTATCATAAAATGAATGAGAAGAATTTTAATAGCGATTTTGTTATCAGAAAATGAATCAGGAGAATTTTAATAGCGATTTTGTTATCATAAAATGAATCCGAAGAATTTTAATAGCGATTTTGTTATCATAAAATGAATGAGAAGAATTTTAATAGCGATTTTGTTATCATAAAATGAATGAGGAGAATTTTAATAGCGGTTTGTTATCATAAAATGAATGCGAAGAAATTTAATAGCGATTTTTTTTATCATAAAATGAATGAGAAGAATTTTAATAGCGATTTTGTAATCATAAAATGAATGAGAAGAATTTAATAGCGATTTTGTTATCATAAAATGAATCAGGAGAATTTTAATAGCGATTTTGTTGTCAGAAAATGAATCAGGAGAATTTTAATAGTGATTTTGTTATCATAAAATGAATGAGAAGAATTTTAATAGTGATTTTGTTATCATAAAATGAATGAGAAGAATTTTAATAGCGATTTTGTAATCATAAAATGAATGAGAAGAATTTTAATAGCGATTTTGTTATCATAAAATGAATGAGAAGAATTTTAATAGCGATTTTGTAATCATCAAATGAATGAGAAGAATTTTAATAGCGATTTTGTTATCATAAAATGAATGAGAAGAATTTTAATAGCGATTTTGTAATCATAAAATGAATGAGAAGAATTTTAATAGCGATTTTGTTATCATAAAATGAATGAGAAGAATTTTAATAGCGATTTTGTTATCAGAAAATGAATCAGGAGAATTTTAATAGCGATTTTGTTATCATAAAATGAATCCGAAGAATTTTAATAGCGATTTTGTTATCATAAAATGAATGAGAAGAATTTTAATAGCGATTTTGTTATCATAAAATGAATGAGGAGAATTTTAATAGCGATTTTGTTATCATAAAATGAATGTGAAGAATTTTAATAGCGATTTTGTTATCATAAAATGAATGAGAAGAATTTTAATAGCGATTTTGTAATCATAAAATGAATGAGAAGAATTTAATAGCGATTTTGTTATCATAAAATGAATAAGAAGAATTTTAATAGCGATTTTGTTATCAGAAAATGAATCAGGAGAATTTTAATAGTGATTTTGTTATCATAAAATGAATGAGAAGAATTTTAATAGTGATTTTGTTATCATAAAATGAATGAGAAGAATTTTAATAGCGATTTTGTAATCATAAAATGAATGAGAAGAATTTTAATAGCGATTTTGTTATCATAAAATAAATGAGAAGAATTTTAATAGCGATTTTGTTATCAGAAAATGAATCAGGAGAATTTTAATAGCGATTTTGTTATCATAAAATGAATCCGAAGAATTTTAATAGCGATTTTGTTATCATAAAATGAATGAGAAGAATTTTAATAGCGATTTTGTTATCATAAAATGAATCCGAAGAATTTTAATAGCGATTTTGTTATCCTAAAATGAATGTGAAGAATTTTAATAGCGATTTTGTTATCATAAAATGAATGAGAAGAATTTTAATAGCGATTTTGTAATCATAAAATGAATGAGAAGAATTTAATAGCGATTTTGTTATCATAAAATGAATAAGAAGAATTTTAATAGCGATTTTGTTATCAGAAAATGAATCAGGAGAATTTTAATAGTGATTTTGTTATCATAAAATGAATGAGAAGAATTTTAATAGTGATTTTGTTATCATAAAATGAATGAGAAGAATTTAAATAGCGATTTTGTTATCATAAAATGAATGAGAAGAATTTTAATAGCGATTTTGTTATCAGAAAATGAATCAGGAGAATTTTAATAGCGATTTTGTTATCATAAAATGAATGAGAAGAATTTTAATAGCGATTTTGTTATTATAAAATGAATGAGAAGAATTTTAATAGCGATTTTGTTATAATAAACTGAACGAGGAGAATTTTAATAGCGATTCTGTTATTATAAAATGAATGAGAAGAATTTTAATAGCGATTTTGTTATCATAAAATGAATGAAAAGAATTTTAAAAGCAATTTTGTAATCATAAAATAAATGAGAAGAATTTTAATAGCGATTTTGTTATCATAAAATGAATAAGAAGAATTTTAATAGCGATTTTGTTATCAGAAAATGAATCCGAAACTTTTAATGGCGATTTTGTTATCATAAAATGAATGAGAAGAATTTTATTAGCGATTTTGTAATCATAAAATGAATGAGAAGAATTTTAATAGCAATTTTGTTATCATAAAATGAATGAGAAGAATTTTAATAGTGATTTTGTTATCATAAAATGAATGAGAAGAATTTTAATAGCGATTTTGTTATCAGAAAATGAATCAGGAGAATTTTAATATTGATTTTGTTATCAGAAAATAAATCAGAAGAATTTTAATAGCGATTTTGTTATCAGAAAATGAATGATAAGAATTTTAATAGCGATTTTGTTATCATAAAATGAATGAGGAGAATTTTAATAGCGATTTTGTTATCAGAAAATGAATGAGAAGAATTTTAATAGTGATTTTGTTATCATAAAATGAATGAGGAGAATTTTAATAGCGATTTTGTAATCATAAAATGAATGAGAAGAATTTGAATAGCGATTTTGTAATCATAAAATGAATGAGAAGAATTTAATAGCGATTTTGTTATCATAAAATGAATAAGAAGAATTTTAATAGCGATTTTGTTATCAGAAAATGAATCAGGAGAATTTTAATAGTGATTTTGTTATCATAAAATGAATGAGAAGAATTTTAATAGTGATTTTGTTATCATAAAATGAATGAGAAGAATTTAAATAGCGATTTTGTTATCATAAAATGAATGAGAAGAATTTTAATAGCGATTTTGTTATCAGAAAATGAATCAGGAGAATTTTAATAGCGATTTTGTTATCATAAAATGAATGAGAAGAATTTTAATAGCGATTTTGTTATTATAAAATGAATGAGAAGAATTTTAATAGCGATTTTGTTATCATAAACTGAACGAGGAGAATTTTAATAGCGATTTTGTTATTATAAAATGAATGAGAAGAATTTTAATAGCGATTTTGTTATCATAAAATGAATGAAAAGAATTTTAAAAGCAATTTTGTAATCATAAAATAAATGAGAAGAATTTTAATAGCGATTTTGTTATCATAAAATGAATAAGAAGAATTTTAATAGCGATTTTGTTATCAGAAAATGAATCCGAAACTTTTAATGGCGATTTTGTTATCATAAAATGAATGAGAAGAATTTTATTAGCGATTTTGTAATCATAAAATGAATGAGAAGAATTTTAATAGCAATTTTGTTATCATAAAATGAATGAGAAGAATTTTAATAGTGATTTTGTTATCATAAAATGAATGAGAAGAATTTTAATAGCGATTTTGTTATCAGAAAATGAATCAGGAGAATTTTAATATTGATTTTGTTATCAGAAAATAAATGAGAAGAATTTTAATAGCGATTTTGTTATCAGAAAATGAATGATAAGAATTTTAATAGCGATTTTGTTATCATAAAATGAATGAGGAGAATTTTAATAGCGATTTTGTTATCAGAAAATGAATGAGAAGAATTTTAATAGTGATTTTGTTATCATAAAATGAATGAGGAGAATTTTAATAGCGATTTTGTAATCATAAAATGAATGAGAAGAATTTGAATAGCGATTTTGTTATCATAAAATGAATGAAAAGAATTTTAATAGCGATTTTGTAATCATAAAATGAATGAGAAGAATTTTAATAGCGATTTTGTTATCAGAAAATGAATCAGGAGAATTTTAATAGCGATTTTGTAATCATAAAATGAATGAGAAGAATTTTAACAGCGATTTTGTTATCATAAAATGAATGACGAGAATTTTAATAGCGATTTTGTAATCATAAAATAAATGAGGAAATTTTAATAGCGATTTTGTTATCAGAAAATGAATGAGAAGAATTTTAATAGCGATTTTGTTATCATAAAATGAATGAGGAGAATTTTAATAGTGATTTTGTTATCATAAAATGAATGAGAAGGATTTTAATAGCGATTTTGTGATCATAAAATGAATAAGGAGAATTTTAATAGCGATTTTGTAATCATAAAATGAATGAGAAGAATTTTGAAAGCGATTTTGTAATCATAAAATGAATGAGAAGAATTTTAATAGCGATTTTGTTATCATAAAATGAATGAGAAGAATTTTAATAGCGATTTTGTTATCATAAAATGAAGAAGAAGAATTTTAATAGCGATTTTGTAATCATAAAATCAATGAGAAGAATTTTAATAGCGATTTTGTTATCATAAAATGAATGAGAAGAATTTTAATAGCGATTTTGTTATCATAAAATGAATGAGAAGAATTTTAATATCGATTTTATTATCATAAAATGAAAGACAAGACCCTCAATAGCGATTTTGTTATCATAAAATGAATGAGAAGAATTTTAATAGCGATTTTGTAATCATAAAATCAATGAGAAGAATTTTAATAGCGATTTTGTTATCATAAAATGAATGAGGAGAATTTTAATAGCGATTTTGTTATCATAAAATGAATGAGAAGAATTTTAATAGCGATTTTGTTATCATAAAATGAATGACGAGAATTTAAAATAGCGATTTTGTAATCATAAAATAAATGAGAAGAATTTTAATAGCGATTTTGTTATCAGAAAATGAATGAGAAGAATTTTAATAGCGATTTTGTTATCATAAAATGAATGAGGAGAATTTTAATAGCGATTTGGTTTATAAAATGAATAAGAAGAATTTTAATAGCGATTTTGTTATCATAAAATGAATAAGGAGAATTTTAATAGCGATTTTGTAATCATGAAATGAATGAGAAGAATTTTAATAGCGATTTTGTTATCATAAAATGAATGAGAAGAATTTCAATAGCGATTTTGTAATCATAAAATGAATGAGAAGAATTTTAATAGCGATTTTGTTATCATAAAATGAATGAGAAGAATTTTAATAGCGATTTTGTTATCATAAAATGAATGAGAAGAATTTTAATAGCGATTTTGTTATCATAAAATGAATAAGAAGAATTTTAATAGCGATTTTGTTATCATAAAATGAATGAGGAGAATTTTATTAGCGATTTTGTTATCATAAAATGAATGAGAAGAATTTTAATAGCGATTTTGTAATCATAAAATAAATGAGTATAATTTTAATAGCGATTTTGTAATCATAAAATGAATGTGAAGAATTTTAATAGCGATTTTGTTAACATAAAATGAATGAAAAGAATTTTAATAGCGATTTTGTTATCATAAAATGAATGAGAAGAATTTTAATAGCGATTTTGTAATCATAATTGAATGAGAAGAATTTTAATAGCGATTTTGTTATCATAAAATGAATGAGAAGAATTTTAATAGCGATTTTGTAATCATAAATTGAATGAGAAGAATTTTAATAGCGATTTTGTTATCATAAAATGAATGAGAAGAATTTTAATAGCGATTTTGTTATCAGAAAATGAATCAGGAGAATTTTAATAGCCATTTTGTTATCATAACTAATGTGAAGAATTTTAATAGCGATTTTGTTATCATAAAATGAATGAGAAGAATTTTAATAGCGATTTTGTAATCATAAAATGAATGAGAAGAATTTTAATAGCGGTTTTTTATCATAAAATGAATGAGAAGAATTTTAATAGCGATTTTGTTATCATAAAATAAATGAGAAGAATTTTAATAGCGATTTTGTTATCATAAAATGAATGAGAAGAATTTTAATAGCGATTTTGTTATCATAAAATAAATGAGAAGAATTTTAATAGCGATTTTGTTATCAGAAAATGAATCAGGAGAATTTTAATAGCGATTTTATTATCATAAAATGAATGAGAAGAATTTTAATAGCGATTTTGTTATCATAAAATGAATGAGAAGAATTTTAATAGCGATTTTGTTATCATAAAATGAATGAGGAGAATTTTAATAGCGATTTTGTTATTATAAAATGAATGAGAAGAATTTTAATAGCGATTTTGTTATCATAAAATGAATGAGAAGAATTTTAAAAGCGATTTTGTAATCATAAAATAAATGAGAAGAATTTTAATAGCGATTTTGTTATCATAAAATGAATAAGAAGAATTTTAATAGCGATTTTGTTATCAGAAAATGAATCCGGAGAATTTTAATAGCGATTTTGTTATCATAAAATGAATGAGAAGAATTTTAATAGCGATTTTGTTATCATAAAATCAATGAGAAGAATTTTAATAGCAATTTTGTTATCATAAAATGAATAAGAAGAATTTTAATAGTGATTTTGTTATCATAAAATGAATGAGAAGAATTTAAATAGCGATTTTGTTATCAGAAAATGAATGAGGAGAATTTTAATAGCGATTTTGTTATCATAAAATGAATTAGAAGAATTTTAATAGCGATTTTGTTATCATAAAATGAATGACGAGAATTTTAATAGCGATTTTCTAATCATAAAATGAATGAGGAAAATTTTAATAGCGATTTTGTTATCAGAAAATGAATGAGAAGAATTTTAATAGCGATTTTGTTATCATAAAATGAATGAGGAGAATTTTAATAGTGATTTTGTTATCATAAAATGAATAAGAGGAATTTTAATAGCGATTTTGTTATCATAAACTGAATGAGGAGAATTTTAAAAGCGAGTTTGTTATTATAAAATGAATGAGAAGAATTTTAATAGCGATTTTGTTATCATAAAATGAATGAGAAGAATTTTTATAGCAATTTTGTTATCATAAATTGAATGAGAAGAATTTTAATAGCGATTTTGTTATCATAAAATGAATGAAAAGAATTTTAATATCGATTTTATTATCATAAAATGAAAGACAAGACCCTTAATAGCGATTTTGTTATCATAAAATGAATGAGAAGAATTTTAATAGCGATTTTGTAATCATAAAATGAATGAGAAGAATTTTAATAGCGATTTTGTAATCATAAAATGAATGAGAAGAATTTAATAGCGATTTTGTTATCATAAAATGAATGAGGAGAATTTTAATAGCGATTTTGTTGTCAGAAAATGAATCAGGAGAATTTTAATAGTGATTTTGTTATCATAAAATGAATGAGAAGAATTTTAATAGTGATTTTGTTATCATAAAATGAATGAGAAGAATTTTAATAGCGATTTTGTAATCATAAAATGAATGAGAAGAATTTTAATAGCGATTTTGTTATCATAAAGGAAATGAGAAGAATTTTAATAGCGATTTTGTTATCAGAAAATGAATCAGGAGAATTTTAATAGCGATTTTGTTATCATAAAATGAATCCGAAGAATTTTAATAGCGATTTTATTATCATAAAATGAATGAGAAGAATTTTAATAGCGATTTTGTTATCATAAAATGAATCCGAAGAATTTTAATAGCGATTTTGTTATCCTAAAATGAATGTGAAGAATTTTAATAGCGATTTTGTTATCATAAAATGAATGAGAAGAATTTTAATAGCAATTTTGTTATCATAAAATGAATGAGAAGAATTTTAATAGCGATTTTGTTATCATAAAATGAATGAGGAGAATTTTAATAGCGATTTTGTTATCATAAAATGAATGTGAAGAATTTTAATAGCGATTTTGTTATCATAAAATGAATGAGAAGAATTTTAATAGCGATTTTGTAATCATAAAATGAATGAGAAGAATTTAATAGCGATTTTGTTATCATAAAATGAATAAGAAGAATTTTAATAGCGATTTTGTTATCAGAAAATGAATCAGGAGAATTTTAATAGTGATTTTGTTATCATAAAATGAATGAGAAGAATTTTAATAGTGATTTTGTTATCATAAAATGAATGAGAAGAATTTTAATAGCGATTTTGTAATCATAAAATGAATGAGAAGAATTTTAATAGCGATTTTGTTATCATAAAATAAATGAGAAGAATTTTAATAGCGATTTTGTTATCAGAAAATGAATCAGGAGAATTTTAATAGCGATTTTGTTATCATAAAATGAATCCGAAGAATTTTAATAGCGATTTTGTTATCATAAAATGAATGAGAAGAATTTTAATAGCGATTTTGTTATCATAAAATGAATCCGAAGAATTTTAATAGCGATTTTGTTATCCTAAAATGAATGTGAAGAATTTTAATAGCGATTTTGTTATCATAAAATGAATGAGAAGAATTTTAATAGCGATTTTGTAATCATAAAATGAATGAGAAGAATTTAATAGCGATTTTGTTATCATAAAATGAATAAGAAGAATTTTAATAGCGATTTTGTTATCAGAAAATGAATCAGGAGAATTTTAATAGTGATTTTGTTATCATAAAATGAATGAGAAGAATTTTAATAGTGATTTTGTTATCATAAAATGAATGAGAAGAATTTAAATAGCGATTTTGTTATCATAAAATGAATGAGAAGAATTTTAATAGCGATTTTGTTATCAGAAAATGAATCAGGAGAATTTTAATAGCGATTTTGTTATCATAAAATAAATGAGAAGAATTTTAATAGCGATTTTGTTATTATAAAATGAATGAGAAGAATTTTAATAGCGATTTTGTTATAATAAACTGAACGAGGAGAATTTTAATAGCGATTCTGTTATTATAAAATGAATGAGAAGAATTTTAATAGCGATTTTGTTATCATAAAATGAATGAAAAGAATTTTAAAAGCAATTTTGTAATCATAAAATAAATGAGAAGAATTTTAATAGCGATTTTGTTATCATAAAATGAATAAGAAGAATTTTAATAGCGATTTTGTTATCAGAAAATGAATCCGAAACTTTTAATGGCGATTTTGTTATCATAAAATGAATGAGAAGAATTTTATTAGCGATTTTGTAATCATAAAATGAATGAGAAGAATTTTAATAGCAATTTTGTTATCATAAAATGAATGAGAAGAATTTTAATAGTGATTTTGTTATCATAAAATGAATGAGAAGAATTTTAATAGCGATTTTGTTATCAGAAAATGAATCAGGAGAATTTTAATATTGATTTTGTTATCAGAAAATAAATGAGAAGAATTTTAATAGCGATTTTGTTATCAGAAAATGAATGATAAGAATTTTAATAGCGATTTTGTTATCATAAAATGAATGAGGAGAATTTTAATAGCGATTTTGTTATCAGAAAATGAATGAGAAGAATTTTAATAGTGATTTTGTTATCATAAAATGAATGAGGAGAATTTTAATAGCGATTTTGTAATCATAAAATGAATGAGAAGAATTTGAATAGCGATTTTGTAATCATAAAATGAATGAGAAGAATTTAATAGCGATTTTGTTATCATAAAATGAATAAGAAGAATTTTAATAGCGATTTTGTTATCAGAAAATGAATCAGGAGAATTTTAATAGTGATTTTGTTATCATAAAATGAATGAGAAGAATTTTAATAGTGATTTTGTTATCATAAAATGAATGAGAAGAATTTAAATAGCAATTTTGTTATCATAAAATGAATGAGAAGAATTTTAATAGCGATTTTGTTATCAGAAAATGAATCAGGAGAATTTTAATAGCGATTTTGTTATCATAAAATGAATGAGAAGAATTTTAATAGCGATTTTGTTATTATAAAATGAATGAGAAGAATTTTAATAGCGATTTTGTTATCATAAACTGAACGAGGAGAATTTTAATAGCGATTTTGTTATTATAAAATGAATGAGAAGAATTTTAATAGCGATTTTGTTATCATAAAATGAATGAAAAGAATTTTAAAAGCAATTTTGTAATCATAAAATAAATGAGAAGAATTTTAATAGCGATTTTGTTATCATAAAATGAATAAGAAGAATTTTAATAGCGATTTTGTTATCAGAAAATGAATCCGAAACTTTTAATGGCGATTTTGTTATCATAAAATGAATGAGAAGAATTTTATTAGCGATTTTGTAATCATAAAATGAATGAGAAGAATTTTAATAGCAATTTTGTTATCATAAAATGAATGAGAAGAATTTTAATAGTGATTTTGTTATCATAAAATGAATGAGAAGAATTTTAATAGCGATTTTGTTATCAGAAAGTGAATCAGGAGAATTTTAATATTGATTTTGTTATCAGAAAATAAATGAGAAGAATTTTAATAGCGATTTTGTTATCAGAAAATGAATGATAAGAATTTTAATAGCGATTTTGTTATCATAAAATGAATGAGGAGAATTTTAATAGCGATTTTGTTATCAGAAAATGAATGAGAAGAATTTTAATAGTGATTTTGTTATCATAAAATGAATGAGGAGAATTTTAATAGCGATTTTGTAATCATAAAATGAATGAGAAGAATTTGAATAGCGATTTTGTTATCATAAAATGAATGAAAAGAATTTTAATAGCGATTTTGTAATCATAAAATGAATGAGAAGAATTTTAATAGCGATTTTGTTATCAGAAAATGAATCAGGAGAATTTTAATAGCGATTTTGTAATCATAAAATGAATGAGAAGAATTTTAACAGCGATTTTGTTATCATAAAATGAATGACGAGAATTTTAATAGCGATTTTGTAATCATAAAATAAATGAGGAAATTTTAATAGCGATTTTGTTATCAGAAAATGAATGAGAAGAATTTTAATAGCGATTTTGTTATCATAAAATGAATGAGGAGAATTTTAATAGTGATTTTGTTATCATAAAATGAATGAGAAGGATTTTAATAGCGATTTTGTGATCATAAAATGAATAAGGAGAATTTTAATAGCGATTTTGTAATCATAAAATGAATGAGAAGAATTTTGAAAGCGATTTTGTAATCATAAAATGAATGAGAAGAATTTTAATAGCGATTTTGTTATCATAAAATGAATGAGAAGAATTTTAATAGCGATTTTGTTATCATAAAATGAAGAAGAAGAATTTTAATAGCGATTTTGTAATCATAAAATCAATGAGAAGAATTTTAATAGCGATTTTGTTATCATAAAATGAATGAGAAGAATTTTAATAGCGATTTTGTTATCATAAAATGAATGAGAAGAATTTTAATATCGATTTTATTATCATAAAATGAAAGACAAGACCCTCAATAGCGATTTTGTTATCATAAAATGAATGAGAAGAATTTTAATAGCGATTTTGTAATCATAAAATCAATGAGAAGAATTTTAATAGCGATTTTGTTATCATAAAATGAATGAGGAGAATTTTAATAGCGATTTTGTTATCATAAAATGAATGAGAAGAATTTTAATAGCGATTTTGTTATCATAAAATGAATGACGAGAATTTAAAATAGCGATTTTGTAATCATAAAATAAATGAGAAGAATTTTAATAGCGATTTTGTTATCAGAAAATGAATGAGAAGAATTTTAATAGCGATTTTGTTATCATAAAATGAATGAGGAGAATTTTAATAGCGATTTGGTTTATAAAATGAATAAGAAGAATTTTAATAGCGATTTTGTTATCATAAAATGAATAAGGAGAATTTTAATAGCGATTTTGTAATCATGAAATGAATGAGAAGAATTTTAATAGCGATTTTGTTATCATAAAATGAATGAGAAGAATTTCAATAGCGATTTTGTAATCATAAAATGAATGAGAAGAATTTTAATAGCGATTTTGTTATCATAAAATGAATGAGAAGAATTTTAATAGCGATTTTGTTATCATAAAATGAATGAGAAGAATTTTAATAGCGATTTTGTTATCATAAAATGAATAAGAAGAATTTTAATAGCGATTTTGTTATCATAAAATGAATGAGGAGAATTTTATTAGCGATTTTGTTATCATAAAATGAATGAGAAGAATTTTAATAGCGATTTTGTAATCATAAAATAAATGAGTATAATTTTAATAGCGATTTTGTAATCATAAAATGAATGTGAAGAATTTTAATAGCGATTTTGTTAACATAAAATGAATGAAAAGAATTTTAATAGCGATTTTGTTATCATAAAATGAATGAGAAGAATTTTAATAGCGATTTTGTAATCATAATTGAATGAGAAGAATTTTAATAGCGATTTTGTTATCATAAAATGAATGAGAAGAATTTTAATAGCGATTTTGTAATCATAAATTGAATGAGAAGAATTTTAATAGCGATTTTGTTATCATAAAATGAATGAGAAGAATTTTAATAGCGATTTTGTTATCAGAAAATGAATCAGGAGAATTTTAATAGCCATTTTGTTATCATAACTAATGTGAAGAATTTTAATAGCGATTTTGTTATCATAAAATGAATGAGAAGAATTTTAATAGCGATTTTGTAATCATAAAATGAATGAGAAGAATTTTAATAGCGGTTTTTTATCATAAAATGAATGAGAAGAATTTTAATAGCGATTTTGTTATCATAAAATAAATGAGAAGAATTTTAATAGCGATTTTGTTATCATAAAATGAATGAGAAGAATTTTAATAGCGATTTTGTTATCATAAAATAAATGAGAAGAATTTTAATAGCGATTTTGTTATCAGAAAATGAATCAGGAGAATTTTAATAGCGATTTTATTATCATAAAATGAATGAGAAGAATTTTAATAGCGATTTTGTTATCATAAAATGAATGAGAAGAATTTTAATAGCGATTTTGTTATCATAAAATGAATGAGGAGAATTTTAATAGCGATTTTGTTATTATAAAATGAATGAGAAGAATTTTAATAGCGATTTTGTTATCATAAAATGAATGAGAAGAATTTTAAAAGCGATTTTGTAATCATAAAATAAATGAGAAGAATTTTAATAGCGATTTTGTTATCATAAAATGAATAAGAAGAATTTTAATAGCGATTTTGTTATCAGAAAATGAATCCGGAGAATTTTAATAGCGATTTTGTTATCATAAAATGAATGAGAAGAATTTTAATAGCGATTTTGTTATCATAAAATCAATGAGAAGAATTTTAATAGCAATTTTGTTATCATAAAATGAATAAGAAGAATTTTAATAGTGATTTTGTTATCATAAAATGAATGAGAAGAATTTAAATAGCGATTTTGTTATCAGAAAATGAATGAGGAGAATTTTAATAGCGATTTTGTTATCATAAAATGAATTAGAAGAATTTTAATAGCGATTTTGTTATCATAAAATGAATGACGAGAATTTTAATAGCGATTTTCTAATCATAAAATGAATGAGGAAAATTTTAATAGCGATTTTGTTATCAGAAAATGAATGAGAAGAATTTTAATAGCGATTTTGTTATCATAAAATGAATGAGGAGAATTTTAATAGTGATTTTGTTATCATAAAATGAATAAGAGGAATTTTAATAGCGATTTTCTTATCATAAACTGAATGAGGAGAATTTTAAAAGCGAGTTTGTTATTATAAAATGAATGAGAAGAATTTTAATAGCGATTTTGTTATCATAAAATGAATGAGAAGAATTTTTATAGCAATTTTGTTATCATAAATTGAATGAGAAGAATTTTAATAGCGATTTTGTTATCATAAAATGAATGAAAAGAATTTTAATATCGATTTTATTATCATAAAATGAAAGACAAGACCCTTAATAGCGATTTTGTTATCATAAAATGAATGAGAAGAATTTTAATAGCGATTTTGTAATCATAAAATGAATGAGAAGAATTTTAATAGCGATTTTGTAATCATAAAATGAATGAGAAGAATTTAATAGCGATTTTGTTATCATAAAATGAATGAGGAGAATTTTAATAGCGATTTTGTTGTCAGAAAATGAATCAGGAGAATTTTAATAGTGATTTTGTTATCATAAAATGAATGAGAAGAATTTTAATAGTGATTTTGTTATCATAAAATGAATGAGAAGAATTTTAATAGCGATTTTGTAATCATAAAATGAATGAGAAGAATTTTAATAGCGATTTTGTTATCATAAAGGAAATGAGAAGAATTTTAATAGCGATTTTGTTATCAGAAAATGAATCAGGAGAATTTTAATAGCGATTTTGTTATCATAAAATGAATCCGAAGAATTTTAATAGCGATTTTATTATCATAAAATGAATGAGAAGAATTTTAATAGCGATTTTGTTATCATAAAATGAATCCGAAGAATTTTAATAGCGATTTTGTTATCCTAAAATGAATGTGAAGAATTTTAATAGCGATTTTGTTATCATAAAATGAATGAGAAGAATTTTAATAGCAATTTTGTAATCATAAAATGAATGAGAAGAATTTAATAGCGATTTTGTTATCATAAAATGAATAAGAAGAATTTTAATAGCGATTTTGTTATCAGAAAATGAATCAGGAGAATTTTAATAGTGATTTTGTTATCATAAAATGAATGAGAAGAATTTTAATAGTGATTTTGTTATCATAAAATGAATGAGAAGAATTTAAATAGCGATTTTGTTATCATAAAATGAATGAGAAGAATTTTAATAGCGATTTTGTTATCAGAAAATGAATCAGGAGAATTTTAATAGCGATTTTGTTATCATAAAATGAATGAGAAGAATTTTAATAGCGATTTTGTTATTATAAAATGAATGAGAAGAATTTTAATAGCGATTTTGTTATAATAAACTGAACGAGGAGAATTTTAATAGCGATTTTGTTATTATAAAATGAATGAGAAGAATTTTAATAGCGATTTTGTTATCATAAAATGAATGAAAAGAATTTTAAAAGCAATTTTGTAATCATAAAATAAATGAGAAGAATTTTAATAGCGATTTGGTTATCATAAAATGAATAAGAAGAATTTTAATAGCGATTTTGTTATCATAAAATGAATAAGGAGAATTTTAATAGCGATTTTGTAATCATGAAATGAATGAGAAGAATTTTAATAGCGATTTTGTTATCATAAAATGAATGAGAAGAATTTCAATAGCGATTTTGTAATCATAAAATGAATGAGAAGAATTTTAATAGCGATTTTGTTATCATAAAATGAATGAGAAGAATTTTAATAGCGATTTTGTTATCATAAAATGAATGAGAAGAATTTTAATAGCGATTTTGTTATCATAAAATCAATGAGAAGAATTTTAATAGCGATTTTGTTATCATAAAATGAATGAGGAGAATTTTAATAGCGATTTTGTTATCATAAAATGAATGAGAAGAATTTTAATAGCGATTTTGTTATCATAAAATGAATGACGAGAATTTAAAATAGCGATTTTGTAATCATAAAATAAATAAGAAGAATTTTAATAGCGATTTTGTTATCAGAAAATGAATGAGAAGAATTTTAATAGCGATTTTGTTATCATAAAATGAATGAGGAGAATTTTAATAGCGATTTGGTTATCATAAAATGAATAAGAAGAATTTTAATAGCGATTTTGTTATCATAAAATGAATAAGGAGAATTTTAATAGCGATTTTGTAATCATGAAATAAATGAGAAGAAGTTTAATAGCGATTTTGTTATCATAAAATGAATGAGAAGAATTTCAATAGCGATTTTGTAATCATAAAATGAATGAGAAGAATTTTAATAGCGATTTTGTTATCATAAAATGAATGAGAAGAATTTTAATAGCGATTTTGTTATCATAAAATGAATGAGAAGAATTTTAATAGCGATTTTGTTATCATAAAATGAATAAGAAGAATTTTAATAGCGATTTTGTTATCATAAAATGAATGAGGAGAATTTTATTAGCGATTTTGTTATCATAAAATGAATGAGAAGAATTTTAATAGCGATTTTGTAATCATAAAATAAATGAGTAGAATTTTAATAGCGATTTTGTAATCATAAAATGAATGTGAAGAATTTTAATAGCGATTTTGTTAACATAAAATGAATGAAAAGAATTTTAATAGCGATTTTGTTATCATAAAATGAATGAGAAGAATTTTAATAGCGATTTTGTAATCATAATTGAATGAGAAGAATTTTAATAGCGATTTTGTTATCATAAAATGAATGAGAAGAATTTTAATAGCGATTTTGTAATCATAAATTGAATGAGAAGAATTTTAATAGCGATTTTGTTATCATAAAATGAATGAGAAGAATTTTAATAGCGATTTTGTTATCAGAAAATGAATCAGGAGAATTTTAATAGCCATTTTGTTATCATAACTAATGTGAAGAATTTTAATAGCGATTTTGTTATCATAAAATGAATGAGAAGAATTTTAATAGCGATTTTGTAATCATAAAATGAATGAGAAGAATTTTAATAGCGGTTTTTTATCATAAAATGAATGAGAAGAATTTTAATAGCTATTTTGTTATCATAAAATAAATGAGAAGAATTTTAATAGCGATTTTGTTATCATAAAATGAATGAGAAGAATTTTAATAGCGATTTTGTTATCATAAAATAAATGAGAAGAATTTTAATAGCGATTTTGTTATCAGAAAATGAATCAGGAGAATTTTAATAGCGATTTTATTATCATAAAATGAATGAGAAGAATTTTAATAGCGATTTTGTTATCATAAAATGAATGAGAAGAATTTTAATAGCGATTTTGTTATCATAAAATGAATGAGGAGAATTTTAATAGCGATTTTGTTATTATAAAATGAATGAGAAGAATTTTAATAGCGATTTTGTTATCATAAAATGAATGAGAAGAATTTTAAAAGCGATTTTGTAATCATAAAATAAATGAGAAGAATTTTAATAGCGATTTTGTTATCATAAAATGAATAAGAAGAATTTTAATAGCGATTTTGTTATCAGAAAATGAATCCGGAGAATTTTAATAGCGATTTTGTTATCATAAAATGAATGAGAAGAATTTTAATAGCGATTTTGTTATCATAAAATCAATGAGAAGAATTTTAATAGCAATTTTGTTATCATAAAATGAATAAGAAGAATTTTAATAGTGATTTTGTTATCATAAAATGAATGAAAAGAATTTAAATAGCGATTTTGTTATCAGAAAATGAATGAGGAGAATTTTAATAGCGATTTTGTTATCATAAAATGAATTAGAAGAATTTTAATAGCGATTTTGTTATCATAAAATGAATGACGAGAATTTTAATAGCGATTTTCTAATCATAAAATGAATGAGGAAAATTTTAATAGCGATTTTGTTATCAGAAAATGAATGAGAAGAATTTTAATAGCGATTTTGTTATCATAAAATGAATGAGGAGAATTTTAATAGTGATTTTGTTATCATAAAATGAATAAGAAGAATTTTAATAGCGATTTTGTTATCATAAACTGAATGAGGAGAATTTTAAAAGCGAGTTTGTTAATATAAAATGAATGAGAAGAATTTTAATAGCGATTTTGTTATCATAAAATGAATGAGAAGAATTTTAATAGCGATTTTGTTATCATAAATTGAATGAGAAGAATTTTAATAGCGATTTTGTTATCATAAAATGAATGAGAAGAATTTTAATATCGATTTTATTATCATAAAATGAAATACAAGACCCTTAATAGCGATTTTGTTATCATAAAATGAATGAGAAGAATTTTAATAGCGATTTTGTAATCATAAAATGAATGAGAAGAATTTTAATAGCGATTTTGTAATCATAAAATGAATGAGAAGAATTTAATAGCGATTTTGTTATCATAAAATGAATGAGGAGAATTTTAATAGCGATTTTGTTGTCAGAAAATGAATCAGGAGAATTTTAATAGTGATTTTGTTATCATAAAATGAATGAGAAGAATTTTAATAGTGATTTTGTTATCATAAAATGAATGAGAAGAATTTTAATAGCGATTTTGTAATCATAAAATGAATGAGAAGAATTTTAATAGCGATTTTGTTATCATAAAATGAATGAGAAGAATTTTAATAGCGATTTTGTAATCATCAAATGATTAGAAGAATTTTAATAGCGATTTTGTTATCATAGAATGAGAAGAATTTTAATAGCGATTTTGTTATCAGAAAATGAATCAGGAGAATTTTAATAGTGATTTTGTTATCATAAAATGAATGAGAAGAATTTTAATAGTGATTTTGTTATCATAAAATGAATGAGAAGAATTTAAATAGCGATTTTGTTATCATAAAATGAATGAGAAGAATTTTAATAGCGATTTTGTTATCAGAAAATGAATCAGGAGAATTTTAATAGCGATTTTGTTATCAGAAAATGAATCCGAAACTTTTAATGGCGATTTTGTTATCATAAAATGAATGAGAAGAATTTTATTAGCGATTTTGTAATCATAAAATGAATGAGAAGAATTTTAATAGCAATTTTGTTATCATAAAATGAATGAGAAGAATTTTAATAGTGATTTTGTTATCATAAAATGAATGAGAAGAATTTTAATAGCGATTTTGTTATCAGAAAATGAATCAGGAGAATTTTAATATTGATTTTGTTATCAGAAAATAAATGAGAAGAATTTTAATAGCGATTTTGTTATCAGAAAATGAATGATAAGAATTTTAATAGCGATTTTGTTATCATAAAATGAATAAGGAGAATTTTAATAGCGATTTTGTTATCAGAAAATGAAGGATAAGAATTTTAATAGCGATTTTATTATCATAAAATGAATGAGAAGAATTTTAATAGCGATTTTGTTATCATAAAATGAATCCGAAGAATTTTAATAGCGATTTTGTTATCCTAAAATGAATGTGAAGAATTTTAATAGCGATTTTGTTATCATAAAATGAATGAGAAGAATTTTAATAGCAATTTTGTTATCATAAAATGAATGAGAAGAATTTTAATAGCGATTTTGTTATCATAAAATGAATGAGGAGAATTTTAATAGCGATTTTGTTATCATAAAATGAATGTGAAGAATTTTAATAGCGATTTTGTTATCATAAAATGAATGAGAAGAATTTTAATAGCGATTTTGTAATCATAAAATGAATGAGAAGAATTTAATAGCGATTTTGTTATCATAAAATGAATAAGAAGAATTTTAATAGCGATTTTGTTATCAGAAAATGAATCAGGAGAATTTTAATAGTGATTTTGTTATCATAAAATGAATGAGAAGAATTTTAATAGTGATTTTGTTATCATAAAATGAATGAGAAGAATTTTAATAGCGATTTTGTAATCATAAAATGAATGAGAAGAATTTTAATAGCGATTTTGTTATCATAAAATAAATGAGAAGAATTTTAATAGCGATTTTGTTATCAGAAAATGAATCAGGAGAATTTTAATAGCGATTTTGTTATCATAAAATGAATCCGAAGAATTTTAATAGCGATTTTGTTATCATAAAATGAATGAGAAGAATTTTAATAGCGATTTTGTTATCATAAAATGAATCCGAAGAATTTTAATAGCGATTTTGTTATCCTAAAATGAATGTGAAGAATTTTAATAGCGATTTTGTTATCATAAAATGAATGAGAAGAATTTTAATAGCGATTTTGTAATCATAAAATGAATGAGAAGAATTTAATAGCGATTTTGTTATCATAAAATGAATAAGAAGAATTTTAATAGCGATTTTGTTATCAGAAAATGAATCAGGAGAATTTTAATAGTGATTTTGTTATCATAAAATGAATGAGAAGAATTTTAATAGTGATTTTGTTATCATAAAATGAATGAGAAGAATTTAAATAGCGATTTTGTTATCATAAAATGAATGAGAAGAATTTTAATAGCGATTTTGTTATCAGAAAATGAATCAGGAGAATTTTAATAGCGATTTTGTTATCATAAAATAAATGAGAAGAATTTTAATAGCGATTTTGTTATTATAAAATGAATGAGAAGAATTTTAATAGCGATTTTGTTATAATAAACTGAACGAGGAGAATTTTAATAGCGATTCTGTTATTATAAAATGAATGAGAAGAATTTTAATAGCGATTTTGTTATCATAAAATGAATGAAAAGAATTTTAAAAGCAATTTTGTAATCATAAAATAAATGAGAAGAATTTTAATAGCGATTTTGTTATCATAAAATGAATAAGAAGAATTTTAATAGCGATTTTGTTATCAGAAAATGAATCCGAAACTTTTAATGGCGATTTTGTTATCATAAAATGAATGAGAAGAATTTTATTAGCGATTTTGTAATCATAAAATGAATGAGAAGAATTTTAATAGCAATTTTGTTATCATAAAATGAATGAGAAGAATTTTAATAGTGATTTTGTTATCATAAAATGAATGAGAAGAATTTTAATAGCGATTTTGTTATCAGAAAATGAATCAGGAGAATTTTAATATTGATTTTGTTATCAGAAAATAAATGAGAAGAATTTTAATAGCGATTTTGTTATCAGAAAATGAATGATAAGAATTTTAATAGCGATTTTGTTATCATAAAATGAATGAGGAGAATTTTAATAGCGATTTTGTTATCAGAAAATGAATGAGAAGAATTTTAATAGTGATTTTGTTATCATAAAATGAATGAGGAGAATTTTAATAGCGATTTTGTAATCATAAAATGAATGAGAAGAATTTGAATAGCGATTTTGTAATCATAAAATGAATGAGAAGAATTTAATAGCGATTTTGTTATCATAAAATGAATAAGAAGAATTTTAATAGCGATTTTGTTATCAGAAAATGAATCAGGAGAATTTTAATAGTGATTTTGTTATCATAAAATGAATGAGAAGAATTTTAATAGTGATTTTGTTATCATAAAATGAATGAGAAGAATTTAAATAGCAATTTTGTTATCATAAAATGAATGAGAAGAATTTTAATAGCGATTTTGTTATCAGAAAATGAATCAGGAGAATTTTAATAGCGATTTTGTTATCATAAAATGAATGAGAAGAATTTTAATAGCGATTTTGTTATTATAAAATGAATGAGAAGAATTTTAATAGCGATTTTGTTATCATAAACTGAACGAGGAGAATTTTAATAGCGATTTTGTTATTATAAAATGAATGAGAAGAATTTTAATAGCGATTTTGTTATCATAAAATGAATGAAAAGAATTTTAAAAGCAATTTTGTAATCATAAAATAAATGAGAAGAATTTTAATAGCGATTTTGTTATCATAAAATGAATAAGAAGAATTTTAATAGCGATTTTGTTATCAGAAAATGAATCCGAAACTTTTAATGGCGATTTTGTTATCATAAAATGAATGAGAAGAATTTTATTAGCGATTTTGTAATCATAAAATGAATGAGAAGAATTTTAATAGCAATTTTGTTATCATAAAATGAATGAGAAGAATTTTAATAGTGATTTTGTTATCATAAAATGAATGAGAAGAATTTTAATAGCGATTTTGTTATCAGAAAGTGAATCAGGAGAATTTTAATATTGATTTTGTTATCAGAAAATAAATGAGAAGAATTTTAATAGCGATTTTGTTATCAGAAAATGAATGATAAGAATTTTAATAGCGATTTTGTTATCATAAAATGAATGAGGAGAATTTTAATAGCGATTTTGTTATCAGAAAATGAATGAGAAGAATTTTAATAGTGATTTTGTTATCATAAAATGAATGAGGAGAATTTTAATAGCGATTTTGTAATCATAAAATGAATGAGAAGAATTTGAATAGCGATTTTGTTATCATAAAATGAATGAAAAGAATTTTAATAGCGATTTTGTAATCATAAAATGAATGAGAAGAATTTTAATAGCGATTTTGTTATCAGAAAATGAATCAGGAGAATTTTAATAGCGATTTTGTAATCATAAAATGAATGAGAAGAATTTTAACAGCGATTTTGTTATCATAAAATGAATGACGAGAATTTTAATAGCGATTTTGTAATCATAAAATAAATGAGGAAATTTTAATAGCGATTTTGTTATCAGAAAATGAATGAGAAGAATTTTAATAGCGATTTTGTTATCATAAAATGAATGAGGAGAATTTTAATAGTGATTTTGTTATCATAAAATGAATGAGAAGGATTTTAATAGCGATTTTGTGATCATAAAATGAATAAGGAGAATTTTAATAGCGATTTTGTAATCATAAAATGAATGAGAAGAATTTTGAAAGCGATTTTGTAATCATAAAATGAATGAGAAGAATTTTAATAGCGATTTTGTTATCATAAAATGAATGAGAAGAATTTTAATAGCGATTTTGTTATCATAAAATGAAGAAGAAGAATTTTAATAGCGATTTTGTAATCATAAAATCAATGAGAAGAATTTTAATAGCGATTTTGTTATCATAAAATGAATGAGAAGAATTTTAATAGCGATTTTGTTATCATAAAATGAATGAGAAGAATTTTAATATCGATTTTATTATCATAAAATGAAAGACAAGACCCTCAATAGCGATTTTGTTATCATAAAATGAATGAGAAGAATTTTAATAGCGATTTTGTAATCATAAAATCAATGAGAAGAATTTTAATAGCGATTTTGTTATCATAAAATGAATGAGGAGAATTTTAATAGCGATTTTGTTATCATAAAATGAATGAGAAGAATTTTAATAGCGATTTTGTTATCATAAAATGAATGACGAGAATTTAAAATAGCGATTTTGTAATCATAAAATAAATGAGAAGAATTTTAATAGCGATTTTGTTATCAGAAAATGAATGAGAAGAATTTTAATAGCGATTTTGTTATCATAAAATGAATGAGGAGAATTTTAATAGCGATTTGGTTTATAAAATGAATAAGAAGAATTTTAATAGCGATTTTGTTATCATAAAATGAATAAGGAGAATTTTAATAGCGATTTTGTAATCATGAAATGAATGAGAAGAATTTTAATAGCGATTTTGTTATCATAAAATGAATGAGAAGAATTTCAATAGCGATTTTGTAATCATAAAATGAATGAGAAGAATTTTAATAGCGATTTTGTTATCATAAAATGAATGAGAAGAATTTTAATAGCGATTTTGTTATCATAAAATGAATGAGAAGAATTTTAATAGCGATTTTGTTATCATAAAATGAATAAGAAGAATTTTAATAGCGATTTTGTTATCATAAAATGAATGAGGAGAATTTTATTAGCGATTTTGTTATCATAAAATGAATGAGAAGAATTTTAATAGCGATTTTGTAATCATAAAATAAATGAGTATAATTTTAATAGCGATTTTGTAATCATAAAATGAATGTGAAGAATTTTAATAGCGATTTTGTTAACATAAAATGAATGAAAAGAATTTTAATAGCGATTTTGTTATCATAAAATGAATGAGAAGAATTTTAATAGCGATTTTGTAATCATAATTGAATGAGAAGAATTTTAATAGCGATTTTGTTATCATAAAATGAATGAGAAGAATTTTAATAGCGATTTTGTAATCATAAATTGAATGAGAAGAATTTTAATAGCGATTTTGTTATCATAAAATGAATGAGAAGAATTTTAATAGCGATTTTGTTATCAGAAAATGAATCAGGAGAATTTTAATAGCCATTTTGTTATCATAACTAATGTGAAGAATTTTAATAGCGATTTTGTTATCATAAAATGAATGAGAAGAATTTTAATAGCGATTTTGTAATCATAAAATGAATGAGAAGAATTTTAATAGCGGTTTTTTATCATAAAATGAATGAGAAGAATTTTAATAGCGATTTTGTTATCATAAAATAAATGAGAAGAATTTTAATAGCGATTTTGTTATCATAAAATGAATGAGAAGAATTTTAATAGCGATTTTGTTATCATAAAATAAATGAGAAGAATTTTAATAGCGATTTTGTTATCAGAAAATGAATCAGGAGAATTTTAATAGCGATTTTATTATCATAAAATGAATGAGAAGAATTTTAATAGCGATTTTGTTATCATAAAATGAATGAGAAGAATTTTAATAGCGATTTTGTTATCATAAAATGAATGAGGAGAATTTTAATAGCGATTTTGTTATTATAAAATGAATGAGAAGAATTTTAATAGCGATTTTGTTATCATAAAATGAATGAGAAGAATTTTAAAAGCGATTTTGTAATCATAAAATAAATGAGAAGAATTTTAATAGCGATTTTGTTATCATAAAATGAATAAGAAGAATTTTAATAGCGATTTTGTTATCAGAAAATGAATCCGGAGAATTTTAATAGCGATTTTGTTATCATAAAATGAATGAGAAGAATTTTAATAGCGATTTTGTTATCATAAAATCAATGAGAAGAATTTTAATAGCAATTTTGTTATCATAAAATGAATAAGAAGAATTTTAATAGTGATTTTGTTATCATAAAATGAATGAGAAGAATTTAAATAGCGATTTTGTTATCAGAAAATGAATGAGGAGAATTTTAATAGCGATTTTGTTATCATAAAATGAATTAGAAGAATTTTAATAGCGATTTTGTTATCATAAAATGAATGACGAGAATTTTAATAGCGATTTTCTAATCATAAAATGAATGAGGAAAATTTTAATAGCGATTTTGTTATCAGAAAATGAATGAGAAGAATTTTAATAGCGATTTTGTTATCATAAAATGAATGAGGAGAATTTTAATAGTGATTTTGTTATCATAAAATGAATAAGAGGAATTTTAATAGCGATTTTCTTATCATAAACTGAATGAGGAGAATTTTAAAAGCGAGTTTGTTATTATAAAATGAATGAGAAGAATTTTAATAGCGATTTTGTTATCATAAAATGAATGAGAAGAATTTTTATAGCAATTTTGTTATCATAAATTGAATGAGAAGAATTTTAATAGCGATTTTGTTATCATAAAATGAATGAAAAGAATTTTAATATCGATTTTATTATCATAAAATGAAAGACAAGACCCTTAATAGCGATTTTGTTATCATAAAATGAATGAGAAGAATTTTAATAGCGATTTTGTAATCATAAAATGAATGAGAAGAATTTTAATAGCGATTTTGTAATCATAAAATGAATGAGAAGAATTTAATAGCGATTTTGTTATCATAAAATGAATGAGGAGAATTTTAATAGCGATTTTGTTGTCAGAAAATGAATCAGGAGAATTTTAATAGTGATTTTGTTATCATAAAATGAATGAGAAGAATTTTAATAGTGATTTTGTTATCATAAAATGAATGAGAAGAATTTTAATAGCGATTTTGTAATCATAAAATGAATGAGAAGAATTTTAATAGCGATTTTGTTATCATAAAGGAAATGAGAAGAATTTTAATAGCGATTTTGTTATCAGAAAATGAATCAGGAGAATTTTAATAGCGATTTTGTTATCATAAAATGAATCCGAAGAATTTTAATAGCGATTTTATTATCATAAAATGAATGAGAAGAATTTTAATAGCGATTTTGTTATCATAAAATGAATCCGAAGAATTTTAATAGCGATTTTGTTATCCTAAAATGAATGTGAAGAATTTTAATAGCGATTTTGTTATCATAAAATGAATGAGAAGAATTTTAATAGCAATTTTGTAATCATAAAATGAATGAGAAGAATTTAATAGCGATTTTGTTATCATAAAATGAATAAGAAGAATTTTAATAGCGATTTTGTTATCAGAAAATGAATCAGGAGAATTTTAATAGTGATTTTGTTATCATAAAATGAATGAGAAGAATTTTAATAGTGATTTTGTTATCATAAAATGAATGAGAAGAATTTAAATAGCGATTTTGTTATCATAAAATGAATGAGAAGAATTTTAATAGCGATTTTGTTATCAGAAAATGAATCAGGAGAATTTTAATAGCGATTTTGTTATCATAAAATGAATGAGAAGAATTTTAATAGCGATTTTGTTATTATAAAATGAATGAGAAGAATTTTAATAGCGATTTTGTTATAATAAACTGAACGAGGAGAATTTTAATAGCGATTTTGTTATTATAAAATGAATGAGAAGAATTTTAATAGCGATTTTGTTATCATAAAATGAATGAAAAGAATTTTAAAAGCAATTTTGTAATCATAAAATAAATGAGAAGAATTTTAATAGCGATTTGGTTATCATAAAATGAATAAGAAGAATTTTAATAGCGATTTTGTTATCATAAAATGAATAAGGAGAATTTTAATAGCGATTTTGTAATCATGAAATGAATGAGAAGAATTTTAATAGCGATTTTGTTATCATAAAATGAATGAGAAGAATTTCAATAGCGATTTTGTAATCATAAAATGAATGAGAAGAATTTTAATAGCGATTTTGTTATCATAAAATGAATGAGAAGAATTTTAATAGCGATTTTGTTATCATAAAATGAATGAGAAGAATTTTAATAGCGATTTTGTTATCATAAAATCAATGAGAAGAATTTTAATAGCGATTTTGTTATCATAAAATGAATGAGGAGAATTTTAATAGCGATTTTGTTATCATAAAATGAATGAGAAGAATTTTAATAGCGATTTTGTTATCATAAAATGAATGACGAGAATTTAAAATAGCGATTTTGTAATCATAAAATAAATAAGAAGAATTTTAATAGCGATTTTGTTATCAGAAAATGAATGAGAAGAATTTTAATAGCGATTTTGTTATCATAAAATGAATGAGGAGAATTTTAATAGCGATTTGGTTATCATAAAATGAATAAGAAGAATTTTAATAGCGATTTTGTTATCATAAAATGAATAAGGAGAATTTTAATAGCGATTTTGTAATCATGAAATAAATGAGAAGAAGTTTAATAGCGATTTTGTTATCATAAAATGAATGAGAAGAATTTCAATAGCGATTTTGTAATCATAAAATGAATGAGAAGAATTTTAATAGCGATTTTGTTATCATAAAATGAATGAGAAGAATTTTAATAGCGATTTTGTTATCATAAAATGAATGAGAAGAATTTTAATAGCGATTTTGTTATCATAAAATGAATAAGAAGAATTTTAATAGCGATTTTGTTATCATAAAATGAATGAGGAGAATTTTATTAGCGATTTTGTTATCATAAAATGAATGAGAAGAATTTTAATAGCGATTTTGTAATCATAAAATAAATGAGTAGAATTTTAATAGCGATTTTGTAATCATAAAATGAATGTGAAGAATTTTAATAGCGATTTTGTTAACATAAAATGAATGAAAAGAATTTTAATAGCGATTTTGTTATCATAAAATGAATGAGAAGAATTTTAATAGCGATTTTGTAATCATAATTGAATGAGAAGAATTTTAATAGCGATTTTGTTATCATAAAATGAATGAGAAGAATTTTAATAGCGATTTTGTAATCATAAATTGAATGAGAAGAATTTTAATAGCGATTTTGTTATCATAAAATGAATGAGAAGAATTTTAATAGCGATTTTGTTATCAGAAAATGAATCAGGAGAATTTTAATAGCCATTTTGTTATCATAACTAATGTGAAGAATTTTAATAGCGATTTTGTTATCATAAAATGAATGAGAAGAATTTTAATAGCGATTTTGTAATCATAAAATGAATGAGAAGAATTTTAATAGCGGTTTTTTATCATAAAATGAATGAGAAGAATTTTAATAGCTATTTTGTTATCATAAAATAAATGAGAAGAATTTTAATAGCGATTTTGTTATCATAAAATGAATGAGAAGAATTTTAATAGCGATTTTGTTATCATAAAATAAATGAGAAGAATTTTAATAGCGATTTTGTTATCAGAAAATGAATCAGGAGAATTTTAATAGCGATTTTATTATCATAAAATGAATGAGAAGAATTTTAATAGCGATTTTGTTATCATAAAATGAATGAGAAGAATTTTAATAGCGATTTTGTTATCATAAAATGAATGAGGAGAATTTTAATAGCGATTTTGTTATTATAAAATGAATGAGAAGAATTTTAATAGCGATTTTGTTATCATAAAATGAATGAGAAGAATTTTAAAAGCGATTTTGTAATCATAAAATAAATGAGAAGAATTTTAATAGCGATTTTGTTATCATAAAATGAATAAGAAGAATTTTAATAGCGATTTTGTTATCAGAAAATGAATCCGGAGAATTTTAATAGCGATTTTGTTATCATAAAATGAATGAGAAGAATTTTAATAGCGATTTTGTTATCATAAAATCAATGAGAAGAATTTTAATAGCAATTTTGTTATCATAAAATGAATAAGAAGAATTTTAATAGTGATTTTGTTATCATAAAATGAATGAAAAGAATTTAAATAGCGATTTTGTTATCAGAAAATGAATGAGGAGAATTTTAATAGCGATTTTGTTATCATAAAATGAATTAGAAGAATTTTAATAGCGATTTTGTTATCATAAAATGAATGACGAGAATTTTAATAGCGATTTTCTAATCATAAAATGAATGAGGAAAATTTTAATAGCGATTTTGTTATCAGAAAATGAATGAGAAGAATTTTAATAGCGATTTTGTTATCATAAAATGAATGAGGAGAATTTTAATAGTGATTTTGTTATCATAAAATGAATAAGAAGAATTTTAATAGCGATTTTGTTATCATAAACTGAATGAGGAGAATTTTAAAAGCGAGTTTGTTAATATAAAATGAATGAGAAGAATTTTAATAGCGATTTTGTTATCATAAAATGAATGAGAAGAATTTTAATAGCGATTTTGTTATCATAAATTGAATGAGAAGAATTTTAATAGCGATTTTGTTATCATAAAATGAATGAGAAGAATTTTAATATCGATTTTATTATCATAAAATGAAATACAAGACCCTTAATAGCGATTTTGTTATCATAAAATGAATGAGAAGAATTTTAATAGCGATTTTGTAATCATAAAATGAATGAGAAGAATTTTAATAGCGATTTTGTAATCATAAAATGAATGAGAAGAATTTAATAGCGATTTTGTTATCATAAAATGAATGAGGAGAATTTTAATAGCGATTTTGTTGTCAGAAAATGAATCAGGAGAATTTTAATAGTGATTTTGTTATCATAAAATGAATGAGAAGAATTTTAATAGTGATTTTGTTATCATAAAATGAATGAGAAGAATTTTAATAGCGATTTTGTAATCATAAAATGAATGAGAAGAATTTTAATAGCGATTTTGTTATCATAAAATGAATGAGAAGAATTTTAATAGCGATTTTGTAATCATCAAATGATTAGAAGAATTTTAATAGCGATTTTGTTATCATAGAATGAGAAGAATTTTAATAGCGATTTTGTTATCAGAAAATGAATCAGGAGAATTTTAATAGTGATTTTGTTATCATAAAATGAATGAGAAGAATTTTAATAGTGATTTTGTTATCATAAAATGAATGAGAAGAATTTAAATAGCGATTTTGTTATCATAAAATGAATGAGAAGAATTTTAATAGCGATTTTGTTATCAGAAAATGAATCAGGAGAATTTTAATAGCGATTTTGTTATCAGAAAATGAATCCGAAACTTTTAATGGCGATTTTGTTATCATAAAATGAATGAGAAGAATTTTATTAGCGATTTTGTAATCATAAAATGAATGAGAAGAATTTTAATAGCAATTTTGTTATCATAAAATGAATGAGAAGAATTTTAATAGTGATTTTGTTATCATAAAATGAATGAGAAGAATTTTAATAGCGATTTTGTTATCAGAAAATGAATCAGGAGAATTTTAATATTGATTTTGTTATCAGAAAATAAATGAGAAGAATTTTAATAGCGATTTTGTTATCAGAAAATGAATGATAAGAATTTTAATAGCGATTTTGTTATCATAAAATGAATAAGGAGAATTTTAATAGCGATTTTGTTATCAGAAAATGAAGGATAAGAATTTTAATAGTGATTTTGTTATCATAAAATGAATGAGGAAAATTTTAATAGCGATTTTGTAATCATAAAATGAATGAGAAGAATTTGAATAGCGATTTTGTTATCATAAAATGAATGAAAAGAATTTTAATAGCGATTTTGTAATCATAAAATGAATGAGAAGAATTTTAATAGCGATTTTGTTATCAGAAAATGAATCAGGAGAATTTTAATAGCGATTTTGTAATCATAAAATGAATGAGAAGAATTTTAACAGCGATTTTGTTATCATAAAATGAATGACGAGAATTTTAATAGCGATTTTGTAATCATAAAATAAATGAGGAAAATTTTAATAGCGATTTTGTTATCAGAAAATGAATGAGAAGAATTTTAATAGCGATTTTGTTATCATAAAATGAATGAGGAGAATTTTAATAGTGATTTTGTTATCATAAAATGAATGAGAAGGATTTTAATAGCGATTTTGTGATCATAAAATGAATGAGGAGAATTTTAATAGCGATTTTGTAATCATAAAATGAATGAGAAGAATTTTGAAAGCGATTTTGTAATCATAAAATGAATGAGAAGAATTTTAATAGCGATTTTGTTATCATAAAATGAATGAGAAGAATTTTAATAGCGATTTTGTTATCATAAAATGAAGAAGAAGAATTTTAATAGCGATTTTGTAATCATAAAATCAATGAGAAGAATTTTAATAGCGATTTTGTTATCATAAAATGAATGAGAAGAATTTTAATAGCGATTTTGTTATCATAAAATGAATGAGAAGAATTTTAATATCGATTTTATTATCATAAAATGAAAGACAAGACCCTCAATAGCGATTTTGTTATCATAAAATGAATGAGAAGAATTTTAATAGCGATTTTGTAATCGTAAAATGAATGAGAAGAATTTTAATAGCGATTTTGTTATCATAAAATGAATGAGGAGAATTTTAATAGCGATTTTGTTATCATAAAATGAATGAGAAGAATTTTAATAGCGATTTTGTTATCATAAAATGAATGACGAGAATTTAAAATAGCGATTTTGTAATCATAAAATAAATGAGAAGAATTTTAATAGCGATTTTGTTATCAGAAAATGAATGAGAAGAATTTTAATAGCGATTTTGTTATTATAAAATGAATGAGGAGAATTTTAATAGCGATTTGGTTATCATAAAATGAATAAGAAGAATTTTAATAGCGATTTTGTTATCATAAAATGAATAAGGAGAATTTTAATAGCGATTTTGTAATCATGAAATGAATGAGAAGAATTTTAATAGCGATTTTGTTATCATAAAATGAATGAGAAGAATTTCAATAGCGATTTTGTAATCATAAAATGAATGAGAAGAATTTTAATAGCGATTTTGTTATCATAAAATGAATGAGAAGAATTTTAATAGCGATTTTGTTATCATAAAATGAATGAGAAGAATTTTAATAGCGATTTTGTTATCATAAAATGAATAAGAAGAATTTTAATAGCGATTTTGTTATCATAAAATGAATGAGGAGAATTTTATTAGCGATTTTGTTATCATAAAATGAATGAGAAGAATTTTAATAGCGATTTTGTAATCATAAAATAAATGAGTAGAATTTTAATAGCGATTTTGTAATCATAAAATGAATGTGAAGAATTTTAATAGCGATTTTGTTAACATAAAATGAATGAAAAGAATTTTAATAGCGATTTTGTTATCATAAAATGAATGAGAAGAATTTTAATAGCGATTTTGTAATCATAATTGAATGAGAAGAATTTTAATAGCGATTTTGTTATCATAAAATGAATGAGAAGAATTTTAATAGCGATTTTGTAATCATAAAATGAATGAGAAGAATTTTAATAGCGTTTTGTTATCATAAAATGAATGAGAAGAATTTTAATAGCGATTTTGTTATCAGAAAATGAATCAGGAGAATTTTAATAGCCATTTTGTTATCATAACTAATGTGAAGAATTTTAATAGCGATTTTGTTATCATAAAATGAATGAGAAGAATTTTAATAGCGATTTTGTAATCATAAAATGAATGAGAAGAATTTTAATAGCGGTTTTTTATCATAAAATGAATGAGAAGAATTTTAATAGCGATTTTGTTATCATAAAATAAATGAGGAGAATTTTAATAGCGATTTTGTTATCATAAAATGAATAAGGAGAATTTTAATAGCGATTTTGTAATCATGAAATGAATGAGAAGAATTTTAATAGCGATTTTGTTATCATAAAATGAATGAGAAGAATTTCAATAGCGATTTTGTAATCATAAAATGAATGAGAAGAATTTTAATAGCGATTTTGTTATCATAAAATGAATGAGAAGAATTTTAATAGCGATTTTGTTATCATAAAATGAATGAGAAGAATTTTAATAGCGATTTTGTTATCATAAAATGAATAAGAAGAATTTTAAAAGCGATTTTGTTATCATAAAATGAATAAGGAGAATTTTATTAGCGATTTTGTTATCATAAAATGAATGAGAAGAATTTTAATAGCGATTTTGTAATCATAAAATAAATGAGTAGAATTTTAATAGCGATTTTGTAATCATAAAATGAATGAGAAGAATTTTAATAGCGATTTTGTTAACATAAAATGAATGAGAAGAATTTTAATAGCGATTTTGTTATCATAAAATGAATGAGAAGAATTTTAATAGTGATTTTGTTATCATAAAATGAATGAGAAGAATTTTAATAGCGATTTTGTTATCATAAAATGAATGAGAAGAATTTTAATAGCGATTTTGTAATCATAAAATGAATGAGAAGAATTTTAATAGCGATTTTGTTATCATAAAATAAATGAGAAGAATTTTAATAGCGATTTTGTAATCATAAAATGAATGAGAAGAATTTTAATAGCGATTTTGTTATCATAAAATGAATGAGAAGAATTTTAATAGCGATTTTGTTATCAGAAAATGAATCAGGAGAATTTTAATAGCGATTTTGTTATCATAAAATGAATGAGAAGAATTTTAATAGCGATTTTGTTATCATAAAATGAATGAGAAGAATTTTAATAGCGATTTTGTTATCATAAAATGAATGAGGAGAATTTTAATAGCGGTTTGTTATCATAAAATGAATGCGAAGAAATTTAATAGCGATTTTGTAATCATAAAATGAATGAGAAGAATTTTAATAGCGATTTTGTAATCATAAAATGAATGAGAAGAATTTAATAGCGATTTTGTTATCATAAAATGAATGAGGAGAATTTTAATAGCGATTTTGTTGTCAGAAAATTAATCAGGAGAATTTTAATAGTGATTTTATTATCATAAAATGAATGAGAAGAATTTTAATAGTGATTTTGTTATCATAAAATGAATGAGAAGAATTTTAATAGCGATTTTGTAATCATAAAATGAATGAGAAGAATTTTAATAGCGATTTTGTTATCATAAAATGAATGAGAAGAATTTTAATAGCGATTTTGTAATCATCAAATGAATGAGAAGAATTTTAATAGCGATTTTGTTATCATAAAATGAATGAGAAGAATTTTAATAGCGATTTTGTAATCATAAAATGAATGAGAAGAATTTTAATAGCGATTTTGTTATCATAAAATGAATGAGAAGAATTTTAATAGCGATTTTGTTATCAGAAAATGAATCAGGAGAATTTTAATAGCGATTTTGTTATCATAAAATGAATCCGAAGAATTTTAATAGCGATTTTGTTATCATAAAATGAATGAGAAGAATTTTAATAGCGATTTTGTTATCATAAAATGAATGAGGAGAATTTTAATAGCGATTTTGTTATCATAAAATGAATGTGAAGAATTTTAATAGCGATTTTGTTATCATAAAATGAATGAGAAGAATTTTAATAGCGATTTTGTAATCATAAAATGAATGAGAAGAATTTAATAGCGATTTTGTTATCATAAAATAAATAAGAAGAATTTTAATAGCGATTTTGTTATCAGAAAATGAATCAGGAGAATTTTAATAGTGATTTTGTTATCATAAAATGAATGAGAAGAATTTTAATAGTGATTTTGTTATCATAAAATGAATGAGAAGAATTTTAATAGCGATTTTGTAATCATAAGATGAATGAGAAGAATTTTAATAGCGATTTTGTTATCATAAAGGAAATGAGAAGAATTTTAATAGCGATTTTGTTATCAGAAAATGAATCAGGAGAATTTTAATAGCGATTTTGTTATCATAAAATGAATCCGAAGAATTTTAATAGCGATTTTGTTATCATAAAATGAATGAGAAGAATTTTAATAGCGATTTTGTTATCATAAAATGAATCCGAAGAATTTTAATAGCGATTTTGTTATCCTAAAATGAATGTGAAGAATTTTAATAGCGATTTTGTTATCATAAAATGAATGAGAAGAATTTTAATAGCGATTTTGTAATCATAAAATGAATGAGAAGAATTTAATAGCGATTTTGTTATCATAAAATGAATAAGAAGAATTTTAATAGCGATTTTGTTATCAGAAAATGAATCAGGAGAATTTTAATAGTGATTTTGTTATCATAAAATGAATGAGAAGAATTTTAATAGTGATTTTGTTATCATAAAATGAATGAGAAGAATTTAAATAGCAATTTTGTTATCATAAAATGAATGAGAAGAATTTTAATAGCGATTTTGTTATCAGAAAATGAATCAGGAGAATTTTAATAGCGATTTTGTTATCATAAAATGAATGAGAAGAATTTTAATAGCGATTTTGTTATTATAAAATGAATGAGAAGAATTTTAATAGCGATTTTGTTATAATAAACTGAACGAGGAGAATTTTAATAGCGATTTTGTTATTATAAAATGAATGAGAAGAATTTTAATAGCGATTTTGTTATCATAAAATGAATGAAAAGAATTTTAAAAGCAATTTTGTAATCATAAAATAAATGAGAAGAATTTTAATAGCGATTTTGTTATCATAAAATGAATAAGAAGAATTTTAATAGCGATTTTGTTATCAGAAAATGAATCCGAAACTTTTAATGGCGATTTTGTTATCATAAAATGAATGAGAAGAATTTTATTAGCGATTTTGTAATCATAAAATGAATGAGAAGAATTTTAATAGCAATTTTGTTATCATAAAATGAATGAGAAGAATTTTAATAGTGATTTTGTTATCATAAAATGAATGAGAAGAATTTTAATAGCGATTTTGTTATCAGAAAATGAATCAGGAGAATTTTAATATTGATTTTGTTATCAGAAAATAAATGAGAAGAATTTTAATAGCGATTTTGTTATCAGAAAATGAATGATAAGAATTTTAATAGCGATTTTGTTATCATAAAATGAATGAGGAGAATTTTAATAGCGATTTTGTTATCAGAAAATGAATGAGAAGAATTTTAATAGTGATTTTGTTATCATAAAATGAATGAGGAGAATTTTAATAGCGATTTTGTAATCATAAAATGAATGAGAAGAATTTGAATAGCGATTTTGTAATCATAAAATGAATGAGAAGAATTTAATAGCGATTTTGTTATCATAAAATGAATAAGAAGAATTTTAATAGCGATTTTGTTATCAGAAAATGAATCAGGAGAATTTTAATAGTGATTTTGTTATCATAAAATGAATGAGAAGAATTTTAATAGTGATTTTGTTATCATAAAATGAATGAGAAGAATTTAAATAGCGATTTTGTTATCATAAAATGAATGAGAAGAATTTTAATAGCGATTTTGTTATCAGAAAATGAATCAGGAGAATTTTAATAGCGATTTTGTTATCATAAAATGAATGAGAAGAATTTTAATAGCGATTTTATTATTATAAAATGAATGAGAAGAATTTTAATAGCGATTTTGTTATCATAAACTGAACGAGGAGAATTTTAATAGCGATTTTGTTATTATAAAATGAATGAGAAGAATTTTAATAGCGATTTTGTTATCATAAAATGAATGAAAAGAATTTTAAAAGCAATTTTGTAATCATAAAATAAATGAGAAGAATTTTAATAGCGATTTTGTTATCATAAAATGAATAAGAAGAATTTTAATAGCGATTTTGTTATCAGAAAATGAATCCGAAACTTTTAATGGCGATTTTGTTATCATAAAATGAATGAGAAGAATTTTATTAGCGATTTTGTAATCATAAAATGAATGAGAAGAATTTTAATAGCAATTTTGTTATCATAAAATGAATGAGAAGAATTTTAATAGTGATTTTGTTATCATAAAATGAATGAGAAGAATTTTAATAGCGATTTTGTTATCAGAAAATGAATCAGGAGAATTTTAATATTGATTTTGTTATCAGAAAATAAATGAGAAGAATTTTAATAGCGATTTTGTTATCAGAAAATGAATGATAAGAATTTTAATAGCGATTTTGTTATCATAAAATGAATGAGGAGAATTTTAATAGCGATTTTGTTATCAGAAAATGAATGAGAAGAATTTTAATAGTGATTTTGTTATCATAAAATGAATGAGGAGAATTTTAATAGCGATTTTGTAATCATAAAATGAATGAGAAGAATTTGAATAGCGATTTTGTTATCATAAAATGAATGAAAAGAATTTTAATAGCGATTTTGTAATCATAAAATGAATGAGAAGAATTTTAATAGCGATTTTGTTATCAGAAAATGAATCAGGAGAATTTTAATAGCGATTTTGTAATCATAAAATGAATGAGAAGAATTTTAACAGCGATTTTGTTATCATAAAATGAATGACGAGAATTTTAATAGCGATTTTGTAATCATAAAATAAATGAGGAAATTTTAATAGCGATTTTGTTATCATAAAATGAATGAAAAGAATTTTAATAGCGATTTTGTTATCATAAAATGAATGAGGAGAATTTTAATAGCGATTTGGTTATCATAAAATGAATAAGAAGAATTTTAATAGCGATTTTGTTATCATAAAATGAATAAGGAGAATTTTAATAGCGATTTTGTAATCATGAAATGAATGAGAAGAATTTTAATAGCGATTTTGTTATCATAAAATAAATGAGAAGAATTTCAATAGCGATTTTGTAATCATAAAATGAATGAGAAGAATTTTAATAGCGATTTTGTTATCATAAAATGAATGAGAAGAATTTTAATAGCGATTTTGTTATCATAAAATGAATGAGAAGAATTTTAATAGCGATTTTGTTATCATAAAATGAATAAGAAGAATTTTAATAGCGATTTTGTTATCATAAAATGAATGAGGAGAATTTTATTAGCGATTTTGTTATCATAAAATGAATGAGAAGAATTTTAATAGCGATTTTGTAATCATAAAATAAATGAGTAGAATTTTAATAGCGATTTTGTAATCATAAAATGAATGTGAAGAATTTTAATAGCGATTTTGTTAACATAAAATGAATGAAAAGAATTTTAATAGCGATTTTGTTATCATAAAATGAATGAGAAGAATTTTAATAGCGATTTTGTAATCATAATTGAATGAGAAGAATTTTAATAGCGATTTTGTTATCATAAAATGAATGAGAAGAATTTTACTAGCGATTTTGTAATCATAAATTGAATGAGAGGAATTTTAATAGCGATTTTGTTATCATAAAATGAATGAGAAGAATTTTAATAGCGATTTTGTTATCAGAAAATGAATCAGGAGAATTTTAATAGCCATTTTGTTATCATAACTAATGTGAAGAATTTTAATAGCGATTTTGTTATCATAAAATGAATGAGAAGAATTTTAATAGCGATTTTGTAATCATAAAATGAATGAGAAGAATTTTAATAGCGGTTTTTTATCATAAAATAAATGAGAAGAATTTTAATAGCGATTTTGTTATCATAAAATAAATGAGAAGAATTTTAATAGCGATTTTGTTATCATAAAATGAATGAGAAGAATTTTAATAGCGATTTTGTTATCATAAAATAAATGAGAAGAATTTTAATAGCGATTTTGTTATCAGAAAATGAATCAGGAGAATTTTAATAGCGATTTTATTATCATAAAATGAATGAGAAGAATTTTAATAGCGATTTTGTTATCATAAAATGAATGAGAAGAATTTTAATAGCGATTTTGTTATCATAAAATGAATGAGGAGAATTTTAATAGCGATTTTGTTATTATAAAATGAATGAGAAGAATTTTAATAGCGATTTTGTTATCATAAAATGAATGAGAAGAATTTTAAAAGCGATTTTGTAATCATAAAATAAATGAGAAGAATTTTAATAGCGATTTTGTTATCATAAAATGAATAAGAAGAATTTTAATAGCGATTTTGTTATCAGAAAATGAATCCGGAGAATTTTAATAGCGATTTTGTTATCATAAAATGAATGAGAAGAATTTTAATAGTGATTTTGTTATCATAAAATCAATGAGAAGAATTTTAATAGCAATTTTGTTATCATAAAATGAATAAGAAGAATTTTAATAGTGATTTTGTTATCATAAAATGAATGAGAAGAATTTAAATAGCGATTTTGTTATCAGAAAATGAATGAGGAGAATTTTAATAGCGATTTTGTTATCATAAAATGAATTAGACGAATTTTAATAGCGATTTTGTTATCATAAAATGAATGACGAGAATTTTAATAGCGATTTTCTAATCATAAAATGAATGAGGAAAATTTTAATAGCGATTTTGTTATCAGAAAATGAATGAGAAGAATTTTAATAGCGAGTTTGTTATCATAAAATGAATGAGGAGAATTTTAATAGTGATTTTGTTATCATAAAATGAATAAGAAGAATTTTAATAGCGATTTTTTTATCATAAACTGAATGAGGAGAATTTTAAAAGCGAGTTTGTTATTATAAAATGAATGAGAAGAATTTTAATAGCGATTTTGTTATCATAAAATGAATGAGAAGAATTTTAATAGCGATTTTGTTATCATAAATTGAATGAGAAGAATTTTAATAGCGATTTTGTTATCATAAAATAAATGAGAAGAATTTTAATATCGATTTTATTATCATAAAATGAAAGACAAGACCCTTAATAGCGATTTTGTTATCATAAAATGAATGAGAAGAATTTTAATAGCGATTTTGTAATCATAAAATGAATGAGAAGAATTTTAATAGCGATTTTGTAATCATAAAATGAATGAGAAGAATTTAATAGCGATTTTGTTATCATAAAATGAATGAGGAGAATTTTAATAGCGATTTTGTTGTCAGAAAATGAATCAGGAGAATTTTAATAGTGATTTTGTTATCAGAAAATGAATCAGGAGAATTTTAATAGCCATTTTGTTATCATAACTAATGTGAAGAATTTTAACAGCGATTTTGTTATCATAAAATGAATGAGAAGAATTTTAATAGCGATTTTGTAATCATAAAATGAATGAGAAGAATTTTAATAGCGCTTTGTTATCATAAAATGAATGAGAAGAACTTTAATAGCGATTTTGTTATCAGAAAATGAATCAGGAGAATTTTAATAGCGATTTTGTTATCATAAAATGAATCCGAAGAATTTTAATAGCGATTTTATTATCATAAAATGAATGAGAAGAATTTTAATAGCGATTTTGTAATCATAAAATGAATGAGAAGAATTTTAATAGCGATTTTGTTATCATAAAATGAATGAGAAGAATTTTAATAGCGATTTTGTTATCAGAAAATGAATCAGGAGAATTTTAATAGCGATTTTGTTATCATAAAATGAATCCGAAGAATTTTAATAGCGATTTTGTTATCATAAAATGAATGAGAAGAATTATAATAGCGATTTTGTTATCATAAACTGAATGAGGAGAATTTTAAAAGCGATTTTGTTATTATAAAATGAATGAGAAGAATTTTAATAGCGATTTTGTTATCATAAAATGAATGAGAAGAATTTTAATAGCGATTTTGTTATCATAAATTGAATGAGAAGAATTTTAATAGCGATTTTGTTATCATAAAATGAATGAGAAGAATTTTAATATCGATTTTATTATCATAAAATGAAAGACAAGACCCTTAATAGCGATTTTGTTATCATAAAATGAATGAGAAGAATTTTAATAGCGATTTTGTAATCATAAAATGAATGAGAAGAATTTTAATAGCGATTTTGTAATCATAAAATGAATGAGAAGAATTTAATAGCGATTTTGTTATCATAAAATGAATGAGGAGAATTTTAATAGTGATTTTGTTGTCAGAAAATGAATCAGGAGAATTTTAATAGTGATTTTGTTATCATAAAATGAATGAGAAGAATTTTAATAGTGATTTTGTTATCATAAAATGAATGAGAAGAATTTTAATAGCGATTTTGTTATCATAAAATGAATGAGAAGAATTTTAATAGCGATTTTGTTATCATAAAATGAATGAGAAGAATTTTAATAGCGATTTTGTAATCATCAAATGATTAGAAAAATTTTAATAGCGATTTTGTTATCATAAAATGAATGAGAAGAATTTTAATAGCGATTTTGTAATCATAAAATGAATGAGAACTACAGAACTACAGAACTACAGAACTACAGAATCTAGGACCAACAAGACCCTAAGGTCCGCTCGAGGCTAGTCCGCTACACTACATCCGAAACTACGATACACACTTATCTACGAGTGTATCTCTAACATGCTATATTTTTTTTTTTTTTTTTTTTTAATATATAATCTACTGTACACACTTATCTACATGTGTACAATGTCAGGCATATTAACTACTTCAACCTAAGGGGGGGTGATAGAAAGTTTTTCTTCTCAACTTCCGCAGCCCTCGACTGCTAGTGGTGAAAATCTAGTTATAGGATAGGCGGAAAAGAAAATGGATATCTAAACTACACATGCAAAAGAAATCGCTGGCATCATTTTTACTCTCGTTGTTCCTCCGCTCCAAACTCCTTTTGCAAAGACGTTATTATTTACTGTGCTCAGACTACGTTATATTTATACTATTTAAGTGCGCGTCGAGACGGTTTTTAAACATATTTACCGACCTACTATCCACTACGTGGGTGGGTAGCCTATTCCAAATTTGAGTAATTTTAAACGTAAAATAGTTTTGGGCTATACTAGTGTTAAATCGCTTGTTCACTAATTTTAATCCGTGTTGCCGAGTATTTCCCCTATGATCCAATTCGAACAAATTCCTATAATCAACGTTTGAAAATCCTTTCAATATTTTAAATACTTCAATTAGCTGGCCACGTAATCTTCTGCCTTCGAGAGATGGCAAATCTAATGCCCTGAGTCTTTCCTCATAGGGCCTGTTTCTCAGCTCGGGAATTAATTTTGTAGCCCTACGCTGCACTCTTTCTAATTGCGCGATATCTTTGTTTAAGTATGGAGCCCAAAATTGAACCGCATATTCGAGCAGTGGACGCACAAGTGATTTATACAATGGTAAAATTATCTCTTTGGATTTGAACGTGAAATTACGCGCGATATAACCCAGCACACGATTTGCTTTTTTACATGCATCCGCGCATTGTTTCGTGACTTTGAAGTCATCCGAGACTAAAACTCCCAGGTCTTTTTCCAATTTAACTACGTCGAGGACCTGGCCTTTCATGGTATACTCTACCCTCAGAGAAGAATTTTAATAGCGATTTTGTTATCATAAAATGAATGAGAAGAATTTTAATAGCGATTTTGTTATCAGAAAATGAATCAGGAGAATTTTAATAGCGATTTTGTTATCATAAAATGAATCCGAAGAATTTTAATAGCGATTTTGTTATCATAAAATGAATGAGAAGAATTTTAATAGCGATTTTGTTATCATAAAATAAATGAGGAGAATTTTAATAGTGATTTTGTTATCATAAAATGAATAAGAAGAATTTTAATAGCGATTTTGTTATCATAAACTGAATGAGGAGAATTTTAAAAGCGATTTTGTTATTATAAAATGAATGAGAAGAATTTTAATAGCGATTTTGTTATCATAAAATGAATGAGAAGAATTTTAATAGCGATTTTGTTATCATAAAATGAATGAGGAGAATTTTAATAGTGATTTAGTGTTATCATAAAATGAATAAGAAGAATTTTAATAGCGATTTGGTTATCATAAACTGAATGAGGAGAATTTTAAAAGCGATTTTGTTATTATAAAATGAATGAGAAGAATTTTAATAGCGATTTTGTTATCATAAAATGAATGAGAAGAATTTTAATAGCGATTTTGTTATCATAAATTGAATGAGAAGAATTTTAATAGCGATTTTGTTATCGTAAAATGAATGAGAAGAATTTTAATATCGATTTTGTTATCATAAAATGAAAGACAAGACCCTTAATAGCGATTTTGTTATCATAAAATGAATGAGAAGAATTTTAATAACGATTTTGTAATCATAAAATGAATGAGAAGAATTTTAATAGCGATTTTGTAATCATAAAATGAATGAGAAGAATTTAATAGCGATTTTGTTATCATAAAATGAATGAGGAGAATTTTAATAGCGATTTTGTTGTCAGAAAATGAATCAGGAGAATTTTAATAGTGATTTTGTTATCATAAAATGAATGAGAAGAATTTTAATAGTGATTTTGTTATCATAAAATGAATGAGAAGAATTTTAATAGCGATTTTGTAATCATAAAATGAATGAGAAGAATTTTAATAGCGATTTTGTTATCATAAAATGAATGAGAAGAATTTTAATAGCGATTTTGTAATCATCAAATGATTAGAAGAATTTTAATAGCGATTTTGTTATCATAAAATGAATGAGAAGAAATTTAATAGCGATTTTGTAATCATAAAATGAATGAGAAGAATTTTAATAGCGATTTTGTTATCATAAAATCAATGAGAAGAATTTTAATAGCGATTTTGTTATCAGAAAATGAATCAGGAGAATTTTAATAGCGGTTTTGTTATCATAAAATGAATCCGAAGAATTTTAATAGCGATTTTGTTATCATAAAATGAATGAGAAGAATTTTAATAGCGATTTTGTTATCATAAAATGAATGAGGAGAATTTGAATAGCGATTTTGTTATCATAAAATGAATGTGAAGAATTTTAATAGCGATTTTGTTATCATAAAATGAATGAGAAGAATTTAATAGCGATTTTGTTATCATAAAATGAATAAGAAGAATTTTAATAGCGATTTTGTTATCAGAAAATGAATCAGGAGAATTTTAATAGTGATTTTGTTATCATAAAATGAATGAGAAGAATTTTAATAGTGATTTTGTTATCATAAAATGAATGAGAAGAATTTAAATAGCGATTTGTTATCATAAAATGAATGAGAAGAATTTTAATAGCGATTTTGTTATCAGAAAATGAATCAGGAGAATTTTAATAGCGATTTTGTTATCATAAAATGAATGAGGAGAATTTTAATAGCGATTTTGTTATTATAAAATGAATGAGAAGAATTTTAATAGCGATTTTGTTATCATAAACTGAATGAGGAGAATTTTAATAGCGATTTTGTTATTATAAAATGAATGAGAAGAATTTTAATAGCGATTTTGTTATCATAAAATGAATGAGAAGAATTTTAAAAGCAATTTTGTAATCATAAAATAAATGAGAAGAATTTTAATAGCGATTTTGTTATCATAAAATGAATGAGAAGAATTTTAATAGCGATTTTGTTATCAGAAAATGAATCCGGAGACTTTTAATAGCGATTTTGTTATCATAAAATGAATGAGAAGAATTTTAATAGCGATTTTGTAATCATAAAATGAATGAGAAGAATTTTAATAGCAATTTTGTTATCATAAAATGAATGAGAAGAATTTTAATAGTGATTTTGTTATCATAAAATGAATGAGAAGAATTTTAATAGCGATTTTGTTATCATAAAATGAATCAGGAGAATTTTAATAGCGATTTTGTTATCAGAAAATGAAGGATAAGAATTTTAATAGTGATTTTGTTATCAGAAAATGAATGATAAGAATTTTAATAGCGATTTTGTTATCATAAAATGAATGAGGAGAATTTTAATAGCGATTTTGTTATCAGAAAATGAAGGATAAGAATTTTAATAGCGATTTTGTTATCATAAAATGAATGAGGAGAATTTTAATAGCGATTTTGTAATCATAAAATGAATGAGAAGAATTTGAATAGCGATTTTGTTATCATAAAATGAATGAGAAGAATTTTAATAGCGATTTTGTAATCATAAAATGAATGAGAAGAATTTTAATAGCGATTTTGTTATCAGAAAATGAATCAGGAGAATTTTAATAGCGATTTTGTTATCATAAAATGAATGAGAAGAATTTTGATAGCGATTTTGTAATCATAAAATGAATGAGAAGAATTTTAATAGCGATTTTGTTATCATAAAATGAATGAGAAGAATTTTAATAGTGATTTTGTTATCAGAAAATGAATCAGGAGAATTTTAATAGCCATTTTGTTATCATAACTAATGTGAAGAATTTTAACAGCGATTTTGTTATCATAAAATGAATGAGAAGAATTTTAATAGCGATTTTGTAATCATAAAATGAATGAGAAGAATTTTAATAGCGCTTTGTTATCATAAAATGAATGAGAAGAACTTTAATAGCGATTTTGTTATCATAAAATAAATGAGAAGAATTTTAATAGCGATTTTGTTATCATAAAATGAATGAGAAGCATTTTAATAGCGATTTTGTTATCAGAAAATGAATCAGGAGAATTTTAATAGCGATTTTGTTATCATAAAATGAATCAGGAGAATTTGAATAGCGATTTTGTTATCATAAAATGAATGAGGAGAATTTTAATAGCGATTTTGTTATCATAAATTGAATGAGAAGAATTTTAATAGCGATTTTGTAATCATAAAATGAATGAGAAGAATTTTAATAGCGATTTTGTTATCATAAAATGAATGAGAAGAATTTTTATAGCGATTTTGTTATCATAAAATGAATGAGAAGAATTTGAATAGCGATTTTGTTATCATAAAATGAATGAGAAGAATTTTAATAGCGATTTTGTTATCATCAAATAAATAAGAAGACCCTCAATACAATTTTTATTATCATAAAATGAAAGGCAAGACCCTCAATAGCGATTTTGTTATCATAAAATGAATGAGAAGAATTTTAATAGCGATTTTGTAATCATAAAATGAATGAGAAGAATTTTAATAGCGATTTTGTAATCATAAAATGAATGAGAAGAATATTAATAGCGATTTTGTTATCATAAAATGAAAGAGAAGAATTTTAATAGCGATTTTGTTATCAGAAAATGAATCAGGAGAATTTTAATAGCGATTTTGTTATCATAAAATGAATGAGAAGAATTTTAATAGCGATTTTGTTATCATCAAATAAATAAGAAGACCCTCAATACAAATTTTATTATCATAAAATGAAAGGCAAGACCCTCAATAGCGATTTTGTTATCATCAAAATAAATGAGACTTTTAATAGCGATTTTGTTATAAAATGAATGAGAAGACCATCAACAGCGATTTTATTATCATAAAATGAATGAAAAGACCCTAAATAGCGATTTTGTTATTATCTAAAAAAATGAGTAGCCCCTCAATGGCATTTTTTTTTAGCCCCCCCCCCAAAAAAAAAAATCCCCAGAGAGTGATACCACAGAAACAAAGATTTAAGTAGAATTACTATTTTATAACTAAGTGACCAATCAGCAAAGTTTAAACCCCCAAGTGACGGCCATTTCCTGAGTTAGGGAACGAATTAAAGTTATCTAACAGAATCTGAAGATAATCTGCATCACCCAAAATAAGAAGATTAATAAAGAATATAAACGGAACTAGATGTCAAAGAAAAAAGGAATGACAAATGTTGCATAAATAAGCTCTATTTTTAGTTTCGATAGATTGACTGTTTGAAGATACATCTGCAAACGTACTTATGAAAATAAATAAAGCTCAAGCTTATTTACATACGAGATGGAAGAATATCTTAAATTTAAGAACTGTTAACGAAATTCTAATAAAATATAGGTTGAGGTTAAGTTAGGTTATCTTAAATTGAGTTGAGTTAAGTTAAAGTTTGGTTAGGTTTCTTAAGTATAGGTTGGATTAGGTTAAGATTATGTTGAGTATTAGGTTAAGTTAGATAAGAAAACCTGATCAATCGATTGATAATTTCTATGACCCCCCAAAAAACCGATCGGAAGCTACAGGTTTTGTCTGTTATCCAGTTTTGTTCGTTGGATTATTAGTTTCTTTTTCCTCGTGCATTGGGGCTAGGAGGGCACGAAGTTCTCTACATGTCAACTGTATTTAAAAAAAATTAAGGCGCTCGTCTGGCGACTGCCTTGAAAAGCATTAGTTGCAGTATTTAAACTTCCATTCTAGTGCGAGGCTATTTTAAAATGGCCAAAACCAAATTTAAAAAAAAAACCCAAAACAACAAACAAGAAAAGAGGAAGCACACTCCAGCGTCGTGTGGGGGGGGGGCAAGCTCTCTTCAGGGCAGGAACATGCGACCTACAACAAGAGAGTAAAATAAAATGGAAGAGAACAGCCTCCTCCAAAATGTCAGAGAGCCTACATGTTTCTGTACACGAACCCGTCCCGAGTACAGGGGACAAGCGGTAGCGATCCCGCTCATCCCGATACTGGGAGGGGTGACGTGAACAAAGATCACTCACACTGGAACATTCAACTAGAATGCTCGAGCAGTCTGGGGCACAACGGACTCGTCGCAATAATGTGCAGGGGAGCGTTCCATCAAATGGCGGTGCATCCTGCAAGTGTGCCCAATTCGGAGACGACATAAAACAAACTAAAGCTGTCGTGGCATTGGGGGCATTTCCATGGGAACAGCTGCAGCGCGATGGCAGGCAACTTTAAGTTGCTCGTCATACTTGCCAAGCAGTCCGGAAAGCTGCCTGTATTCCTGCCATGTAATCGGTGTGAGGAAGAGCGAAACGCTGGTTTGGTCGCCCAGTCCTTGTGGACTCTTCGGCGCTCTCATCGGCACGCTAATCCTCGCAATTCCCACATGTCTAGGAACTCAGGAGAAGATAATCTAACATCTACCCGGCTCGCGGCATCCATGGCGTCAAGGAATCCACGAACTAGAGAATGCGGAGATTACAATGCTCCGAGAGCATTCAGGGCGCTTTGTGAGTCGCTATAAATCACAATCCGGTCTCCGAACCGGAAACGTCGCGTAATCTCCCGTACCGCGTGGAGTATTGCCACCAGCTCGGCCGTGAAGACAGACGCACCGTCTAACAGAGCACCGCTGACTTCAAACAGAGGCGAAACGGCGTGGAAACCAAACTCCTTGTGGAACTTGGAGCCATCCGTATACACTGGCACGGTTCCGGCGTGACTTGAAGGGTGCTCCAATAAGGCCGAACGTAATATCCCCGCGTTGGAGAAGCTTTGGGAGCAGAGGCGTGGCGACAAATAGTCAAAGGTGTACCCATCAAGTTGGAGACCTGGGCAGAACCAGAGGTGCTACAGCCCGAGAGCTACATGATCTCTCGAAGTAGTCTCTTAGCCGTAAACCAAAAGGGCTTAGGGCATGATTGGCGTCTTTCGGTGGCATAAACATCGTCGAGTTTGGCTGCAGATGCAGTGAAAGCCGTAGGCAGCTGAGGGAGGCGCCGGGCTTGCGCACACAGGCGCATAATGTACTATGCACGGCGGAGAGAGAGTGGCCTCTCTCCAGCATCGACAGGTAGGCTCTCAATGGGGACGGAATCGACGATCTCTCTTAAAAACTCAGAAATAAAGTTTGAGAGCTCCCCCCCTCACAATCGTATCGCCATGCGGTATCATGGGACTTCTCCCGATCGAAAAACACCGTGGCGTAGTGCTGTCTACGAAGGAAGGCCTCGCAGACGGCATTTTCCAGTCAAAGCAGAACTTGCAGAAGAAAAGTAGCCTCCACTCTCCAGAAAAAAATCTAGTCTAAAATTTACTAATTTCTCCATTAACTTGCACACATAAGAAGGTTAGAGATTGGGCGGAAACCGGCCGGGATAGAGTGATCTCTTCCCGGTCTGCGAAAACCGAGCACAGTACCCATTCGCTCAGAGTCTTGTAGGATACGCTTTTCCTAGATCCTGTTTAACAATTCTAACAGAAAAGTCTTGCCTTGCTCACCTTGGTGTCGAAGCATGGCGCACGGGACATCTTATAGACCAGTGGCGGTGTCGGCGCACGAAGTGAGGGCGGCACGCAACTGACTCAATGTAAACCTGTCGTTAAAGGGTTATCCGGAGGTAAAGTCCAGTCTGCGGCCTTCAATGACATCAGGACGTGCATTGAATGTTGGCGGAACAACATGACGGCTAGAAAATGCGGAGAGAAATCGCTCACCAATGATTTCCCCACAGACTCGGGGTCCTAGATGGAGGCCCATTCTCCTGGAGAACGGGAAGGGTCCTACAAGAACTTGCTCCGAATCCTGACTCGCTTCCACACCTATGCTAGAAGACCTCTCCGTTAAATGAACAAACTCATGCCCGCCAGGAAGAGCGGCGGGCGTGCTTCGAAACATACCGGAACCTAGCCCTAGCTCGACGAAATTCGCTGACTGTGAAATCGTTCGGGCGGCGCTTATAGTGCATGTAGGCATAAACGCTTCTGTTTGAGGGCCTTCTCACACTTGGCTGACAATAACGGAAGCGGTTAGCGTCCAAAACGGCCAGATATTTTAGGAATATTAGTTAGGTCCTCTGTGATGAGGTTACCGGAGAAGAACTCAACGGCCTCATCCGCCGACCTAAACTTCTCGACTGGGTTAGAGAAATCAGTCATTTCTTGAAATGAGGCTTACTGTGTCAAGCTAAGCACCACCGCGGGAGGGGTTGGAGGGTCTATCAATGGGCCGTGGTCGAGAAAATAATATTTGAATGGCTAAGTAATCACTACCATCGAGTTCATCGACCACCTCACGCCCCAAACCAGGCTGTGCCTACGGAGAGTAGAGGGAAGATTATGAGAGAAAAATGAACAGTTTCTTGGGCGGTTAGGCGTAAACTCATCCACCTTTAAGACAATTATCTGAAGCTCTTAGATCAGGTCGGCATGGAGCTGAAGCCTGAGTCTCCCCAGAGATAATGTCTATCAGTCAAATCCCTGAGCAGTGGAAAGGGCCTCGGCAACCATGCCACGACGCGGCGGAAGTCCCCCGCGTCGAAGTCGGCTGACGGTGAAATGTACGCGGAAATAACAGTATACCTCCTATCCAGGTGCAGCTGCACAGCCACTGCCTGAAAGGAGGTATTTAAAGCAACAACAGAAGAATGAATACATCGTGCCGGATGTCTACCCCCCCCCCCCATCTCGTGGCAGTGGGGTAGAAAAAGCATTATACCCCATGCAGATGGGTACGGGGCACGGGCCCAACATGGTCTCCTGCAAAAAGATAGCTAACGGTGAACGGGAGGAGGAGACAAGGCTCCGCAGCTCCTCCCAGTTGGATCGGAATCCTCGCCGACTCCATTGAAAAAATATGCCCTCCAGGCCCTCTTGGAGGAGAAGACCTTTACAGAAATGGCCGTAGTAGACTTCCAAGAGGCTTTACTCGGGTTGACGTTGGTCGAGCAAGGCGCTGAAGGCGATGTCACCTTCGAAGACTTATTGGAGAAGGTTGGGCTCACTATTTGTCTTTTCTTCCCTCCGCCTCGAAACCTTCGGCGGGCGGGGTAGCTTCGGTGGCAGGGGTCCCTCCTTTGGAGAATCCACTGTTTCTGGGCCACCCAGTCCAGCCTTAGGTAGGGGTGAAGGAGAGGAGAGGAAGTTCTTTGTTACTGTCCTTTATTCGGGGCTCAGTTTTAAGAACCCCTTTAGAAGGTCACACGACCACCTTCAAGGGTGTTGCCTACTGTGATTTTAACAACGACTCGGTGGAAGGACGCGTCCGTTTCGCCTTACGGGAAACGGCCACGCTGGGCGATGGGAAGGGAGCCGTGGTTTTAGCCGAGGATAGGTGTAAACCCTTTGTGCTGCCAGCTCTACCAGAGGAGCGCTCGGGATAAGTAGAACCCGCAGAGGGGTTCTGATTGGGCGCAAAAATGACCGTACTCATAGGCCTTTGTTGTTTTTTTAATTGAGAAATAATACCTCCCGGGCAATGCCGGGGGTGCTAGAGCCAGATATTTAGCCTCGCGAAATGAGAGACGATCCATAGCCTGAACAGCCAGGATTTCTTTCTCGGAGACATACACCTCACATTGCTTCGAAGAAGAGGGATGTGGCTCTCTGCAATTTCACACTTGGCCCTACACCATTGGGACTTATCGTGTACGGACCTGGAGGCCACTTCACAGACTTAGGGTAAACCCAACATTGCACATCTACAGGAGCGATTGGTATGGCCAAAGCGGTAGCAGTAGTAGCACCTACGCAGCACTGGCACGAATGCTTTCGCGTGGAAGAGATACCAACCAGCAAGCACCGACTCAGGGATCCTGTCACGATCGAAGGTGACGAAGAGTGTAAGTGTGGGGCTCGAGGCTCCTCCCCTATTTTCTCATTACACCTTCGACCTTGACTGCTCCATGGTCGGCCAGTTATAAGATGATGTCTTATATAAAGTAGTTCACGATTTTCCTCGCGTAAACAACTCTTTTAACGAAGTTCAACGTAGAATGAAGCGTCACACTAACAGGCGAACAAATAAGTGTCCAAAGAGCACTAATCATGCCTGTCTCGGAGGGATCCGACGCATTCGCCTTAAGGCTCCCTTTCGAGAAACGGTCCACCTTCGGCTCTCTCCCAATCAAGCTAGCTAATGCTTTCCTCTGATGGATCATGTTGCCTTTGGCCATTATGTTGTCATCAGTGTAACGAATAAACAGAAAGCGTTTGAAGCCAGCGGACTTGAAAACGCAAGGTAGTCGATCAAAGAGGGGCCCCAAAGTAATCGAGGCTCCGCCAAGCGCATTTGCAACTCTGGTTTTAGTTTAGGCTCCCTACTTCGACGGCACCTCGTGGCCGGACGTGTCGATATTGGCATGGTCGCTTGCCAAAGCGGCAACGGACCCCTCCGTCTCCGGAGCCCCCGCGTAGGTAGAGGAACCCTTTGTCCTCTTTTCCTTTTTCTTGTTCCTTCTCCTTTTGGGACGCAAGAATGTGCTTTCTTCTTCTTGTTTTTTGTTCTTTTATTTATTTTTTTCTCTTGTTTTTTGTTTTTTTTAACGATTTATTGAATAGTCTAGTAGAGGCAAAAATATTAATTACGGCGACTTATATTCTTAAGGCAATTGCCAGATGGGAGAATTAAAAGAAGTCTCATTTTAGGAGAGGAGGGTGGGGAATAAACCATCTTCTCTCCACCTATAGCCCATAGGCCGGACAAACTGGCCTCAGCAAGATCCTTTTCCGAGATGGATAAAGTATTAGCTGTCAAAGGGATATCCAGTGGGTGAGGAGGTCCCTCCTCTCCCTGTGAGTCCTTGGGGCCCGGAGCCACGCGAAGAGAAGCTTGCACAAGCGCGGACTCAGGTTCGGTGCTTGGAACCGAGCCCGGGTTTGACAAAATGCAAGATCTTGGCATACGCGGCGGGGGAAGGGGTCCAGGACCATGTCCATCTTAGGGTGTCCTCCATGGGCCCCTCCCTCCCGAGTCTTTACGGATCCCAATCGAGGACCCTTTCTTGTGTTTTTGCCGACCCATGCAGGGCTAAAATGCAGGACTGCAAGACGCTAGGGAGCATGGACCAACCGGTCAGGCTCTCTTTTGCCTCCCTAAAGGAGTTGGCCCTCTCGAAACTCTCCCATCGCAAGCGGTCAATTTTGGGTCGCTCAACATCTCTCTTGGTAGTCCCCTGTGCTAGGAAAGGAGGGACTGCCGCTGGTACGGAGATAGAGTCGCCCGGGGGTGCCTCCAAAGAAGGAGGAAAGAGAAATCCACCGCACCCGTAGGCTTAGGAGAGGAATAAACTTCCTCTCTGGTTGAATAGGTTTGGAGCAGTCCCCTGAGAAGGAACAGGGGGAGAGGCACCTCCTTTTCAGAGGTGGAGCTGCCAGAGAACAGCTCTAAAAATGGCAAAGGAAAAGCCCCTTTGCCATAAGGTGATGGTGATAAGAGAGCCTCTCCACCGACCGAAGGGGTGTCGTTGTTTTCATCATCCTCTTCAACACCTAGGGAGGGCAAGGCCGCGCTTGGAAGCGGATCTCCATGCACTTTCCCACTATTGCCTTCTGTTGTAACTATTGTCAAAAATAGAGCACATGGAGAGTAGATACAATGACTTCCCAATGACTTCGGAGGTTAAGATAAAAGTTTCCATAGGACCAAAAATCAAAAGATGTGATCATTTGTGTCAATCCATCGTTGATGGACTTTGCCAACCCGGGCCACCATTCAAGCGACATTGCCCTAGAGCTTGGACCATAGAGGATTGTGGCGTCGTAGCCACCACCTTGTGTGTAGTGGAGGAAGGTGAGCAGAGTCGACGGCCCAACACACCCCGTACCTAATACATGCCCATACCAGGGGTCTTTCAACCCTCGCAGCAGGTTGGGACCTCACGGTACACATTACCGCCACTCGACTAAGGCTCATAAGAGGACGAAAGTGCCCCGGCCAGCCAGAACATCTGTGGGTAGGAGACCGAGTGTGGAAAGGGGTAGGAGGGTGTGTAATAAACAGAAGTAGAGATAGGTGCGTCCAGTAACGAGGGGGGGGGGGGTGATCACCTCTTATTATCATACCCTGGCGCTGGTGATCCCATGGTGGCATGCAGTCCACCAAGGCAACATGGCTACCCCACCGAACTCTATCCAGGTAGAAACAGTCGTCCTGGTACAAAGTGCGGGTAGAAAAGGTTGAGGGGATAGTGGTAATAATAATAATAATGATAATAATAAAAAAAAATACAATTAAATAATAATAATAATAACTTATACGAATAATAATAATTAATACTACTACTAATAAATAATACTAATGGTAAAATAATACGAATAATAATAATGAGGAGAAGATGAAGGAGAAGAAGAAGAAGAAGAAGAAGAGAGATAATAACAATAATAAAGCACAGCAGACCCTATCAAAGCGTTCGCATCAAACCAGTGAAAGGGCATCCCTAATTCGCACTCAGACCTGGAGGAGGTAAAGCGGGAAATTACCTTCGTTGGATTATTTAGTTTCCTTTTCCCTCGAGTATAAAACTATTTTGCTCGTTTAAAGTACTAAGTTTTTCTTCTTTTTTTCCTCTCATTTTAATGACTTCCTCAGGCACTTTCTGTTATCTCATCGCCTAAACCGGACACTTTCTCTTCTAAATGTAAAAAAAAATAACGTTTATAAAAGGAATATTTACGTTAATTAACGTTTTTATTAATAATATCGATGGGAGTTTCTGAAATAGATATGAAGCTGGATCTATTTGCATTGTGTCCCCAAAAGAGGACCGTCAGAAATTTAGCCAAAATAAGTTGTCATAATTATCTTCAATTTAGTTTAGTTAGCGTTAAAAATATTCTCCACTTCTATGAATAGACTCTTAAATTTTGTTGTTAAATCCAATATTCTGTTTATTTCCATAATGGTGTCAGGATCAAGGTTAACTTTATGGTTTAAATCGTTTTAAACAAACTAATGCCGATAAGAATAAGTCGATTTTGTTTCTCGGTCGTATGCTTAAACAAGGTGAAATGCACATTTGAGCAAAAAACCGTCTTTTTTAAAAATTTATTTTACATTTTAGCCTTTTGCATATAATAAATTTATAAATAATTGTTAAGCTACACTAAATCTGATAAAAGTGCATTTCACATTTTTCTTAGCATACGGCCGTAGTCACAAGAGGGCGTTGGAATCAAAATTAAACTCTATGCGTTGATGAGTTTTAGATAATCTAATGCCGTTAATATAAAGTTTGTTCATTCATTATTAATTTAAGATATCCTTCCCCAAATTTGAGTGGTTTAAGGATTATTATTAATTTGGAGGAGAGGAAGATGCGATGAAACTATTCTGAATAGATGTAAACAAACAGCCCATTTCCAAATTTCGTAAGATTATTTATAAAGAGTTAAGAATTTTATGTGATTTTTCGAACCATTTTTGTAAATAGTTTCATCAAATCAAGTCTCAAAACGTATATTCCTTAAATTTCCTCAACAAAGATTAAAGAGATCACTCGAAATTTGAATGGTCTAAGGAATGATATATATAATTATTAATTGGGGAATGTGCTGAAGATGCGGTGAAACTAGTTACAACTTTCTTTTACGTATCTTTCTTTCCCTTTCACCTCCCTCTCTCTCCCTCCCAAATATATTTTTTAGTTTACTTTGAAGAGATCAATCGCTAGCTAATGGAAATTTCAGGGTAGTTTACTTTCCACACACGTTTCGTTTCCTCTTTCTCCCTTTTTTTATATTCCTTCAAAACTTTCTGATCGTCGTTAGTGTTTGATTCTATATATAAATAAAGAAGATTAAAAAAAGACACTTGATATTAAAATATAATATATATTACTTAAATAGATATTTAAAGTCACTTACTCTTGACAACTATTTGAAATATTAAAACCTGCAATTTGACTTGAGGGGTATTCGATTCCAAAATTTGCCAACCTCTGACTTCAAATCCGGGAGAGGGGTGGGGGAGGGGGGACTTGGTTACACTTCCATTAATGTACAAAAAATGGAAGTTCGATGTCGGATCTTGTGGTTGTTGAGAAAAACAAAAATAAAACCAGTATAATTGGACCAAGGGCGATAGTGAACGGATAAGGGCCACCCTCTTCTGCCACAAGATAAAAACCTTATATAAGAACCTACAAAAACAGGACTATTTTATGTATTTGACCTCCAGTTTGCAGTTCACCCTACAAACCTCCGTGGGCCACGGATATAAATACTCTATATCAACTTTCTCCTGGTATGCTGGAAGCTCCTATGGATCTATATTATACCTATTTAACATTATCTCATTGAGAAAAATAACGAGGGACTATTGACTATTTAGATAGAATTGCATCTAAACTCTTCAACTAAATGAGGTGGTTGTCACATGATTTAGACCAACCATCATACAAGAAACCATGGGAAAAGTAACGAACCAAAAGAAAACAAAGTCGTAGTCATTTAGAAATACAGTTCAAAGAGATCTTATTCGACAAAGAAAAACCCATTGAATGCAATAATTGTGAGAGACGTCAAGGTAGATTTCTATATTTAGTCCTACGTTGATGACATTTATTGTCTCAAGGGGATAATTATAAGGGCGTTAAAAAGATTACTTACCTCTTCACTTACACAATACTAAACATCAACTTTATAATCTTCGTCATCATCTATGTATAATGGACAATTCGATACTTAAAAAAAGAAAAAAAAAGAAATAAAAAACTAAAAAAAAGAAATAAAAATTAAAAATATTTAAAAAATTAGCATTTAGCTATATGCAGGCACTCGTATATAGGGCGACTAGTCCGCGATATTAATCGCCTGCCATCAAAGGAGGGAGATGGGGCTTCAAAGAGGGAAAATGGGTAAAATAAAAATAAAATACATTAGTGCTACTTTTCCGTTACTAGGTGTTGTTACACTTGGTAGTTGACGAAGTGGCACACTATCCCGGCCACACTGTTGGAGCCTCCCTCCCTTGCAGGGTAGTGAGCTAGGATAATGAAGGCATTTTAGAAATTGCTGCTGACTACGAACTGTATTACCTTTTTCTTGATATTTATTATTACCATGTTTTGTTCGTATTTACCGAATCCGTCATATTTTCTAGGTTCCATTTGGGGGATGTCTTAAAGATAAAAAACATAAATGCAAAATTTTAGCGCCACTTCTCTCAACATCTATCCTCTTCAACTAAACCTCATCTCCATTTAAAATTCACATCTCCGTTTGCTCCATCCTCTCTTGCCTCATCTGCTTCGAGGTGTTTAGAATTCCATGCAAATTGTAGCTCAGTGGAAACGTCCAGATCCTGAAACGCGGGCAAATATTTGCTGGAAATATTCATTCGCTCCAAACAAAAATGATGGACATAACACACACGAATTATACAGAAAATAAAATTAAGGTTTTTGTGTGCGGCTTTAATTTCAGCCCATCATGTATATCTGTAACTTACTTTTTTATATTACAGACATGTATAGACTCTTATATAACCTTTTAGAATTAAAGTCACTATGATGGTGAATTATTGTTCGTTTTCGTTGAAATATACCATTTATTGGGAGGTCCCGGCAATTAGCATTCTGGAGCTCATTCTAAATGGTATTTTAGAGAATAACCAACAAAGTTACTTTGTTGTTTTTTTTTATTGAAAGCTGAATTGTCTGACAAAAATTGCCTTATTTCACATTAGACGTTTATAGTTTTTTTTCAGTTTGCACTTCTAGTTTTTCTCTTTTCCTCCAATTAAAATCACATCGAAAGAGAAATTAATCGTGATTTTCTTTTTTTGCCGAATTAAAATCAGCTCGAAAGAGCAAATGACCTCTAATGACCGCTATTTCATTTTGTCTTAAAATTGAAATCACTTTGAGAAGAATTAAGCGCTATTTTATTTTGTCCTCCAATTAATATCACTTCGAGAGTGATTGAACTCTATTGACCGCTATTTCATTTTGTCATAAAATTGAAATCACTTAATGAGAGGAATTGACCGCTATTTTCATTTTCCTTCCAATTCAAATCATGACTACTTTCGACCGCTATTTTCTTCCAATCGAAATCACTCCGAGAGAAATTGACCGATATTTTTTGCCTTTCTAATTAACATCACTTCAAAAGAGGAAATGACCACTATTCAATTTTTCCCCTAAATAAAATTATTTCTAAAGAATAATTAATCGCTATTGACCACTATTTCTAGTTTCCCTCTGATTAAAATAACTTTGAAAGATGAATTGTCAACTTTTGACCGCTGATGAATTGACGCTATGTTTTCTCCTCTTGAATTCAAATTTCTTCGAAATTGAAATTGATTATTATTCGCTGCTGGTTCCATTTTTTCTCTAATTAAAATAACTTGGAATAAGGAATTGATCGGTGCTTCCGAAAATAAATGCTGAATTCATTGATGTTTGAGTTTTTTCTATTATTAATTATGGCTATATAATGACTCGATATCAAAGAAAATCATTTGTTTCTACCTATCACATATCTTTCTCCCTACTCGAAATTTACTCTCCTCTAACTACCGACTATGATAGTGTACAGACAACCCTACTGTTAATTGAAAGTTTTTATCACATCACATCTTCTCACTTTTGCAATTTCTATATGCTGCAATGTTTTTGCATAATATTAAATTTGGCTCTCGTGTCAATACTCCCAATCCATCCAAAATCAGCCGATCCCATATTTGTTGAACCGTATTCCGTCCATTTTGATAATGCAATAAATAATGGCTCTTTTTACTCTCTCTCTCTCTCTCTCTCTCTCTCTCTCTCTGCGAATCATTTGCCTTCATTGTGGAATAGAATAGGATTGAAAGAGGAAGTGCCGCCCGGTTCCAATGAACTCCAAGGGACGCTATATATCGTCCACATATTTTCATTTCTCCAAAGTTCACATTTTAATTCATTATTTTTTCTTGTCGTGATACTTTCGTTTTTCCCTTTAGTCTTATTTAAGTAACTTAATTAATTCTTCATGGATCCTCATTTACTGGTCAATTCCTTAACATTGCATATTCGCTCATATTTAAATTTGATCAAATCCTGGTCAGTGAACCGAAAATATTTCAATCATAAATCTTTGGTTCATTATTTGCATTAATGTCTGCTCTTTATAAGGCTATTAACTATTTTCCAGCATGTAGAAAAAGCTAAACTTTAGCGAAACAAACCGAGCCTATCTTACCGTAAATCGATTAAACCAAACTTAATTGAAATGTGACTTTGTTGCGTTAGGATTCAACATTCAACAATGGAAACAACACTGCAATAGAACTCCTGCCTTGCCACACTTACACTACAACAAAACTTCAGCCTTGCTAAACCAAGAGTCCAACAAAACTACAGCCTTGCCAAACCAACAGTCCAACGGACCTCCAGCTTTGCCAAACCAACACTACAACAGAACTCCAACCTTGCCAAACCAACACTACAACAGAACTCCAGCCTTCCCAAACCAATACTACAACAGAACTCCAAACATTGCCAAATCAACGAAGAAACAGAACTCCAGACTTGTCAATCCAATACTACAGCAGAACTTTAGCCTTGCGAAACGAACATTGCAATAGAACTCCAGCATTGCGAAATCAACATTGTAACAAAACTCCCGCCTTGCCAAACCAATACTGCACCGGAACTTCATCCTTACCAAATCAACACTACAACACAACTCCAACCTTGCTAAACTAACACTGCCACAAAACACAAGCCTTGTCAAGCCAACACTGCAACAGAACTCCAACCTAGCCAAACCAATACTGCAATAGAATTCGAGCCTTGCGAAACCAACAAACTCTCCTGCTCAGCTTCTCAAATTGCAGTATAATCAGTAATTTCTCGAATCTTTCGGATGTAAAAGTTAACTAAGGCAAAATATAATCAACAAATTATTTCCTTTAAGGTAATAATATGGTCCAAAATCCAGGGCTGTCAGATTGCGCTACTCGCTAAATGGTGTCGCTTCTCCTGTTGACATATTTTGCTACCTTTTACTATTATATTTTATCCTTTACTTTACTTAATTTGGCCACTCTCTAACCAAATTGAATTCTTTTGCTGAAAATATTTGTGTTTCTTGAGACTTATTTGGTAACTCTGGTCTAATCTCCGTTTCTTTATTATCCTTTTTCTAAGTCCTCTCTGCATAATTATCAGTGTTCACCGCTTTTTGGATGTTGAAACTTTGGTACAAAACATAATTTTTTAACAGGATTAAACGAAGGCTTGAAAGTTAGACATTCAACTATAAACATGAAGATATTAAAGTTGTAAGCCGACTGAAACTCCATAACTTTTAAATCAATAGATCCGGAACTTACTCAAAACATGTTTATTTTGATCGAATTTGTTATTGAAATGCGTCGAATAATTCAAAAACAGAATTCAACTTCATATCGAAGGGTATTATTCTGTGGTTATTTGTTTCCTAATCTAGGCTAAGCAATCTTTGGCGCGTAACTTTTTTCTGAGATTTGTTTCTTTACATTTTCTTCGTCTAATAAAAATATCTCTTATATTCTATCGCTTCTTTCTTCTTTGGGTTGCAACCTTGATGAATTAGGAACAAATTCAGAACGAAATTAGTGGTAGAGGAAAGGGTCTACACGAATTTATGCTAATTAAAATAAAAATGTAACTCCTCTTAATTCTTATATACTTCTTTCTAATTAATATGCTAAAGAAAATGTATCTTTCGAGGACAAACTATGAATAGAGTTTCATATACAAATTAACCACTGGACTTATGATTATTTATTATGAAAAAAATTGGGCTAATATTAGGTTTATGCACACCCTCGAATTTCTGTGGGCGCTTTGTTATAAATATCTCTATTTTTAAAAAATAAGCAAATTTCTAATTATGATGTTAGGGCGAAAAATAGATTGCCCGCCATGTTGGGAGAAAGATTGTGAATTTTGAATCACATTATAGTGTATTATATAATTTTAAAGTGGTTATTTTCTTAATTAAAATATTATTTGGACATTTCATATTAATCAAGTTTAAAGAAAATATGCTTGATTTAAATAGCATTCGTGGGTGAGGCTTATATGTCTGAAGTCAAGGAACGCGGTAGAAAAACTAGAGGCTTAACGGCATTTAGCAATCGCCATTTGAAATCGAATCTAATGTTATGCTTTCGAATTATGAATATTACGATTTTTTTTAAAAATTTCGGTGTTTGTGTGGGAGGAGGGTGCAATTAAGTAGAGGGTAGTGGAGGATACAAAATGTAAGGGGATACAAAAAGTACGATTGATGCAGGGTAACTTGAAATTGACCCTCGAACGGGTTTCGAGTAAGTGACTAATAGAGAAATTGTAGGAAATCTTCCGATGAGTTTTTTGCTCTCACAATCCGGAGAGTAATTAATAATTTACGCCATTCGTCTCTTTCAATTGGGGGCTCGATCAATGACACGATAATGAAATTCGCATAAAGATCAAAATGACAATCGCTGGTGAGCCCGAAGGCATTAGGGGCCAGTCCTAAACTGTAGAGAAAACTCAATCGTAACTCGTAGGGATGGGGATAAGGGCACCGATCAGCTTCAGAGGCATAAATGAAGGTATAAATACCCTATCAGCAAGTTCCGAGACGGAAAACAGCGCTGATATGTTGCATTGGGAAGACAGCAAAGGAAAAGCAGCGGTGTTGTTATTGGTATGTGCGTGATGAAGTCTGTAGGAGCTACGTACGCCATAGGGGCTAAGTACAGCGCATCGGCAATAAGCAGCCAGCTTCAGTTTTTGTCTCCACTCTCGTCGGAAGAAAACCCGGCACCTAGACGTAGGAAATCCAAACCTTTATTCACTAGGCTCAAAATAGCTCGGATAAAACTCAGTGTAAAACATCCGCAACAGAGGATCCGCGCTTGTCAACATTGAAACCGGCAAATATACATTTGTAGCTAAATAATTCCGTTCCTTCAAAAGAAGATAAACTAAATGCTAAATTTAGGGCGCCGGTTCGAAGTCATCTGATGAGAGGTACCTTTGTTATTTTCATGTTTTCTAACCTCGGTTTATTACGTTAGTCTAGCAGCAACCGCGTTATTTTTCCCCCATTTGCCTTTTATGTCTTGATTATAACTCATCCTTTCATTATTAAAACATGATATGCTCATAATTCAATGTTCAAAACAAATCCAAGAACTCATCTATTTCAAAACCCGTTCCAATTCCTCATTTAATTCAAAACAGATCCTAGATTTCATTAAATTCAAAACAGATCCAAGTTCTCATTTAATTCAAAACAGATCCAAGACCACCTTTAATTCGATACAGATTTAAGACCTCATTTAATTCTCAACAGATCCAAGTTCTCATTTTAATCAAAACAGATCTAAGTTCTCATTTAATTCAAAACAGATCCAAGACTCTATTTAATTCAAAATAGATCCGAGATTTCATTTAATCCAAAACAGATCCGAGATTTCATTTAATTCAAAATTGATCCAAGTTCTTATTTATTTCAAAACAGTTCCAAGACCTCATTTAATTCAAAACAGATCCAAGACCTCATTTAATTCAAAACAGATCCAAGTTCTCATTTAATTCAAAACAGATCTAAGTTCTCATTTAATTCTAAATAGATTCAAGACTCTATGTAATTCAAAACAGATCCGCGATTTCATTTAATTCAAAATAGATGCGATATTTCCTTTAATTCCAAACAGATCCGAAACCTCATTTTATTCAAAAGAGATCCAAGTTCGCATCTATTTCAAAACAGATCCAATTCCTCATTTAATTCAAAACACATCCAAGACCTGTTTTAATTCAAAACAGATTCAAAACCCCATTTAATTAAAAACAGATCCAATTTCTCATTTAATTCAAAACAGATCCAAGACGTCATTTAATTAAAAACAGATCCGAAACCCCCTTTAATTCAAACACAAATGGAATTAGCAATCGTCATCTCATGCTTATTTAGCTTAACACAGAGTTTTCGGTGTTCATCAGACTAAATCTGATGAACCTCTAAACATTGGTATCTTAGAGGTTCCGAGTCACCTTTTATTTGTTTTATAACTTTAATTAACCTCTGGACTTGTAATTTTACTTTTCATTTAGTAGATAAGGGTAATTTCTCAACCTCGTTCTTGACCTATTTCAAAAACCACCAATTTAATCTGGGAAAGCTCTCGAAGGAAAAGCTTCGTTCATATTGTAAAAATCATAACTTTAATCAAGTTTTAATTTTTCATTGATCTAGTGTAATTGAAAAAATCTTCTAGATTAATGAAATTTACATTAATATCATTGCCTCTAAATTGATTCCGAGCGCTTTGGGAAGGTAGAAGTTAGGATAACAAAGAAGTTGCGGCGCTTTATTCGTGGGATGTTGAAGTTAAGATTACAAGGAACTTTCCCTTTATTGTGGAAGTTAGGATAACAAATAAGTTGTCCTTTATTTTTGAGATGTCGAAGATAACAACTAACTTAAGCTTAATTCATGGGATACGGAAGATAGGATAACAAGGAACTCTCATTTTATTCAAGGGATGTGAAATTTATGCGTAGGATTTGGAAGTTATGAAAACCAAGGAATTTACCCTTTATTCATAGTATGTGGAAGTCATGAACTCAAGAACCTTGTGGTGCTGTTCAGTCGCGCGCCGTTCTTGTCCTCAAATTGAGTGGTCACTTTGGAGTATCGTGTTGCCTCGAAAGGTGCGATGAGAATGTTATTTTGGAGACGGAAAATTTGTTTGCCAAAGAGTTGCCAAATCTAAATCAATATTACTTTGTACCAAAGGGACAATTGATATTGTACCCTGCCCCTCCCCCATGACCTTTTAAACACACAGCTCTCTTTCCATTTCCCCCGATTTTTTGCCCATGCATAGCGATGACGATATGTGGTGTAGGATCTCCTCCGCGCAAAACGTCATCCCAATCACGCCCCATCACAAACCCCCACCATACACAATAAACTCCAATTGTCACTCATTTCCTTTTCTTTCAAACACTTCTCCACAAAAAAATTTGCGCGGTATTTCAACCTTTCGTCCACCACCTCATTCAATTTCATATATTGCCACGACAATTCTATTTTCATCTGTTCTTCTTACATGTCCGAACCACGTCAAGGGCATTCTTGGTTCAAAACTCATTAACATCTTTCGTTACACCCCATATACCCCTTGTCCAATTCGTTTTTCACTCTATCTACCATTTCTACACCTAACAAGGCTCTCAAATCGTCGATTTGCAGTGTTTCTCCCAACAGTCTTTCTTTCTTTTACGATTTACACTACGGTCTCACTTACATACACTAAGGTTGACATAAGCATAGTTCTCACCCAACTTTCTTATAATAATAATAATAATAAATTTCTTATAATGCGCTCTTCAAGGCCGGAGGCCTTCACAGAGCGCACGTTCGGCTGTGTGCTAAGATCAGGTGGGTGAGTAGGCAATCCTGAACCGATGCGTTTTCAGGAGTCGCTTGAAAGTGGTAAGTGAGGCAGCAGATCTAATTTCGGCTGGAAGAGCATTCCAAAGCTTGGGGGCACAGACTGAGAAGGAGCGGTCGCCCATTGAGCAGAGGGACGAACGATGAGTATTCAGGAGAGGAGCATGAGATGGCCGAAGGGCCCGAGGGGCGAGACGTCGGAAAAGAGCAGAGGAAAGGTAGGTTGGGGCCTTTTGGTGAAGGACCTTGAAAGTGAAGAGAAGAATCCTTGAAATGAGAACGATATCTGTCAGGTAACCAACCAGTGCAGTTCCTGAAGCAGGGGCTTAGAAGGGGAGAAACGAGAGCGATGGAGGAGGAGTCGGGCAGCGTAGTTCTGGACTAGCTGAAGGGGAGGTAGAGAGTAAGATGGTAGATTTACAAGAAGAAAGTTACAGTAATGAAGACGGGAGGTAATGAAGGCGTGAACAGCACTGCCCATTTCACACTCAAACAACAATCCTAACGCTCTTATGGCCCTTTAGACTTTCATACCATTCATAATCTTGTTACAACAGTCACTTAATTTGTACTACTATCAGTCATTTTAGTCGCTGGATATTTCAAACATCTAAACTCCTCAAGAATCTAATATTAATACCACACCCTACACCGTCCTCACGACAAAACCCTTCATTTAGTCCAGAAATTACAATTAGCCTTTCATTCACACATCAATCAACATTTTTAAACCCTTCTCACTCTCAGCCATTAATACCAGGTCATGAACATACACCAAAATAGACACCGGCGATTCCTCACACTCCTCATCAGTCTCAAAGCCCTGCCTCTCAATTCCACTCGCTACTCTCAAAATTTCATCTCAAAAGACATTAAACAGCCTCGGCCACAACACACTCCCTCATTTACCACAAACAGCAAACTAACCAATGACTGCATTTCACTTTAACGCATGCCTTACTTCAGCATGGAACTTTTCTTACCATCCTATAGTTGACCCACCACTCCATCATTCTTAAAAGCAACCATAACAATTCCAGCACCACTCCATCATTCTTATAAGGTATCATAACGATTCCATCATTCTTAAAACCTACCATAACATTCCATATCAATAGGATCATACGGCTTCTCAAGAATCCTATACCTAGCATATTTTTATCCTGTGCGTTCTCAGCCAACTACTTCAGGGTAAACACTTCATTCACACTTTTATAATTCCCTGTCATCCCCTTTGTTATCTTTCTGACACCCTCAATTATTTTTCTATTCACCTTGCCTCTAAATCTCATCAGATTATTTTCCTCTCCTTCTTACATTCATCTTTTTACCATTTTTTTCATTACAAATCTATATTATCAGAGCATTTTTCTACACTACAAGTTCTCTTCTACTTTCAAAGGTCATACAAAAAAACACCAGCTACATTTCCTTACACAATCACGACTATATTTTTGCATATACGCTACTGTTACACTACTGTTGTCTTAAATTTATCAGATCTTTCACACCATAAATGACCTGTTATTTATCGATTCCCTATGGAGCGTCTGCAAGTAAGCCTCCTGTCTATTTGTACACTCCACGTTTCGCATTATCATTCAACCATTCATCATTTAATTTCTCTTTCCATTTCTAGCACACCGGCATAATGCATTTATTCCCATGTCTTCATTTACTCCATCATGGTTTCAAGTAGTCTTACATCTTTTTTCCTCTTTCACTGATCCAACCGTCTTTTAAATCTGATTCTCCTTTGCTTGCCACCTACTTAATGTCGTCTCATCCACCCAGGTACCATTTTAATATTACAGAGCACAATCAAGTCGTTAAATAGGCTCATACTCCTACCTATCAAGGTTTTTACATCAAAGACACGACCCAGCGTATTCTTTCTGACTTGGAACAGATACATCATAATCTCACATTTACCTTCTCTTCTTTGAATAAATCATGTGTACTTATTTATATGTTCACGAACTAAACCACTGTTTTAAAAAATATTCTGGTCGTCTCTTTTCCGCGATATTTTGATGTTCAGATTGTTTTTTAACCACCTACGATTTACCTTCCATTTCGCAACATTCAACTGAACTTGCCAGAAAAATGGAGAAAATACTTCAGCAAGAGGAAAACTCTCAAGAATCCAATTCATCGTGGAAGTCTGTTTTTCAAAATCAAATAGCAAGTCTGTTTTTCGAAATTAAATAGCAAGTCTGTTTTTCAAAATCAAATAGCAAGTCTGTTTTTCGAAATTAAATAGCAAGTCTGTTTTTCAAAATCAAATAGCAAGTCTGTTTTTCGAAATTAAATAGCAAGTCTGTTTTTCAAAATCAAATAGCAAGTCTGTTTTTCAAAATCAAATAGCAAGTTTGTTTTTCAAAATCAAATAGCAAGTCTGTTTTTCAAAATCAAATAGCAAGTCTGTTTTCAAAATCAAATAGCAAGTCTGTTTTTCAAAATCAAATAGCTTAATTGACTTCAAATAAAATGTTCAGCAGGAGTATAATTCTAAATAGATTAACAAAATTATATAAAAAAACACACAATAAAATAAAAATAAGTAAACTAAGAAGCGTAACCACATATATTTAGTGTTTTTATATATTTAATTTCATACTCACAAATGCATCTCTATAAACAGCCGCTTAGAAGAAGGAAGCGAGATCAAGTTTATGGCCCAAGCAAAAGAATCAGAATTTTTCAAAATTAATAGACGGACATTCATTCTCGAGCGATATGTTAAGCACAAAATATTCAAGAACAAAAAGGTGGTGATGATGAGAATAAAAATGATGAATTGTGATAATCATGTCCCACAATTTTGTAAGAAAATGTGTATCGAAATGAAAGGGTTTCATATATGAAGTCTCGAAACCCATTTTCAGGTTATAAAATGAGTAGAATTTTTTTTTCTCGGTCGTTTATGAAGATTTATCTGAATTTTATTAACGTAATTGCAGGTTTGGGTTAGATGACCCTTCTATGGCGAATATAAATAAGATACTCAAGAGACTTTGGACATTCTATACACTAGATCGAAAGTTCATTGTTATTCATAATCTTTTTGGACCGTTGTTCTAGGCCAATATAGTGGGAAGATCTGATTATAATGGTTTTTTAATCAAATATAACCTCTCAGTTTAACAAGAGCTAAGAGTTAAGAAGTAGTATTAAAAAAAACGTTTGGTTATTATTCAAATGAAGATTTAAAACAAAACTATGTTATTTTTAACAATAACCCGAGGTGTTTTTTTTTATTTTTCCTTTATTATGAACTAGTTATTAGTTAAGTAAACCGAACTACATTCCGTATTCTGAACTTACAGCTTCTTTAGAAATAAACAAGGAGTAACGACATTTATGTTGATGATATATTGCTGTTGTCGATTTTATTAATTAGTTGAGGTAATTTATTTTAGTTACGGTCAATTCTTCACTCCAATAAACATTCGAATAAACATCATTACTGGATTAGGTTAAGGTTTAGATATAATAATAACAAAAGGTAAATCGAAACACTGAATCTAGGACACCCAGCCAACTGAGTGCCCCGTACTAAAGGTCTAATCGCCTTTGCATCTTGACATTCACTCATTCGGTCCATACCGTGTAACTGGCGGTTAAGAATCGCAGTTTTGCTTCCGGAATCGCTGCTTTTCTTCACAATGAGAAGGGGTTTATTCTCAGCATCGTCAACATAGTTCGGCGTACAATGACCATTTGATAGCCCAGACAAACTTTCGTTTACCTACCGGATATGTGGAAACAATGTGTTAGTGTGATTTTCAAATGGTGGTCAGGACTACCGAAAACCAATGGCAAGTAAAACCATACTTTTTTCCAATGCGTCAGGTAGTGAAAGAAGAAATGGAAAGCAGAAAAAAAATATAAAAGTAAACCTGCCAGTGATTTTAGTTGGTAGATCCCACGGAGTTTTATTTTAAACAAGCAAAACAAAACACATTTAAAAACAACAAACTATAAGTCAATTTATAAACAGTTGCGTGACAATCCAAATAAATGCAATAAGCAGGTGCTATAGATTACACTCCCAAAGATATTAAACTTACTTTAATGAAGTATATAAAACCAACGTAAAACTAAGATTAAAATACAAACCAAACATTTACATGTCCGTGATTAACACGTTAAGTGCAGTAGGCCTAATATAGGTAGGCTACAGATTGTCAATAAAGTAGATTATTCTTATGGTTGAAGGAGCAATAGCACCTAAGTAAAAAGCTAAAGGTGCGCCTTTTTCCACATACAAGGCATCGTATATTCAATTATATTCTAAATTATCTCACAAAACGTGTTAATACAGATAAAACTATTTGAAAAAAAATAGTTTTAAGCTTAAAAGCGTGACAAATTGATAGAGAGGAATAAGCGAGACAATTTAATATTGTGCACTTTTCTCCAAAGAAGTTATCACAAGGAAAAGTAGTACCTCAAAGGACATTGTTAACCATACCGAGGAGGTACTATTTGGGGAAGAGCCTAACCTATTGCATAAGAGAAAGCCTAACATAGATGAAGGCTCTCCCCACCTACCTCTGCTACCAGCTTTTGCGGGTCAGAAAGCGGAAAAGATACCCGATTGTGTTGTGAAAAAGAACACAATCAAGAATTTATGTAGAAAATTTGAAACCTATCTACTTGCTTCTAAACTATACGCATACTATAATCTATATCTATATTATGGCAAGATCTGGCAAGAATTGAGTTGCCATTTAGTTATTTTGACCATCAGAATTGGCTGCAATGTTGAATACAGCACACATCTTAATACTGAATTGATGTGACCACGTTAATATTTTTATACGTACATTTTTAATCAACAATTCGACTCGTTTGATACCCATCAGTGCAATCCGAAGTTCAACGCGGGATTCGAACTAAAGATAACTACGACCTCTAATAGCTGTTTTCACTCATATCATCCATCCGATGATTAATCATACCCAATGTGTAGCCCGGCTTTAAACTCGAGCTAGAGTCCGATTAGATACTTTTATATAATCACACCCCCTAAAGGAATTCTCGAATTAATTTCCTCACTTCTCCCAAAATGCGAAATGATGTAACTTAGGGCATAAAAGTCTATCAATAGGACGATTTCATGTCTTTTAATAAGGTTATTTCTTAAAATTCCTGCTTTATTCCTGTGATCCCAGGAGTTAATAGTGTTTTTCCGGCTCGGATATGGACTACGACACTATTATCAGCTTCACTTAATCCTCAATGAGAAGTGTGGGTGGAGATGTTAGCGATTTTTATCGCCCAATATTGTAGTATCATCGGAGAGAAAAGAATCTTGTCTTTCTCGTTGAAATACAGATGGCGCTTTGATCTCTGTTCTCGTCCCATTAGCATTTTCTCTTTGTTCAGCGACGGATCGTTCAATAAATTTGATCTCTGTGAAAAATATTCTCGTTCCGAGATCGCTTAAATGAATTGAGAGGGTCACGTTCTTCTGTATCTGCTTGTTTATGGACGTCTTGAAAAGTGCTTTCTCTGGCAATGACTTAAGATGTATCAACTAATCCCTATTATCTACTCCTTAGAGTTATTGTTTTTTATTACCTGTATCTGTCATTGTTATCTGTCCATGTTTCCTTTGTTTTTACCCCTTCTTTCCTTTTTACTTAGCTTTGTCTCTTTTGTACTTTTACTTTCCTTTATCTCTGGCTCTTCTTTCATTTTTATTTTCCTTTTAATTTGGCTTTTTTTCTCATTTTTATTTTCCTTTTACTTTGTAGTTCTTTTATTTTCCTTTTGTATTTCATCTTTTCTCCTTTACGATTTCATTGCCTATTCTGTCCTTTATATTTTCCTTTCTTATTCTCTCTTATTCTTTCTGGCCTTTTTTTTATTTTCCCCCCTTAAAACTATCGTTCAATTTGTCTTCTTTTACTTGTATGTCTTATCATGTCTTTATCATTATACGGCTATTTTTGCCAGTAACTTTCACTCTTGTTCTTCCACACACTGTAATTTAACTCCATTAGTCACTAAATGCTATTATTCCCTTTCAATAAGTCAAGTATTTTAATAAGCCACCAATCACTTGACCTATCCTAGGAGGAAGCTAAGAATATCGGAATTTCAGCCAAATGGACAATTTCGGAGAGTAGAGATAATTTATTATAAAAAACTGATGGAATCCAATGCATAGGCCAAAAAACGTGAGAACAGACACAATCACACACAAAGAGAGAGGAGAGTATTTGTAATAGAAGCAAATGTTAAAATGGCACTTCAACCTTAAAAAATGGAAGTCGTAACGTAAGTTCGCTCGATGAACGCGGAGGGGCGAATTTGACTTGTGGAAGGAGACGTTAAAATGAGACAAGAACGGGGAATGTGTGGGGTAAAAAGAGACAAGAACGGGGAGTGTGGGGGGTAAAAAGAGACAAAGACGGGGAATGTGGTTAATTTATTCGTCGTGTTTTCTTCCGCAGCGAAATAATAAAAAAACAACAAATGTTTGACGCTTCTGCCGAGCTTTGTAATGAAGCTACAACTAATGGCAGAGCCACCTGGCGGAGAAACAAGGACTGAAATGATGGGGTACGTGGAAATGGAGGGAAAGATCATGGATGCAAGAGTAGATTCGCCCTTCGAAGAGAGAGAGAGGGAGAGAATGAGAGAGGGAAAGAGAGAAAGAAAGACTCGATATGCAGGCAAGGGAAATAACGCCAAGTTTATTGTATATTGCAAACAGGTGGTATTAATTAAGTTTAACTCTTAAACACACGCGGGATAATATATATATATATATATATATATATATATATATATATATATATATATATATATATATATATATATATATATATATATAGGTAAAAATCACGAGAGGTAACACGTGATAAGTATAAATATTTGTGCATACCACGTAAGGTAACGGAACGATTGATTGGATTTAGGACTTTCGTTGTCTTAACATTTTCAAACTCACAATGGTTTATGAAATAGAGAGACATCGTATTTATACAAAGCAATGTTTTCCTATGAGGTCAGATTTTTTATGACCTCTGATACTTCTGATTTGAGCAAGAAGGATAGGACTGAATCTAAGGAAAACAAAACCGGGGCTAACATTTACATTTCTCTCCTTTGTGTTGGAGATTAGGAACAATTCAAAGATATTTCTGCTAATAAAATCATTTATATCCATTCTGGTATCTGCTTTTGACCAGTTAATCTGGTGACCCATCTTAAGCCTGTGGACGGCCAAAGCACTATTGGGATATCCCTTAGATACTGCATTTTGATGTTGCTTAGTTCTTACAGAAATATTTTTAGAAGTTTGACCTACATAGAATAAATTAGAATCTATTATATGTAGGTCAAACTTCTAAAAAATATGTCTGAAAGAACTAAGCAACTAACTTCAATCAATCTTTCCGTTTCCTTACGTGGTACACACATACACACACACACACACACACACACACACATATATATATATATATATATATATATATATATATATATATATATATATATATATATATATATATATATATATATATATTTGTTGTTTCTAACAGCTTAAGTTTAATATTCAGCAGTAAGAGAATGACCAGGAAAGTACTAAAGTCTTTCAATTACTTAACCGCCGACGTTTCGAGGCAAAAACTTATCTTAGGGAGGTTTTTCTAAAATCAGATAAAAATGTAGACAAACAAAAATAGATTAAGAAAGACTTACGTAAATCTTGAACCAGACATAAACGATACGGCAATTTTCAAGGTATAAAACACGCATTTAAGGGTAAATTATGGCAAATCTTAGATATTTAAATGGAGAGTAAGTAAAATGCAAATGAATTCCACTTACAAAAACATTAAGAATGACATCCATTTACACATTTCTTTTAACGTTTATATTGAGTGACTTTAGTAACTGTATTCTATTGTTAGTTATTAATGATACAAAGGTTGGTTGCTTAGGGAGATTGATTGGGGTTTATTATGCGAGTAAGAGTGGTGTAGAAGAATGGTGTAGAAGAATTCAGACTTGGACTTATAGATTTTATGAAAAGTGATTCCAAGAAAGTGAGCAAATTTGGGTACTAGCTTGATTATAGTAATTGAAAATATTCTATTTAATAGTTTCTACTGACCGAATATTCTTTTCGTTTTGGAATATTTTCTCTTCTGAGATTGATTTCTATATGTGAGTAGATCCTAGTCTCAAGAGTACGAACGGTGTCGTCAATGTATTTTACAGAGAGACCCCTTGTGCACTTATATAGGTAAACAGCATGGATCCGCAGATACGTAGGGATTTGATCTTTTGAGAATATGCTCCTAATGATATTTTGTTGACAAAAATTAGCTCAAAGTTGTTAGGAAAATAGTATTTTCCGAATGACCTGATGAATTTTAATCGAACGATTGTTCAGAATTCCCATTTCTGGGAAAATTATGTATCGCACATTATTGGATAAAGAAAAAAATCTGGAAGTTTGGAGCTGTAAATATTGTTAAAAAATTTTTAAATATGTAATAAACAGTTATTAAGAGATTTTAGAATGTGGAATTATGAGTTCATGGGAGAAAAGGTAAGAGAGAGATTGTATTTTGTGTGTAGGAGAGTCTTAATAGAAGAAAGTTTTAAATTTATATCAGTGTTCCTGTAGAAATTTAAACACGAGCCTGAAAGCTTGGATTTTCTATAAACTTAAATGGTTATTTATTATTTTGTTTTGAAATTAATAAATATAAGAAAGGAAGAGTTCTATTTTAATCTTACTCCATTGTATAATTAGTATTGCAATGGAGAGAATTAAAAAACTTAAAGAACCTTTCAACCTGTGCGGCATTTTGGAAAAATGCGATCGATTCATTGACGAAAGGTCTATAGTAAATTGATTGACAATCAGTAGAAGATTGTTTGAAGAACAAGTCCTCAAGATTGGGCATGAAACATACAGCAGATAAGGGACCAACATGAGAACCCCTATAACAACGCCATCAATTTGTTGTTATTTCTTTGTAAAATTTAAAAAAAGGTTTCATTAAATACAAATTCTAAGAGCTGTATAAAATTTGATCTTGAACTAGAGGGACCTTATCTAGTGGACCTGCGGCGAAAATGGCCGATTTAGCACCTCTAGCTACTAGATGGCGCCACCTGGTGGTCAATTTATATAATATTTGAACTCAGTGACCTCAATTACCTTTGGTAGCATTGTTTTTAGCTGGTTACATTGAGAAAGCGTCTCGTTGCCGACAGAAGGTGAACACAACCTGAGATTTGCATGACCCATGGACCTGCTTCGCCGCAGTTAAAAAGTATGAAATACCAGGGAGTGTTGAGTTTGTCTAAAATAATTTCTATAGTTTGTTTTACTGGTAAATTAGTGATTAATGATTTTACATTAAAACTTACAAAAAATGATCCGATGAAAATTTATAGTTGAGGTTGTTTTGAAAATTCCTAAAAATCAGACATTGAAATAATACTGAAGAAATGTCTTGAAGATGGCTATGGCTCCTAGGGTGTTTTTCAATGTGAAATTCATTTACATTCTAGTTAATCTTTTATATATCTAAATTTTGCCATAATTTAATATTGAATATGGGGGATTTGTATCTTTAAAATTATGTCTGGTCCAAAAAATTGATGTTTTTCATAAACTATTCTTGCATTTGTAACATTTTAGAAAAACTTCCCGAAGAAAAATGAGGTTGTGATCGTTAACAATAAAGTAATTGAAGAATGACTTTGAGTACGTTCCTAGTCGTCGGCTTTTTCCTGAATATATTTATATATCTTACCGTGCAAAACTAGAGAACAAAATACCCAAATCTGCATTTCTTCAAACTACTCCCTTAATTTCTATAAAATACTCCTCCGATAGTGTCCTAGTTGGATTTCATTGAAAAATGGCTTTAAAAATGTTATGAAGAAATTGATTAGTACTCGAAAAAAGAAGGTGTCCTAAACGAGAGAACGAAAACATACAACTTTTAGTTTACACGTAAATATTCGGAATGTACATATATATGGCAACGCTGCCCTACGTGTATTGTAGACTGCTATAAATGGTATTACTCACTTATCAGGATGGCAAAATGAGTAAGTTCGACAAATCATTCAGAAAGGAGGTTCTCCAATGGAAGAGAGAAGAAATTTCACTGTAAGACGTTTTGAGGCATTGGAATGAATCAAAAGGTGTGATATCACGGGTTCTAAGGCTCCTCGAAGATACCGGGTCCTGCGATTCACGAAGAAAGCAGGTCGCCCTCGGAAAATCACTCCCAAGAAAGATCGTAAGATGTTTGGGGTAGCGATGAAAGATCGATTTGAAACAACAGCCTGTATTTCATACGTTGCCGATTTTTCTTTTTTAAGAGTCCATCTGGCGACTACCTACTAAGGCAAAAGTTTCTGTACTCGCATTACAGCCTAATACTAGGCTAGATTAAAAAACAAAGACAATATGAAAATAACAAATAGCAAAGATAAAAAAAGACAAAGGCTAAGCGCAGGCAAAAAAAAATAGCACAACAAATAATAAAAGAAAAGAAAGCAGAAAAGCAACAAGAAGGAAGCGCGCCTTGGCGTCGGGAGTAGGCCCGCCTCGCCCCGGCACAGGAACACGCGACTTACAAAAAAAACAGTTAAATAAAGTGGAGGAGGCCAAAGATCATAATCCTGGGAACTATTCCCTAAAGATCATAATCCGGTACCAGAACCGGGCACGACGCGTTATCTCTCGTACTGACCATTGTTTTGCAACCAGCTCGGGCATGAAAACAGACTCAGTGCCTTGTAAAGCCCCGTTAACTTCAAACAGAGAGGATACGGCCTGGAAACAGAGCCCCTCTTGGGACTTGGAACCATCCGTATACACAGGCACGGTTTCACCGTGAGACAAAGTGTGCTCCAAAAAGGTCGAACGCAATACTTCCGGCGCTGTAAAAACTTTGGGAGCAGAAGCGTGGTGACAAATAGTCAAAGGTGGTACTCTCCAGAGTGGCGTCCTGGGCTCTCAAAGGAATTTCCTAGCCCTAAGCACAAAGGGCTTAGGGTAGGATTGGCATCTCTCGGCGGCATAGGCACCATCAAGATCAGCTGCCATAGCAGTGAGAGATGTTAGCGACTGAGGGAGGCGCCGGAATCGCACGTACAGGCAAATGATGCGCTGTGTACGGCGCAGAGCGAGTGGTATCTCCCCAGCATTGACAAGCTGAACCTCAATCTGAGACGTGCAAAAGGTACCGGTCGCCCGGAAAGGCCGTTGTGGTGGATCGATTCCACCTTCCACAGATAGATAGATAGTTTTAATAGCCCATCTTGTGACTGCCTACTAGGGCAAAAGTCGCCGCAATCAAAAATAAAGAAAAAAAGGATAAACACAGGCTAAAAAAAACCCAACAAATAAAAAGGAAAGAAAGCAAAAAAGAAACCAGAAGGAAGCGCGATCCGATGTTGGGGTAGGCCCACCTACTCCCAGCCTAGGAACATTCGATTTACAAAAGAAGTTAAATAAAGTGGAGGAGGCCAGCCTCCTCCAAAAGGTTGTATAGTCCACAAGTCTGTATGCACGAACCAATCCCGAGTATAAGGGACGAGCTGTAGCGAACCCGCTCGTCCCGCTACCGGGACAGGTAACGAGCACGAAGATCACTCAGAATGGGACATTTAACAAGAATGTGCCGAACAGTCTATGGAACAACGCAGTCGTCGCAATACGGCGCAGGTCAGCGCTTCATCAAATGGCGGTACGCCCCGCGAGTGTGTCCAATTCGGAGACGACAGAAAGGAACCTGAAGCCGTCACGGCATTGGGGGTAGGTCCATGGGAAAAGTCGTGGCGCAATGACATAACTTTAAGTTCCTCTTGACTGTCTCCCATCTTCTTTGTCAGGCCACCCGGAGGTTTGGCCATATTCCTGCCATATAATCGGTGCGAGCAAGAGCAAAACGCTGGTCTGGTCGCCCAGTCCTCGCGGAATCTTTGATGCCCTCATCGGCGCGCCCATTCTCCTCAATTCTTACATGTCCAAGAAGCCAAAACACGCTCATCTGCGGCTGCATAAAACTCGCATCCGTAGTCGAGCTTCGAACGAACAAAGGATCGGTAAAAAAACAAAGCAGTAGCCCTATCAGCGCCCTAGGCGCTGAACGTCACGGAACGAAGAATATCCATGGCAAGGGGATACCCCAACGCGTAGGCAGAATGGCTGATCTCGGAAAAATTTAGATATAAAGTTTGTGTGGCGTCCCTTCACCCCATCGTGTCGAGATAGCGTATCGCTATGCGGTATCAGAGGCCTTCTCCAGATCGAAAACACCGTAGCGTAGTGCTGTCTATGAAGGAACGCCTCGCAACGGCATTTTCCAGTCGGAGCAGAGCATCCGTCTTGGAGTGTAACTTGCGGGAGCCACATTGTGCAAAGACAGATGTCCTCCGCTGTCCAGAAAGAAGGCTAATCTAACATTTACCAATTTCTCCATCAACTTGCACACGTAGAAGGTAAGAGAGATTGGGCGGAAACCGTTCGGGTTAGAGTGATCTCTCGCCGGTTTGGAAAAAGCGAGCATAGTAGCGATTCGCCAGGAGTCTGGGAGGATACCTTCTACCAAGATCGTGTTGAACAAATCACACAAAAATGCCATGCCTCGCTCACCCAGGTGTATGAGCATGGCGTACGGGAACGCAACTTACTCAGAGTAAACCTGTCGTTGAAGGGTTCTCTGCATCTGGAGGTAAAGTCCAGTCCGCGGCCTTTCATGAATTCATTACGTGCATTGAATGCTAGCGGAGCAGAATCCCGGCTAGAGAATGCGGAGAAAATAGTCTCGAAATACTTCACCAAGGACGCGGGATCCGAGATTGCGGTCCCATTTTCCTGGAGAACGGAAAGGGGGTCCTGCGACAACTTGCCCCGAAACCTTTTGACTCATTTCCACGTCTTTGCTAGAGGGGTATTCCCATTAAGTGAATAAAACGTATGCCCGACAGGAAGAGCGGCGGGCGTGCTTCAAAATATACCGGAACCTAGCCCGACGAAATTCACCGACAGTGAAATCGTTCGGGCGGCGCCTATAGCGGATCTAGGAATAAAGTTTCTGTTTGAGGGCCGCCTCACACTCGGTTAACAACTTCGGAAACGGTTGGCGTGCAAAATGACCTGCCGTTCTTGTAAGAGTAGCTAGTCCCACGGCGATGAGGATGCCGGAGAACAACTAAACGGCCTCATCCACCGACCTAAACTCCTCCATTGAGACAGAGAAATCAGTCATTTCCTGAAATACGGACCACCGCGCACGCGCCAAGTACCACCGGGCCGGGATCTCAGGCAGCAGCGGCTCAGAAAAGGATATTTGAATGGGAAAGTGATCACTACTATGGAGGTCATCAACTATCCCCACCCAAAATCAGGATGTGCATCCGAAGAGCACAAATATAAATCAAGACAGGAAAATGAAGCGGTTCTCGGGCAGTGATAATTAAACTCATCAACATTTAGGACACCGATCTTTAGCTCGTCGATCAGGAAGGCAATGACCTGAACCCTGGGATTGATGGAATAGTCTCCTCAGGGCGAATGTCTACCGTTCAAATCTACAAGCAGTAGAAAGTGCCTCAGCAACCGTGCCACGACGCGGCGGAAGTCTTACGCATCGAAGTCGGCTGACGGTGGAATGTATGCGGAAATAACAGTATACCTCATATCCAGGCGCAGCTACACAGCTTCTGCCTGAAAAGAGGTATCTAAAGCAAAGAGTAAAAAGAAGATATCATGCCGGATGTAAATGGCGCATCCCCCTGACCGGCCCTCATCCCTTGGTGGTGTAGTCAAAAAGCCCTTATAACCTGGGAGGGTGGGCAGGGGGCACACGCCACACATGGTCTTTTACAAAAAGATAGCTAAGAGAAAACTGGTGGAGACGAGCCTCCGTAGCTTTCCCAGTTGGCCCTGAGTCCGCGACAATTCTATTAAAGGAATATGCCCTCCAGGCCTAGCTCGGAGAAGACGCGGGGCCCTCTTCGAAGAAAAGACCCTCACGAGAATGGCTGTACGCCTTCCAGAGGTAAAACCTCAAGCGATGTTGTCCGGACTATGCGCTGAAGGCGTTCTCGCTATGCGAGTCTTTTCCTCCCTCAGCGTCGAGGTACCCAGCCTAGCACACGGTGTGGGCGTAAGAGCTGAAGATCCTTGAGTGATTTTCCTAAGTCTCATGGGGCAGCTTTAAGAACTCTTGAAGATAGCCTCACGACCACTTCAGGGGTGTTGCCTCCTGTGAGTCTAACAACTCCGTGAAGGTGGGCGGCTCTTTCGCCTTACGGGAAATAGTCACGCTGGGGGAAGGGAGGGAGCCCTAGTTTTAATCGAGGTTGGGTGTGAACCCTTTATGCGGTAAGTTCTACCAGGGGAGCGTTCGGTGGGGGTATAACCCGCAGAAGGGTTCCTAATGGTCGCGGAAACCACCGTGCTCGTAGGCCCGGAAGGACCTACGAGCCGGGCGCGGCACGACCAAGTCCTTAGCCACGCGAAATGAGAAAGGATTCTAGACCTGAACGGCCAGGATTTCCTTCTCAAGGAGATATCCACCACATTGCTTCGAAGAAGCGGGGAGCGGCTCTCTTCAATTGACATACTTGGACACAAAAAATTTGGACTTATCGTGTGCTGCCATGAAGCAACTTACACAGACTTCGGGTAACCTCGACTTTGTACGTATACAGGAGCAATTCTTATGGTTGAAGCGGTGGCAGTAGTAGCACCTCCGCGGCATTGGCACGAATGCCTTCACGCGGTAGCGATACCGACTGGCACGTACCGACTCAGGGAGCTTGTCACAGTCGATGTGACGAAGAGTAGGGGTTGGTCTCGAGACCCCTCCCTGTTATCTCATCACATGTTCGACCTTGACCGCTCCATGGTCTGCCAGCAATAAGGTGATGTCACCTATGGAGTAGTCCCTGAGTCCCGTCGCATTAACTACTCCTTTCACGAAGTTCATAGTAGAGTGAGGCGTCACACTTACAGGCGTGCTATCAACTTTCCAAAGGGCACTAATCATGGACGCCTCGAAAGGATCCAACGCATTCGCCAGAAAGCTCCCGCACGATTAAAGGACTACCTTCGGCTCTCTACCAATCACGCTAGCTTGTGCTCCACTCTGTTAAATCATGTTCTTCTTGGCTGCTGCCATCAGTGGAGCGAATAACCAGAGAGCGTTTGAAGCCAGCAGGCCCGAAAACGCCAGGTTATCTCTGAATGAGGCTCTGCTCTGCGCATTTGCAATTTTGGTCTTTGTCTCGGGCTCCCCTGCCTAGGAAGCATCGGTGCCGGACGTGCCGATTTTGGCTTGGTCGCTTGCCGAAAGGGCAGGGGACCCGTCTCTCCCCGTGGTTCCCGCGAGTGAGAGGAGCTCTGGGTCTTTTTAGTCTGCCTGTTTTTTTTTCTTTTTAGGAGAGGAGAGCGGGGAATGAACCCACTTCTCTCCCCCACTGGAAGAAGCCGCTAGGCCAGAAGGACCGGCCTTAGCAAGATCTTTTTCTGAAATGGAGAAGGTTTTGGCTATCACAGGGGTACCAGCCTCGGATCCTCGAGTCGTCTGAGAAGCTTTCACAAGGGCGGACTCGGGTTTTGTGCATGGAACCGAGCTCTGATTTGACCCCAGGGAAAATCCTACCGTCTTGGGCTGGGTCACTTCAGGGACAATGTCCATCTCAGGGAGGCTTCCAAGAGGCCATACCCTCACAAGATATCACGGATCCCATTCGATGTACCTTTTGTCTCGTCTTGGGCTGGCGAACCGGCATCCAAGATAGGAGGGATAGGTACACAGGCCCCTCTGTAAGCTCAAATTGCACGAATGCAGGACGTTAGGGGGCACAAACCGAAGGGCCCTGCAATCCCTTGCTCCCCTAAGGTGGTTGGCCCGATCGAGCCGCTCCAAGTGGGTCAGTCAATATTCGGCCCCCTGCGTGCTTTCTTGGGCAGTCTCCTGTGTATAAAAATGAGGGAGTGCCGCTGGAAAGAGGGAGTCACCCAAGGGCGCTTCCAAAAAAGGGGGGGAGTCCCCCGCACCTGTAGGCCTCGGAGAGGAGTAAGCCTCCTCTCGGGTAGAAGTAATTTGGAGGGTCCCTTGAGAAAACACAGGGGGTGGGGACTCGTTTTCTGCTGTGTAGCTGCTCGAAGGCGGATCCTACGATGTTGAAGGGGAAGTAGATAGGGTGAATTTTTAGATTTTCATCATTGGGCATGGTGGCCCTATTAGCATCACGGGACTCAAATGCTAATCACCCGACGCAGTAGCCCGCTCTGCGAGGGGTGAACATGATGCCGGCAAAGCCAGCTGCCACCATTTGAAACCACTCACTCCCAGTGGTCAGGCAGGCAGCACTTCGGCATTGCGGTTCCACCTTGGGATGGGCGTAAAAGTGATAGACCGTGAAAAGAGAAAGAAAGGGTATGTGAGGACGGTGAGGGTGGAGGTGAGGCAGGTTGTTAAAAACCCACCACCCAAAACGTGAGCCCAGGGGAGAGGGGGCGTTGTCACCTCCCTCCTCAGCCCCGATCCGGGATGGTTGTATGAGTGGTAGATGGTGGGTATCTAGAGTGTGCAATTAGAGGCCGACCAGAAAAAGTTGTGGAAGAGGTTGTATGGAAAGTGAGGAAGCAGCGTAAGAAGACAGAGTGTCAGAAAGAAGGAGAAGGGGCTAAACTAGGGCCGGACGGGACGCTGAGTTCCGTCAGCACGGCGGACAGGAGAGCAAATCGCCGTGCCCCCTACAGGGCATATGTTGCCAAGAATCTTAACCTGAAGGTGTGTTGTCAGACGGCCTTATGACGCTTGGGATGGGGGCGGGTACTCATACAACGCTACTCTGCTAAGAAACGCCTATGTAAACTGAATAAATCGGCTAGGTTGGCCTTCGATACTGAGCATGTCCCGTGGAGTGCTTAAAAGTGTCACAGTGTTTTTTTCAACGACGATGACAAACTTAATTTGTTCGTATTGGATGAAGATCAGAATGTGAGGATTTATATGGGTGAAATATTGAATCGTCCTTGTAAGAAGAGACGGTTAATTTAGAGGTGGTAGCGTTCTGGTGTGAGAAATGTTTAAACAGCGGGAGTCTGTCCGATCGTTCCTTTACGCAGCCAAAATGCACGATGCAGTATACAAGATTCTGCTTCCGGAACATATAATCTTCTCTTTCCAAACATCAAGAGTACATGACCGTTTTCATACATGACAATGTTCTGTGCAACACATCAAAGACGATGAAGTAGCTCTTGGATGTTGAAAATATCGACGTGAGTAACAGCCCTGCGCAGAGTACTGATTAAAACCCGATAAAAACATTATGGAAGATACTGGATGGAAAGAATATGGCTAAGAAAACGAAGAAGGCCGAAGATCTCTTGGCAAAGATTCGAACAAGAATGGAATAAAATCACACCTCAACAATCCGCCAAATTGGTTAAGTCCTGCGGCTTAAGATAGACCAAGTCATTCAAAACAAGGGCCTGGATGCTTCTTATTAATAGTATGTTTTATTTTATATTAAAAAATGATGTTTTATGGTTATGACCTAATTTATACTTAGAATTCTCTAATTTTGGACGCATCCTTTCTTCGCATAACCTTACTTTCCTCAGTACTTTTTGTATCAGCTGTTTTATGAAATGAAACCTGGACTCTATCAGAGAATAAATTATAAAGAGTATTTTGTGTAATTTCAATGAAAATTAAACGAGTATTAAATGTAGATTTAGGTATTTTGTTCTCTATTTTTGGACGGTCAAATAAATAAATAAATATATATATATATATATATATATATATATATATATATATATATAGATATAATGATCGCTAGTTTCAAACAAATGTAAATAAAGAACACAAACAAACACACGGAAGCCAGGTGCGCACCAGAGCTCAGAACACGACGCTTACCACTCGAAAACGTGCTTTCAACATGTTTAAAGGAACCTAGGTCGGAGGGGGAGGGGAGGTATTCAGTTTAGTAAAAGAAAAACCAACAAGGGCACTTTTAGCCGAAATTTTTGAAGGAGAGGCTCGAATACAAAGAGGGGATGTTATGGGAAAGGGGAGTGAAAGTGTGTGAAAGGCATAGCTCGAGGAACTGGGGCTTTAGGAACCGGGAAGGCGCACAATTCTCCGAAGTGGAGCAGATCACCTCGTGAGCAACCGAGAAAAGAAGTGTGTGAAAGGGACACAACCAGAGTGGGGGCGATATACCCTGGGGCCCTCAACTCTCCCGTTCTGGCCCGAGGGATTCCACTCGTGAGAAATCAAGATGTGTTAGGGTCAGTGGGGGTTTATATACATGCCTCGACCTCGAGAGCTTCTTCAGGCTGGTCCTGATCTGCCACTGGCTGCTCGCTCCAACTCCTCTGTGAGCAAGGCAAGTATTTCAGTTAATGAAGTTTTCAGTCAAAGCAGTTTTGAGTCGATACAATTTCCCCCACCTCAGTTTTTAGTCGATGAAATTTAGGTTAAATGTAATTTTCAGTCAATGTAGTTTTTTGTCAATGCAATTTTCAGTCAATGCAATTTTCAATCTATACAATTTCAGCTATTACAGCTTTTGTTTTTGTCAATAAAATTTCAGCTAAATACAATTTTCAGTCGATACAAATTGAATGTTGCCTTTAGTCAATGAAATTTTCAGAAAATGCGATTTTATTCAATGTAGTTTTCAGCAAACGCAAGAATTTCAGTAAATGTGTGCTATTAAAACGCATTAAAAACATCGAGTTTGATAAAAAGAATAAAAACTCATTATTTTCTATTCAAATATTTAAAAGTTCTGAGAATTATACTTATCTACCACCAAGTAGAAGCTGAATTTCGTTCAGAGAGTGAAAATTTAATATATCATTATTTAATGAGAGATGGAGTGTTTGGGGTATATTTAATTATAAATACAATCACTAGGACATTTATTAATAAAATAAATTTAGTGAACTATTTACGCTATTACGGTAGTATTTTAAGCATTACTGTCCGAAACATTTTGACACGATTTTGTTTCAAAACTATTTAAAATTGGCTTGCCACATTTCAGAATTGTGGCCCTTTGACAACTTAGCTTTATATATTTAAATAATTTGTAATCATGGATATCAGAAAAAATATTCGCGTTAACAATTCCCTATTTTAAAAAAAATATCGCTAGAATTATTTTCCAAACTAAGGACAAATATTATTAGTTGGAAACTCAGCACAGAAAAACCTAGAGGTAGCCGTGCGCGGTTATTTGAGATTTTCAAATATATATATATATAAATAATTGTATCGTACTTAACTTACTTCTGACAAAATTTTATGAAAAATGTGACATGACTACTTGGGTCAACTGCACGCGAAATTTAAGAGAGATTCAAACTTTTCGTTTAAGGGCTAAGTTGATATTATTAATCGATAATTATTAATTCAAAGATAATTGTCAGGTGATGCTTGTTTGTGATAATGGTGATAATGTAGATAGTGTGATTATCAGTTGTGATGTAACTAGAAGTTGTGATATAGCTTGCAGTTCTGATGTAATTTACAGTTGTGATATAACTTGCAGTTGCAATGTAATTAACAGTTGTGATGTAATTCAGGAGTTGTGATGTTACTAGCAATTGTGATATAACTATGTAGCAGTTTCGATGTAATTAGCAGTTGTAATGTAACTAGAAGTTGAGATGCAATGGCAGTTGTGATGTAACTAGCAGTTGTGACGTAACTAGCAGTTGTGATGTGACTTTAATGCTTAGGCTTACAAATCTGGGAGTAGGCTTTAATGTTAGACGAAATGACTCGGTTCATTTTAGTTAGGGAATTAAAATACGGGGCAAGACTTTATTTATGGTTACTGGTAAGTACGATCGTTGACCCAGTGTTAGTAATGCGTTTGCTAACTTCCTTCCTGAACCTGACCAGCTTGACCTTTCTGTACATGTGACATTAATTTGCTATAACGTGACCTGGAGAGCGGAAAACCCCAAAACTTAAAATATAAATAGAAGCCTTTGTACGACAGAGAGAATACAATTATCGTGATACAATTATCTAATTTAATTAGAACCTCAATTAAATTGAAATTAATTTTATGGGAGAAGTTGATTAGGGCTGATTCCATTAAATCTCTTTCAATAAAATTGGGTAGAAAAATAATTGATTTCACATTAGACAAATTTATTTGACGGTTCAAAGTAGATTGATGGATAAACAGTGCATTTGAAGTTTGCCCCGTTCGACAACGGTACTTATGTTGTTTAATTCTCGCATCGAGGCTTTTTGTTGTCTAGCCTATGCAAAAATCAAGACAAGATTTGCGCGGAATTTTATAAATGCAGGCCATTTTATTAGGGGGAGAATTTTTAATTACTAAGATTTTAACGTCGAATTATTAGAGAATACAACATTAACATTAAAATAATCATCATCACCATCATCATCATCACTAACTAATTTAAGAAAGGGATTTTTTTGAGTATTTGAATAATAATTTTATCTTAGTTTGGTTATGACTTATGTTTTTTTTCAAAGTTATTTCTAATAATTCTTTTATAATATCAAAAAACAAAATGGTGAAGTTCAGAAATAAATATATGTGATAGAATGGTTTGAGGCCGCTTAATTTCAACCGTTATCACATGTTGTTTAAAAACACGATGCTACCCACGTGCATCTTCGCCTTGAAGCCGGGCGCATTATAGCCGCCACCTGAGTCAATGTTTAACCAAGGAGGTTTTTTTTTCTCCCGTTTCGCCCCATGCGCCGACCTCGCCAGATTGAGTTAGGCCTATGGGCAGATAAGGTATTGTTCTCAGGCGCGGCTGTGCATTCCCTCGAAGCCCCCACTCCACTGTCCCCTACGCCAAGGGGATGTCTCGACTATTTATATGGAAACTTTACCACTAAGAGCAGATTCGAGATCCAGATTTTCTTCGCGAGACATCTCTACGGTCCAGTCTCACCATATGCACCAAAGGGCCCTCTACCTCGAGATCCACCATCATTTGTCCAGAAGAGGACAATATCCCTTGAGTGCCAAGGTTCAAGCCTTCATGACGCCAAGTCCACAAGGCTTCCCCTGTTGTTCAGAAATAGAACAACGTTAGAACAGCCATTGTTCTTTGAGCCCGTTGAAAAGAAACGGTTCTCACCCTTCCCCCCTGGTGTTTAGAAAGAGAACAACATTAGAACAGCCATTGTTCTTTGAGCCCGTGGACAAGAAACGGTTCTCACCCTTCCCCCCTGTTGTTCAGAAAGAGAACAACATTAAAACAGCCATTGTTCTTTGAGCCCGTAGACAAGAGACGGTTCTCACCCCCCCCCCCTATTGTTCAGAAGAGAACAACGTAGAACAGCCATTGTTCTTTAAGCCCGTTCGCCAAGAATCGGTTCTCATTCCCAAGACGCCACGTCAGGATCATTTAATTCCCCCCCCCCTTCGGCTGGAACTCGCCAGGGGACCGAAGATTCCTTCACGTCGCCTTCCTCTGCGCAACAAGTGTAATTACGTAAGCTGAACGTTACCTTTGAGTATTTAACCCTTTTGTCAACCCTATCCTGTGCTTTAAATGGTTTAGCAAACCATCCCATCCCTTTAATTTTTCTTTGTTTTAACTTTTTAAATCTCTTCCAAATCTTAATCTTCGGATTAGCTAGATTCCCCACGACCCTTTCCATTCTCTGTTTATGTCAATATTTTCCGTTTTGTGTGTTGTTGATAGTTTCTATTAATAAAACTCTATTTTATTAATGATAGCCATATTATTATCCTTGAGCTCAGTTCCACTTCTTAAGCATATTGAAGATAAATAACCTCGGTCGAGCAGACACCACGCACTCTAAATATAATTGAATAAGTTCCCTCAACGAATAGTCATATATGGTATATCGTCGAGAGTCCATTCTACGACAATATAAGTATCGAAATTTTGTGAATTTTTTGTAAACCCAAAAAATTACAAATGGTGAAGTTCAGAAAATTGATTTTTATATATCTTCTTCTATAACTATATTTTAGCAAAGTGATATTTTGAAAGGGGGAAAATTAGTTTAGAGTTTCTTATAAAAATTATTTTAATTGGCGAAGCTCAGAAAATTTATAAAAATTTAACCATGGCTGCTTTTTTTAGATTTTAAATTTAAAATCTTAGTAGCGAAGAGCGAGCTCCCCCCGTAGGGAGGAGTGGCTAAGCCATTGCCTGGGATTTTAATAATTTCGAAACATGGGACAAGTGTTTATTACAAGGGAGCGTTAAAATATTATTTCGCGTAAATGAGTGTTTAATTTTATTTCCATAGAAGGACTGCTTAGTTCTGCGCAGGGAATTATTTAGAAAATAAGACGGATAATTTAACTTTTCACTACTGATTTTGATTGATTCTAACTCTTCATCGATAAATTCAGGGTCAAATACTCTAAAAGCACGAAAATGCCAAAAAATAAAAGCCGTTTTGTTAGTTTTTTGCGAATGTTCGAATAAAAATGGATGTCTGACGAAACATGAGTTGGCTTCCGGAAAACCGAGAACTTAAAACCTTGCGGCGTACGGTGTACCTTGGGGTCTAAAAAAGATAATTCTCCGGCTTCTTCTAATTCAGGAGTGAAATTAATTGAAGGAACGAGGTTATTTAGGGCACCAAGAAAATTAGTTACGTTACACTCAATAGGCCAAATGCAAAATACGTACATCATCTACATAACGGTACCAAATAGCATTTTGGGGGAGGATGGGGGATAGTAACTTAGACTCAAAAAATTCCATATACAAACAGCTCAACAACGGGGAGAGAGAGTTTCCCATGGTCATGCCGAAACGTTGGAGATACCATTTATCATTAAACCTAAACGAAGAGTTTAGGATTTAAAGTTTGATTAAATCTGAGCAAACATGTGCAGGAATGGGCAAAGAAATTTGATCAAGTGCTTTCGGTAACCAGATGAGCAAATCATTCACGGCGACTTTTGTAAATAAGGAGACAACATCGAAGCTAATCATTTTAAATTTGAAGTTAAGCGTCTGCGACTTGATTTTATTAATGAAATCACAATGATTTTTAATATGAACGGAGGAGAGGCTGTCTAAAGAAGCCTCAGTAAAGAAACTAACCATTTTGATCATTTATAACGAGCAGAACCTACAGAACTGATTATCGGCGCAGGGGGATATTTTCTTTCTGAGTCTTGACTAACCCATTTAAATTAGGTAATGTAGGGGCAGACACAGCTAAATTACGTAATATGTCCTTATCTTTAATGCGACCTTTTAGCTTCTTCCTAAAAACTGCTATAGTAGAGGCCAAGGGATCTTTATTTAATTTACAGTAAGTAAATTGATCCTTTAGCAGATTATCCATTTTATTTATAAATGCGAAATCACTTATCTTTGTGCGCAATTTTATTGAAAGAAATTTAATAGAATCAGCCATATTCAAATTTTCCCATAAAATTAATTTCAATTTAAGTGAGGGTCTATTTAAATTAGATAATTGTATCACGAATAATATTTGTTTGCAATATAAATTTAATTTGTTGAATTGATTTATATATTGTAATTCCGCGGGTGGGCTATTCGTTTGTTCGTCAGTTGGTTTTTCCCCTAAACGATTGTTTTTGTTCGTCGGTACGTTTGAATGACGTCACATTTCATTGTTTATTAACTATTTCTTTATTTCATTGTATTTCTGCCCCTGATGATGTAAACACGAAAGCGCTTGGGCTTATTCTGTGTATTATTTTCCTTTGTGATATTTCAAGCATATATATATATATATATATATATATATATATATATATATATGGATAGAAAATAAATGTAGAAGGAAGACAACTAATTTTCCATTCAATAAAAACTTTTCAATAAGAAATTTTCATCGTAAAAATCGGAAAAAGTTAAGATTTTGGCGACCTTTTTTGTCCAAGTTTTCAATTTTATGTCACCGTTTTAAATTTTGAAGAAAATAGGATAATTTTGACTTCCCTTCTCGGGCAGTTTCTTTTTTTTTGAGTTAAAATCGAATAGTCGAGAATTCGAAAATGGGAGGGGAAAGAAACAAAAGAACCAGACATTGAATAAACTAAGAAATAAAAAGAGAGGTAACAATCCAGTAGGTTTGTAATTTAAATTCAAAATGGACAGTAGTCGAAGGAATCCTAAGATCCAAAAGGATCTCAATTCAAATGAAAAGGATCAAACCGGTACCGTCGAGTCTCTTTTAGTGGGAAAAGAAACAAGGGGTTGGGGGGAGGTGAAGTCAATAAAAATAGAATCAGAATAGGGAAAAATTGATGTCAATAAAAATAGCAATATCAACTCATGAATAATGCAGTAGGAGGGTATGGGAGGATCATGGGAATGTAATAGCCAACGTATGAACCCTCCCTCCATCCAACAGAGGTCAAGATCGAGTCCTAAAACACGAATGGCTGAAAGACGCTATTGGTGAGAGACTGAGGTCATTAGATATGAGACACTTGGTCAGAGATTCAGGTCATAGGATATGGGATGCTATTATTGAGTTAATAGAATGATCAGAGGTGTAGTGATTGCATAGTAAGGTTGCGTAGATGAATTTATAAACGATTTTAATTTTTATAAAAAAAAAATTGCTGTGAAGTCGATGAGTCACAATAGGAGGTAGACCTGAAGAAGAGCCTCGAAAAATATACAAATATTGTTTAGTTTGGTAGTTTTTCTTTATTGTTTTTTATAAACCATATCAAATTAAGCTTTGGTTAATTTCCTATTTTGTTTCGCTTCATTTCTTATTACGCTGTTTTTTGTATTATGAGGGTTATAAATTAATGTCCAATAATCATTATTTTTTCCAGTTAAGCTTTCGATCTTATGCGACCATCTTCGGGGCAAGTTTTCTTTTCAATGGTAAAATAGTGCAAAAGTTACGTTTATATACTGAAAAGTAAGTAACCAATTATATTAATTACAGGTATATAATCTATTAAAATACTAAAAGGCGAGGAATAGAGGTACAAAAGGGTTTTAAACAAGTGATACGTTTCGGAATGTTTAATGATAATGGGATTGTGGAGAAATGGCTACATTAAGCATCCTGGAGGAGTATAGGTACATTAAAGCCCCCCTCCCTTATGAGGAGAGGCGTGGGAAAGGTAGCCGGCGAAAATGCTTACCATGTGTGATCTCCCCGCCGCTGTGGGCAGTTGGAGCTAACATCTGTTTGAAGGCGACCACCTAAGGTCCTTAAACGACGCTCTAACGATCGAATTACCTACGAGACCCATAAAACCCGTGGTTATGGAAAAAAAGCGGTGCGAGTCAGAAGGCACGCCAAGTAGCGGTGCGGTTGCGAGCCTATAATTTGCGAGCTGACTTGGGCACCCCTGTGCCACCTCAGGAATTCTCGCACTCCCCAGATGATAACTCACCATTCGCTCCCTCCCCCCTTGCCTCTGTGGCCTGGTCACTTCCCCCTTTAGTTGGGGCGGCAATCCGCCTATAAATAAGCCCCGCAAAGAAAAACAAGAGGATTATCAGAAGTCGATACGCCAGAGGAGGATTAGTTCGTGAAGATCGATCCATCGGCCAGACAAGAAGATTATTAGTAGTCGATTCGCCAGAAGAAAGATTAGTTCGTGAAGATCGATCTTTCAGCCAGACAAGAAGATTAGAAGTCGATACGCCAGAAGAAGGGTTAGTTCGTGAAGATCGATCCTTCAGCCATACAAGACTATTTCCGTGAGAAACGAGAGGATCAGATTGAGAAAAAATCGATCCCCCCTTTCAGGGCCGTATTAACCTAAATAGTCAAGCTTTATATCGGTGCCATACCGAAGAAGCCTTTTCAGTCTGCAAAGAAGTCCGACTGAAGAAAAGCAAAGCCACTCACACTCGAGCGACTCTCACATCTCAAGCTCCGTAAGAGTGAGAGGAGAAGAACCCTGCCCCAACGAGCTCCCGTTCTTTAATTACGTTGAAGAATCAGCCCCCGTCACAGGCGACGAAAATTCAAGCAGCGGCCACAACACTTCAAAGCGAGAGATAAGTCCTCCAGCGACATCCGGCAATCCCTAATACCTACCTGTAAGTTAACAATAACATTTATATCTCTATTGCGATAGTAGAAGTTTAGTACGTCCCACGTTTTAAAGGAGAGTAGAAACCATTGTTCTTGAACCTAGGTCATATGTGTTTGTAGACGAGAGTACGTTAATTTAATGTTTAACGCTAATCAAATAGAGTCGCGATAAAAAAATACTAATCGGCAATTGGTATTTTTACGGGAAGCCTATTTGTTTATGTTTTGTCATTGAAAGATCTTTGAGGCCAAAGATAGAAATGTGTTTACTGTTGGTGTGTAATATTTAAGTTTTTAATTTAAAATACATGTTTATTTTGGTAGATTCTGGTGTTTCCTCTTATCCTTATGTGTTTAAAAATAGCTTTTCCTTAAGAACTAAACCACTAAATTAGCACTCTTAGAACAAAGCCTACTTCATCATAGAAGTAACGCACGCCCTTTAAAGCATACCGATACTAAAAGGGTGTCAAAAAGTATAGTGATCAAAACCAAGGGTCATTTTACGACATATTATAACTTGTGAAACAAGATTTGGTTGAAAGGTGAATTCACTTAACTTTTTGTTATGCTTAATTTGTTAATAGTTTTAATATCCTTTGTTGGGTGGTATTTTTTCGGTTCCTCTTGTTAGATTATTTTAGCTTCCATAATGGGTTGGCGGATGCGGTCCAGGTTTCGTTTAATTATAGTGTTATTTGCGAGAATCTCTTTTGTTAATTCAATTCCATGTTGAAAACTTCCGCGAATACATTTCATCGATATTCTACACACAACGAAACCAGACGAAATATTCACCTCACTCGAAGTTTATAACCACTCAACGAAGTCTATACCAAAAATGGATCCTAAAATCCAGAGAAAATACTTCAGAGCCTGCACAATAGAAGCCCCCATTCCCCGCTCCGGATGGAAAAATATACAAACAGATAAATGGTGCTGCCATGGGATCGCTATTAGGACCAACCTTCGCTAACTTCTACATGGGTTGATTAGAGTATAAAGTATTAGTAGAAACAAACTTGAAACTCTACAAATATTGCATTTTTGTAGATAATATATTTCGTGACCAAAGACAAAAGTCACCTGCAAAAAGCTAAAATAGAATATGGATGAAGAATCTCACCTAAACCTTGTGTATGAATTAAGGCAAAACGGAAATCTACCATTCTTTGATGTCGAAGTAAAGGCGGCCCACAATAAGTACATGATACAAGTAGATATAAAACACAAATTCAGCAAGTTGCCTTAATAAAAAAAGGCATTGCCCAGTAAGGTACAAAATAAGTGTCGTTAGGTCGCATATCAGACAGCTCATGGTGGGAACTATTCGAATCCAAAATTAAACGAAATAAACAACTACACGTTAATAAGGTGTTTTCGACGATCAGTATGGTAAATAAAAAAAACAAAGGTAATTATTCCAAAGCTACTACAAACAAGAGAATAAAAAATGCCCACTAGAAGTTTTTCATAAGAATCGAATGAAAGAGATACAAAAACAATGGAAGAAATACCCAGGAGAGCAACTACAAGTAATAAATTTACTACCAAACAAAGAAAATGAGTACTTTTTTGATCATCAATAACACCCACAAAACCAATCAAATAAAGTCTGCCAATGTCATTTACGAATTTAATTGCCCACATAAAGACTGTAAGCTTCATTCTCAGTCAAAATACGTTGGTTAACATCTTAATCACGTCGCCGCACCATACATATGAAAATGGTTCCCTGCTCAAATACCATGTTGAAATGCAACAAGAGATCCAACTAACGAGAAGGTCATAAACTACAATAACTAAACGGAAAACCGAGCATATCCGCCTACCTACCATGGAAACTATCCAAGAAGAGACTCCAAAGATTAACATTCAAAAGACAGCTACACAAAGAACATTGAAACTATCCAAGGATTAGAAATGTCACAAAGGTCAGCGAATGGTTCTCGCGAGTACCAGGATCTCGCTTCCCAAGTTATCCCATTATCATTAACTATTCCGCATTTTATTAATTCCTTATAACCTTTTGTACCTACATTCCCTGCATTTCAATATTTGAACAGATCTGTAGTTAATAGAATTGCTTAAATTTATTTCTAGTATAAAAATGTCACTTATGTACTATTTTACCAATGTCAAAAAAAAACTAGCTCCAAAGATAGTCGTATATCAAAAGATCAGCTAAGATAAAGAATCAATATTGGGACATTAATTTATACCTTTTCTGAAGATGAAAAGAGGTTAATAAGAAATATAGAGAAGCAAATAAAGAAATTAGTCAAGGCTCAGTTTGATATGCTTGACGCGCGATATATATTGAGTAGAGGACGACTATGGTCGTGGCGCCTATGACTCAGCAGTGCCCATATTAGCCACTAACTTAAAGCAGCTAAGATTACCTACACTAGCTATCAGCCGAGACGGCGCTCGTTCTCTGATTCTCGGATTCTCGACTCATCCCTGACCTTGAGACCAAATCGCTTCCCTCATGAGCGCCTCAAAATCCTACGCACATCTCAACAGGAGGAACAAATTATAATAAATTCTGCCCGCGGTTCTTTCACAACAGACTGGGTCTCCTAAGTCATATCCGGCACAAACATCAGCCGAGGAGGCCGGATAACTGACGACGGAACCGAGGCTCGGACACGAGCTGGAGCCGACGACGATATATACACTACCGAGTAAAATAGAGACAACGATTTTCCTTTTTTTAAATATTTTCAAAAATATGCTGAGTAGGTAAATGAAATTTCCATGGTACATACAGGAATGCATTTAATATATTTTATGAAGATTTCATATGATGCAATCGTGTATTTAAGATATTATACTAAATAAACAAACAAAATAAAATATTGACACGTGAAAAATAAGAGAACAATTTTTTTAGGAACACTCTAGGAAGTTTTTTTTAAATCATGTGGCAACATTTTGCTCAGTAAATAAGAAATGTACAACCGCCATTGTTGTCGTACTCACTCTTCAGAAATCCCACCACAAGTGAAAATGACTCCTGAGCTCCGTCAGAGAATTGTTCGCTTGAAGACTTCGGGGAGGACTCTTGCTGCGATTTTAAGAGAGGTAAGAACGTCGAAGAGTGTGATTTCGCGAGTTCTGAAGTTATACAATGAAAACAAAACTTATAAATCTCCTAAAAAAATCAGAGGACCACTGCATAACCATCGTCAGAGATGACAGAGCTATTAGGTACTTATCTATGAAGGATCCCTTCGAGACTGCAGCAGGAATTCTTCAAAAAATTACGACCAATAGTGGCAAATAAGTGAGCCGTTTGACAGTGTCCCGCCGCCTCAATGCGTCTGGTTTAAAAGCTCGTTTTCCAGCAACCAAACCAATCATCAGTAAGAAGAAACAGAAGGCGAGACTCGAATATGATGAAGCCCATGTAGTTTGGGGGGATGAAGAGTGGGAGAGAATTCATTTCGGCGACGAAAGTTAATTTAATTTAGTTGGATCTGATGGCAGACGCTTTGTTAGACGCGCTGAAGGTGACGGAGTAAATTCGAAATCCATTAAAGGTTCTGCCAGTCATGGAGGAGGCAGCGTCATGGGATGGGGGATGTTTTCGGCTGAAGGAGTTGGTCCGCTAAGGCAAATAATTGGAACTTAAAATGCGAATGTGTACCTAAACCTCGTACAACAACATGTTATACTACCACTCCGAGCTTCTCTGAACCAGTCAGCAATATTTATGCATTACAACGCACCATGCCATACTGAAAAGCGAGTAAAATACTATAATTTTTGAACAAGAATATATCGAAGTAAAGAAGTGGCCTGCTCAGAACCCGGACCTGAACCCAATTGAGAACCTCTTGAAGATCATGGAGACAAAGTTGGAGACCAGCAGCCTTCAACTGTGACGAATTTATGGACGAAAATTGAGCAAGAATAGAACAAAATAAAACCAGAATTTTGCAAGAAACCAGTGAGCTCCCGTAGTCGTCGTTGGGCCGAAGTAATACGAAGCAAAGGCTTCAACACCTCATATTTAGTGTTTTAAGTTTCATCTTTGTCAAATCTAGCTTTGTTCCTAGAGTATTTGCTTGATAAGCAATTCTGTGAATATACAATTGTATCATATGAAATCTTCATAAAATATATTAAATGCATGCCTTTATGTACCATGGAAATTTCATATACATACCCATAATATTTTCGAAAATATTTTAATAAAGGAAAATCGTTCTCTTATTTTGATCGGTAGTGTATACCTATATAACGAAATGGGAAAGTAAAGGTCATCCATCGCAGTCGATGATGAATACAACTCATATGGTTAAGAATTCAATCTTCGCCATGAACATTTTGCCACGTCTGGGGCATTGGTAGGCTGGATTAGGCTTTTATGAATGTGACGTCTCCTCATGGCCTTGATTGTCCTTTGGTGTTCCGATTAGTTGGCACACTTAGTGATGCTGCTCACCCAAGTAGGTCGGTGCAGGGTTTACAGTTCCAATATAACAGCTTAAATATTGAAGGCCTTGTGAGACTGCTTAGGATGTCCTAAAAAATCTCTTCTTTTGGCCACAGATATTCCGTTTTCCACTTGTGAGCTACCATCGAGAAGCTGGTTTTGTATCCTGTTGTCCGGCATCTGCGTAATCTTTAGTCGCTTGGTATGTCGGCTGTAGACAGACTATGTCTCACGTGCACTTCTGAGTCAGTGCTGATCGCTCTGGATAGGTTGCTACCAAGGTAAGTAGTGAAAGTGTTCATTCCCTTGACCGTTTCCCCATTTACTGATATGTGGTACCAATTGGTACATCACTTCATTTTTCTTTGTGCTAATGATGAGTCCAAAGTTGTTACACGCTCGTGAGAAGCCATTTATTGTGTTTTGTATACCCTTTTCTGTGTTTTTGCCAAGTCTGCAGTCATCCTCAAATAAGAAGTCTCTTAGATCCATTCCAGTCACCTTTATGATGGATTTAACACCTCGAAGATTGAATTGCTTGCCACTTGGCCTCTATCGTATTGGGATTCCAATATCTGACTTTGAAGGCGTCAGTGAGCATAACTAAGAACATCATGCTGAAAAGGGTTGGCGCAAGAACACACTTATTTCTCACTATTTGTGACAGCAAAAGCTGCAGCTGTCTCTCCATTGACTTTCATTGGAGGCAGATTCCCATAATGGAATTGACGGATAATGTTTCTGAAGCATGTTGTGCATCCAAATTTGCCCATAATCTTCCATAGGCCTCCATGTTAGCGGTATCAAATGCTTGAGGAAGATCTGACATGCTGGAAAGATCATGTCCACTGTGCCCCTGCGGCACGGAAGACACATTGACTCTAATGGAAAAGGCAACTCTCAAGTTGTTTGATGAAGGGGATTAGGAGGACTCTGGCTATTTTCTTTCCATCTGTGGAGAGGAGGAAGCTTCCTTTGTTATTATTGTAGGCTAATCTGTGATCTTTCCTCTTTTACAGGTCGACAATTGTGGTGTATTGGACAGCTTGTGGTATATAGCCTGAGGTACAAATTGATTGGACGAGAGCAGTACGTTGTTGAAGGAAGATTAGTCCACAAGAGTTGTAGATTTCGGAGGGCAGCGCATCCTGCTCTAAGGCTTTATAATAGGCCATCTGTTTGTTTGGTCTCTCTATTTCATCAATGATGGGTATCAAATCAAGGTCTGCCTGGGCTGATGTACACCTGGGGTATTCGCTCTATTGCTTCCTCATTTATGGTTAAAGGCCTATTCAGGACAGGTTTAAAGTGTTTTGTCAAGCGTTCAAGGATTTGAGTTTTGTCAGTGATGACTGTGGTTCCATCAGAGCTGGGTAGTGGTGACGAGCCCGATTTATGGGGCCCATAGACAGCTCTATGTGTTTCGTAGAAGCGCTTCTGGTCATGTTTGTCTGTAAATTCTCGTTTTTTCTCAGCTTTCTGTCCCAACAATGAGTCTTGCATATTCCTTATTCTGACTTGTGTTTCGTGTCTCATAGCAGAGTCGGCAATCCGGTTTGTGGCTGTTGGGTTGCTCTGGGCGATCTTCTGGAGGCGGGTTTTTTTTATTTTTCTTATTTTAGGAGACCATCTGGTGAATGCCTACTAGGGTAAAAGTCGCCGTGCTTACCATAGCCTACTACTAAGGTATTTCAAAAACAAATAACAATACCTAAATAACAAATAACAACGATAAACAAGGACAAAGGCTAAAAAAAAAGAAAAGAAAACTAAGCAAAAAGGCACAAAAGGGGAAGTGGGCTCCGGCATCGAGGATAGGCCTGTCTCCGCTTGGCGCAGTAACATGGAACCTAAAACAGTCAAATAACGTAAAGGAGGCCACCTCCTCCAAAAAGTCGTATAATCCACAAGTTTGTGTGCACAAACGCGTCCAGAACACAAGGACAGGCGGTATCGACCGCGCTCGACCCGGTATCGTAACAGGTAACGTGCGCTAAGATCACCCAGGATGGGACATTCGACAATAAGGGGCCAAACAGCCTAGGGGACAACGCAGTCATCGCAATAAGGCGCAGACAAGCGCTTCAACCAAATAGCGGTGCGTCCCGCGAATGTGTTCAATTCGGAGACGACAGAAAGCAACCTGAAGCCGTCATAGCATTGGGGGTATGTCTAGAGGGGTAGATCGCCAAAACTGTGGCATCACGGATATCGCAAACCAGGGGATGCGGAGATTTCAAAGCCCCGAGAGCACTCGGGGCGCTTTGTGAGTCGCTATAGATCACAATCTAGTCTCCGAACCGGGCACGTCGCGTAATCTCCCGCACCGAGTGGTGTATTGCCACCAGCTCGGCCGTGAAGACAGACGCAGCGCTTGGCAGAGCCCCGCTGACTTCAAACAGAGGTGATACGGCGTGGAAGCCGACCATCCCTTTGGACTTGGAGCCATCCGTATATACTGGCACGGTTCCAGCGTGACACGATGTGTGCTCCAAAAAGGTCGAACGCAATACTCCCGGCACTGTACAAGCTTTGGGAGCAGAGGCGTGGCAACAAATAGCCAAATGTGGTACCCTCCAGGGTGGCGTTCTGGGCAAAACCAGGGGCGCCATTAGCCCGAGAGCTATATCTAGCTCTCGAAGGAGTTTCCTAGCCCTAAACCCAAAAGGCTTAGGGTATGACTGGCGTCTCTCGGCGGCATAGACACTGTTAAGATCAGCTGCGGATGCTTTGAGAGCCGTTGGCGACAAAGGGAGACGCTGTGCTCGTGCGTACAGGCGAGTAATGCACTGTTTACGGCGCATAGATAATTACATCTCTCCAGCATCGACAGGCAGGCTCTCAATAGGGGAAGTGCGGAAGGCACCGGTCGCCAAGCGAAGGCCGGTGTGGTGGATCAAGTCCACCTTCCGCAATAGACGTTCCACTGCGGATGCATAAAACTCACATTCGTAGTTGAGCTTCGAACCGACAAAGGATCGATAAAAAAGTAAGGAAGTAGGCCGCTGAACGTCACGGAATGAAGAATTATCATTACGCGGGTACAAGAAACCCTAAGGCTGAAAATATGAGCCTCCCAGGTGAGGCTTCGGCCAAATCCAAGACCAAGGAAAGGGTGCGAGTCAACCACTTCCAGGTGAACCCCATTTAGAAACAAGTCTTGCTCAGGGTGGAGCCATGGGTGGCGACAGAAGTGCACCATCTTAGTCTTGGCCAAAGAAAACCGAAGCCTGTGCGCTTATACAAAGCGAGAGAGGCGGTTCAATGCTTGTTGAAGTCGACGCTCCAGTGTTGGCATCTGGGCCGCGCCAAAATAGATCGAAAGGTCGTCCACGTAGAGGGTAGCAAGAACATCTTCCAGCAGCACCAAGGTGATGCTGTTGATGCTCAGGGCAAAGATTGTGACACTGAGGACACTTCCTTGCTGGACACCCTCTTGCTGCTCCATTGATCATGAGAGGGCTCCCCCAACCCGTACGCAGAATCGACGATCTTGCAAATATTCAAATTAAAGATTGGGAGGCGCCCCCTCGCCCCCATCATGTGGAGTCTCCATCATACTGGATCGCCTTGCGGTATTATAGATCAAAAAACATCGTGGCGTAGTGCTATCTACGAAGAAATCCGTCGCAGATGTCAATTTCTACTCGGAGCAGAGCATCTGACGTGAAGTGGAACTTTCGGAAGCCACTCTGTTCAGAAGACAGATGGCCTCCGCTGTCCATAAAAGGCTAATCTAACATTTACCAAGTGCCCCATTAACTTGCACACGCAAGAGGTTAGAGAGATTGGGTGGAAACCGGTTGGGGTACATTGATCTCTCCCTGGTTTGAGAAAAGCAAGGACAGTAGCCATTTACCAGGAGTTTGGGACGATATCCTTTTCCTAGATCCTGTTTAACAACTCTAAAAGAATTAACATATTACGCTTACCTAGGTGTCAAAGAATGGATTAAGGGACATCTACCGGTGCAGGAGTAGTGTCCGCGCAGGAAGCGAGAGGGTAACTCAACTCAATGTCAACATGCCATTGAAAAATTCTCCCCCTCTATAGGTAAAGTTCAGTCGGCGGCATTCAGCGACATCAGGATGTTCATTGAATTCTGGTGGAGCAACATCCCAACCTGAGAATGCGGTCGTAAATGACCCCGCCTCGAACACGGGGTTCGAGGTTGCGGTCCCGTTATCCTACAAGAGGGGTGTTCGCGTTAAGTGAAGACATGTAAGCCGCCAGGGAGATCAGTGGTTGTGCTTAGAAATATACTAGCCATAGCTCGACGAAATTCACTGACAGTGAAATCGTTCGGAAGGCGTTGTCTGAGGGCCATCTTACACTTGGCCGAACGCCACGGAAGTGGCCAGCATGAAAAACGGCAAAACGTTCTAGGAATAGTAGTTAGGCTCATGACGATGAGGTTGCCGGAGAACTCAACGCCGACATAAACTCCTCGACTGGGACAGAAAAATCAGTCATTTCCTGAAATGCGGTCCACCGCACTTGCTCCAAACAAAACCGTGTAGGTCTTTCTGGTCACATTGGTCCAGAAAATGATAATTAAATGGGAAAGTGATCACTAACTTGGAGGTTATCAACAACATCCCAGCCCAGATAAGGCTGTTCATCTGGAGAGCACAGGGAAGGACCAAGAATGCGAAATGAAGCGGTTCTCGAACAGTGATGAGTAAATCATCCACATTTAGGAGACTTATCTCCAGCTCTTCCATCAGGTCGCCTGCGATTTATAGGGCAGTCCCTCCACAGGTGGTGTCTCTTATTCAAATCCCTCAGCAGAGGAAAGGGCCATGCAAACGTGACACGACACGGCGGAAGTCCCCCGCGTCAAAGTCGACTGACGGAGGCATGTACTCAGAAACTATAATATACCTCCTCTATAGGTGTAAATGCACTGCCACTTACTGAAAGGAGGTATTTATAGCAAATAGAAGAACGGAAGGATCGTGCCGGGTGTAAATCACGCATCCTCCTGACCGGTCACCATCCCGTGGTGGTGGAGTCACAAAATGCTTATGCTCCGGGAGAGTGGGCCGGGGGCACGCGACCAGCAGAAAGATAGCTAACGGGAGGAGACGAGTCTCCGTAAATCCTCTCAGTTGGTCCCGAGTCTGCAGCAATTGCATCGAAGAGTATTCCCTCTAGGCCTAGCTTGGAGGAGATGCGGGGGTCCTCTTCGAAAAGACACTCGCAGGAAATGCCGTACGCCACATAGCTTCATGGAAGCAGGGCGAAGCTCTCCGCAATTAACACACACTTGGCCATAAATGATAACGACCTATTGTGTACGGCCTTGGAGCAACTTAGAAAGACTTCGTCTAAACCCGACACGCACCGCCTCAGGAAGCCCGTCACAGTTGAAAGTGACGAAGGTTGTAGAGGTGTGTCTCGTTGTCCTTCCCTGTTTTCTCATCATACGGCTGACTTTGACTGCTCCCTGAGAGCCTGCGCTTCAGTTTTGTCTTCGAAGGAGTAATCCATGAGTTCCCTCGCATGAACCACTCCTTGCATGAAGTTCAAGGTAAAGTGTGGCATCATACTCACAGGTTAGCGATTGAGAGAGGGTACGACGCACTCGTTATAAGGCTCCCGCTCAAAAATCGAGTCACCTTAGGCTTTCTACTAGTCAAACTAGCTAATGTTTAGTCTAATGGAGCAAGCGAACTTTGAAAAACGTGCTGGCATCTGTTGAGAGAACAACCAGAATGCCTTTGAAGCTCCGACGTAATCTAGGCTCCGCTCAGCGAACTTGCGATTCTGGTCTTGGTCTAGAGCTCTCTGCCAGAGTTTGCCTCTGGGTCGGAAATGTCGATCTTGGCCTGGTCGCTTGGAGAAGCGGCATCGGACCCGTCCGTTCTCGAAACATCGGTGGAGTGAGAGGAACCCTTTGGTCCTCTTTGTCTTCTTCCTACTTCTTTTCTTTTTAGGAGAGGAGGACGAGGAATGAACCTGCCTGCCCCTCTCAACCGCCGAAAGGGGCACCAATGCCCGGATATACCGGCTTAACCAAAATCCTCCTCTGAAATTGAGGTATTATTTGTCAAGGGGGCTCCAGGACTGGAGTCGTCGAGGGCCCGAGCAGCCTGAAGAGAAGTGTACAGGGGTGGACTCAGGTTCGGTATTTGGCACTGAACCCAGGTTTGCCCTCATGAAATATCCTGCCATCTGGGGCAGGATCACCTCAGGGACCATGTCCAGCTGATAGGGGTGCTCCAAGTTGTCATCCCCCCCTCCAAGTGTCACTGATCTCATTCGAGTACTCGTCAATCCTGAGGTTTTGGGCCGGCGAACTGACATCCATCGGGAAAGAAAGTGGGGGCGGGGGCAGGCAAGCTGAACTCCTGAAAACTTAATATGCATGACTGTCAAACCGTGGGCGCCAATATCCCTTTCCCATCTTAGAGGGTTGGCCCTATCAAGCCGCTCCCAATGCAAGGGTCGATTCTGGGTCACCTACCCGCTTTCTTGGCAGGCGCCTGTGAAAGGAATGGGTCGGGGGAGGCGCTGGTGTTCAGATGGATTCGCCCAAGGGAGCCTCCAAAAATCAGGGGAGGGGAAGACACTTCACGCGTAGACATAGAAAAGGAGCAAACAACCTCTCCGCTAGAAGAAGGTTCACGGGGCCTCTGGAAATGCATTGAGAGGCTACCTCATTTTCAGCGGGGGGACTGTCCGAAGGTGGCTCCAAAGATGGCAAAGGGGACGCCCCTTTGCCGCATATAAGTAGCGGGAAGGGAGACCCTCTACCGGTTAAAGTAGTCTTAACCATTTCTATCGTCCTTCTCGACCGACACCTAGAGAGGGCGAAGGCACACTTGGAGGTGGGTCTCTATACGCCTGTGGTCGCCCAGTATTTCTTCTCTCTAGTGTATCTATAGTGTCAAAAAATAACGAGTTAAATGGAAGATATATGCTATGCGGTTCGAGCTAAGATAGGCCTTGATAACCCGTCCTGCCATTCAGATGAATTTGTCCTCGAGCTTTGACCATAAAGGATGATGGCTCCGATGTAGCCGACCTTATATGTGTACTGGAAGGAGGTGAGGGGGTCGATGGCCCAAGACATCTCGTGACTAATGCTTGCTTCACCTAGCGGCTTTAGGCCCTTGCAGCAGATAGGGAGCTGACGGTATACAGTGCCACTTGGCTAATGGCCGGTAAGAGGGGAAAAGTGTGCCGAGCATACAGTACCTCTGTGGATAGAAGAGGATGCTATGAAGAGAATAGACGAGTAAATATCAGGTTAGAACGTAAGTAATGCCCGAATTTCTAGAATAAAGTTTTAGATAGTATTTGTTGAAGTGGTGCCTCTTGTTATTATTTATGAATGCTACAAAAAGAAATTTATACCTTTTTCTTTCAGGTTATAAAAATATTGTTCATAATCTTCTTCGATATTCACCCCTATATTCACCCATCTAAAAATCACATTAGACATGTTTTACTCTAAGAGTTTCATAAAGGTGCGAATGCAAGTACAGCGTCAAAATCCATTACTAGCACCTATGGGGCTGATGGAGTAAAGGAAAGAAGTTGCTGGAGGTTGTTTTTCCGTTTCCAAAGTGGTGATTTCACTCCACAAGACGGACCAGAAGAAGGTCGTCCAAAGGAACTTGATTGCGAAGGGTTGGAAGCTGTTGCTACAACAAATTCTGCTACTACTTCTAGGGAAGTTGGATGACAATTTAACGTAACTAATATGACTGTCCTGCGCCAAATGAAACTGATTGGAAAGGTTCAAGTGATTGGAAAATGGATCCCGCACCAACGGGCCACGGCAAATCTGCAACAGCGTGTTGCTCGCTGTGAGTCATTGCTTCCACGACACCTTCAAGCACCATTTTTGGGCATGTTTGTTACTGGTGTTGAGAAGTGGATCCTTTATCATATCATTAAACACCGTCGTTCTTGGATCAGACGAGGAAGCAGAATGTCTCAACAACCAAGAGGAGGACTTCAGCCAAAAGAGATCATGTTTAGTATCTGGTGGGATATTGAACGAATTGTCCATTACTAACTGTTAGGAAACAACCAAACAATTAATGCTAATCTCTACTGCAATCAAATTCGTCGTTTGAAAGACGCTTCTGGGCAAAGGCGACCCTCCTTAGTCAACAGAAGGGGTGTCATCTCCATCACGATGATTCCCGTCCTCACACAGGTCGAATGACCAAAGATCTCTCAGAAGACCTCGATTGGGAAATATCGCTCCATCCTACCAATTCTCCTATCACTGCTCCTTCTGATTATTACAGTTTTAGGAGATTACAGAACCATTTGGATGGTCTAAGGTTGACATCAAGAGAAGAGGTTGAAAACGACTTGGATTCATATTTTGTATCTCAAAACCTAGTGAATTTTACAAGCGTGGCATTTATAAGCTTGTCGACAGAAGGAATTAGGTTCTAGAAAGCAATGAGGGATATTTTTATGATTAAATATTTCAAGAGTCAGAAGTTTTGATTTAATTTTTAGTATAAATCCTAAAATCGAACGTTGCTCTTTCCAGCCTCATAATGAAGAGAAGTAGAGATAGGCAGGTTCAGTAACGAGTAGGGTGAGTGATCGCCTCTTCTTATCATACCCCGACGCTAGGTTATCCCAGGATGGCGTCCAATCCATACCAAGGCACCGTATTTAGCGATCCGAACACGGTACCCCGATGGATTGCGCCCCCTTCCGGGTTGAGAGGAGAGTCGTAGCGAAGGAGGAATGCTGAGAGGGAGCGAGAAGGAGGACGAGGAGGAGAAGGAGGAGAAGGAGGCGCACCACCGACTTAAACCGGTCCCGTCAAAGAGCTCTATTTACCCGTAATCGGTACTGTGTCCAAGTGAAGACTGGTGTTCCTGGTACCTGGTGCATGCAGAAAAAAAGGTTAAGGTAGTTTTTGAGTGAAAAGGAAATAAAATAGCGGTGAGAGGGGGCGAGAGAAGGAGGCGCCCCATCAACTTTCCCCGGACCCATCACAGAGCTCATGCAGACCCAGTGACGGGGCTTCCCTAATTTTCACTCAGGCCGGGGGAGGGGGGGGGGAGCTCCTCCATGTACCAAGTGTACCAGGTTACCCAGAGTACGCCACTGCGGGAGCGTTGGGCTCGAGGATAAACAACTATTCAGATGTAAGCTGCAGCATGTTGCCTATGCTACATCTTACACCGGCTTACGAAGCAGTTTTCCCTAAATTTGACGAAGTTGTCGCTTCATTCTCACATTTATCTCGGCCCACCATGACGAGAAACCCCACATACACATCATGGAGAGAAACGTCCAAAAAATCGCCTAAAAATAAGAATGAAAATCACCCGCAGAGAAAGAAAAAGTATTCAAGGCGAATACACTTGGAATCACATCTTTTTTGATTTACCAGTAACTTACATATAACCATATTGCCTTTCATTGTCCGGCTGCTGAGTATCAAGCTTAATTCTAGCTATTTCATTCTCTCCACCACCCGAACGCTATTTGTAGATGGGAGAAGTTTTTAATACTTTTTGTCTTAAGAAAGATCATTCATTAAAAAAGTTTGATACATTTTGGAGCAGCAATTAATACTTTTTGTTTTAAAGACTATTTCATTCATTCATCACAAAAGGTTTAATACAAATTGAAGCTGTTTTTACGAGTCTAAAACAATATTGATCATTCTGCATTTTGCACCATTTTGATCAAAACCAAAAATGCATTAAACAATTATCAGTAAAAAGTAAAACTTTTAATGTTTTTTATTTGTATACTTAATGTGTTTATTCAATTTTATTTCATGCAATTAAATTCAAGTTCAATTAATATAATTTATATTCAAAGTGCACTAAAAGAAAAAAAAGTAAAATTTAAGAAAAATCTGTTAATTTTCAGTTCATGATAGAAAAAAGGGTCTAATCGCCTTTCCAAATTAACGTTTCTATAATATAAAGACAACTAAGAACAAGTGAAAAAATTTTAAATTAAGGAAAAATTAAAAGAGTTGTTTTGTCCTCATAAAAATCAGTGTTTTAAGTTTGCAACTTTCCTTCATTATGTAACTCATATAAGGCAATTATATTTTAATTAAAATAGCAATCCAGGTAATATTTGTATGATTCTGCATTAAAGAATATTTGTATTTGGCAAAAAGGATATATTAATCTACTCCTGATAGCTATTTTATTTAAAATGTAAATATTAGCGTGATACATGTGATCTTTATAAATTATATACTAATAGTATTCGGTATTATATCATAAAGTATTAATAGGAAACATATTTTTTATTACATTTTGTTAAATAGAAAAATCTGTATATACGAATGAAAAAGTATAGTACTTAAACTGTTGTAGCTAAAACCGTAGACCTTTTCATTTTGAGCGTCATTCCAGAGATTACCGACTCGACTAAAAACTTTCACCAATTTTCGACCATAAATTACTCCGCATCTAAGTAATTTTATAAGAGAAAATATTCTGTACTGTCTCACACTTAACTCTTTCATCAACAAGCTAAAATAAATACACTAATACTAATGCAAGTGCGTGGTAATATCGCAAGAGCTATCTACCATCACTATAACAAATTGAGGCTAGAAGCCTCGGTTGCAGGGAGTAATTCTAATAATGCCTTACACTAATGGCAATACAAAAAACGTAGGGAAAAACAAGAGACAAAATTTATCAAAGAAAGCCATTAAAATACGTTGAAAATATGGCTCATGAATAAAAGCAACGAAAAATAATTGTAATAAACTAAACACAAAACATAATAAAAGGCACCACGATGTGTGTTTGAAATCAAATTCGACTAGACTGACCTATGGTGCTTTATTTCAAAACTGGGATATGTCACAAACTTACTCTTCGAAATTCAGCAATCTGTTAGAAGTGTTAGAAAGAAAATAAAACAGAGGTTAGAAAATATTTATTTGATCTCACTGACAACCTATGTATAAGCTCCAACCTTGAAATAAAATGCATGATGTAAATATATATGCTAGTTGATCATAAGCTTTCATATCGCTATCTAACGGCATTCATTAAATCAAAATCTTGATACCCATTTAATTTCAGCCCAGACTTTAACGTTGTGGAAAATAACAACAAATATTAAATAAAAATATTAGACCCGTTAAAAAGATATTGGGATTCAAACCGGTAATTTTAAACGTTTATCGTTCGAGTCAACTTCACTTAATTTATCGAGAATTGGAGATTCGAACCCGTACTTTCAAATGCACTTTAATCCCCCGGAAAAGCGGATGGTGGCTGAATGGGTTGAATCGACTCAATGTACACTAAGCGTTTATTACTACGGGTTTGAATCCGCATCTTTTTCAACGGGTATAATAACTTTAGTTAATTTACGTTGTGTGCACAAGTTGGTAGCTTGACTCACATAATCTTTTACTTTACTCAATGAAAACATTCCTGGAAAGCAATACTAATGAACTAAGCCACTTAAATATATGCTAAATTCACAAATAAGCTCGTGATAAACAAATGAAATTGTGTTCTAGAATTTGCCATGTTTTCGCTAGAGAGGTAATCGTAAGGAAATATGAAGCGGTTATAGATACTACTGCGAAGAGAGTATAGAATAAAAAAAGCAATCTACTTCAAATTACCGATTGATTATGCGTTAATAAGAAAGTGTGTGATATAATAAAGAGAATGAGTACATACTAAAGGTGCTGTGTTAATAGCGAAACGCTTTATTTGTGCGAGAAATGTGCTGTGCGATCCTATTACGCTGTAAGATGATCAGCGTGTGAGATGACTATAAAATAAGCCGAATAAAAATCATAGATAAATAATTCACGATAATTACCTGATCTTACGCTGAAAAACATCAGAATTTTTGACTAGGATATAATGCAGTCTGATACAATTTTTCATTTATTTTCACATATATCATTTAATATTGCTGAGACTATGAGCAAGTCAATTAAAACTTAATTTTTACTTAACTTCTTACAGTACATTACGCTAATGTTGAGATTTTTGACAAGGATAACATTTTATGAATTGGCATCCTATGCAAACCAGCCAACTAACTAGCTCTTAGAGCTTACCACTGCTTAGTGCCTGAAGGATAGTGCATAAAATTACCATATCTAACAACTATTTTATATAGTCTAAACATACCTGCATCAACTTCTTCACCACGTCCCTCCCTAGGATGTGGTCGAAAACGGCTTGCAAGAACTGATCATTCATAATGGAAAGCTTCAATTTGTCTCTGTGCCATATCAAGATGCGGGCATCTTCAATGGCAGTGGCTGTAACCTGTAAAACAGAGTCCCTCATTTAGTACCCAAACAGTGGCTAACCGGAGCATGCAATTGTGAGAGTGAGGGCAATGGAGATTATTACCAAACCCCCAACTTGACAGGACTACCACGAAAAATAGGTGAACAAGGATATGCTGAAGCAAACGTGATCAACTTGCTTGTGTGAGAAAGTTCAAGAAACGCATTTTAGAACCAATAATAAAATATTCATCGAAACGAACGATGAATCTCTTAGGTACGAACATATAATGCGGTTATCGTGATAGTAAGGTTAATACATCACAGTTCTCTCCAGACTTTCCCCAAAGAGAATTAGTTCACTTTTAACGATACTACATACTACCCTTCTCACTTGCTTAAATTTGCCTCATCCTATTTTATTTTTTGATACCATCATGAGTTGAGATTTCATACTGCCCACTGCTACAGTTATTTTCCTACTACTCTGACAACGGGCAATGGTTTTAATTTTAAGTGAAGCTAGCTGTGATTAAATACCAGGCTGATTAGTTGTAAATTCGATCCACCCACATCTGTGTTTCCTCTCACTCGTACCTTTTCTCACAAGATGCATTGTCACTCAGAAACAAAAATGGTAGATAGAATCTGCTTATAAATTTCCCCAAAGCTTTGTGCAAATTAAAGTTAATATTTTGATGTCAGCACAATTAAAGAAGAGCTCATGTTTTTTATCTAGTGTTTGCATATCACCTACTATAGGTTGCTTTCAGTAGTAGTTAGTAGTAAGGACATTAAAATGGGTGAACTATTAGAAACGAATCCTTAGTGTGGGTAAATGACGGTTATTCTCTAACTCTGGTATGGTGTGCTAATTACATATCCACAGAACTGTTACATCCAACTGATAAAAGAAGTGAATCTTCCCTTTAAAAATCCTTTACTTTTTAGACCATGTTTTTATAAAATTAGTCCAAAAGCACTTTCCAAAATCAAATAGTTTGGATAGCTGCAAAATCTTAGACTATTCACATAAAACTCATCACCAAATGTACAAAAAACTGATAAAACCTCAATAGGTGATTACTGGCAGATGGTATGAATCACAATTTACGCTATTTCCCAAGAACTGGTCTGGTTTATCATTGGAAATCATGCGGGAAGTGGTAGAAATCTTTCTATAATGTGATACGTTAATAAAGAGTCAGAACAGTTCATCCTGCGTGTAGCTTTAAAGAACAGCAAGATGTGCGGATTGCCCCTTACAAAATCTTTGCAACAACGGATAAATGTTCTGAGTGAGGACTGGCAGAGCATTTCACCGAAAACTATTCAAAGATTGTATTGATCGATTCGAAAGTGGAAAAAAAACATTAGAGACATCTTTTTATTGGTGGATAATTATGACGACCGAATAGCGCTAGATGGTGCGTCCCTCTCAGCCAGGCTGGATGATATGAAGGGAAGGGAGCGTAGAGAGCAAGAGAAGGAGACTGAGGGGATGCTGAGTAGAATCTGGGTATGGTACAAAGAAGGCTCACGACAGATTTAGGAGGGATTAATGAGTGTTAAGAAAGTGTATAATGTGTGTTCAAAAAGTGCTCAAAGGGTATTCAGGAAGATCCAACAATGGAGATTCAGGAAGGGCTCAATGGATGCTTAAGAAGAGCTAAATAGGTGTCCAGGAATGGTTTAATGGGTGTTTACGAAGGGTGAGATGGGTGTTCATAAAGGGTCAAGGAGTGTTCAGGAAGGACTGAATGGGTATTTAGGAAAAAATGAAGGGACCAATGGGTTTTCAAGGCCGTTCATCATGATATGGGACTCCGAGTTCCGCACATTTTCACTCAAAACTGGGCTGAATAGGCTCAAAGTGTGGCCCGGGAGGGGTCAATGGGTAGTACGGGAATGCTCAATGGGTAGTTTAGAGAGATCTGCATAGGTAGTATGTGAGGGATCAATAGTACGAGACAGCTCAATGTGTGTTACGAGATTACCGGGTATTGAAAAGTCCTGTAACACTCGTTATGACACCCTTAAAATAGACACAATGATAGTTTTGGTGCAGTAGACATATTTTTATTGTTTTAACATATAAATATGTGTTAAAATTATAATATTAATCAATGTAGCCACCCTTGGCGGTGAGCACGCACTCCAGGCGAGACCTGAAGACAGCGGACGAAGTCCTTCATCATGCCAGCAAAGACGCGGTTGACGGAGAATTTCAGTTCGTCAATGTTGCTGTAGAGCAACTTACAGTCGAAGAGATTGAGGTCGGGCGACTGTGGCGGCCAAATGTCCTTCGATCAGAAACTCTTGCTCAACTTGAACCACTCGTGTACGATCTTGGCCGTGTGGACCGGGGCTCCATCTTACTGAAAGACGTTGTCCGCCTTCTTTGTGATCTTTGTGAACTCGGGCAGGACTTTCATAGCAAAGGTGGCCCTGTACCCGGCCCCAGTGAGCCTATAACTGGCCGCAAACCACACCCGCGGCATCTTATCGCCATTCGAAGCCACGACGTCGAGCATCATCATGGAGGCCGAGTACTACTTGGTCTTGGAAACGTAGTGGACCTCGGAGACGTTATGGCAGAAACTTATAACGTAGTCGTTCTGCTTTTTAATGATTGGATTTCCATGACGCTTAAAGTCGTTGAAAATGAGGCCACAACGCTCCTGACGTCGTTTTCACATACGGTCAGTGAGCAAAGAGGCCTTTCTACACACTCAAGCTTTTGGCGCCCTCCTCCTTGAGTGCCCTGTATACCGAGGCCACCAAAATGTCCTTCTTATTCGCGAGCGCAGTCGTTTTGAGCTTCGAAGATATTTTGAAAGCCTTTCTCTCGCAGCCAAATGGTTGACAACTTGAGGTCTGCCTGAATGATCTCTCCCGTTCTTGAGCCTCTCCACGACTCTTGCACGGTCAGATTTCTTGTGGACTGTGTGCAAGAGAGCAAAGACCTCTCGATTCTTTTCAATTCCATCTCGACACACAATGGAAAAGAAGTTTTAATGACACGTGCTGGAAGAGTAAAACATTAAGTTTGCTGGAACTTTTCTAGCATGTACGTAAACCTCTCGAAAGATAAAAAAAACGAGAGTAACAGAACTTAACTTTTGCAAAACTAGGTATGGGAGCGCCCAATGGGTAGTAAGAAGGGCAAGATGGATAATGTGGTGATGCATGAATGAGTAGTTAGGGAGGGATCAATAGGTTGTGCAAGAGAACTCAATGGGTGATAGTAAATTATGGGAGGGTTCACTGGATAGTAGGTAGAATGGGTGAAAGAGTAGAATTCAACGGGTATTATGGGATTACGGGAGCGCTCAATGGGTAGTGCTGGATGGCTCAGTTGGTGGTAATACGAGAGAATAGAGGGGTGATATAGTAGGGTTCAATGGATTTTACGGGATAAGGAGGGCTCTGAAACACTCAATATGTGTTATGAGAGGATTCGATGTGTAATATTGGAGGGCTCAACGGGAGTTACTGGATAGTTCAACGGACATTACTGGAGTGCGTGAGAGCTAATTAGGTAGCGCGGGGATGCTTCAGGGGTATCACTGGATAGCAGGAGTAAACAAAGGGTGATGGGGTAGGGCTCAATGGGTGGCGCAGGAGTGATTCATGGGTATCACTGGATAGCAGGAGTGAACAATGGTTGATGGGGTAGGGCTCAATGGGTGGCACGGTAGAACGTAATAGGTAATGGTTCAGATTAAGTTTGACAGAGCTGTATGAAAGGCTTAAAAGATGACATGGGATAGCTCAAAGGGTGATACGGGAGGACTTAAAGGGTGATACAGAAAACTCAAAGGGTGATACGGGGCGGAAGCTCTAAGGGTGATACGGGGGGGGGGCTCTAAGAGTTATACGGGAGGGGTAAAAGGGTGATACGGGAGAGGTCAAAGGGTGATACGGGAGAGGTCAAAGGGTGATACGGGAAATGTAAAAGGAGGATACGGGAGAGGTCAAAGGATGATATGGGAGTGGTCAAAGGGTCACACGGGGCGGGAGCTCTAAGGGTGATACGGGGGTGGCTCTAAGGGTTATTTATACGGAAGGGGTCAAATGGTGATACGGGAGAGGTCAAAGGGTGATACGGGAGAGGTCAAAGGGTGATACGGGAGAGGTCAAAGGGTGATACGGGAGAGGTTAAAGGATGACATGGGGGTTCTAAAGGTGATACGGGGAGAGGTCAAAGGGTAAATTGTACCATATCTGAGTAATTTTATAAGTGAAACTGCTATGCGCTCTTGCAGTCGTAACTCTTTTGTCCACAAACTTGAAGCCGTTATCACTCTCGACCGCTCGGTGTTATCTAACTCAAATGGCAACACTTATCCTGTGAATAAGTAAAGCTGATTAGTATTTTAAAGACTTGGATAAGTTGAGGGCGCAAACGATGATTTTTCACCGAAAGTGAATTATCATCTTTCAGTTTCGGCTTCATAATTTACTTCAAAGTTGCGCCACATTAATTTGGTCGTTACGAGGCGAACGGCTCGAATTGTTACTGCAATAAGACGCAAATCAAAATATCGCTAGTGAAAAATGAAGGAAATTCCAGCTTTTTCATTCCCTCTGCCCTGGAAGCATAATTTTATGGAAAGCCTTAAGCAAAAAATAGTCTTTCTTTCCTTTTAGGAGAATTTTGTATTTTGAATTTCGTATGTCGGCTTTCCGCCAAGAAAGACATTTTCTACCTCATTTATTCGTAATACTTCCTCCATGCAGGGAATCGAGGCCTATTGAATTTTGTATTTTGTTCCCATTAAGGGGTCTTAGTTTGCATTTCTTCAGCGCTGATTTTATTCCTAAAGACCTTGATGTCTTGATGCCAATACATCAGTGATGGTACAGATTGGGTGTGCTTAAAGATAGGTAAAAAGTGATTTTTCAGCGGTCCAGGAACAGTCTGAACAAAGTTTAGTTGCAATCGTGTGAAAGAGGAATATCTGTGGAGCATACCCTGATACCTTGTATTGGCTTGTATTCGTGTAATTCCTTGTATTTATTGACCTGCTTTTAACTTCTTTAAAATATAAAACCAGGGTAGGTATTTCATGTTTAAAAATTATTATTTTGATTTTTAATGTTTTTGTAATTGCAAAAGGCAAACCCAATGGCGCGGTGGAGGGAGGGGGGCAGGAAATTTGAGATGTTCGCTACAGCAATCGAATGTAAACTTTTACCTCTCGGTTAAATACCCTCCTTTACTTTTTACCATTTTGATAGCCGATATGTTATTGATCCAAAGTTCATCGCTGGAAAATATTTCTGGAACTAATATAAAAAAAAAATCACGATGACCTAAGCACTAAACTTAAAGAAATAAATTTAACATGCTAATATAATCTCGTCAGCTTTGATGTTACCTCCTTATTTACCAAAGTACCCGTCGACGACCTGCTCGAATATCTAATATAACTGCTACCATGTTTATCTTTATCGTTTTCTTCGGAAGCCTACCTTGATCTATTTAATCTCTGTATCAAGAATTGTCCACTTGATTTTAAGGGATGTTGGAACATACAAACATTCGAAATAGCCATGAAAAACCCCCTTTTACCACTATTTATTCGTAGATATTTTCGAAACAAAGATATTCCCGTTAATTCTATCAAGTGAAGCAACATGGTTCCGTTATGTGGATGATATACTCTGAATGTGGCCTAAGAAAAATATTGAATTCAACTTTTTAACCGCATTAAATACTCTGGTTCCTTCCATTAGCTTCACCTATGAAACATAGAACGATAATAAGTAACCGTTTTTGACTGCGTAATTTAGAGACAAGAAAAAATCTAAAGTTTACAATATACCGAAACCCACTAACATCTTATCATGTGCACATCTTTGCTCTAATGAACCTCTCATGTCAAGAAATCAGTTTTCACATCCGTGTTTTTAAGAACATTTAAAGTCTGTGTCAAGAATTTTATAACGTTAAAGTGGATCTCATTTACAACATAGGAAATAAACTCAAATACCCTGACCATATACTTAACTCAGCGTTAAAATCAGCTAACGTATATTCTATATAGCTAAAGAACTTGATAATCATCCAACAAAAATTTTTTCTACTCTTACCGTATAGTTAAAATTTAAAATTTAATCCGCATTTCTCCTATGCTTAAGAATTTCTCTCAAAATATTGCATTAACCTAAAACGTACGATTCAAAAGTATACTAATTAAAAACTCTCCTTCATATGACCTTTATTGCATTTATTACATACCGTGTAACGATTGAGGAAAGATTTACATTGGCCAGAGTAGCAAGGGAATTGAAAAAGAGAATCGAACAGCATAAATATAGCATTAGAAATATAGCATTATGGTGCTGGAGAAGACAACTCCCATCCATCGGGTCCCCAGGTTGCGGATCGGGGGAAGGCCTCTAGATATAGAGGTTAGTTGCGAATAAACTGAATAAGCAGCCCCGGACAAAATCACGAGTCGCCCTTTGGCAAGGCGTAGCGCTCGGTAGCCACCCTATACCAGGGTTACGGTATGGGCAGGTGGAGCTCATAGTCTTGTGTGACAATCCACCTAGGAGAGGGACAACTCCGAACTCAAACCCGGGCAGGTGGAGCTCGAAGTCTTGGTTGACAATCCGCCTAGGAGAGGGATAACTCTGAATCCAAACCCTCCACTGTCTTGTGGATAGACACTTCAGTCAAAGGCTAAGGGACCTCCCTGACAGAAAGGTGTTCTCTTGCATTGGATTGTGCCATAGCCTCTGTACCATGGTCTTCCACTCTCTTGTGTTTGAGATCCCTGCCTAAGGGTACATTTAGGCATACTTTCCTATTTTTCATTCCTCCTCTTGTTTTACTCAAATGGTGTGTAGGGCAGGCTTAATAGATGAGCAAAGAGGCTCTGATGGCTTTTCATGAGGTTGCCTTGGTCTATTCTTTTCTTTTCTCTTTTCTTTATTCTTTTTCATTCCAAAGTCATCATTACTGTCCTCCCTCAGTTGTTGTGGCGTCCTGAAGGGAATTTTGCCTTGCATGATGTGTCGGCTCCATCATGTTGACCAGTTTTTTTTCCGACATATAATATTCAGTTAATGAAAGTTTTGCTATTGAATAATTTTGTACAAATTGTTGTTGTTGTTGTTGTACAAATTGTTATTTTTGTTGAAGATCTTGTTGCTAATATTATTTTTTTAATATCGATTTTAATTTTATCAGGAGATATTGAGCTCAACCCTGGACCTGGTCATCCTCGTCAGATAAAATGTCGTCTACTCTATATTAATATTAGGGGCCTACATGCCAATATTAAAGACTTGACTGCTTCATCCAAGTCTCATGACATTTTACTCTGTTCAGAGACCCTGGTTTCAAATATGAGGCATGTCTCTGAAATACTTATACCAGGCTTCAAAAAACCAATTTTACTTAGGCGTGATGCCATTCCTAGGGCTAGAGGAATGGCAGTTTACATTAGGAATGGTTACTCTGCTTCAAAGACCTCCTATGCTTGTTCTTGCCATGAGATGCAAGTTATGAAAGTATGTGGTAAGCAAAATAATTTTTATCTTTTTTCTGTCTATCGCAATCCAGACTTAGATGATACTATTTTTGATTGTCTGCTCCTTGCCATGGCCAAGGTACAGGAAAATGACCGGAAAGCCTGCTTTGTATTTATGGGAGACCTCAATGCTCATCATAGGCAATGGCTGTCTTCTGTCTCCCCTACTGACTGTCATGGTATCAGGGCTTTGATTTTGCGTGTGAGTCGGGTTGTGAGCAAGTCATTAGGGAGCCTACCCATTCATCTGGGAACTGCCTTGACTTGGTTTTCACTGATTCCCCTGGAGTCGTTACAAGTGCTGTTGATCCTCCTGTGGGAACTTCTGACCACTGTGCAATTTCTATAACTATCTGTATTGTGCAATCTATTCCTAATATAGCTCATACAAGCAAAGTATTCATCAAATCTCAAGTAGACTGGTGCAATATATTAAATGATATCTCCCGGATCAACTGGCCACTAATATATAAGGAGGTTGAAGCAGTTCGTATTTTGAATGATAAAATTGTTTCAATTATTGATAGACATGTTCCATTCCGTATGATCAGATATCGCACTAAGGACAAAGCCTGGTTTAATGATGACTGTAAGAGGGCTCATATGCAGAAACAAGAAGCCTACAACCTGTGGAAGGGGAGTAGATCTGCCTTTCTATGGGATAATTATGTGCACTACAGAACAGCAGCTCAGAGGGTATATAATAATGCGGAAGTTGAATTCAATACTACCACAAAGGGAACTCTTCAGCGCACAGCAAATTCCCACAAATTCTGGACCACTCTCAAGTCTGCTCTTTTTGGGAATGATTCATCTATGCCACCCCTTCTTAAACCTGATGGTTCCATTACCCATAGTCCTGAAGAAAAGGCAACACTGTTGGCTGATGTTTTTGATAATAAACAAAGTAATGAGAATCTAACTCTACCTGACACTTGTTTCCCTGAACCAAGGTTAAACAAGATTGCTTTCCGTTCAAGTGAAGTAAAACAGTTACTTCTTGATCTGGATGCTTATGGTGGTACTGACCCAAATGGTATATTCCCTTTATTCTTTAAGAAAACTGCAGAGTATTTGGCTCCCAAGCTTTCCGTTATTCTTCGGAAGCTGGCGAGGAGTGGTAGTTTTTGCGAATGTTGGAGAATTGGTAACATCATTCCATTATGTAAAAGTGCAAGTGGTAGTTTTAACCCTACTGAATATAGGCCCATTTCTATAACTCCTGTTCTATCTAAGATTTTTGAACGTTTACTAGCTAAACGTTTAAGTACATTTGCCGAGCTTAATCGTCTGTTTCCCTTTTTACAGTTTGGATTTCGTAAGGGTCTGAGCACTTGTGATGCACTTCTCACTGTCTCCACCATTGTCCAAAAATCATTAGACTCTGGTCAAGAAGTTCGCTTAGTTGGCCTGGATTTCAGTGCCGCATTTGACCGTGTCAATCATAAGGCCCTGATATTTAAGTTGAAGCAGTTGGGAGTAGGTGGTGTATTTTTAAATATTATTGAACAATTTTTAACAAATCGACATCAAAAGGTTTATGTTGACAATAATTTTAGTGATGAGAGAGAGGTGCTATCTGGTGTACCACAAGGCAGTGTTCTTGGTCCTCTACTGTTTATATTATATACCCATGATATGTGGTTTGGACTGGAAAATAGACTTATAGCCTATGCTGATGATGCTACTCTAATAGCCCCAGTCCCATCTCCTGAGTTGAGAGCATCGGTTGCAGAGTCTTTAAATAGAGATCTGGCTAAGATAAATGTTTGGTGCACTTCATGGGGCATGAAGTTAAATGCAAAGAAAACCCAGAGTATGATTGTTAGCAGATCCAGAACACTAGATCCTCCCCATCCAGATCTTTTAATAAATATAATAAATAACATTCCCATCTCCATATGTGATTCTTTTAAGTTGCTTGGAGTTATGCTTGACTCTAGGTTTACTTTTGAGAATCACATTCGATCTATTTCCTCCTCTATTGCTCAAAAAATTGGCATTTTGAGGAAATCTTACAAAGTATTTGGAGAGCAGACTGTTCTTAAAAATTGTTTTAATGCTTTTATTCTTCCGTGTTTTGAATATTGCGCCCCTGTTTGGAGTTCGGCAGCCAACTCTTATCTTAATTTATTAGATAAAAATTTGAGAGCAATAAAATTTTTAATTCCTGACCTCAAAGTTGATCTGTGGCACAGGCGAGCAATAAGCTCCTTATGCATCTTATATAAAATTTTTAACAATGCAGATCATCCACTGCATCACGATCTGCCCAATTTATATGCCCCTCAACGAGTTACCAGAGGTGTACTAAATGCCAATAGTAGGGCCTTTACGCCTATGAGATTCAACACAACACAGTTTTCAAGAAGTTTCATTCCTAACACAACTAAACTGTGGAATGAACTTCCTAGTGTTGTTGTTGAGTCCTTGGAACTTCAGAAATTTAAAGTGGGTGCTAATACATTTTTAATTAACAGAAACTTATAACTTTAATATTTTATTCATTATCCACACATATATAATATTATAATATTTTTAACATTATAGCATTTAATTTTTTTATTTTTTTTATTTATTTTTTTTTTTTTTTATTTTCTATTTATTTATTATGTTTTTCTTAATCTTTGTTTCGTTTTTTCCATACCAGGTTTCTTTCCCCACTGGGGCCCTTGGGCTTATAGCTATTTGCTCTTCCAGTTGGGGTTGTGGCTTGGAACTTTAATAATAATAATAATAAAGGCTAGTAATCTAGTGTCCTCCTCACGCATCTTTCGGAGTTTGATCTCCAAATTGATTGGAATAGAGCAGGATTTATTTCTAACAAAAGTAATTTTGTCAAAAGAAATATTGTAAAATCGGCCCACAAAAGAAAATAACTTTAACCTCAGTACAGGAATGTTCAAATTAGACAACTTCATCACTGAAACATTTGAGAAAAAAAATTATGTTAAAATATAACCCAATTTTAATACAAATAAATTAAAATATTATGCAAGCGATATAATAAATCGTAACTTTGAATCACTATTGTTTATATGCAGATACATATTTCTGTTCTATTTATACCTAATTACATATTGTAGAGTTGTTATTAATTTTTATTAAGTTTTTAAGTTTTTTTCTCAACAATTATTCATACTACGATCGTCTTTCATTTCTCACGATTGTCTTTTATTTTAAAATTCGACTCTTTTCTCGTTATTGTTTGCTTATTTCGCCATTTTTACCCGTCATTTTGCTTGAAAATGTTTTAATAAACGAAAGCGCTCGGAACTCTGTATGTTTCCTGTTACCTTAAATTTTTTTGGCCATATATATATATATATATATATATATGGTTAAAAATCACGAGAGGTAACACGTGAATAAGTATAAATTATGGTTGTATATCCTACTGCATCAAAAATTAGGGTCAGTAAGATAGGTGTATTTAAATATTTATTATAGAAGTTTAACAAAACGTTGAGACTAAATACGAGGGTAATCCCCAAAATAAGGTCTTTAATGCGCTAGGGACGCAGGGAAACTGCTCGTGCGGCCTTTGGCAACACTGTTGTATTTGATACGCATACACCTGCGCGCGCCTCGCTGCCACGCTCAGTCTAGGCTTGGCAGCCGTTTGTGATGAAGTTTCCGATTGACGCTACCGCCAAGTGCTAAATTCGCACAATTATTCGGTTTTTGAACGCAAAAGGCATTAAACCGATTGAAATTCATCGCTAATTAACAGAAGTGCATGGCGAGTCGTGCATGGATGCCCAAACGTCCGCAACTGGTGTAGGTAGTTTGCAGCTGGTCGTACTGAAATTCACGAGCCAGAAAGAAGCTGGCGACCATCAATTTCGTAAGTTATGAGGAAATAAACAAACTATCTTCCAAATTGCAGCTGCCAAAAGTTAAAGGTCACTTAAAAAAAATGAATTACCAACCGAGGTATTTGTGTTTAGGAGACTGTTGATTGGCTAACGGATACTTCATATGATCATACATTATTGGAACATTCATCTGTCAACATGGCGGCTTGTGAGAGACGACCAGTGTCCTGTGATGAAAAACAAAGGATTGTGTGCCTTCACCAAAAGGGCAAGTTAAAATTGTGATAGCAACTACTGTAGGAAGGCCTAGAAGTGTTATGCAGCGAATTTTAGCTCGTTTAAGTCATCAGGATTGACAGATGCTAAACCCCAAACCGGTAGACCTCGTAAAACGTCACTATGAAAGGATCGTATTATGGTTAGAATGTCACTGAAGGGTAGGTTTAAGAGTACTGCTGAGATATCCCACGAGTTCAGCTCCACCTCAAATGTGAACGTATCGCGCAAAACAGTTTCCCGGAGGTTACGAGGTTCTGAATTGCTTGCTTGGGCACCGGCAAATAAACCTCTGATCTCCAAGAAGAATCAAAGAGCACGGCTTCGTTAAGCTCGCAAACATGTCGTTTGGACAGTTGAACAGTGGGCGCAGTTCATTTTAGCGATAAATCGAAGTTTTATGTGATTGGTTCCGATGGCGGGATGTACGTCCGACGAAGATGTGGGGAAAGGTTATCTCGTACATGTGTGAAGAATACAATGAAATATGGAGGAGGCAGTGTAATGATATTGGAAATGATCTCTGCTGCTGGTCCTGGTCCACTTATTCGCCTACAAGGGACTGTCAATGCTTAAATCTACAAGCAGATTCTTAGACAGCATGCCCTTCCACATCTCCGATCCTCGTCAGTGCAACCTCCTATCTTCGTGCAGGACAACGCTGCCTGCTACACTGGAGAGAGTTAAAGATCTTTTGAGGGATAAAAGGGTCGATCACATGGACTGGCCACCTCAAAGTCCCTACTTCAACCCTATAGAAAACGTTTGGAAGATTATTGGAGATGGGATGCGAAGGAGAAATCCAAAGAACCAAGATGAACTCTGTGAATTATTAAAAAACGAATGGACCAATACTACCCTATCATTTTGTAAGAAATTAATTCAGTCCTGTGGTAACAGATGTCGGTAGGTCATTGATAGTAAAAGGATGTTCACAAAATATTAATAGTAAAGGTTTCATTTTTGTTCTTGTTCCATTTTACATTGTTTTCTAATTGACCCTTAACCTTTGATCGCTGAAATTTGGAAGATAGTTTGTTTATTTCCTCTTAACATACGAAATATTTAATCCATTCACTTGAAATTTTCACGAAAGTTAGATATTAGATATATCTAAATATGTGTATGATATATAGTCTTAACGTTTTGTTAAACTTCTAGAATAAATATTTAAATACATTTGTTCTTACTGAGCCTTATATTATGGCCGCTAGTGCATATTATTTAAGTGAAAAATAACGTACATGTCAATGCGGTTAAGATTTCTTTAATCTACTAGCAAAGATTTGAATAAGCCAAATTTTGTGACCATAAAAATTTATGCTTCTATGAAACATGATATTAAAATGATTTCAGTTGTACGCTATTTTGTACCAGAGGAAGGTGCTAAGTTTAAAAACTTTTACACTTTAAATCTGTTCCTGGCGAAACATCTGGAATATTGACACTTTGTTTTCAGTTAGTAAAGACCAATAAATTCTAAAAAAAAATTGCTGGATGTTGTGGGGATAACTGTAACACAAATTTAGAGGTGTAAAACGTAAAGACGTAAATAACGTACAGCCGGTAAAAAAAATGGGAATAAATATTGTAGGTGTTGGCTGTGCTGCTCATATTATCCACAATTGGCTCCAATCTTCTGTTGACGTACTACCTATTGAAGTAGAAGCTCTTCTAATAAGGTTGCCAGATTTTTAAATGTAAATAAAACAAGTTGTGTGTGATCTATGCACTCAGCTTATTTTAAATTTGAAAGTACATTTATGACATTAAGTGTGGAATATGAGGTCGTTCAAATGTCCGCCGCAGCCTCGCTTGGTGGAACGTATTCGGGAGGTCCAATTTTCGGTGACTTTGTCGCATAAATCTGGCTGAATTTGCTGGATGGTGTTCGTTATGTTGACTTTGGGGACATCAACTGTTGGCGGATTATTCGCATAGACCTGCGATTTAAGGTAGCCCCAAAGAAAGTAGTCTAATGGTGTTAAATCGCATGATCTCGGTGGCTAGTTGACGTCGTCGCCGCGCGAGATGACCCTGCCCTGAAATCGCTGGTGCAAAATGTCTATCGTGGCGTGCGCAGTGTGGCACGCAGCGCCGTTCTGTTGGAACCACATGACGTCAGTATCCATATCAGGCATATAATCCAGTTGAGGCCACAAGAAATTGCTTATCATCGATCTGTAGGTCTCGCCGTTGACGGCTATGGCAATCCCATCTTCGTTCTCAAAAAAATACGAACCAATGATTCCATTAGACGAAAATCCGCACCAAACAGTGACTTTGTTGGGATGCAATTGGTGCTGGTGTATCTCATGGGGATTGTTTTAGTCCCAAATCCGACAATTTTGCTTGTTCACAAATCCATTAATCCAAAAATGGGCCTCGTCGCTGAAGATGATTTTTGGGGGGAAATTTGGGGGAACTTCCAACTGCTCTAGAGCCCAATCAGCGAACACATGGCGTTGTCTATGGTCGTTTACCTTAATTTCTCCTCTCAAGAACATGTCCCGTGATGCTAAAAAACTATTTGAGAATGACTGTATTCTTGTTTCATTCATGGACAGCTAAATCTCTTCGATAAAGTAATCTTGTCTATGGAGAAAACCAAAGCGACTGGCTTTGCCATTCTTATTGATTGAAAAAGATTGAAAACAAATTTCGAAGGCGGGAAATTAAATTTCTACCCCAATAAGCAAAGACTGTATTCAGGGGTCGTGATCAGAATGTAAATATCAATGCTACTACACTCATGCAAGAATTTATAATTTTGTATGATCGCTGCCTTAAAGTCCTTTGTTTGGATAAATAATACAAACATTGCCTGGTCTTAAATCGAAACCTTATACTGGTAAAATTAACGAAACTATCGGAATTATTCTAATAAATTTACACGACCTTTTTGATAACGTAGCGGTTGCTAAGGCATTTTGGGTTTCAAAGTCTGAATTTTGGTAAGCTGAAAAGTTCGCTTGCAAGGAGAAATGAACTCAAATGTTTAATTATTTGAAGGACCAGACTATTTCTCTCTACAACCTCAGCCGTTTTGTTTGTCATCTTTTATATCTGTCGGGTACATCGACTCCAGTTGAAATGGCATTTTCCATTATCAACAATATGTGGCCGCAGGAAAGAGGCCGGATGACTGAATTAACCGTAAAGGCTTTACTCTTTACAAACTGAATAATACACGGACTTATAGTGAATTATTTATTAATACCTATCGATATTGTATTAGTATTTATCGTGAAAGAGAATCTAAAAATATGCATAAAACGGTGTGCATATATACCAACATTTAAATCTTGTCCCGGTTTTGCGTTCTGAAAATATGGTACGAATATCTCTCTCTCTCTCTCTCTCTCTTTCTCTCTCTCTCTCTCTCTCTCTCTCTCTCTCTCTCTCTCTCTCTCTATATATATATATATATATATATATATATATATATATATATATATATATATATATATATATCTATATATATCAAAATTAGTTAATAATGGATAATAATAATAATGCAATGAATATTAAATTGCCTTGAATTATATGAGAATAATTTGATAAGTTCAAACAAAATTGTTCCGTAGTCCGTTAATACACATTTTGTATTGAACCCATTAAGAAACCAAGCTACGACACATTTTGTGCTGCGTAACACTTATAGGGTGCTTGTTTGAAAACATACAACGTGTAGGTTTTCTCCCCGGATCTTTTATCTTATTTGGCAAATCGATCGCATTCCTTAAGGTAAAAGACACCTGGGTTCTCTTCTCTCCTTTAATTTGCTAATTTGGTGAGTTTGGAGTTCAAAGTCGAAGAAGTAGCCATTGTCTTGCTACCTAATGCTCCTTGAATCGGAAAGCCCCCGCGTTGGGGCTATGGGGCTAAACCCCCCCTCAAAAAGATATATATATATTGTGATAGAACGGGTTGAGGCCGCGTTAATTTCAACCCCTATCACATATTATTTAAAACCACGATGTTCCCACGTGCATCTTCGCTTTGAAGCTTCGCGCCTTATCGCAGCCACCTGAGTCAATGTTTAAACAAGGAGGTTTATCTTCCCCCGCTCGCCCCCACACGCCGACCTCGCCAGATTGAGTTAGGCTTATGGGCAGATAAGGCATTGTTCCCAGGCTCGGCTGTGCATTTCCTCGAAGCTCCCACTCCATTGTCCCCCCACGCCAAGGGAGTGTCTCGACTATTTAGATGGAAACTTTACCACTAAGATCAGATTGGAGATCCAGATTTTCGTCGCGAAACATCACCCCGACTCTCTCTCACTTTGTGCGCCAAGGGACCTCGACCTCGAGATTCACCATCACTTGTCCAGAAGGAGGACAATATCCCTTGAGCGCCAAGGTTCGAGCCTTTCGTGACGCCAAGTCCACAAGGCTTCCCCCTCGTTGTTCAGAAAGAGAACAACGTTAGAACAGCCATTGTTCGTTCGAGCCCGTTGACCAGAAACGGTTTTCACCCCTTCCCCAGTTGTTCAGAAGAAAACAACGTAGAACAGCCATTGTTCTTTTGATCCCGTTCGCCAAGAAGCGGTTCTCACCATCCTCCCTTGCTGTTCAGAAGAGAACAACATTAGAACAGCCATTGTTCTTTTGAGCCCGTTCGCCAAGAAGCGGTTCTTACCCTTCCCTCATGTTGTTCAGAAGAGAACAACATTAGAACAGCAATTGTTCTTGAGCCCGTAGACAAGAGACGGGTCTCACCCCCCCCCTGTTGTTCAGAAGAGAACAACGTAGAACAGCCATTGTTCTTCAAGCCGTTCGTCGAGAAACGGTTCTCATTCCCAAGACGCCACGTCAGGATCCTTTTATCCCCCCCCCCCTTCAGCTGGAACTCGCCAGCGGACCGAAAATTCCTTCACGTTGACTTCCTCTGCACCACTAGTATAAAATTACGTGAGCCGAACGTTACCTTTGAGTATTTAACCCTTTTGTCAATTCTATCCTGTGCTTTAAATGGTTTAGCAAACCATCCCATCTCTTTAACTTTATATTTGTTTTACCTTTTTAAATCTTTTAATTCTCGGAATTAGCCCGAGCACCCACGACCTTTCCATTCTCTGTTTATGTCAATATTTTCCGTTTTGTGTATTGTTGATAGTTATTATTAATAAAACTCTATTTTATTAATGATAGCAATATTATTATCCTTGAGCTCAGTTCCACTTCTTAAGCATATCGAAGATACATAATATCGGCCCGCCAGACATCCACGCACTCTAAAGATAATTAAAGAAGTTCCCTCAATGAATAGTTATATATGGTATATCGTCGAGAGTCCATTCTACGACATATATATATATATATATATATATATATATATATATATATATATATATATATATATATATATATATAAATATATATATATATATATATATATATATATATATATATATATATATATATATATATGATGAAAATTAATGCAATATCGCAAGAAAAGATAAGGAAATAAAACACATTAAATTGTCTTCGCAGAATGTGGTTTATTTCCTCATATATATATATATATATATATATATATATATATATATATATATGAAAAAAATAAACATAAAGCAGACAGGAAAGGCGATAGAGTAGAGAGTCTAGAATTAATTCTGTCCCTTTTTGGAATCAAACTATAATGTCAGAAGCGCAAAATTACTTAGCAATTTACTACTGCACACAAAGAACATTGAGGGCGAAAACCTTTTAAAAAGAGTCAAAATAAATCTGAAAATTGAATCTGTTTGATTACTCTGTGGAATTACTGTATGCAAATGATGCCTTTGAGTTGAAACTCTGGAATATTCGAGTCAGTATAGACTGTAAACTAGAACATGGAAGGGAAGGTATTATCATACCAGACTTCTGGGAAAGTATTAAATTGTAAATACAAATTTTACCACAAAATACTATTGCTAATTCCAATTTATGACGATTTCATAAAACATGTGAATAAATACATATATGTATGCCATACACGTAGGATATCACAAGTGTTCCAATAAATTCACTCGGCTATGGCGCTCACTCGCTTCGTGAAATCAATACGCGAGATTTTCTCTCAAGTTCTCTCTCGACTACAACACTCACTCTCACAATCAAAGCTAATAAGAAATTCAGACATGTACGGATGACATTGGATACCTCGAGTCGCAGATCATCTACTTTAATTCTTATGGAAAGCTTGAAACACGTGTAATGTAGTGCCAAGGATTTTAGTTTGTTTCAGCAAATGATAAATTATGGGAGATTATCCTTCATTAGAGGATTTAACGAGCTTTACCTAATAGAGAATATTAAGTGGATGATATAGCAGCGCCTAGTATAAAAAAATGTGAGATTAAACTGAGAATAATGATTTAGAGAGATTAATTTGTTCCACAGGAATTTTATGGCTATAAAATGGGGACCTGTTGCTTACGAAGGCTCCCTTATTGAGTAAAATTGGACGTTCAAGGCAAATTTTTGGGTCTTTTTAGGCGTCCGTAGAGAATAATAAAATGTTTACTATATATGGTCAGTTAATCTCGTTTATAAGGATAGAAATAGCCTCAACACATTAAGGTTATTTTTAAATACTAAAATGGACCTGAGTAGTTGCTACATTCCGTTAATTAGCAAAACCTATGTTAAAATAGCTATAAAACTTAAATATAAGAAAAAAATATAGACAAATGAAATTTCTTCTTGTATTCCGAGAATCTTGTCACTGTAATGCGCGACCCAGAAGTCTAAATCAGCCTGTATAAATTCAATAAAATTAAAATATAAGCGGATAACTTTAAAATATTTAATAGAAATTAATACTAGTTCAAGTTAGGAGCTTTGTTTTAAAATGTAATACAAATTAATGTTAGTTCAAGAGCTTAGTTTTAATATTTATTAGAAATTAATGCTGCTTCAAATTTAGACCTTTATTTAATATCTAGGTAGTAGGAATTAAATTTATTTAAGTTTAGAGCTTCGTTTTAATATTTCTTAGAAATTAATTTTACTTTTCAAGTTAAAGCTTTGCGTTAATATTTAGTAGAAATCAATGTTACTCGAAGTTAAGACGTATAAATTTACTTCAAGATCTAGTAGAAATTAAATTTACTTCAGGTTAAAAACTTTGTTTTAATATTATTAGAAATTAATGTTACTTCAAGTTAAGAGATTCGTTTTAATATTTATTAGAAATTAATGTCATTTTATGTTACAAGATTCATTTTAATATTAATTACAAATCAATTATACCTCGAGTTAAGACCTTTTATTTACGCACTCTGTATTCACCAAAAGCAGTTGATGTCGTTTGAGTCTTAAAACGATTCTATGCCTCGGAAAATAATATTAAATTCCTAGAGAATTTACAGCGAAAACCGACGAAATCATCTCCTGCAGAAACTTTGCACGGAGAGATTAGTAAAGAAAGTGGTGAAGGTAAAAGAGATGAAAATAAGTGAAAGATATACAGTCTTAGATCTTCCTTCAGGGGCTGTGGACGGAAGAGCACAAAAAATCCTCTAAATGTCAATCGCAGCAAAGTTTGAATGCCAGCGCAGTATGTGCGATTTGAGGGGGAGGGGTGACTCCAAAATTTATATTAATTTAATAGCATTTTATTTCCCTTTAGTTAAAATAGTAATAAATTTTTTATATTTTTAAGTTTTTAGAAGTTTAGAAAGGCATTTGTTATAGTAATTTTCCGTAAGCAAAACTTTATTATTTATTTTACAGCCTTTTATAGAGTAGCATTCATTGAACTATCGTGTTTTTTAACTACTCATCTAGACTCCTTTAACATTAGAATTAGAGACTTTGATATCTTGGCACTTGTTAGTAAATGGATCTAAGAAAAATCCCGCATTGAGATCGGATTTGAGCCATGATCTAGGAAAGGGAAGATCATGGAAGATTCGTTAATCACGTCGCTGTGCACAAATTATAGAAAATTGATAGGCAGTGATGTCTTAGCGGAGGCTTTGCAAAATCGGAGAGACAATAAACAGGAGAGTAATACTAAGTGTGAGAGTGGCTGAGAGTGAGTAGAAGTCGCTGAAAGAGGCTGATAGTAGCTTAGAAAGTCTGAAATTGGCTGAAAAATCAACAATACTCCACTTTTCGTAAATACCCCCCAAAATGAAAAATACACGGTAAAGGGTGTAAAGAATATGAAGAAAGAAGAAAAGTGTAATTCAAGGTTAACAAGCTGAGTTAATTGTGGAAAGAATAGAAAGTAAAGATGGAGGAAATCAAAAAGAATTAAAGTCTAGTAATAGCGAAAAAGAAAAATCATACCAGCCAATCCACCAAACTACATCGTCCTCCTACGGTACATAAGCAGAAAGGGTGGGCCTCGAACAAGTTCTCACAAACAACATCAAAAGACGAGCAGGAGCCTTAAATTTGAGCCTCTCGAAAATAGAAAAGGACTCGAATATCGTCGAGGACAGAAGCCGATGGCGCGAAGGAGATCAAAGGAGACGTCAAATCGAAAAGGAATCGGGACGTCGCCGAAGTAGGATTGGATCTTGAGCTAATATAGGAATATTGTTTTTTAAATGGGATTACATTACGAGCTTCTTCAAAGGCTAAGGAAAGAGAGACTAATGTACACAAATATATGGTTTATAAATCGAGAGTAATGGAAGCGAAAGTTGTTGTTTTTTTACATAAATCGAAAACCACCGAAAGCATCTCGGGCAGGTTTGTTTCCTAAATCTATAAAGAAAAGGGTAAGGATGAAGGAAGTGAAAAACATGTGTAAGATCCTCCTACAGGCATCATTAACCTCGAGAGGATCCCCTCTGTGGTTATTAGGGCATGAAGGCACGCAATCCTGCAGATGTCATCTTTAGCATGGCTTTTATGCTATCCCTGCCCCTCCAATGCGAAGAGAGTAATACAAAAGAAAGATAGGGGCAATATAGAGTAAAAATGCTGGTTCATAAATAGAACCTTAACAAACACGTCTGAAATGTATTCCATAATGTACCTCTACGTGTGGTTTAATAAACATATATTAACAAGCGTCCTCGATTCTGTCTCGCCAATCCCATCTCAATGAAGCGGAATTGTGGGAGCGACTGAAACAGAAGCAAAATAAATGTGACGCTGATGTCATCGAGAAATTTCCTCCTAAGCCAATGCTCAGCCTTAGCGGGTCCTACCGCTTTGATATGCGTCAGGCGTCGATCAAAGAAGCTGTAAACCTTAGCCTTATGTGGGTCAAAGCAAGGAAGATGCTATTAAAGTTGTGGAAACAACAAAAGGGCCGGAATTCTCATACAACTGGGAATTGGTGAGGGTTACGGGCGGGCAGTTCGAGATGAAGAGGGATCTGTTAGCCTTCATTTAGTAAAGTCTTTATTCCCATTAAATAAGTCCGATCCAGAGGATTATAATTCACGGTGTTCAGTATTAAGTGAATCATTTTAACGAGTGCATGAATTTATCGGAGCCTTTCAATAAACTTATTCCACGAGAATATATCACCACCTACTTCTAAATAACCCCTTATTGTTCACATTGTTCTTTCCTATCCATCCATTCTTTTATTACATACTCTAAATTTCTAAACAATACATTATTGTTGCCATTGCCCTCATTTTCCATTTAATCCCTTATTTGTTTATTTTTCTTTCAATCTAAATGTTTATTGTTTCCATTGATCTCAAATTATAAACAATCCGTAATTTCTTTGCACTACAACATAGTCTAAATTTCTAAACACACTAATTTGTTTACGTTGCTCTCAATTTCTAGACAATTCATTATTTGTTTACATTGCTTTCAATTTCGAACCAATCCTTTATCTATTTTTATTATCCTCCATTTATAACCAACTACCATAGATACCCGGCGTTGCCCGGGCTAAAAAGTCCTGGCGCAAATAAATACAAATGCATACTGATTGAAATTCTTATATTGGGACACAAAAATATCTTTACTTTCGGATTATTATTATTGTTTGTGAGGTGAAGGCAGAATCAGAAAATTTATGCACTCTCCCTATTATATAATATCATATAATACCATATATTATAATATACTATCATAAAATATCATATTATATGATATCATATAAGATATTTACAATCATTAAACGTTTCACCGCGCCTACCCGGCAGTTTACGCGCACGCGTGAATGAGCGAACAAAGTTGTGGCCGCAGAAACAGCTTGAGCGTCTTAAAGATAAGGATCATTTATTTGTTTAGATTAGCCTCAAATTCTATATAATCCCTAATCTGTTTATAATGTTCTCATTCTCTAAACAATCTGCATTCGTTAACTTTCGATTGCTAAATAATCCCTAATTTGTTAACTCTAGATTACTAACCAAACCTTACTTTATAGACCGGGTATTTCAAAAGTCCTGTTACACTCGTTACGACGCTCTCAACAAAGGACACAATGATAGTTTGGATGCAGTTGGACACGTTTTAATTGTTTTAACATATAAATATGTGTTTATGTTGGAATATTTATCAATGTGGCCGCCCTCTGTGGCGAGCACGCACTCCAGGCGAGACCTGAAGGCCGCGCATACGTTGTGGACGAAGTCCTCCCTCACGATCGCCCACACGTGTTTGACGAAAGACTTCAGTTCGTCGACGTTGCTGCGGTGGACCTTTCAGGCCTTGCCATCGAGATGAGCTGTATTCGAAGGGATTGAGGCCGGGAGACTGCGGCAGCCCAAAGTCTCTTGACCAGAAGTTCATGTTCCACCCCAACCTCTCTTGCACGGTCTTGGCCGTGTGGGCCGGGGCACCGTCCTGCTGAAAGAGGTACTCCGCCTTGTTCGTGATCTTTCTCAGCCAGGGCAGATCTTTCGTGTCCAAGATGTCCCTTTAATCGGCCACGAGCCACTGGCGGCATCTTCTCGCCATTCAAAGCCACGACGCCGAGCATCATTAGGAAGGTTGGTTGCTTGGCCGTGGGCAGAACGACGGTGGGGTAGATTTCGGACATCCTGCCCGAAATCTACCCCACCGTCGTTCTGCTTTTGTTGATGATCTAACTTTTTCATCAGAGAAAAATGAGAATTTGATTGCCATGACTCACCAAGTCGTTGAGAAAGCGATGACAGCGTTACCGACGTTGTTCTCGCATTCGGTACTCCAAGCTCTTGCCGCCCTCCTCCTTGAGGGCCCTGGACACCGTCCGTGGCCACCGAGATGTTCTTCGCGAGATTCGGTCAACTTTCGAAGGCCTTTCTCTCGCAGCCAAACGTTCGACAACTCGAGGTCTGCCTGAACGAGATCTATCTTTGAGGTCTTCCCCATTCTTGAGCGTCTCGGTGACTCTGTGGACGGTCATCCAGTTGCTGTCGAGCCGCTTGGCGATCTCGGACTTGTTGTGGCCCGTGTGCAGGAGAGCAGAAATCTCTATTATTTTCTCTTCCATCTCGACACTCTTGTTGTACACAATGGAAAAGAAGTTTTAATGACAAGTGCTGGAAAAGTAGAACTTTATGTTTGTTTGACAGAACTTTTTCTATCACACGTAAATCTCTCGAAAGATAAAAAAAATGAGTGCAAGAGAACTTTTGCAAAAGCTGGTAACTGGCTATCTCAAAGTAATCCATTATTTGTCTAAATTACTTTTAATTTTTAAACAATCCTAAGTTCGAGTTTTTGAGTGACGTTGTACTATTTCTTATCAAGGCTTCATTATTATTCTCGATATCTTTAATAATCCTTTTTTTTCTTCTCTGCCGCTTTGCATCTTGTACCTTGCAAATCGAGTCATGTATTTCAATATATACGCACTGAATAAAACCCCCCCAAATTTCTGTGTATATTTTCACCCGTTTTACCTTAATGGAAGATGGTAAACAAGATTCTTTTTACTTTTTTAGTACAACTACTCACAATCCAACTGGTTAAGGGCATAGAGCTGTGTGGTGATACAACCCCTTATATAAAGCGCTTATAAAACCTCATTTGTAGTATGCGGTGCAACTCTGCACAGTGCAATGTTCGAATGCGTCCATCAACGGAATTAATTCCTAAACTTAAAAATATATCGCACAAATATTGACAGAGGCACCTCTATTTACTTTCTTTAGGAGATCGGCATCATTTGCACGGCCAACTTTTTGAAATATTTAAAATACTAAACTAGTTTACGAATAAAAATTATGACTTAATACTAGAGCGACATAGCCGAACAGCCCCTAGAAATAACAATTTCAAGATAGTAAACAAAAAGATTTAATAATGCGATAGCCAAAAAAATATTTTCTTATAAAATCACATAAACTTGGAATACTATAACTTGGAATGATGTTAAAAGTGGCACAGTAAATATTTTAAAAATAAAATCGATAAATATTACTTTATAACATAAATTTAGAGGAACAAAAGTTGTGAAACTAATACTTTATATCCTCTCGTCTTCTTACCTGTCCACCTCCTTTTCTTTTCTATGAATTAACCTCGAGTTTATCTTAGTCTTTAATGGTTCGTAATTATGAAATATTTAGAGATAATTTTAAATTGACCTAAGAAAATAGTATAGCCAACAAGGGCATTTTTATTACATAAATACTGGTTGGAAATCAAAAGAAGTGAGAAACTGAAACAAACGTTTAAAAATGGAAACTGTATAAGTAATAAACCGGGAAAAAATTGAGAAAACAAGAAAGCTAAAAAACTGAATAAAAAATTGAACCGTAATAACTAAAGAGAGCGAAACTGAAAAAAATTGAAAAGTTCCTCAAATTAACAAACAATAAAAACGAAAAAAAAATTGAGGAGCCGAAAAAAAATGAAAAACACCATAAGCTGAAAAACCTGACAACCGGAGGACCTGAAAAACTGGGGAACAGAAAAAAATGAAAAGTGGAAAGCTAAAAAATATAAAAAGGGAGGTCTGATAAAGTGAAAAGGAAGATAGAAAAAATGAGAAAACTAAAATAAAAATGAAAATGGAACCTACCACCAAATTAAAAACCTTAGAACTAAAGCCTCATAAAGACAAGAAAAACTGGAAAGCGAAAAAAATAAAATTAAAAATCCGAAAAAAGTTATAAGTGGAAAAAGTAAAAAGTCTTGGGGCTCGAATCATATGAAATCGGGCAACATGTAAGCCAATGCTCCAGGAGAGGCCAGGACTCATTGAGGGGTATGAAAATCAGTAGTCAAAAAACAAATACTTACCTGGAAAAAATGTGGAAATTACATGGAAAAACAACCTGTGACTTACCAGGAAAAGTCAAAACTACGGGCTAATCCCCCCAATAAACAACAACCAGGGACTTACTTGGAAAAACCACCAGGAGTTTAACTGTAAAAAAAAACAGGGACGTACCTGGAAAACAACTGGGAATTTACTTGGAAAAACACCCAGGGGTTTGCAAGTAAAAAACAACCATGGACGTAGTGGTAAAAAAAACAACCCGGAGCTCACCTAAAAAATCAACCAAGGACTTACATGAAAAGACAAGTAGGGGCATACCTTCCCCCAAAACAACAACAACCAGGGACTTACTTGAAAAAAAACCAGGAGCTTACTTAAAAAGTCAATCAGGGACTTACCTGGAAAAACAACCAGGGGCTTACAGTTAAAAAAACAACCAGGAACTTACCTGTTAAAACAACCAGAATTTTACATAAAAAACAACCATTGACTTACTGGTATAAAACAATGAGGAGCTCATCTAAAAAATCCCATATGGACTTACCTGGAAAAACAACCAGGGGCTTACAGATAAAAAACAACCAGGAACTTACCTGTTAAAACAACCAGAAGTTTACGTAAAAAATCTCCCATGGACTTAATGGTATAAAACAATGAGGAGCTCACCTAAAATATCCCCCATGGACTTACTGGTATAAAACAACCAGGAGCTCGCCTAAAAAATCCGCCATGGACTTACTGGTATAAAAAAACAGGAGCTCGCCTAAAAAATCCCCCATGGACTTACTAGTATAAAAAAACAGGAGCTCGCCTAAAAAATCCCCCATGGACTTACTTGTATAAAAAAACAGGAGCTCGCCTAAAAAATCCCCCATGGACTTACTGGTATAAAACAAACAGGAGCTCGCCTAAAAAAATCCCCCATGGACTTACTGGTATAAAACAACCAGGAGCTCGCCTAAAAAAATCCCCCATGGACTTACCTGGAAAAACTCGTCCGTGGAGACGCCGAACCATTCTGGAGAGTCCAAAAATTGATGCTGAGAGACGATGTGAAGAGCGCGGCCATTTTGACTGATCACCAGCCTGGAGGGTGAAGAAGGAAACCTTAAGAACAGGCGTCATTAAAGGGGTTCGATTAAGGTTAGCTTAGGGTTAGGGAAAGTGTTAAGGTAACCTTTAGGTGTGAATTTATCCTTTTAACCTTTTACCTAGGAATTTTGAGGCTTTTCAATGGATTGGAATTTGAGGCAGAAGTTTTTCAATTCAAATTGACTCATTTTTAATTCATTAATTCTAAACTTACTTTAAAGATTAATCCAAATTTTCGTTTTTTATTAATCCAAAATTTACTTCTTTATTTCGTTAATTGAACATTTACTTTTTTTTATTAATCCAAAAAATACTTTCTCGTTCGTTAATCGAAAATTTACTTTTTTTAGTAATCCAAAAAATTACTTTTTCCTTCATTAATCCAAAATTGATGCAATTATTTTGTACATTAATTCTTTATTTACTTTTAAAAAAATTAATAAGAAATTTACTTTTAACACATTAACTCAAATTTCCTGTTTTCCTACGTTAATCAAAATCCTAAATTTCGGGGGGGTTTATATCCTAAAACTATTTTTTTCCTACGTTAATCAAAATCCTAAATTTCGGGGGGGTTTATATCCTAAAACTACTTTTTTCCTACGTTAATCAAAATCCTAAATTTCGGGGGGGTTTATATCCTAAAACTACTTTTTTCCTACGTTAATCAAAATCCTAAATTTCAGGGGGGTTTATATCCTAAAACTATTTTTTTCCTACGTTAATCAAAATCCTAAATTTCAGGGGGGTTTATATCCTAAAACTACTTTTTTCCTACGTTAATCAAAATCCTAAATTTCGGGGGGGTTTATATCCTAAAACTATTTTTTTCCTACGTTAATCAAAATCCTAAATTTCAGGGGGGTTTATATCCTAAAACTACTTTTTTCCTACGTTAATCAAAATCCTAAATTTCGGGGGGGTTTATATCCTAAAACTATTTTTTTTCCTACGTTAATCAAAATCCTAAATTTCGGGGGGGTTTATATCCTAAAACTACTTTTTTCCTACGTTAATCAAAATCCTAAATTTCGGGGGGGTTTATATCCTAAAACTACTTTTTTCCTACGTTAATCAAAATCCTAAATTTCGGGGGGGTTTATATCCTAAAACTACTTTTTTCCTACGTTAATCAAAATCCTAAATTTCGGAGGTGGGGGCGGGTATATCCACAACTACTTTTTTTCTACGTTAATCAAAATCCTAAATTTCGGGGGGGGTTTATATCCTAAAACTACTTTTTTCCTACGTTAATCAAAATCCTAAATTTCGGGGGGGGGGGGTTATATCCACAACTACTTTTTTCCTACGTTAATCAAAATCCTAAATTTCGGGGGGGTTTATTTTATATCCTAAAACTACTTTTTTCCTACGTTAATCAAAATCCTAAATTTCGGGGGGGTTTATATCCTAAAACTACTTTTTTCCTACGTTAATCAAAATCCTAAATTTCGGGGGGGGGGGGGAGTTATATCCTAAAACTCCTTTTTTCCTACGTTAATCAAAATCCGAAATTTCCAGGGGGTTTATATCCTAAAACTACTTTTTTCCTACGTTAATCAAAATCCTAAATTTCTTTCTCACATTAAAATTTTATTTTATATTAAAGTTAAATTAAATTTTTATCCTACATTTGTTCAAAATTTCCGTCCTGCAAACAATAATCCTAAATTTATATTTCCTAAATTAATCTCAATTTAACTTTTATTATATTAATTCGAAATAGATTCTGTCGTTCATTATCCAAAAATTGACTTTTTAATAAAGAAAAAACTTAATTCCACTTTTCATCTATCGAAGAAAAATCTCATTTATTTTTAATAAATTAATGCAATAATTATTTTATTATATTTATCGAATATTTAATCTTAATAAATCAACTAGAAATTTGTGTCTTTCTTATATTAATTAAAATTACATTTATTATTCCCCAAATTAATTTTTTAATAAATTGATCCCAAATTTATTTTAATATATTAATCCCAACCATTGAAGGCATTTGCACCAGTGGCAAGTAAGTGACTATCCACCCATCGGCCACTATTCGGACCCCATTTGCAATAGATGTCCCTGGTACGAGACCCAACAAATTAAAATCTTTCATTAACCCCTAAATATGAACTTAGGGGGTCTTTGGACCCCACCATATTAACATCTTTCATTGCCTAAAAAAATAGGTACGGAGGGTGGGGCTGTGGACCCCACTTAAGCGATGTCCCAACACCAGCCGGGCCAAATGGGTAGTTTAAAACCATAACATCAGCCCTCTCCCCATAAAATGTGGGTGCATGGGCAGTGTAGGCAGGTTTGAGAGATTTGCGTGCCCTTACTCTCCTAATCTCTCCCAGTAGTCTCCCCTGATGACCAATCGGGTCAATGCCTTCCCATGCATTTTTACTTCCACCAGATCTACCACTTTCTTTACGAGTCTCTCCCTAGTAAATTATCTTCTCTCCCTAGTAAATTATCTGGCCCAGATGCTCTCGTGGGTTTTCGCTACTTAAATTCAAATAGTAATGATGATTTTTTACGCAAAGGATGTCAGTTTATTGTGAAATTCAACCCGGGAAAATTAATCTTCCAATTAATTAAATTTATCTAACTTACGAAAAATTAAATTCCATATTTTATGGAATAAAATTCTACGAAATTTGAATAAGTAAATGGGTTTTTTTTTCAGGAGGGGGCGGTGAAACTCCTCGACAAAATGGAATCTTCTGTCAGATCGCCTTTTTACAGCTTGAAAACACTTTCACCCTCAAACTTCACCTATTTTGAGCTGACGAATTTTTTTCCGCGAAATTGATCATAAATAACGGCAAAACCTAAAAAAGATGGAGGCAAAATGGGCTTGTAGGACTCTTTGTGTGTGTGTGTGGATTGTGTATGTGTCCTACGTTTGTATTTCTGTGTGTTTCTCTCTATATTTGTATCTCTTAAAATATTTTGCTCTTTTGACTGTTTCATTCTCTCGCGAAGCGGAATGCTACAAGTAGTCTTCGTTTCAACTAGTTCATGGGTCTGAATTCATGGATCTGAAAAGCCCCATGAACTAGATAACTATAATGCACTCTTTACGTAGACTGAAACAAACCTACTAGTACAAGAAAGGAGACCAAAGCCAAGCGAGCAACTACCGGCTCATAAGTCTTACCCGTATATTCGATAAACTACTGGATTTGTTTTTAATTGCCCTCTTTCGTTTGGTGGTTTCCAGAGAGGACGCAATCGCTGAAAACACAAAAGCCCCTCTTTAGGCAAGGTGAATCCAAACCTAAACTAATAAAAACGCGGGAGAAAAAACAACGGCAAAACAGCCACCATTAAATATCTACAAGGCAGGCTCAGGTGCAGGAGGAAGGCCTGCCTCACTGTGTGTCTGATCACGCAGCCAACAATGTAAATAATTAAACACTATGGATGAAACCCGCCGCCTCTAAGAACTCCATCACACCACAGTCCTGTGTGCAGGAGTCCCTCGCAAAGACTCGGGATAGGAGGTAGCGACTCCGTCCGTCACGGCAATGGAAGAATTAGCGTTCATGAAGCCCATCCCTTTCAGAATGGGACATTGAACAAGAATGTGTTGAACAGGCTGTGGGGGGGGGGGGGGCACATTCGTCGCAATAAAGTTGGCAGGTGAGCGTTACATAAGATTCGGAACAGGTGGTAGTGATCCCCCTTATCTAGCGACTGGGACAGATATCACTCAGGAAGCTCCCCCAAAGTGTGTGATTCAACCAAAAGGCGTCTTACCGTCTGGGAGACCAAGCAATCTGAATAGAAAGGTATAAAGGAACGCTACATCCAATGACGGTGCGTCCAGCAATTGTGTCCGATTCGGAACCGACAAAAAATGACCTGAAACCGAGGAGGCATTGGGGCTGGAGAGATAGATCACCCCCCCCCCCCAAAAAAAAAAATCGGGATACAATGCTATGCAATTTTAAATACCCGCGCGACGTTTCCCATCTGTTTTGCCATGCAGCCTGAATGGCTGACATGATTCCTGCTATGTAGCCAGATGGTGGACGAGTACAGTTGCTCTTAAGTGGCTAACATACTTTACCTTGACTTCCTGCAGCCGTTTGCTAAAGTACCCCGCAGGAAGTTTATGGCAAAAATGCGCTTGGTTGAAATAGAAGTAAAGTGGCGAAGTGGATGAAGAATTGGCCTTCGAACTGGTGGCAGAAGATTGTGGTGGTGGCATACGAGGGCATATACTATGAAAGCATAAATATATACCCATTTTAAGTCAAATGTTAAATAAAAGGAAGGAATAACAATAACAAAAGTAGCAATAGTAAAACAACAAGGTCGACAGAGCTAAGTCGCGTGCTCTCAATTATTCAGACTCGTGACTACATGACCTTACGATCTTCAAAACTTTCAAATTCCCGTACTAACCTTGGGAGGATCTTGGCAATTATATCATTCGAAAGAGAATATAAAACAACATAAGGGTTTCAAATCTCGTTAGAATCGACCGAATAGTTATGATGTTATTGCCAAAATACTAATAAAAAGTAAAATGGTTACCATCCGACCGACCAACCGACCTACGAACCGACATAGCAAGTTATCAGAGTCGAGTCCACGCGACTAACAAAGGCATGGCAGAGATCGACAGAAAAGATAGGCTCAGGTTCCTGTGTGGAAGCCTGCCTATCTTATGAACCTAATCGAGCCAACAACAATTTAGAAAAAAGTATGGAGGAGGACAGACTACCCTAAAAATTATCTCCATTACAATCTGGTTTAAGGAACCAGCCTTCAGCACCAGAAACAAGAGGTAACCACTCCGCTCCTCATGGTAATGAGACAATTACTGTACACGAAGCTCCCACATTGTAACTATTTATACCCTGAATTAAGTTTTAAAAATAAAAAAAACATATTAATTACATTTATTGTTTCTATTAAGTGGTAAATAGTTAGTGGCAAAGAGCGCGCATATCTGATGCAACCCTTGTGTGAACCTAAACAGAGCATGTGTGGTACACGTCACACTCACTTGCTAGACTCCACACATGTAATTTCTCTAGCTTTACTTTCTATGTGACGAATTCGTCACATATGGACATAAAGGGCTTAGCTATCTAACCATGGCCCTGTCTCAAACGAGGCTTTCCACAAGGGTCAATGCTCGGCCCTCTCCTATTAGTCATCTACAGCACTGACCTTGATGAAGAAGTATTCTTGATTATAATGAAGAAATAAACTGCAGCTTAAGAGGATCCAGGCAAAAACATCAACAACATCACGGAAAATTAATACCCTTTGTTTCCAGACCATAAAGTTTTTTGTGCAGAAATTTGATACAGTTCTGAGTGAATCATAAAAGGAAATGATATTAATTGCCAAGGTCCTCCTAAGTTTAGCCATGGAATTATTTTGTTTTCGCAATAACATCATAACTATTTGGTAGAATCTAACGAAATTTGAAACCCTTATGTAATTTTACATTTTCTTTCGAAAGGTATAATTGCCAAAGTCATATCAAGGTTAGCCGGGGAATTATTTGTCAATAAAATCATAATCATTCAGCCGATTCTAACGAAATCTGAAACCCTCAGGCTGTTTTACATTCTCTTTCGAATAATATAATTGCCAAGGTCCCCCCAAATTAGCCTGGAATTATTTAGTAATAATATCATAACTATTCAGCCAATTCTAACAAAATTTGAAACCCTTATGTTGGTTTAAATTCTCTATTTGAATGATAAAACTACCAAACTCCTCCCAAGGTTAGTCCGGGAATTACTGAAAGTTTTGAAGGTTGTAAGGTCATAAATCAGAATAAGGGAGAGCGCGCGACTTTTGGTCAGCAGACCTTGTTTTATTGCACTAAAATACCACGTGAAAAATACATTACATTTCGGTACGCCTAATATGTGTGTATGTGAAAAAGGGTAAAGCCCAGAGGGATACATGTACGTCAAAAAGGTTTGGTTCCGCTGATGCAATTAAAACATGAACGTAAGTCTCATGGTGATGTATCTACGTCAAGTAGGTAAGAATGAGAGTGATATATCTAAGTCAAGGAAGTAGGAACGAGGGTGATGTATCTACGTAAATAAGGAAAGAACGAGGGTGATGTATCTACGTAAATAAGGAAAGAACGAGGGTGATGTATCTACGTAAATAAGTAAAGAACGAGGATGATGTGTTTACGTCAAGAAGGTAATAACGAGGGTAATGTATCTACGTCAAGAAGGAAAGAACGATGGTAATGTATCCACGTCAAGAAGGAAAGAACGAAGGTTATGTATCTACGTCAAGTAGGAAAGAACGAGAGTGATTTATACTATATGTACGTCAGAAAAGACTACGCGCACGGTTATTCCAATGCATATGAGTGCGCCTCTCCACAACAAAACCCATCTAATAATTAATTGGTCATTGAAACGTTTATTAACTTTCTCAGAGACTTTAAATTAATACTTACTAAATTACCATCTATTTTCGGTCGGGATCTAATATGAACTATCATTATACGAGTGGTTCCAGTCTCTAAGGTAAGAGGAAATTATATGTTAATTTGGATGAGAGTTTTGTATTCTTATTCTTGAACCGAAATTTTTCCCTACCATCTCTTTCATATCTTTTGCCCATCACTCTGGCGGCGACTATACACAATGCATCTTGTAATTATTTCCATGTCTGTTCTAATTTGTTCATGTAACATTCAACTGTTCTCTCATTACTTTACTTACTTAAACGATTAACTTAGTATATATCATATTTGGGGGTAGACTTGCTAGGATTGGTCACTACAGTGGCGGTTCTGGACTCTGCAGCCACCTGGGCGAAATAGCCTTTCAGCACCCCCCCCCTTTCTGGATGAGATCCAAGTTCTAACATATAAAACTTAAAATTTATAAATAAACATTCCAAAAATTATGTACAAAGCAACTTGTTTATTGAATGTGTGGTCTTAACATATAAAACTACAAAAAGGTGCAATCAATTAAAACAGTAAATATTAAACAAAATAACATCGATATAAAAAAATAGGTTGTATAAATGAATAAAAATACATCAAATAGAGAACGAAATAACTAAATTGCGCAAATATTTCTGTCCATAATACTTCCCCCGGCAATCCATGCCACCCCTGGTAAAGGGCGCCTAGGGCAGCTGCCCGTATTGCCCACACCTGAATCTACCCCTGGTAGTACATATTACTATCGAACTGCGAGATTGTGCAGGTAGTGTGAAACTACAACCTTATTTATATTCTCCTCATCCACTTATTATCAACCGATACAGTGAGTGAGAGTCAAAACAACATTCATCCACGGATGTTTCTTTTAACTCGTCTCGTTTTGAAGATTTTATTCTGTTTTCCATTTTACCTCAAGTTTCCACTGCTATTTGACCTCGTTTTCCTTTAGAACTTAGGTTTTCTTGGCTGTGGCCCACTTCCTTTGATGTTGAATCAACTAACCAAGAGGGTTTTTTTTATGTATTTTGCCCCTCCATCCACTTTTGTCCCGAAAGTTGTTTTTGGCTTCAAAGTTTCCCCGATTTGAGAAATAAAGAATGAAACCGTGACTTTGCATAGGTCTCGGGAGCTATTACGAGTGGCCCGGATCGGCCATGCATTTCCATGGAAGGGCGAGCGAAATAGCAGACACAACTCGTCTAATGTGACGTGAATGCGCCTAAATTGTAACATTAAACCATTAATGTGGGTGATTAAGTTCCACGAAATAAAATAAGAGAGTAAATGCAATTTATTTTTAAACTTTTGACAATGACCATAAAGAGTTTGTCATTTATGGCATTTTAAGAGTATTTTAAATATAAATAATTGTACTAGGGCGGCCAAAAATTTCAGGCACCTGACAATTTTCTTATTACTTGGATATGTCTATGAATATGTTGGTGTAGGTTTACTTGCATGTGTCCATTACATCTGAAAATCAAAGTAAAAATACAAGTTACCTTATAACATTTTTTTTAATATCTAAAATGGCGATGCTATTGAAATATATGAAATTCTGGTATCATTATATGCGGTAACAGTCATTTATGCACCCTGGCCAGAGACCAGGGAATGCAAGAATATTGACTATCGAAAAATGTTGACTCGGAGTCAGTAAAACACTCGGAACCATGGCTCAAAACTGGAGTTGCCACGGTTTCGGACTTCTCTGGTGGGCAAGTATTCCATAAACAGGATATGTAAAAACCCTGAACTTGCGGCCGAAGTTTTAAACAGTTGAAAAGCTTAAAATTAAACATGATAAATATTAACAATAATATAGTTTGTATTCTAGCTAGAATTTCACATTAGCTTGACTCTTAAAATTACTAGCTATTCTTTTCCTCAGCACAGTCGGTTATCTTTTCCTGTACTATCCTGTTCCTCAAGCTGTATTTTGAGGTTTGTATGGATAACAGTGTCTTTTGACGTATTCTTTTCCCCTCTTCTTTTTTCTCTCTGAGACGAGAAGGTTCAAGGACCGCCCCTCTCATCGCAGTATCCTGTTGCATGAAAATGGGGAAGCGAGGTCGCTCGCTTCCTTTCCTGATCGCCCATAGACGCCATAGGCGGTAGCTCGAAAAAAATAATGTCCTATCGTAACCTAAATTTAAGTTTCCCTCTCTCTCTCCTTCTGTATTTATGATTTCGAGATACAAGAGGGAATCGTTTGTCTCCACTTCCTCTCCCATAGCATTGTTTATGGGACCATTATTGCGATAAAAAACTACCGAATGTGTCCAAGCGACGGCGATTGGGAGTTAGTGGAGAATCCTTTGTTTCATTTCGTGACATAAGACCCTTTGGTCAATGACCGATGGCCTTGGTATGGGCAGAAGTTTTGGCAAAAATATATGAGTGGAATTTAGGATGATATGCGGAAACATGGTTGGACAAAATTGCAACCGCAAGTTGTTTAAATGACCTCATTGAATATGTTTAATATTTATGAAAATTTAACGTAAACTTGAAAAGCAATATTGCAATACTGTGTATATTCCATTTACCCCATCTTACGTTAACCTTTCTCCTTTCTTTTCCTGTCTTGATTGACCTAGAGAGGAGAATGTAACATTTCTTAACAAGTCCAAGAATCTGTCTGATATACCTTAATAAGTTTGTATTCATTTTAATGAATTTGTTGAATTAATGTTAACTCACTTCAATACTTCAGTCAATTGAAACAGACGGTTATAATCCAACTCAACTTGAGTTTTTAATGTTTTTCTTCCTTTATTCTTCATATCTTGGATTTTAATTTGAGGTAAACAGAATTATTGCCACTTCTTGCTAGATAATTAAATATTGACCGAATTTCTAAGTTGCTACGTCACTCATTTATAATTTATTCTTAATTTAGTTATTTCCTTCATTGCTTACTTATTTCTCCCTTTAATTAATTTTCAAATATTAAACTTAAAAGCAAATAAAATGTAATAAATGGTGAAAGTTCCCAACGTGGGTTTTTAAATGGTGTAAAAATTTAAATGGTTTTAAAAGGTTTTCTTCCTTTATTTTTAATATGGTGGATTTTAATTTCGAAGTAAACAAGAGAATTATTGCCACTTCGTGCTTGGAAATTAAATATTGATCGAATTCTTATTTGGTACATCACTTATTTATAACTTACTATTAATTTACTTATTTTCTCCCTTTCTTACTTATTTCCTTTACTTATTATTAATTTTTGAAATTAAAAGAAAATACAATATAATAAATGGCGAGGTTAAATTATAGAATCGTTCCGAATTTAGAAGTGTGGTCAAATGAAGCGTTTTAGCAAATATTTATTTCGAGTAGATTAAAAAGTGTTGTGATGTGTGATAACTTAATGCTAAAGTTACTTTCATGCAATGTGTGGACGCGTTAATGTTAAGTGAAGCAAATTATAGAGATAAAAGAATGAGGAATAATCAAATACAGAAATATAATTTTATTCTCTCTCTCTCTCTTCCTCTTTCTCTCTCTCTCAAAGAAGAGTAACAAGGAGTAACAAGGAAAGTAAGTATCCTAGGAGACCTTACGGTCCATTCGAAGAGGGTACCTTTGGACTAGCAATTGAGCAGGCACATGGCTGCTCAATTGTTTTGCATCCCTGAACGGCCCCTTTCAAGACTTTGTCTAGTCTCGACTTAAACTGGTCAACAACTTCCACTGGAAGTGCGTTCCACATACCGCAGATACTGTAGGTGAAAAAATTTCCACACAGATTGCGGTTGTAACGCTTCAGTTCAAGTTTGAAGCCGTGATTGCGCGTTCTGTTCTCACTCAGTATGAAAATATCCCGGTAGTCAACATTGTCGAACCCTCGAAGTATTTTGAAAACTTCGATGAGCTGACCACGCAGTCTACGGGTTTCCAGCGAGAACAGATCTAATTCCCTTAGTCTATCCGAAGAAGATGAAAAAGAAACTTGGGTAAGAATGATTAATAAAATAAAGAAAAAAGCAAAGGAAGAAAAGCATGGAAAAGGGAGAACAATCCAATACAGAAATGTGATTACATCTCGAAGAAGAACAATCCTCAGAAAGATCGTTTAGTGAATGAAAAGAAGAGAGGTTTAGAATTAACCATTTTTTTCCTCATTGCACCATTCGTACAATTACAGAAGACGATTTCCCGCGTTCTGTGCATTTAAAATTCAAGATTAGGACCTGTTTTCCAGCTTCAACATTTGTTCAATCTCTCCTCCCATAATCGCGTCCCCCGTTTTTTCCTCCTCCTACAAGAGGATTGAGGAAAACCTCAAAGGCCTTAAAGTCAAGTCGAGGAGATTTTTTGCAAGTACGGATTCCTAATTCATGTATTTTATGAAATAATATCTTTCTCTGTTTCTTCTTTTCACATTTACTTTGCATTCGTGGACTTCGTTTAATACTTTCTAGCACTTAAAACTTGCACTGTAATATATTTAGTAGCTAGTCAAATAGTTCTTCACAATAGATCGCAAGGTTAAATGAGGTACGAACAATCCTTGTAACTCTAACATACGAACCAGCCAGTTTCTTCTTTGTGTTAGATCTAAATTTCTTCGATCAATTGGGTAAACTAAATTTTTTGGTCATTTTCTCTAATAATTTCGCAAAATAATCCCTGCCAAGAATTGCTGTAATACATTTTACCCCCCTCCCCCTAAAATTCCAATAAATCTTGTTCTATTTTGACAACCTCTGGCACTATAAACCGCATTGCTCTAAATTTTCTATTTTCGCCATTTTTACATTGAGAAATTTTGCTCGAACGATTTTATCACTATTTAGTCCAAGCTTGAAAATTTCGCTAGCTACTTGAATTAGCCAAATACTTCTGGGTTAAAATGAAGAAGCTTGGAATCTTTGTATTTCATGCTTAAAGATAAAGTAGGCAAATTGGCTCTAAACTTGTTCACCGTCTCTGTTTGTTTTATTGGAATAAACTCAATTATTATTAGTTAAAATGAGGAAGCTTCAATCTTTGTGTTTCATTCTTCAAGATAAAGGAGGCAAAGTATGTGGGAATTTGTTTACGTTTATGTGTGTTTTAGTGGAACCTGCCAAATTCTTCTTAGTTAAAATGAGGAAGCTTGGAATCTTCGTATTCTATGATTGAAACAAGCAAAGTTAGAGGGAACCTGTTCACACTCTCTGTGTGATTTATTGGAATAAGCCAAATTCTTATTACTTGAAATGATGAAATTTGGAATCTTTGTATCTCATGTTTAAGATAAAGGTGGCAAAGTAACAGGAAATTTGCCTTGTTTATCTTTAAGCATGAGCTACAAAGATTCCAAGCTTCATCATTTTAACTAATACGAATTTTCTTATTCCAATCAAACACATAGAGAGGGTGGACATGTTGCAAGCTTTGGGATTCGAACCCAGGAACTCTTGAGTGGGAAGTGTGAACGTGACGACAAGTGTTCGGTTCGAATCCAAGCAGAAATCACGATTTTCACTTTTCCCACTGGGTATGCAAAGGCTAATTAAATTGTTTCGTGATTTGTGGTAAGATCTCGATGGTTTGTGGCAAAGTTCCTTTCACTCTCCTTTCCTTGATGGTTTGTGGCAAGTATCCGGCTGTATTTTCCTCATTGGCCCGTGGCAAAGTCTCTCTCCTCTTCCCCCCTTCTTTGTGGCAAAGTTCCTTCGATGGTTAAACTATTTTACCGTCACTAATAAGTTAAATTTCTCCTTGTTAATTTTATTTCTCCTCATTAATTTCCTTTTTCCTATTTATCCTTTATTAGCTTTATTTTATTTAGCCTTGGTTGTTTTTTTCTTATTTCTCATTTATTTCCTTTTTTATTTATCCTTTAAATAGTTTTATTATATCTTTTGCTTTTTTCCCTTTTTGTATTTCTGCTCATTACTTTCCTTTTACTTCTTTTATTTCATTTTTTTTTTGTAATTCCCTCCTTTTTTTGTTTATTTCTCATTAATTTTCTTTTTTCTTATTTCTCCTTTATTTCCTTTTCCTTATTTCTTCTGCTTTATTTCACCTTAGAATTTCTCCTTTATTTCTGTTTCCTTATTTCTCCTAGTTTAGTTTATTTCCCCTCATTAATTTCCTTTTTCCTATTTCTCCTTTATTCCCTTGTTTTATTTATCCTTTATTGACTTTTCTTATTTCACATTTTTTTTATTTATCTTTTATTTATTTATTTCCCTTTTTTTTCTCCCTAATTTCCTTTCTCTTATATATCATTTATTTTTCTTATTTCTTCTTTATTTATTTCTCCTCATTATTTCCTTTTATATTATTTCTTCTTTATTTCCTTTATTTATGTCTTCTCATTAATTTCCCTTTTTTATATTTATGCGCACCTTCACACATCGACTATTTGCTAATGCAACCCATTTTTAAAAATTAAATTTAAAGCGAAAACCAACGAGGGCATAAGGCAAAAAAATTGAAGGCAAGATATGTTCCGAAAGTGATCAAGATGAAGGAAGTGAAAATGTGCGGAAGAAATACAACCGGATATCTCTCTACGGGTATTGGGAGTGAGGGGGCATGCTGGACCATGTTACGCTTCGTCCCCCCTTGCTGGGTACTCATTGGGGTCGGAAGGGTGCGCTATTCCTCCGGGTTTCGGATAAAGCAGGGTTTCTGCTCCTCTTACACAGTCAGCTTTTAGGGAGAAATAAGGGAATACAACACTGAATAAGGAGGAATAAATAACGATAAGTGACATATGCCACATTAATCGGCAGGAATTAACAGAATAAAAATTTAACAACACATGTAACATCAGCAACATGGGTGAAAAAATAAAATAAAATGTAACATCAGCAAGATGGGGGGGAAAGTAACCTCAACAACATGGAAAAAGTAACGTCGGCAGCGGGGTGGGGGTATGTGACATCAGCAACACGCAAAACACGTGACATCAGCCGCACAAAAAACATGATACATCAGCAACGCAAAAAAACAACAACAACAAAAAAACGTGTAACATCAGCAAAAAGCCAAAGATACGCAGATAAATTTCCGTGAAATTTACAGCAACACCAAACGGATACAGAAAGCTCAGTAGCGTATCGAGAGTCCCATGGCAGTGGTGAGACAATTTTTTTCGAGGCATTTATATTTCGAGACCTTTTCGTGCCGCCATAATTGACTCGTAAAGGCCCCGAGGGGGTGCCATTAATAACACCTCGAAAGATAAGCGCACGAATGCTCTCACACGGTATCGATACCAGCCACCAGGCGCTTAAAGTTGAAAGCTCTCTGGTTTTCCGGATGTTCAGTAATGTCTTCACTGGTGTTACCGAACAGTTTCCTGACATCGACCACCCCTTCTACAGTGTTCAAGGTGGAGTGTAAGACCGCTTGCGCAGGTGCGCCAATGTGTGAACGAAGACCTGTCGGTTCGGAACTCTGGCTGGGATCGGCCGCATTCACCAGAAGCCTCCCGTCCTTGGGTTCTGAGCCAAGAAATAGATGAAGGAGAAACCCTTTTACCGGAAGAGATAAGTAAAAGGAAACCCTTTTACCAGGGGAGATAAGTAAAGGGAAACCCTTTTATTGGAAGAGATAAGTAAAAGGAAACCCTTTTACCAGGGGAGATAAGTAAAGGGAAACCCTTTTATTGGAAGAGATAAGTAAAAGGAAACCCTTTTACCAGGGGAGATAAGTAAAGGGAAACCCTTTTATTGGAAGAGATAAGTAAAAGGAAACCCTTTTACCAGGGGAGATAAGTAAAGGGAAACCCTTTTATTGGAAGAGATAAGTAAAAGGAAACCCTTTTTACCGGAAGGGATAAGTAAAAGGAAACCCTTTTACCAGGGGAGATAAGTAAAGGGAAACCCTTTTATTGGAAGAGATAAGTAAAAGGAAACCCTTTTACCAGGGGAGATAAGTAAAGGGAAACCCTTTTATTGGAAGAGATAAGTAAAAGGAAACCCTTTTACCAGGGGAGATAAGTAAAGGGAAACCCTTTTATTGGAAGAGATAAGTAAAAGGAAACCCTTTTTACCGGAAGGGATAAGTAAAAGGAAACCCTTTTACCGGAAGGGATAAGTAAAAGGAAACCATTTACCGGAAGGGATAAGTAAAAGGAAACCCTTTTACCGGAAGCGATAATTAAAGGGAAACCTTTTAACCGGAAGAGATAAGTTAAGAGGAAACTCTTTACCGGAAGAGATAGGTAAATAGCGAACCACTGCGCCGTTAAGAGTTAGGTATAGGTTTTTGCCATATTGACTTATGTTACCCTCATCACGATTTGGACCCAGAAGCCCCGATCTGTAGCCGGCGCATGAGATTCCGGTTGGAACGGCTTGGCACCCTTCGAGACCACCATACCTGCATGGTAGACAAACATTCCGCGGCATGGTTCGTCACTGTGTCTTGGGCGTAAAATATTAAATATAAAAGAAGAAAGATGGGTATTGTAGAAGTAGAAAAGTGTGAAAAACGAGAGGGGGTCAAAAAACACCCTTCCCTTCCAGCCCCAAACTGGAAGGAATAGACAAAAGCTGGTAGGTGTCTAACAGAAATAAATATGGCAAAAAACATATACCTAACGAACTCTTAACGACGAAGTGATTTGCTCTTTAATTATTTCTTCCGGTAAAAGGTTTTCACCTTTACGTAGCTGTTCCGGTAAAGAGTTTCCTCTTTACCTATTTCTTCCGTTTTACCTTGACGTATCTCTTCCGGTAAAGAGTTTCCGCTAAAAAGGTTTCCATTTACCATCTTTTCCGGTAAAATGGTTTCGTCTTTACTTCTCATCCGCTAAGAGGTTTAAGGGGTTTCCCCTTCACCTATATCGTTCGGTAAAATGGTTTCCCTTTTACTTACTTCTTCCGTTAAACAGGTTTCTCATATACCTATCTCTTCTGGTAAAAGGGATATTCTCAAGATTGCTTGAGAATGTCGGAGGCACTGAGGCCAGAAGAAAGTGCCGCTGCTCCAGGTGCCAGGTGCAACATTATACACGGAGCACTCTCGTGAGAGGTGGCTATTTAGCTAAATGATCTCATCTATTTTGTTAGTATAGTTGATGAATAACAAGAGGTTCAATCACGGGGCCTTGAGGGACTCCGCTCGTCACCGATGAAGCCCAAGAGGCCTCACATTTGATGACACAACTCTGTCGCCTACCATACAACCAGTTCCCATTATTGCCCTAAATACTGAGCGCCCACAAATTAGTCAAAAACCTCTCGTGGGTACTCTATAGAAAGACTTTGGAAAGACCAGAGATAGTACTCCCACCACCCGACAATGGTCATATTTTCCTATCATTTTGCCGAAAAACTCCTGCAAATTATTTAAGCATGACCGCTTCCTAGCATCCCATGCCAGGAAGCTTCGATCAGATTTGGCGAATCTAGGTGCTCTGTAGGCCTTTAACTAATTGCTCCTAACACCTTTTCCACTAGCGGTTAGACTAATCAGTTCGTAGCTCCTTACACAGCTTCGTTATTATTTTTTTTATAGATCCTAGGGATTTCAGTCATCCACCAGTCCAGTGACAATTTAAGATCATAGATAAGTGAGCTACTACCTTTTTCTTGACCTCTTCTAGGACTAGCGTCAAGAAAACGTCAGAAACCTGAGTAATCCAAGATTCGAAACCATTTCTCGTAATGTGATTCTAGGGTTACACTCAAGAACTTCAGGATACTTGAAGTTCTATGGTCACACTCGAGAACTTCAGGATACTTGATGCGATAAGCAACTTCTAAGACCTTTATCTGCTAGTCTCTTTACTTTAAACCCCCTTTTTATAATAAATTCTAAAATGTTCAATTAAATATAGTCATATATTAACTAGCATGTAAATTTGATAGTTACAACTTCGTTCTTTGGTAAACAATTCAATAATCATTTTTTTCCTAGTTCTTATCATTTCCCTCATTAGTTTTCATTCCCGCACTTCCGTACTAATTAAACCGTTTCAAATTTAGGCTTCATATTTTCACAATTTTGCACATCTTAGAAAACGTTTTAGGTAATTATTTTAATGTTTTTTATTGATTTTTTTTCTAGTACTGATGATGGGATTTGCTATAATACTGAAACGTAGGTAATAATTGTTACGAAACGTCTTCGGTTTTGGTGTCTCAACTTTCATATTTCTGTCACCGAGGATTATAAAATATGAATACCTCCAATAAAATCGACAAATTGTGTTTAGATACATTGCAAATATGTTATACCTGAAGTTGTAAAATAATTCAATGTCTAATCTTTGTCGGATCAATGTATTAATGAGAGAATTTTTAGAGGGAAAATTATGGGAGAGTAGATGGTGGAGGCTCGGTCACGAAGAATACTGAGGTCTGCTATGATTTGAGAGGAATTGTGTCTGAAGTAAGGGATACCAAGATCAAGGCCAAACATGGCCCTGGTAGGGTACATATTGACGGAAGACAAAAAATCGAGACCGGAATCACGCGGATTACAAACCATTCTTCGAAAAAGCACAAAATCGCAGTTGCAGGAGTGATTGCTGACCTCACTCACTCACTCGACCATAACACTTTGTCGTAGGCTACATGCAGCTTGGTACCACGGAAGAGCTGCAATTACCTAACCACTCATTTCTGACATCAGTATTAAAAAGCGAAGCAATTGTCTACTTATAGTCAGAACTGGACAATGAGATAATGTTATTTAGTCGGATGAATCGTTTTTCACGCCTTTTACATCCTCAGGACGTGTTAATTTATGAGGGAGCCGAAAGTATCTTTTAATATTGGCTGTTGACTCTCCCAGGTAGCATGAAAAAGACACAGCATCTGTACGCGACCATCGCTGAAGAAAATGGAACAGGTTTTGCTTCAAGAATGGTTAATAATGACATTCCCACTCTCATAAAGTTGTATGAGTCAAGTTTTTGATACATTTAAGCAATTAGTGCTGCAAAGAAAGACAAACTCTATACTAATTAATAAAACTTGCATTTGACAGAAGAAATTCACATAAGAAAGATTTTTTTTATATAACAATAATTGCTAATAAACAAAATTTAGCAGGTGACAAAAGTCTTCAACTAATAATAATTTGTCATTTGATACTTCGTAGCATAACATTCGTTTGTATTAGCAGAAAGAAGACGATTCTCATAGCTTATTATTATCTTTTCGCAATCATTTCTTGATATTTTGTTTCACTCTTCTACGCAAATCTCCCCCAAAGAGGAAGGTTGTGTTTGTTTCTCTTTCTGATTCACCACAAATGTTCAATAGGATCGAGGTCTACCGATTGAGTTTACCATGGAAGGAAGTTTATTCTTCTCTTCTTAAACCATTTTTGGGTTAATTTGGCCGTGTGCTTAGAGTCGTTGTCCCGCTGAAATATTCAATGATTTTGGCCGCGGAATTATTTTGCACTTGGGAGCTGCTTTCCTTTGAGTATCTTTTGCTACATGGCACCATCCATTTTCCCTTCAATGGTGTTGAGTGCTCCTGTGTTATAAGCACTAAAGCAGCCACAAACCATGAGACTACCTCCTCTGTGTTTCATGGATGAGATGGTATGTTTAGGATCATAGGCAGTGAATTCCGCTCTCCAAACGTGATGAGCATCATTTTGGAAGAAAAGTTGTATTTTAGTCTCATCTGACCTTATAAAATTATTCCCAAATTCACTTTCCCTTTCAAGTTTCTCTCTGGCAAACTTTAAATAGTTAGTTACGTGTCTTTTATTAAGAATTGGAGTTTTGAGAGTAGTGAAAGAAAGCAGATCATTACAATTCCAGATTACGTACTTTGCAGATATTTCATTGTAATCAGTGTATTATTATTTAGCTTTCGAAGCATGTAACGTTGAGGGTGAGCGTTCTTTCGAATTAAAGAACCTACACTGCATAAGGCACTTCAACTTGCTCAGACCTAGAACTATAGGATAAGCCATCAAAATGGTTTAATTATTTGCTGTCAAATAGCTTGAGGAACCTTTTTGACCTTCCTCATTGCTCAAAGAAGACGTCCCTCATCTATGGATTCTTATGAATGAATGACGGTGCTAATATTTGGTAGTTGAGAGCTCATGCTAGCCGAGTGGATACGGCGTTGGCCTCCCAACGTCGCGGTACCGGGTTCGATTCCAAATCCCGGCATGAGCGGACACAAACGTCGTAGCACGGAGAGACCTGGCTACTGATTGGTGGAAGCGCTGTGCTCACCCCCTGTATTCGGGTGGGTAGATCTTATACCTCTCACCTAACACATAGCCAATCACAACACTGCTTTCTTTCCTCTTCTGTCTTCACATCAAAACACAGGCACACTCTCTATTCCAAGGAATCCTGCAGATTGGTATCTATATCCACGTACCTCTGGCGCGAAACAGATCCCTCTCCCGCTAAGTGTCGAAGGCTTCCACCTGAATGCTGTTTAGTGTCAAAACATAATACTTCTTAGCACCTCTTCCCAAAAGAGGATCAGCTCCTGGGACCCTCGGGCCGACCAGCGATTGTCATACTGACTCTATCTAAATTTCATTACCCGGTCGGGGATCCTTCCAGTATCATAAAAGGATTGGCGCTGACTAACTAACTAACTAACATATTCGGTAGTTAACATCAGCTTCGTTGCTATAAATTTCTCATCTTAATCTTATCCTATTCATTGAATTTATAAGATTTCTTTGGTTTGATAACAATATTCTCGCATCTTATTAGAGTGGTTGAATACTTTTGTCGCCTGCTAAATTTGGTTTATTACCAATTCTTATATACAAAGAAAAGCTGCCTTCTGTGTAGTTCTTCAGTTAAATATATAATTACTCTTTTTCTTTTAGTTTTATAAGCAAACGACAGTACAAAAACTTTCAGAAATATTGAAAATTTAAGTGTGCAAATACTTTTGGCACCTCACTGAATATGATGATAATGAAACATAACTGAGCTCAAGATGTTTAATCTCCTAAGCCTTCTCACTTAAACCAAAGTTCTCATTTAAACATGGTGACATCATGAACGTAGGAATGAGAATGACATGCAGTGAAATGAAAAGTGAAGTGTAAGAAAAAGAAACAGATCGACCTCCCTCCCTTGTACTTCTCCGACTTCATCCATCAAAGTCTCACTAGATGCAGAGCGAAAGGTCTCGGGAGGTGAGGGTGAGAGAAAAGGGAAGAAGAAAGGTTCGGGATAGAACAACAATAAGTATAGTATGAGGAAAAATAGGTGACCTAGGTACTCAATGGATCCTTAGCTTAACGTTGAATCTTAACCAAGGTGTGTATTTTTTATTATCTCTTTCTATTGATCATTTTTGTGTCCAGGTCTCTCCTGTCAATTGTAAGCTCGATGAGTGCGAATTAAGAGAGTGAAAGATTCGGGGTTGAAATTGAAGGAAGTAAAAGGTTTGCAAAGTGTTGCTAGGTTGCCTGGAGGTCGGGCTAAGGTCTGACACTTTGTTTAATTATTTGAGTTAGAGAGTATATGAATGAGATAAGCTTAAAGGTTATTTGTTTAGTTTTATGGTTTGTATCTTCGTATTGTATTTAAGTGGGTATTTGCTCTGGCCTTCAAACCGTTCAAAAAGTAAATTGCTACTATTCGGTATGCTCTCTTGTCTACTTACTTTTCTTTCGTAAGCCATTATATTTTTTTAATTTATCTATAAGTATAATATTTCTATCTTGGAAGATCTAAGTCTAAGTTGGGAGTATATTCATTTTCCTTTTCCGTATTATTCTATTTATGTGAATATTTCTGCCGCTTCTCTTTTCATTATTGTTGACTTACTTGGCTCTCCAGCCTTATAAGTGCTCTTATTGGTTGGGAAGTTCTCTCAACTCCTCTTGCGTCTTTTCTCTCTTTTTCTTAGTCTAGTTTCTATCATTTTGTTAAGGAGTTTAAATTTTTATTCTCTATGTAATTATTTTTAGCTTCTGTACTTCGCCCTTCTCGTATTTGTTATTATGGAAATTGCCTTATTCTGGATCATCTGTATCTTTTGTAGGCTGAGCTTTGACATGGTGCACATTGCTACCGTCAGGTACATTAATGCTAATTGGATTATTGTTTGCTATATTTTTCTTTTGTTCTTTGCGCTAAGAGTTTTCAATATCAAAAGTAGTTGAAGTCTTAACTTTTCTCTATTATTTTTTTCAGTTACATGTTTCTTGTAACCTGTTTATGTTATTGTTAGTCGTAATTCTTTGCATTCGTTGTATCTGTACATTTTCCTTCTTAATAGATGTCAGATATTTTTTTTCCTGTATGCTGCTACAATTATAAATTTGTTTTTGTTATTCTTTAATTTCCATTTTTGCGCGTAATTATTTATTGGTGTTATTTCACTTGCTATTATTATTTCCTGCATTAGCTCATTCCTAAAGGGACACACCACAAGTTGCGTCAAATCGTCTGCAAATTAGGGACATCCCTCGTTTCTAGGTGGAGGCATATCAGCAGTATACGCCGATTATAGTGTGAGCTCAGGCATCCACATTGCGGTAGTTAGCTTCTAGTTTAAATAAGTTTCCATGATGATTATTCAGTTCTATGTAGGCATATCTTTCCATTACGTAGTCACATAGGATCCGTTCGATCCTGTTATTGATTACTAGCCTGACTATTTTATATTATATTCTCCTTTGTCAAACTTTATCTAAAACTTTGGATACGTCTCTGCATACTACATATGTCTATTGTCGCCTTTTCTTCTTTGGCTTTTGTTATTTTTTCTATTATGAAGCTGAGCCGCCATCTCCGTACTTCTATTTTTGTGGAATCTAAATTGCCAGGTGTTTAAGCCGTTGTTTTCGTTTAGGAACTCCGTTAGTCTATGGTTGATTAGGATTGATTTTTTCTCGTCTCGTAAACTTCCCCAAAGAAATCATCCAGCAAGGATGTGGGTCTGTAGTTTTCCACCTGTGTGGGTGGGTTTCCTGGTCTTGGCAAAGTAACCTCCCCCCCCCATAAAAATAGTTCCTCTCCTATAATCCGGTGAGTAAAGCAGGGCAGGTAAGAGCGAGCGGTAAATATAGAGTCCGGTAGAGCCAAAGACTGATAAGGGAGACCGGTCATGGGCAAGGGAGGGTACAAACGCACTACAGTGTAAGGAAAAAACAAATAAGTTTACTCATCACCCTGTATTTCATTTTGATAGATGTATGTGGGGATGAAGAATATAATCCCTCACATCTAAAGCCATTTAACCTAACCTAACTTAACTATATTTCATTTAATATCCGTTCGATCTTGGATAGAGGTCGCTGGTCGCCTTTTCACTAAACTATTCCCCCTCCCCCATCGACTTGGCAGCATCATTGTATTATCGCACTGATGAGCGCTGGTCACAAGTTCTGTGGGAGAGTGATGATAATGATGACAATGATAAGGATTGCTGTGAGAGAATAGAGATAATTTTCCAAATTGTTATAATAGGCAAACCACTTCCCATTATAATGTTAAGCACATTGACTTTGGTTAGTAGTTGGATGTGAGTGTGATTAAGCTTGACCAAAAGGATCCCGCCATATTTTGTAGCGACCTGCGGTTCAGAGACTGCATTAAGCCATAAATCCTCTGGGTGGGAATTGATGGTCAAAAGCAATCCAAAATTTTCGAAACTTCAAAGAATATTTAAATTTTTGAGATTTTATTCACAAACCTTAATCAAACGCCAGTCCCCCATTTGATACTCACCCTCCTCACGTCGCTTTCGCCCATTCATAGGATACATGAGCGTTAGGAGGAGGAACAGAACCCTTCTTTCTCAGGATTTAGGGAATTCATAAATTATGGTCATCAACTTGGAAAAATGGATTCTTTACGGCATTTTCCATGACCCTAAACCCTGGAATTTATCTATGTTCTAAAAGAATTAAAGTGTTTGTGACTGCGGACACAGGCCTTGGACTAAGATTTTGGCAGACTCTATAAAGAGGATCCTTTTAAGGAAATTACTCATTCGGGGTTTTATGAACAATTTTCTTCTATTTTTTTCTCCCAAAGTTTAGGAGTTGAAAAACAATTTTTTGCCATTTAAGGATGGACAAAAACTGGTTGATGGACATAATGAAGACAAAGGTGGGTTGACTTATTCAAAAAGGGAACACTAGAGAAGTTTGTGTAACTATTAATACCAGTAAAGATCCTAGGATCCAATCAAAGGCAACCTGAAAAAGAGAAGAAATGGGAGTTTGGGTAAATTTACCTACAATGGGTTTCAGTCAAATAACCCTATACCAGGGGTGTTCAACTGAAAGACTTCCCCCCACCGGGGGGGGGGGGAATTGGGACCACAGATTGGCACTCTAACTGTTGCAATATTGATATTTGTATTGCCTTCGAGCTCCCCACAACTCTAGCATTATCTTTAACTTTTGTTTATTGCAGTATGTTCCAATTTGGTTTTAAGTAATTAATTATGAATATAAAAAAAATACTTTACTTTTATTCAAGTATTAAAATCCATCGACATTTTCAATTGCTATTAAATCTGTAAACTCCACTATAAAAATAATTCATGTAAATGAACTAATATGGAAAAAAATAAATGATTTTCAGTATTATTTGGAATCCACATTTTGAGGCAGACAATCTTGAAAAGGGGAGAATGACATTCTGAAATATGGTCAAAGGGGTGCATGGGGCAAACAAAGTTGAGAACCACTGCCCTATACCATCTACCAACGTTAATATTTGTAAGCATACAATATAGTATAACTAAAACTAAGATATATATGAGGGATTTTTTTGTTTAATTTTTACTAATAATTAATGGATTAGTTGGGATACAAACAAGATACACATTTATCTACTCTTAGCGAAAAACTAAGTGATCTACTTGTGCAAAGCGCATCCAATCTCGAATATTTTCACTGGTAAAAAACTGTAGACTGAAAATGAACGAGACGGAATGAATAAGAATGATGAGACAGAAGTCCAATCTGAACCGTTATCGGTGATATAAAAAAGTATATAACCTCAACAATAAATTAGCCCTCTGAAGGTCACCGACGAGGGCATGGCAGTGTAGAGTGTCTATTTTTTAGCGCTTGCCACAACCGATAAGAATCAGCACAACTCTTGTTTATTACAGGCTAAACAAGAGAACCATGCAACCACTCGTTGTTGGCGATTAACATCCGACCCCTTGCCAATTTTGTGTAAGATGTAGATGGAAAGTATCAGGAGATAAATTGAGCTATTCTGTTCTACGATTAATAGCAAACCATAGTCCTTACTTATTATCCAGTGTAAGGCTTGTCTTGAACACTGGTCTATCGTTGCTCGAAACATCTAAAAAACTTATGAAAAGTTATGGCTTGTGCTTTGAACCTTTCAATTGCAGGAAACAAGAAGATTAAGAGCGAACTAATACAAGTTTTAATCAGCATTAAGAAAAGAATCAACAATATTAAAATATGAAAGTTCTTTCTACTGGAAACGATTGCTGGAATTAGTAGTGATTATTGGAATATTCTTCCCACATATCATATAGAGGAGCCCCGTAAATCCAACCACCTCAAGTTTTCTCTGCCACTTTTATCCTATTATTTCCACACTAAAACATGTCTAAAATTTTTAGGGACTTGTGAACTCCACATTTTGATTTAATGGAATAAATTGCATTGTTATTCACTTCTCTTGAAACTGAAAGGCGAAATATCAAGTCGACGATCATTGATTGAACTCGGTTGAAAAAGGAGTCTAATAACCATCTAGAAGCATCTAGGAACGTGTAGAAGCATCTAAGAATCGTCTAGAAGCGGTTAAGAACCATCTAGAAGCATCTAAGAACCGTCTATGAGCATCTAGCAATCGTTTAGAAGGGGTTAAGAACACTCTAGAAGCATATAAGAACCGTCTATGAGCATCTAGCAATCGTTTAGAAGGAGTTAAGAACACTCTAGAAGCATCTAAGAACCGTCTTGAAGCATCTAACAATCGTCTAGAAGCGGTTAAGAAGCATGTAGAAGCATCTAAGAACCGTCTAGAAGCATTTAATAATCGTCTAGAAGCTGTTAAAAACCCTCTAGAAGTATCTGAGAACCGTCTAGAAGCATCTAAGAACTATCTAGAAGCATCTACGAGCCGTCTAGAAGCGGCTAAGAACGCTAATAGAATATTGGGTTATACGAGTATTCCTCGTGTAACTTTTTGTTTAAAATTCTCCTCCGCCCATTTCTATAAGTCACACTCTAGATTTTCTATATTTAAGGGTTTTACTATTACGGAAATTCAGGAAATGAATGTTTTAAATCAGTGCGAGATTCCAGGTAAGAGAGTACGTGGAAGCCTACGTGTCAATTATTCCCTGATGGGTAGTATAATAGCTTCAATGGTGGCCTTTATGGCCTACCAGTCGCTGTAGGGAAAACTCTATAAATCAACACAACTCTAAATCGACAGTTATTAAATTCCTGCATTTAATAAGAAGTATTTTGCAATCGGTGATCAGAAAGGTTAATGAGGAATGCCGGTTTTATTTGCTACTCTGTAAAAGGTATCCACTAATGTATTTTGACCAAACTGCAAACAGATTGGCGATAAAATTAAAACAACATAATAATGAGTTGTTAAAATGGTCAATACATACACTGGTACCAGAACCTGATTGGTCTGGTACAGAATCTCTTCTCGAATCCGAATTGGGCAGAAAAACTGTTGAGTCAGCTATCGTTAAATGTGCACAAAAACTCCACTTGAATAATAGCGAACGACCTTTTGTATTTACAAATAAATATTATCGATAAGTAACTAAAATAGTATTATTAATACATTTGCCTATTACAAATCTGGTCTGAAGCTCGACTGGACTAGTGGATACGACCTTGGATTTCTGACGTCGAGGCGGGGGTCGATACCAGCCAGCGCGGACATAAAACTTTCAGCAACGTCATCACCTGACACACATTGGGCTGACTCACCCCCGCGGGGGTTGAGTAGCCCCCCGACGCAATATGACGCAAATAGTCAATAACAACAACTCTAACATTTCCATTCCGTCTTCACACCACAACATACAGACTCCTTTGTTACGGAACCATGCCCTCGGAGTACTAGCGTCTCCCAGGAGGGTTCTCGTATACACATTAGGGTGATGATTTTTTTACAACCTCATATCCCTGTGTCATAATTTGATGAGCTTTAATTTAAGATTATATAAAATCTTACTTTCAAAGTGATTTGATAAAAAAAACTCACGCACAAAATTATTTTAAAAATTTTATTTGTCAGCTTTTTTGTCCAGTTTTTGAAGTCACTGGCAGCATATGCAAGATCGAACACAAGTTTATGAGTCACATATATATATAACATTATATAGGGTCATCAAACCCACAAGGTAGTAAATTAGTTACAATAATGTCATTGGAGAGGCTGAATCTCAGTGATAGGTTGTCCTTGTTGCGGTAGGACCCGTGCAAGTCTTGCATAACTTTGACCTCACGCTCACAGGCAATATTGATTGGAGATTCATCTGTTTTCCAGTGGGTTTTCAAGCATTTGAGACCTGTTGGTATTCATTCAGAGCTGCAGATAGTTCATAAAAATCTTCAGCGCGGAACAAGTGGGTGCTGAACCAATGGTCAGCCCATGATTAAGAAATGAATGAACAGATTTTACGCAGCCTGCTCCGGGTGTCAGGCATCAGAATGAACGCAAGAAGGGCTACAGTGGCACGAGAGTTTCAACGTGCATTGCTGATGTTTGGGATCTTTGGAAACTTTACAAAGGAGACCTCATTCATCTCAGTGAAGTGACGGAAGACACGCGTGAGGTGATAGAGAAACTTTATGTCGTCTCTCCAGCCGCCTGTTTCCTTAATCTCAGTTTTACCGTTGCTGAAGGATGCTTTCAATTTATTATAATTTGTCATCAAATCCTGCACAAAGAAGTACTCTATGTTTGGTGATTTAGTCGACCCATGGAGCTCATCGTCCATGACAATGCGAAGAATCCGATCCAGGACATGGTGAACTTGGGTTTGGGGTGACCTTTATTTTCGAACATTTGCTGCAGTGGAACAACAACGCCTGTCTTTTTGCCGGTATTCACGCTTGTTGTGTCGCTGACAAGCATAACAATTGATCCCCACAGGTTGAACTCCTCTAACACACCCTTGAGCCCTTTTGCAATTGTTACAGCTTTCCCATCCTTCAATTTGAGCGCAACCAACTTTATTTCTTTCGCTTCATTCTTGAGGACGACGACCTGATATTCAAAGTCTTCAATGCGTTTGCCGTCAAAGTGTAAGCTCCACTTTTCCAGATGAAGCGTGCAACCAAGTGCTTCTTCACCTGAGCAGCTCTCGTGTAGATAGCCTTGTGGATTGCTGATGACATGGGGTTGGGATTTCAATGCCCTCACCAGAAAGCTGGCGACATACCTTTGCTGCTCTGTGGGACGACAGCTTTGAGCTTGTAGCAAGGAGTCTTGCTAAGCCTGTTTGGTTATGCTTCTTTTTCCTCGTTGATGCTGCATTCTCATCCTCCCAAGAACTGTCTTCGCTGTTATGGATGAGTCCATGTTAGTTTCGGAACAATCAGGTGGTGCTGAGCTGGAAAGTGGGGACACATTCACTTCCATTGCCTTCTTTCGCTTGGATGGGTGGATGGTCTCGGCATTAGCAGGTTCACCAGTGGAATAACCAACCTGGCCTTTGGTCAAAATTTGCTGTTTATAGAGGTTCTCATCTTCTTTGCACAACCAGTTGCTTTTCACCTTGGTCACGTCAAACAGTTCATTCAAAGAATTAAAGTTCTGTTTCTTTCTGCAGTACTCATAGTCTTTCAGAAGGTTTTCTAGTTTTGCACAAATGGCTTGATCAGATTTATGCGGGAAGTTCAATGTTTTGCTCCATAGGGCTTTTAGCTCTACAACAATTAGGCCGATCCTCTTCCTCCGTTCTTTGGCGATGGATTCAAGAAATTTAAAGCGTCCAACGACGTGGATTTTCAGGGGCATTCGACTCCGTTTACTTAAGGGTGCTTCATAAACTGCCACGTTGCCTCTTCTTGATGGTGCTTGAAACTGGACTAAGTTATTTGTCCAGGTTTTCTTGTTCTTCTCCGTGTTAAAAAAGCTCTTCTTGAACGACATGTTTTGTACTCAGCAACTGAAATAGAAAATAAACCTAAATATTAAATAGGTAACAAATTAAAGAAACTGTTATTGAGCTTTTATATATTTTATTAAAAAACAAGAAAATTACAATTATAAATAATAAGAGAGAAGGCAGACACTAATAAAATATTACATGCTATTATATTATATAATTAGTCAGAGAGTTAAATGTAGCGGACCAAATAATACCAGGATTTCTTTACAATAAACACTGGAGAATACACAACAATTATAATAAGGCAATAATAATATCAACGCCCTTAAAACTGAACTAGTAACTACCCGCTTTAAACATCTCGCTTTTATACCGCACGCGAAATGGCTGAAGAAAATTCTGGAACTTACAGAAATCGCCCAAGCGATGACGTCATGATTTTCTGGAAAATTCTATACAATTCTATGGTACATAAATTATTGCACAAGTCTGTTTAATGACTTATATATTTAATATAAATATTTTTAACACATATAAAATGCTAAAATGCCCTATATTACATTTCAAAGTGGTTTGTGCGTGACCTTTTTCAATATTTCAATGGAATAAAAGTAATTTTTGTGATTAATAGGCAAAAGTTCATTCGTTCGTGCTACAGGAAATAATTTTTTAGAAAAAAAGTAAAAATGTCATCACCTTAATACACATAACACTGAAACAAAACAATTCCCCCCCCCCTGGGGTAATGAAGGCTTCTACCATCGCTGTTTGGTGGTCAAAATCACACAATAGGACCTCCACACACACAACGAAGACCCTTCTATTTTGCATCCAGGATTACCAGCGATTGTCATTCTAATCTTTATGTACATTTCATTAAGATTTCCATCATCAATGCTAATCCTGCCATGGCAGGTCCCAAGCTCGCCTGAGAAAAGTGGATTGAAAATAATAAAGTTAAAAAAGATATGGAGATATTCTTTTACCAGGGATTTTTTTCTCTTTTTTCTACCTTTCATATTTACCTCCCCCCTCCTATCCTTTCACCCTGTGACGTGTTGCCCCCTCAGCCCCCCCCCCTTCTATTATGTCCAATGTCCTCGATGAGAGGGATGAAAGGCGCAACCCACCACTTTAGAAGTTCCCAGAGTCAAAGATGTCAATGGATTTATTTTATTGGAATCTAATTTGTCTTTTTCTCTCTGTTTATTTTCTTCGTTTGAATGCGATTCTATTTTCATTCGTTTCTGTTTCTGCTTCGGGGAAAATTATGACTTTTGATAGGGGACTAGATGAAGCTATGAAAACTAATTCTATGGGTTTCTAAAAGGTCAATAGAATTCTATGGGTTTCTAACAGCTAAAGATAATTCTATGGGTTTCTAACAGCTAAAGATAATTCTATGGGTTTCTAAAAGGTTAAAGACGATCTTATGAGTTTTTATCATTCTTTATTTAAGTAATTTCCGCTTTGGAACCACTCCACCAAGTTGTCCAAACTTGGTTGAAGAAGCTGGACCTAGAATACCCACGTTGTACATCTCCCACAATTGTGACTAATTAACTATAGATCGAAATAATAAAAAAACACGTATATTTCGCTATAAAAAAATAAACCTACCGAAAGAAATCTTAAAAGAATTGTTACTACGCTGCATCAAACTCCATTTCAATTCAACTCTATGTCAAAAAGGACGGTGTTGCCATGGAAACTCTTAGAGCAAATTTTGCCGTTTTCCACACTTCAGACCTAAACCTGCGATATTAGGGTAGAAAATAAAACCTTGACCCCAAAGTTCTACACAGGATACGTAGACGATACTTTCGCAACATTTGAAGATCATCTGCACATACCTTTATTTATTAAGTGCCTAGAAGAGGAACAGCGTCTTAAAATATACATCAGAGCAACCAACCAAAATATAATTTACACTTCTTGATAGCAGCTTAAAAAGAGTAAACAGTGGTAGAGTAAGCACCACAATCTTCGTGAAACCTACCAATAATGGTATGTACCTAATCTCGATTCCTCCCCTATACGCTATAAGCTCTCTCCAATCAAAACACTACTAATACATAGTGCATATATTTAAAACATCATCGTCTCCGAAATTATTTCTCATAGAAAAATAAAGTAACCAAAATCAAATAAATAATAACTTTCTCTTCGCTCTACCACAAACCCCATTTCGCAAACAAAAAATTACCCCTTTCACAAAATAAGAAAGAATTCGACGATCGAAGAAAAGCTTCTTTTTTTTCTTTGAAACTAAAAATCAAAGGAATATTATTTAGGAAGTGAAATCCCTAAAAAAATCATAGAACAATACATAGTCCCTCAAATAAAGAAAAATCACGGTTAAATTATTATCCTACCCGGCAATATCTTCGCCACTGCCCCTTACGGGGGAAGCTTGCGCTTCGCTATTAAAATTAGAATTTAAAATCTAAAAAAAAGCAGCCATGGTTAAGTTTATATAAATTTTCTGAACTTCACCAATTATAATAATTTTAGAAAAGAACTCTAAACTAAATTTCTTCCCTTTCAAAATATCCCGTTGCTAAAATATAGTTATAGAAGAAGATATATAAACATAAATTTTCTGAACTTCACCATTTGTAATTCTTTGGGTTTTAAAAAATTCACAAAATTTTGATACTTATATTTATTTCTGAACTTCACCATTTTGTTTTTTGATATTATAAAAGAATTATTAGAAATAACTTTGATAAAAAAACATAAGTCATAACCAAACTAAGATAAAATTATTACTCAAATACTCAAAAATTCCCCTTCTTAAATTATATAGTTAGTGAAAATGCTTAAAATTTAGTTTAAAATCCTCACCCAGACCAAAATTTCAAGCTAATAATCGAGTCGTATAAATTATGTACCGAATGAAATATAATAATAGTTTAAATAAATAAGATTTTCGGGGCGAGGCTAAGAAAGCAGAACATTTAGTCAAAGGGCATTATGGTTGACAGAATGACTGGTTAATCTCTTGTGTAGTTGTCAGGTTGTAGTTGTTTGGTTTTATGGCTGAGGTATCTGCACCTTTCAATTAAGCCTCCTCATTTCTCAGCCAGGCATCGGGACCGGCCATGGAAGACTCGAAATAGATATCCCGAAGACAATTGTACATTGTCATATATCGGTTATACCACCAATAACATTGGTTTTACTAATAATAACCTTGGTTATACCAGAAATAACCTTGGTTGTAATACTACTAAGTTTGGTTATAACAGCATTAACCTTGGTTATAGCACCAATAACCTTGATACACGCGCAAAAAGGGGTATGTACTCGTATATTAAAACCAACCAAGATCCACGAACATCTTCAAATGGAACGTCACCATAATAAAATGAAGTCTATTTCTTAAAACAACAAAATCTTTTATAAAGCGATCGAAGAATATACACTATGAATAGCCGGTACTATATTGATTAAAACAATGAAGACAGAAATATCTAAGCGGAAAAATTGCGCCGTAGTTTAAATAACTTAGGATATTAGACTTTTCACAGTCCATCTCCTAGAGGTGGAAGCTGGCTTAATCTTGTCCCCTACAATCTGAAGACGTTATGCGTATGAATGTCCAAACGTCAGTGCACAATAAAATAAGTGTTGGTAGAGAATTATAAGATAATAAACTGAATGAAAATGCAAATATAACATTTCGCTAATTGTATGTAGTCTTTAAAATGTACTAAATTAAAAGCTGATACTAAATTTGTTTAATAATAATAATAACAAATTTAATTACCAATCCGGTAGTTAAATCTTCCTAAGGTCAGCCAATTGACAACTAATTTCCTGCTGACTAGGCATTTTTGAGTACAAGGAAAATTCTTTACAAAGCACTTGACTAAGCCTGTTTAATTCCAAAGCTCATCTCCCAAAATGTTTCATTACAAGGTACATCCGTACACATACCTGCCAGAAAGCACCAGGGACAGTGAATCTACCCTGGTAATTTTCTCTTGCGCATAGATCTCCTGAAACTTGACCTGTTTGATCTGCTTCATGCAGTTGAGTGCCTTCTTAAACTGGTGGCGAGACACTTTCAGGGGCTCGAACAGACCCTTGTACACCTGCAAACAAAAGAACACAACCCTGGTTAGTGACGTAATAAGCCCTCGATATTCAAATACCTCTACAAACAAAAGATCAGCGCTCCGCTTCGTGACACAATTTCCCCTAGAAATTAAAGTAGACCTTAAAAAACACAAAAAAACCCCACGCTATAGTAAGCGACGTCATAGTCATTCAATATTCAAAAACACCTTAAAACAAAGGAACCACGCCCTGTTGCGTGACATCATAATAATCCTTCCGATAGACAAGTTCTCTGACAAACGTAATAATAAATATAGCAAATTTAAAGACCTCCATTAACTGATGAATTATTCTAATAAACTAGGTAAACATTTGTTAATAGGAAGTGATTGGGCAAAATTAAGTTGGCGTCATTTGATGGGAAAACTCAGACAGAAGAAATTGACTCATGAGTAGACAGAGCGAAACCGTTTTTTAGAGACTTCCTCTCAAAAGATTTCTGCGACGCCCTCGTTGATTTTCGCACTTCTTTTAATAAAAAAAACTCAATAAGGTACAGTTCTTACTATTGAATTATGCTCCTATTGTCATGAACTTATTATATGTAGTAATAATTAAACTAAAAAGCAAAACCAACAAGGGTATCTCGGCCAGACAGCTTGTGAGTGGCTCGTAAATTGCGGTGAAGTTAGGGCAAGCGAAAGTCAAATGTTGAAAACAGAAGATATTCAATGTGAAGAAGGTTTAAATCTTTATTCCACTTCACCACTCACCTACAAAAAGTGAGGTGGGTGGACATCAATTCTATGACCAGATTAGCTTGTAAAGGCACAGTTTTTTTACCATGGATCCGCAACGTTTGGATCGTATCTCATTGGGGTCACTATAGCATATGGCAGCCACGAGGAGAAGGAGGGGGGGAGAAGTTTGAGTCATTTTTCCGTATTTGAAGCGTTGTTTACATCGATTCATGTAAACAACTTTGTAAACTTCCTTTTTAATAAAATAAAAGGAGCAAAGAGTTAGTGGTGTAATTTTGTCTAGCCAATTAACTTCTTTCAATTGTCTAACCAAGCAACTTCTTTATTTTTTCTAACCAAGCAACTTTTCATTTGTCTGAACAAGTAACTTCTTTTATTTTCTAACCAAGCAACTTCTTTCATCTGTCTAACCAAGCAAATGCTTTTTTTTTGTATGACCACGAACCTGCTTTCATTTGTCTAAGCAAGAACCTGCTTCATTTGTCTAACCAAAAACGTGCTTTCCTAAATTGCAAAAAAATGTATTTAAAACATCTTAAAAATTCTGACGACACTTGGAAGTACTTTCTCTGTTTTGTGCAACATAAAAACAACGAAAAGAGAAATATTGCAGATAATGAATGAAGAAATGAGAGTTGTCTTGTCAACTATTCGTCTCTATATTAAAGAATTATGTTATAATCATCAAGGCCAAATTTTCCCATTAAATTTTTAAAGGTAAGATTTATTTATTTGCTAATTTCGATGTCTTATTTGGATTAAATTAGGTTAAATGTCCATTGTGGTTAATTTTGAAGTACTTTCCACGTAATTAAGTATTTATACGTATAATATTTTATATTGGAGTGCCAAGGCTGCTTCCAGATAGCAATTAGGGTGCAACTATCATAAAAAGGTTGAAAACCACTTCTAACCAATAAACCTCTTTCACTTGTCTAACCAAAGCAACTACTTTCATTTGTCCAACCAGGTAACATCTTTCTAGACAACTTTTCATGTGTTTAACTAAGCAACTACTTTCATCTGTCTAAGCAATAACCTGCTTTCATTTGTCTAACCAAACTTCTTTCATTTGTCTAATAAAACAGCTTGTCATTTGTCTAACCAAGTAATTGTTTCATTTGTCTAATCAAGCAAATTCTTTCGTTTGTCAAAAAAGGAACTCTTTCATTTGTGTAACCAAGCAACTGCTTTCTTTTGTCTAACCAAGAATCTGCTTCATTTGTTTGACTAAGAACCTACTTTAGTTCGTCTAACCAAGAACCTGCTTTCATTTGTCTAACCAAGAAACTGCTTTTACTTGTCTAACCAATAAACTGCTTTTACTTGTCTAACCAATAAACTGCTTTTACTTGTCTAACCAAGCAACTTCTTTCATTTATCTAACCAAATAACGCATTTCACTTGTCTAACCCAGCAATTGCTTTCATTTGTCTAACCAAGCAACTGATTTCAACTGTCTAACCAAGCAATTTTTTTCACTCGTGTAAGCAAGAACTTTATCTTTGGCAACCTAAGCAAAGTCGACTTCCACGAGAAATGCGAATTTCACTTGGAGTTGTTCTCAAATTCAATTAATCCATAAGATTATTATTACCAATCTACACCTGGTACCTAACGTTGTGCCAGGACAGTGGCTGTAATTGGTGAAAATTCTTATGTCTTTGTTCATTTATTAATTTTCATTTAGCTCAACGATATACAAAGAGTGCTTTGACGGTTATTATATTCATTGCTCTTTGTCTTCTGTCTCTCTTTGAGAGTCACATAATATCCTTACGTCCCCTTTTTATTCATTAATATTTCGTTCTGTCTTAATTTGATTATATTGTGTATGCTGGATGTACATGGAGTAAGCAAGTGGGGAAGGTGTGCTTGGAACCGTCTGCAGAGGAATAAATCCTGGCTGGACGAAATTGTACAATCATAACACTCCATTACAATGAATTGTCTAGGATGTGGACAAAGTCCTGGGTGGCCTTGTCCTTAATACGACATAAAGTGTCTACGGGACCCGGTAGTTTTAATGGTCTAGGAGCAAGAAAAGTCCATGAAATGGGTTCCAAGATGAAAGTGAACTAGACAATTTAAGGAAAGAAAATGTTGAGAACGTAGGAGAACAACGAGTTCAACCTCGCTTAAATATTGTCCAAGGAACATACTAGTGTCTCGATCGAAACGTTGAACATAAATCCTAGTCACCATTCAATCTACTAGTTTCAAGTAGCGTTATTCACGAATTCTTCCATCTGATTACACAAACCTTAAAGGCGAAGTTAAGCTAATAATTTAAACGCAGATTTTGGTCATTCTACTTTTCCGTTGACAGCAAATATCGAATTAGTCATTAATCATCATCATCATCATCCTCATCACTAACTCTATAATTTGAGAAGGGGATTTTTTGAGTATTTGAGTCATAATTTCATCTTAGTTTGGTTATGACTTATGTTTTTTTATTAAAGTTATTTCTAATAATTCTTTTATAATATCAAAAAACAAAATGGTGAAGTTCAAAAATAAATATAAGTATCGAAATTTTGTGAATTTTTTAAAACCCAAAGAATTACAAATGGTGAAGTTCAGAAAATTGATTTTTATATATCTTCTTCTATATTTTAGCAACGTGATATTTTGAAAAGGGGGAAATTTAGTTAAGAGTTCCTTTTTAAAATTATTATAATTGGCGAAGTTCAGAAAATTGATAAAAATTTAACCATGGCTGCTTTTTTTAGATTTTAAATTTTAATCTTAGTAGCGAAGCACAAGCTCCCCTGTAGAGGGAAGTGGTGAACCCATTGTCTGGTTTATTAAGGTTTTCGGAGTAATTTCTCTTATGTATAATTCAATATTTTATAGTTCTAGATTTAACTTCGCTTACTCTTGTGGCCTTAAGAAAAGTTGGGGGTTTATATAAATTTTTCTATTATTGCTAAGCATTTATATCAATTTTAATTTTTATGTTATTGCTAAGTATTGGTCACTTATGACCTGATCAAAGCGTTTAAATTTTCTGAGCTAACCTGTGTGAATATATATATATATATATATATATATATGCAAAAAATCACACAGTAAAAGGAAAGGCGGATTCCAAGTACTTTCGAACTTGTTCAGTTCATTATCAAGGAATAATGAAAGATTTTACAAAGGTGGTATATACAGGGTGTTCGCAAACTAATGGTACATACTTTGACAGTAGGTATAAAAACACAAAAGAACGACTTTTGCAAGAATAAGTAAAGGTCCAAAGATCCATCGTTTTCGAGATATCGAATCGTAAATATTGGAGGTCTCGAGGGATATTTCTTACCTTCAGCATTATCCTAGATCTTCAAATATGGCAAAAGTTGTTTACTTAAATGGTTGTCTGCTGTCAGTGAACATTGTAAAATAGCTCCGACAATATGAATCGCTTAACAAATTCTGAAATGGCAGATATGCACATGGCATATGGTTCAGCGAATGGCAATGCTCGATTGTATGCAGAGCGTTTTCCCAACCGTCATTTGCCTGATCATCGCGTTTTCACCAGGGAGCATCAACGGCTGCGAGACATTGGCAGTTTTCAGGTAAACAAAAGAGAAGTGGGTGGTCGTCGTGGGCGAGGTGTCGCTGAGAACGAAGAGCGGATACTACAACATTTTAATACAAACCCACGTTCAAGCACTCGGGTCGCGGCAAATACACTGCGTTATCACTCAATAGTATGGCAAACACTCCATGATAACGGCCTCTACCCGTACCATTTCCAGAGAGTGCAAGAGCTCCTTTCAACCGGACTTTAACAGTTTGCACGTTTGTTCATTAATAAGACCATTGAAGATAATGAGTTTCCAAAGTATGTGCTCTTCACTGATGAAGCTACTTTTACGCGCGCTGGTGCGTTTAACACACATAACCTACACATGTGGCAGAATGAAAACTCTTACGCTGTGCATCAGAGCCACCACCAACACCGGTTGTGTTAATGTGTGGGCTGGTATTATTGGTACCAATTTGGTTGGGCCCTATGTGTTTCCAGCGCATTTAACAGGAGATCACTATGCAGTATTTCTACGGGAGGTATTCCCTGACCTTCTGGACGATGAGCCTTTCGGTATTCGAAGTCAAATGTGGTTCCAACATGACGGCGCTCCAGCGCATGGCTCAAGGAATGTGCGACAATATCTAGACCGTACTTTTCCCAACAGATGAATAGGACGCTTTGGGCCAGTGCCATGGCCAGCGAGGTCTCCAGATATGACACCTTTGGACTTCTACCTGTGGGGCCACATGAAGAGTTTAATTTATGAAACCCCAGGGGAGACAGAGATGGATCTTGTTGGGAGGATAGTGGACGCTGCAGGACTCATTGCGGATAATCCACGAGTGTTTGATCGTGTTCGGGAAACGCTTCTGCGTAGGTACCAGACCTACATTTACGTACAGGGAGGACATTTCGAACACCTATTGTAATTCTAATTCCATAATAAAGTATGTACTCAAATGTGTTTCCCTCACCTACTACTCTGGGGACTATCCCCACCGGAGTTAGTTATACCATACTCAACTTTACGATTCGATTTCTCGAAAACGATCGATTTGGGGGCATTTACTTATTCATGGAAAAGTCGTTCTTTTAGGCTTTTATACCTACTGTCAAAGTATGTACCATTAGTTTGCGAACACCCTGTACATATATATGCATAAAATCCCACAGTAAAAGGTAAGGCAGATTGCAAGTACTTTGGAACTTATTCAGTTCATTATCAAGGAATAAAAAAAGATTTTACAAAGGTGGTATATATATATATATATATATATATATATATATATATATATATATATATATATATATATGTGAAACAGAAAAAGCAATGCCCCATCCATGTACAACCTTTGTAAATTTTTTCGTTATTCCTTGATAATGAGCTGAATAAGTTTGAAAGTACTTGGAATCTGCCTTTCATTTTCAGGTTGGATTTTTTGCATTTATTGCTATACTCACGCGCTACTTTGTGAGTTTCTCATATATATATATATATATATATATATATATATAATACTGGTAATTTATTTGTTCCTTGGGAATCTGGTATGTAGCAGGAATATGAAGACCCAGGTGATTACACTAATCATTTATTGGCCGGACATTTCGGACCTTTACTAGGACCATCTTCAGCGACTATGTCGACTAATGAGAAAGGGAAGGAACATTAATTGATAACAGTTAAAAGAATGCAGTAAAAAAAGCGGAAGAAGGCAAGTTAAAATAATAAAATAGACAATTATTAAAATTAAAGTAAAAACACTAATAACAATATATAGAATTAAATAATACTACCCAGTGTGATTTAAAAAAAAATAGAAAGTGAAATTATAACATAAACTGACTTGATTATCACATATTAAAAGTTACTGAAGTAAACAAAAAATAACCTATTATATTAAATTATAAAATACCAACGAAAAACAACAAAAAACCCGAAAACAAATCAGAATGAACAAAGTGACTAACCTTTATCGTGGGAGTTGAGAAATCAACTAACTAAACATATAAAACTACTAACGAGATTTGTTCGGTTGGTTGGTTGGCTAGTTAATCTATTGAAGTGTTGGTTGGTTATATAATGAATAGTTTAATTGAGGAGGCGTAATTATTTAGGTTTGGATTTATTTTATTGATATACAGTGACTCTAAGATTTTCAAATCGAGAGAAGTTAAGGCTGATGATAATATAGTAAATGAATTAGAATTAAGAGGATGATGGTGATACTCTGAATGTTGCCTGATGGAAGAGGCTTCCATCAATTTTATATAATAGGTTATTTTTTGTTTACTTCAGTAACTTTTAATATGTGATAATCAAGTCAGTTTATGTTATAATTTCACTTTCTATTTTTTTTTTTTAAATCACACTGGGTAGTATTATTTAATTCTATATATTGTTATTAGTGTTTTTACTTTAATTTTAATAATTGTCTATTTTATTATTTTAACTTGCCTTCTTCCGCTTTTTTTACTGCATTCTTTTAACTGTTATCAATTAATATTCCTTCCCTTTCTCATTAGTCGATATAGTCGCTGAAGATGGTCCTAGTAAAGGTCCGAAATGTCCGGCCAATAAATGATTAGTGTAATCACCTGGGTCTTCATATTCCTGTATATATATATATATATATATATATATATATATATATATATATATATATATATATAAATATACACGAGTATATCCAATTGAAGTTGAGGGGGGGGGGGGCTGATTTACAGTAGAATCTAATGACAACGAACGTTGGGGTTTGTGGTCAGACTCTGAGAAATACCTAAAGTACAGGTTTGAGATTTTAGAACGTTAAACGCCATCTTTCACTCGCTGGTGGGTCTAAAATGGCTTGGAAAAATAAGAGATTTAAAAGAAGTGCAGAAGATGGCTCCAGGAGAGCACCAGTTTCTTTTGGGGGCACATGGGTTGGGAGTGCGTACCTCTACTCCAGGTTTCAGTTGTCGCAGTGGTATTCCCCGTTACCCCCCCCCCCCCCCTCTTGCGTGGTCAGGTGATCTTGAGTAATTAAATTCTGTACTTCACCAAATTCGTCTTTTAGTGACATACTATGTACCGTATTTCTCCTTTGTACTTTTGTACTCATCAGAAGTTTCGGTGAAGCTGCGGGCGATTAAACTCTGCCATGGCCGGTCCTAAGCCCGCTCTCGTCCATGAAATTAAACACGGGTATAAATAATCATTGATGGTTGTACGCACCAAAAACTGATGATAATAATAATAACAAGAAACGGTTTCGCCCCTCCTCTTTACAGGAGGAACTTGCTTTTTTCAGGCAGACTTTCGGTCTGTGGCCTTGGGCCAATCCGGCTCTGGCAACGCGACTTTGGGCTAAAAAATGTAAAAGGTTTCCAGTACAAATCTCCTAATAATTTACTATTGGTCCGTTTTTCTCAGATAATAATAATGATAGGTATTTATAATGCGCCCTTCAGGGCTGTTAGACCTCACAGAGCGCAGGTTGTGTAGCGAGTGTAGAGAAAATTTACAGGGGAGAGAAGGCAATAATGAAGAGACGAGTCTTTAGGAGACGTTTAAAAGTAGCTAGGGAGGGAGAGGATCGGACTTTGGCAGGAAGAGCATTCCAGAGTCTAAGAGCACAAACTGAGAAGGAACGGTCACCCATCGAGTAGAGGACAGAACGAGGAGTGTTCAGGAGGGGAGCGAGGTTAGACCTGACAGCCTGAGGAGTTTCGACGACGGGAGAGGGCAGACGAGAGATAAGGTGGAGCCTCGAGGTTTAGGGCCTTGTAGGTGATGAGAAGAATCTTACAGTGGGTACGGAAGCGAATAGGTAGCCAGTATAGCTACCATAACAGAGGCATCGAAGGAGAGAACCGGGCAGCATAGTTTTAAACTAGTAGGGAGGGGGGGGGTAAAGAAGAAGGGAGATTCACTAGAAGAGAATTGCAGTAGTCTAAGCGGGAGGTGACGAAGGCATGAATAGCAGTCTCGAGGCTTCGTCGATCAAAGTGGGATCGAACACGTGAGAAGTTGCGGAGGAAACCGAGGGAAGACTTACAGATACGATGGATGTGCGGTTTAAACGAGAGTTGCTCGTCGAAAATAACACCAAGATTACTGACGGTAACGGAGAAGGCGACATTGGTTTAGGCTTCTCCACCATCGAGGCGGTACCAACAAGGAGAACTTGAGTTTTATCGTGGTTAAGTTCTTTCTACTTTTAATTTTTTTTTAATTGTTTTTCGCCTTTTCCTTCTCTTTTATTTCCCTTTTCTTTCTTTTGCAAACATTTTTGAGCCATTAATTACCTTTTTTCTTCTTTTGGATTAATCGCTACCTCTATCGTTATATCCCGAACTTCCTTCGATAAAAGAGTTTCCAATATTATTTGTGAGTCTTTTCTTTTTTCCTGGTTTATTAGGTCAAAAACTGTTGTTTTTTATCCTCAACAATCTCATTAACGATATTGTTTGGTATATTTTCAACTGTTTTAATCCCTTCATTATTACATAAAATAATACATGTTTTCAATTCATTTTCTTCAAATTCAGTAACAATATAGTTTTGTATAATTTTAGCCTTTTCAATCACGTCTTCAATTGTTAAAGCAATATTGTTATTTAATTTATTTTCTTCGCGTACATTGTCATTTATATTCTTATCTGTATTTTTTTCCAGTTTTTTAAGTTTATTCACAAAATATACAACAAGGTTCGAGTGAGCGACAGATTCTTTTTTTTTTTTTTGTAATGACATTTTTCTCTTATTAATTAATTCTACGTCAAATCTTTTGCGAATATCAAAGCGTTGTTTCCGTGCGAGTATTTCTTTGAAGGATAGTTATTACTTATTTCCCTTTAAATATTTGTCAAAACTTATCCAATAATATTTTTGTAAGCGATTGAATTCCTTAAAGAAAATATTAAACATAAATATATTTTGTTTGTTAAAAAGAGCCGTTGAAGGACAAAATGAATTTTTTTAATGTTTTTTATTTTTTTTAAAAATTCTTGCCCTTATTTCAACAATTTCTGAAATTTAAAAAAAAAAATTCCACAACAACATACTGTTTTTTAATTTCAAACGTTTTATTATGTTAAAAAATAGAGAAACGCAACTACAATAAACTGTACTTAAATTATAATGTAAGGGATCGATAGGGCTAAAGATCAAAATAAAAAATCTATTTTAGAAAGAACTTCGAAAATACTTCGAATATAGGAAAAACAAAAACAGCCAAGCCTTAATTTTAATAAATTTTCTCACTTTTTTCTGAACTTTATACTTTGTAATTCATTTTGCTTTCAAAAATTCCCAAACATTCTATAATCATATTTATTTCTTCTGAACTTCATCATTTATAACATTTTTGTTTTTAAAAAATCCAAAACATTCGGTAATTATATTTAGTTTTTCCGAACTTCACCATTTATAATTCTTTTTGTTTGAAAAATTCCCAAGCATTCGATAAACATAATTTTTGTTTGAAAAATTCCCAAACATTCGATGATTATATTTATTTTCTGAACTTCACCATTTATTATTCTTTTTGTTTCAAAACATTCCAGTTAAAATATATTCTTATCAATAAACTAATGGCTAAACTTTTGGCCATGACTATATTCATTTCCAGAAATTTGCAACACCTCAAACTAAGAAATCAAACTGTTAAAAACATTGCCTTTCTAAATTATAGGTAATGGATAAAACACTGAGGATGTCATAAGACCACGAAAGCTCAGTAATAGTAGTAAATTAAAGATAATATGAAAAAAAATCTTTGAAACCTCAAGAGTCACCGAAGTTAAATTTAGAACTATATAATAACTAAGCTGATATACTTTGTTAAATTCATTTGTAATTACCTCCGCCCCCTTACAAAAGATCTCGTAAGTTCTTGGCTTATTTACTAGGATGAAACTTGGCGTTGCCTGGTTTTAATTGCACCGACCAGGCCCTCAGTGGTAGTTGGCAATAGATCGCATTTGAATTAAAACAAGAAAATCAGGTCGAATCGCGGCTTTCAGGAAAGATATAATAAACGCTTTTCCCGAACTTACTTCGTTTCCTGGGTTAGGTTAGGTTGTTAACGTGTGGTCGGTTTATTTGAAGGACGCAATCTGTTTCACGTGTGACGTTTAGATCGGGTTGTTGCTGGTTTCATTAGTTGATTATGAATTGGTTGTTTTGTTATGATTCTTAGGCTAAATTGTTTGGGTTCATTGGTTTTGCATGATGCAGGGAACGCCATTCCTCTTTTGGCCAGGATGAAACTCCATGACCGGATAATGAAACCAACATAAAGATCAGAATGAGCCCGAGGGTACCAAGATCTATCTCCTGGGGGAAAAGGTTGCCGTCCTTCTTCAGGGGTTTGTGGATACAACCCATCAGCAGAGTTCCTTGAAACGGAATGGAGGGGGAGAATGTGCGGTTGGTGCTTTGAAGACGGGAGAGGAAAGACAGCGGCGTCGGGATTAGTTATGTAGGAAGTTATGTGTAAAATTTACATGCTTCCTGTCGGGAAATGGTCACTTCCCCATTCCCCCGTTCACTCGTGATGCAGTCCCAAGGCGGTTACCGCAACGACATCCGTCGAAGGCATCGGCGGGTCAGTGCTTAACCACAACGTGGCACAACCCAGTGCCATGAAAGACCCTAAAGGTCAAAAAGGTAAGATCTCCTCCAGGAGAGTGAGATCCAGTTTCACGTTGAACAAGAAATTAGAGACGGGTTTCTCCCAATCTCGAAGGCTAACGAGGAGCCGATGTTTGACTTCGTGGGAAAGACCGTTTGGAAAAAGAACTCTCCTGGGGCCGTCCTCAAGCCCCTCTCCCCCTTACCACTCCCCCAGTGGGGGTGCGAGGTATAAATGAGGAACTCTGAGGAAAATCGAGGTAGTATACGTCAGGCCAGGTGACGAAGTCCTCGGATCCAAAACCGAGCTACCTAGACTGGATTGGTAGTATACGTCAGTCTCTAGGTGACGAAGTCCTCGGATCCACAACCGAGCTACCGAGACTGGAGAGGTAGTTTACTTGGGTCGCCAGACCAAGAAGTACCCTGCAAGAGAGGCAGGGCTACCTACCTTAAGGGGCTAAGAAAAAGCTCATCCTTGAGCTAAGTCCCTGGTTATCAAACCAAACGATAAGTGAACTTTGGTAAGTTCGACTTACTCTCGCCAGAGAGACTCCTCATATCCTAGGGCACCTTAAACACCAGGGGTATTCCTCGTCCTTGAGGAATTAAGAAAAGAAGGATGTAGTATACGTCAGGCCAGGTGACGAAGTCCTCGGATCCAAAACCGAGCTACCTAGACTGGATTGGTAGTATACGTCAGTCTCTAGGTGACGAAGTCCTCGGATCCACAACCGAGCTACCGAGACTGGAGAGGTAGTTTACTTGGGTCGCCAGACCAAGAAGTACCCCGCAAGAGAGGCAGGGCTACCTACCTTAAGGGGCTAAGAAAAAAGCTCATCCTTGAGCTAAGTCCCTGGTTATCAAACCAAACGATAAGTGAACTTTGGTAAGTTCGACTTACTCTCGCCAGAGAGACTCCTCATATCCTGGTGCACCTTAAACACCAGAGGTATTCCTCGTCCTTGAGGAATTAAGAAGAAGAAGGAAAAGGCTCCCCCTCGAGCCCGTTATTCGGTGGCCACACCAAACTTTAAGTAACTTATTCTCGCCAGAGAAACCCCCCTCCGTTATCCTCGCCCGTGAAGAAGACCCTCCCCGAGTTCAGTCCTCGTCCATAAGGAAATAAGTAACGAAGGAGAAAAGCTCCTCCTCGAGCTCGTTACTCGGTGATCACACCGCACTCCAAGTTAACTTGATTTAAGAAACAAGTTCGACTCACTCTCGCCAGAGAGACCACGACTGCCTAGGTGTTGCATAAAGCACCGTCTTGGTTCTCGTCCTTAAAGAACCCCCCCCCCCCCCCCTCCGGAAGAACGTGTGGACCCCCCAGCTGCTACCCTCGCCAAAACGACCGTGGAAATTCGCCCATTTACAACTGGACACCCGGCACGCGTCGTGAGTCAATATCATTTCTGAGGCCTTTAAACTCCACATGAGTCCGTAAGCCTAATTCTTATATTATTGTTTTGTCTAGAGAAAACGTTAACCAATTTTTGTGGGGAAACTAATTTAATTAATGCTTGTTTAGTCTAATATTCAGAGTATTGCTGTAGTTAATGTATAAAGGTTGTGTATTCAATGGTTAAAGATAAAATATAAGTTTATTTTGTGAATTAGTGGGCGTTTCTTTTATATCCTTACGTGTTTGGTAACGGCTCTGTTCTTTAAGATATTCCTATAATATCAATATATATTAGACACTCGTAGCACTCTTAGAGATAGAAAAAAAAGGAGGGGAATTCTACGACACTAAATAAAAGTGGTGTCAGGTAAGTAGGGTTCTTATCAGAAAGAATTCTACGACACTTCCTATGTGGGGGGTAAGCATAGGGCGTTCAACCAATGGAGAACACCAGCAACAAATTAAAATACTCACAATCAACACCAACGGTTGGGTAGGAAAATCCATCCTATACGGAAACGTTTTCCGCATGGTGGATCCCGACCTGATACTCATATCTGAACACGGTGTAAACACAGAAACAAATACAATAAAAATACCAAATTACACTGTGATCACAAAAACCACACACAAGAAAGGTACGATGGCGCTGCTATCGCTATCCGTAAAAACATAAAGTTTAAAACACTTCCAGACTTAGAGGAGTCCTTTGTGGCTGTTGAAATCCCAACCCTAGTTGGAGCCTTAACCGTGGCTGCGGCTTACCAGCCCCCACGCCGAAAATACCATCTTTGGACGAGGAAAAATAGCATTGCTGGGTGGTGACCTAAACGCATGTTGCGCAGCTTCAGGTTACAGTAACACCAACCAAGGGGAAGAAACTTGGAACTACTCATCGAGAGAGATAGACTACAGAGAGTAGGACCAGACTTCCCGACTTACCTAACGCGACATACGGCAACAAAACCGGACGTTGTATTGGCAAGCCGAAACTTCCCCTTCAACATCAGCAGCGTGCCCGGTCCTGTGGTACCGAGTGACCATGTCCCCATTCTAACAACCATCTCGCTGGCACCGATTCTCATGCCAGTGCCCCTTAGGAAGAGTTACGTGAAAGCTAACTGGAAGTTATATAGATAGATGCTCAGTGAATACCAACCTGCCGTCCTGGGAGATGTCAATCTTGAAGAGGTGGACGAGGAGATAAACACCATCACCAATCTCCTCGTACAAGCCGACAGATGCGTCCCCATGATCTCCTATAAAATGCTCCCACAACCTAGGTGGACAGACGAGATGAGGGACAACGCTCTGGAACATAGGGAGATCATCGAGGAAATAGGTAGGACAGGCCCAAATAGGGAAAGGACAGCCAGAATAAGACAACTAAGCGAGGAACTTAAACACATTATGACAGAAAAACAACAGGAAATCTGAAATGACATCATTGGTAGGCTGGACAGGGAGGTCAGTCCACAGAGTTTTTGGAATACAGTCCGAAGACTAAGGGGACTGCCCACCAAAGCCAGGATAAAGTTAAAAGATGGAGAAGAACTCATTGAGGATCCAGAGTCTCTCGAAAGAAGATTCAGGACTCACTGGAAAAAGATTTTCGCTATTTCCCCTGAGGAAAACGACGACTTTGACCTGGACTTCGAAGACCAACTACTAGACGAACTCGGCACAATGATTCATAGAACCTACCCCCACCCGCAAGTATCTCAGGATAGAGAGATGGTTGGCCACGGTTGCCCGATAACCTTTAAAGAGACCATGAACACCATAAGGTCCTTCAAGCAAAGGGCACCAGGCTGGTCCGGGATCACGAAATGCAATTTCGTGAATGCCCCGAGGCAAATCATTCAGGGACTGGTCAACACCATGAATGCGTCCCTAAATGTAGGCTACTTTCCGGACGGGTACAAGATGGCTAAAATCATCTTCATCCCAAAAGGAGGTAAGCCCCCGGACCAGGTGGCAAACTTTCGCCCAATCTCTCTTCTGGAGATGCTCGGCAAGATCTTTGAGAAGATCATAGCAAACAAGCTAAAAGCTCAACTGAGCGAGTTAGGAGCGCACAACCGCCAACAGCATGGGTTCCGCCAAAAAAGGGGCACCGAGATGGCCCTAGCGCTCCTGACGGAAAAAATAGCCTATTGCCGTGCGAATAGGTTCTATGTAGACATTGTGTTGAGGGGTGTACAGAAGGCCTTCGACAAAGTCTGGCTGGAGGGATTACAATACAAGATCCTTAAACTCCAGCTAGATCCAGTCCTAGAAAGGATCCTTTGTGACTTTGTCATGGACAGGAGGGCATGTCTCATGATAGAAGGATACAGAGGACCCGAGTTCGAACTAAAGGCGGGCGTTCCTTAGGGAAGTTGCCTGAGCCCTCTACTTTACTTGGTCTTTACCATCGACCTCCCAAAGCCGGTGGATAGGGACACGATATATCTGCAGTTTGCAGATGACATCACCCAGATCGTCCCGTGCCCGGTGAAGAAAGCAAGGGAACAGGCAGCGCGAACAATAGCGGAAATAAACAACATCAACCAGTACGAGAGACGCTGGAAGATAAGAACAAATAGAGACAAGTTTAAGATCGTCCCACTAAGCCGCACGTTGACGGACCCCATAATCATCGAGAGGAGGAGATACGGCTACTCCGCTGAAGGCACTGTCCTGGGTCTAAAGATCTCCGATCACGGATACGCGAGACACTACACGGAGAGGCGGAACCTGGCAAAGAGAGAAATATCCAAGCTATACAGATTTAGAGACCTTAGCTCGGCCAACATCAGGAAGATATACCTGATGTACGTCCGGGCTTAGCTCATCTATCCCACAGTAGTGACTCAAGCGGCAAACAATACCTCAATGAGAAAATTGCAGAATGTGCAAAACACTGCATCCCTACTGATTAACAAGGTCACAAGGCGAGAACAACGCTGTCAGAGGGAGCTCCATATAAGAAAGAAACTAGACCCTATCAACATCTTCACCAAGAAACTGGGAAGAAGGGTCTGGTTAACACTTACAAATGATGTCATACCAGAATTACGGGAAATAGGTGGCAGAATGGTATCCCTGCACGACTCCGTGGAAATGTCACAAGACGTACCCGATTCCCAAGCACCAAACACTGTATGTCGTAGAATGACTCCCGACGATACTATATATAACACTATTCGTTGAGGGAACTTCCTTAATTATCTTTAGAGTGCGTTACTGTCTGGCGGCCGATATTATGTATCTTCAAAATGCTTAAGAAGTGGAACTGAGCTCAAGGATAATAATATTGCTATCATTAATAAAATAGAGTTTTATTAATAATAACTATAAACAATACACAAAAACGGAAAATATTGACATAAACAGAATGGAAAGGGTCGTGGAGACTCGGGCTAATCCAAGGATTTAAGGGATTAAAAAAAGGTAAAACAAATATAGAGTTAAAGAGATGGGATGGTTCGATAAACAATTTAAAGCACAGGATAGAATTGACAAAAGGGATCAATACTCCAAAGGTGACGTTTGGCTTACGTAACTTTTCATTAGGGTGCAGTGGAAGGTACTTGAAGGAATATTCGGTCCGCTGGCGAGTTCCAGCCGAAGGGGGGGGGGATAAAAGGATCCCGACGAGGCGTCTTGGAAAGGAGAACCGTTACTCGCCGAACGGCTTGAAGAACAATGGCTGTTCTAATGTTGTTCTCCTTGAACAACAGGGGGGGTGAGAACCGTTTCTTGGCGAAGGGCTCAAAACGAACAATGGCTGTTCTAATGCTGTTCTCCCTTGAACAACAGGGGGGGATGAGAACCGTTTCTTGGCGAAGGGCTCAAAACGAACAATGGCTGTTCTAATGCTGTTCTCCTTGAACAACAGGGGGGGATGAGAACCGTTTCTTGGCGAAGGGCTCAAAACGAACAATGGCTGTTCTAATGCTGTTCTCCTTTGAACAACAGGGGGGGGAAGCCTTGGGGACTTGTCGTCGGAAAGGCGCGAACCTTTGGCACTCAAGGAATATTGTCCTCCTTCTGGACAAGTGATGGTGAATCTCGAGGTCGAGGTCCCTTGGCGCACAAAGGGAGAGAGGGTCGTGGTGATGTTTCGCGACGAAAATCTGGATCTCCAATCTGATCTTAGTGGTAAAGTTTCCATATAAATAGCCAGGACATCTCCTTGGCGTGGGGGAAAATGGAGTGAAAGCTTGGAGGGAACGCACAGCCGGGCCGGAGAAAAATGCCTTATCTGTTCATAAGCCTAACTCGATCTGGCGAGGTCGGCGTATGGGGGCGAACGGGGGGACGATAACCTCCTTGTTTAAACATTGGCATCCGGTAGCTGAGATAAGATTCCAAGCCTCGAATCGAAGATGCACGTGGGCAGCATCGTGGTTTTTAATAATATGGGATAGGAGTTGAAATTAACTCGTTCTATCACACTGTACACAGGAAAAAATTACAGAAATATACACTTAACAGATACACAAGATACAACACAACTGTAACGAGACAAACAGAGAATATACATGAAACCAAACATTAAAAACACAAGTAAATTGCCGAGCCAAAAGCTATGAAAGGCTTGAATGCTCACAATTTTTTAACAAAAATAAGTACAACAACATTTGACACACTAACAATAAGAAGAACACGCCTGCTACAAGTAAATAGAACAATACATGATAGACAATACATAACACAATAAGTAAAATAAAATAACAAAAAGTAAAAAGTCTGCGATGCCCTCCTACTATGGCCCCCTTCCTCTTAAAACTTTTATTTTTTCACCTACTTTTATCTAATACTATCCAAATCTTTCAAAGAGTAAATATACCATCATCACGCATTGGTTAAGTGTAAGTGCAATTATCAGGAAGGAGTTCTGCAAATGAATAAAGACAAGTGCTAAAAAGGAAAGTGGCTTATTCCTGTCCCAAATGCTATACGACTTTAGGATTATAAAAAGCAGAATCTACTGAATAAAGTCGGTGCCTCTTTAGCGTGTGTCCCTCCCACTTATTGTGTCCTACCTTTCCATATATCTGTATTGGGGTAAACATGAAAAATTAGATTAGTCATTTTTGCTCAAAAAGTTTGAAACTTTAAAAATCTGCTTTAAAAATTATCTTTCAACCAAAATGTTGTTTGTTGCTTCAATGAAATTATAAAAAAATAAAATTGCAATTTAATTAGGCTTAAATGTTTACTCATTTTGACATTAATCGATATGGGGGACATTGTTGGTACAATATTTTATAACTAACGAACTCTTTTTCATTTTGACGGGGATGGTATTGTAGGACTAAAATTATTATTATAGGTAAGAAAACAATATTTCAATAATAATAATAATAATAATCATCATCATCATCACTAACTCTATAATTTAAGAAGGGGATTTTTTTGAGTATTTGAATAATAATTTCATCTTAGTTTGGTTATGACTTATGTTTTTTATCAAAGTTATTTCTAATAATTCTTTTATAATATCAAAAAAACAAAATGGTTTAGTTCAGAAATAAATATAACGGCCGTATGCTAAGAAAAATATGAAATGAACTTTTATCAGATTTAGTGTAGCTTCACAATTATTTATAAATTTATTATATGCAAAAGTCTAAAATGTAAAATAAATTAAAAAAAGAGTTTTTTGCTCAAATGTGCACTTCACATTTGTTTTAAGTATCGAAATTTTGTGATTTTTAAAAACCCCAAGAATTACAAATGATGAAGTTCAGAAAATATATTTTTATATATCTTCTATATATTTTAGCAACATGATATTTTAAAAGGGGGAAAATTTAGTTTAGAGTTCCTTTTTAACATGATTATAATTGGCGAAGTTCAAAAAATGTATAAAAATTTAACCAAGGCTGTTTTTTTTAGATTTTAAATTTTAATCTTAGTAGCGAAGCGCAAGCTCCCCCCCCCCCCCCCCCGTAGGAGGTAGGGCGAAGCCATTGCCTGTTTTAAAATGTTTGCCTTACACCCACTGGGATTTGAACGAATTTGCAGTCATTTTTTTTTAAATTTAGCGACACTTTTCTCTCTGCGCTGCATTTGACATTCGAGCTATACTCCCCCTCCCCCCTTGCCTCAATCTCCCCCAACTTTCCCCATTAGCGACATTTTGTGTTACATTGAGCCAACAAAATTGGGTAGAAATGCCCTTTTAAATTGGGTATTTAGCGTCGAATTGAAACGAACGTTGGAGATTTAGAAAAGATTAGAATTCATTCAATAAAGATCCGCTTTGTTTATGTTCTCAGGCTCCAATTTATCTCGGAAGTAAAAAAAGATAGACAAGTTTATGGACCCGATAGACCTTTAGAGAGGAAGAGGGAAAAAAAGGGTCAGTGATAAAATTTTCTACGTTATTCGAATCACAGAAGATAAACATGACGGCCATCCGAAAATCAACCCAATTCATATCCTTTCCCTACCATCGACTAACCATACGAAATGTAGTTCAACTTTACGCAATGTGAGAAGCAGTCTTTTTACTAGGTCAGGCGGGAAAAAGGAGAACAAAAGCTCCCCCTAAGGGAGGGCGAGCTTGAGGGATAGCTGAGTGGGTTAAGCCTCTGCCACCCGGAGTCAATGGTTGGAATCTCTCCTCCATCCGACGGTTCTTTATTTTCCAACAGGTCTTTTTCATTATTGAACCTTTCGCTCAACATTACTGAGAAAATCCAATAAACAGCGACATATCATCTTTCCTTTAAGGCACAGCCATTACAAAAAGGAGCCAACTTATCTTACACACAGTCATCAATTGGAAAGACCCCTCAACTCTTGCAACATAAACTCACCATTTGGAAAGGCCTCTTAACTTCTCTTGCACACACACACACACATTCACCATTCTGAAACACCTCTACTTCTTTTGTCCACACACTCTCCAATCGGACGCGACCCTCAAATTTTCTTGGCTACACACTCACCATTCGAAAAGGCCTCAATTTCTCTTACAAATTAACCAATCGAGCATGACTGTCGAATTCTCTCACCCACACATTCACTTTTCGGAAAGGGGCTGACAACTTCTTTTGCACATACAGACTATTCTGAAATGCCTTAATTTGTGTTGCACAAACACTCGCCATTCCCTAAAAGCCTCTTAACGTTTCATGCCCACACACAATTCGGAAAAGCTCTTCGACTTTTACACACACTCTCACAATTCGAAAGAAAGACTGGAAAAGACAAGAGATTGCGACGCGACGGAGCCGATGATAATTAATTTAGGAATCTGATTTCTCATTTTGACCTGAAAGTCGAGAAAATTTATTTTGTTATCTCTTTCTTCTCTCCCTCACTTTATTTACCGTATGCCCGTTTATCTCTGTGCTTTCAGCTCGTCTCTTTTCCTTCGGCCCATCTATTTGTTGGCTTATCTTTCCGCGCTTCTTCTCTCTTTCAACTGGTCATTACTGGATCCAAAATGTCATTGAACTAAAGTAAACAAATGAAACGAGCTATGCATGTGTTTACTGCACCTGTCGCCCCATACATTTCATGTTCACAGCAGTCATTTGAACGGCTAGTTAGCCCTTGTCATCTTATCATATTTATCTAGTTTTATTCATTTTTCCTCTCTCCTAACTATTACACTCCCTCTTCCCCCACACATGTCCTGATTGGTGAAACATTCCTATTTTTTTTAAATAAATAAAAACTAATGATAGTTAAATCGTTTAGGCGAGTGAAAGATTGACGGAAAAAAACATGGGGTTCCACAGAGCTCCGTTTTGGGTCCTCTTCTATTTGTCGAAGGTTAAAAACGAAGAAAGTGAAAATCCACAAAAGCTGGCAAATTTAAGGGAGGGAAAGGAAACAAGGCCGTGGAACTGACTTTATTGATCAATGAGAATGATTGGACCTTATGTTGAACGAGAACCTGACAGTGAAATCTTAGAAGAGACCTAAAACAAGTGAGAACGCTACACTTGGAATAACTCTATAAAGTGAAAGAGAAGGTTCCAAGAAAGTAAAATTTATTTTCTAAATGAGGGTGTTATGTAGTGGGGGGAAATGGACAGACAAAAGAAGTGGAGTATCAGGAATATCAAAATTATAAATTGAAAATAACATCACCTTTAATTGGTGGGACCAGGAGACGAATGGCATGGGAAAATTCCAGAAACGGAAGTGATGGGGCGGACTCTGAAGAGCTATGTACCCTCCCTGCCCCAGGGCCCTAACTCTTTTCTACAATATCTATACCTTCCACACTATCGAAAGTACCCTAACTTTGCCACTTTCTATAAAAACTTCAAAAAACTTTTTGTGAAAATGCCATCATTGGATTATCCTTTAATGTTTTTTTAATAAATAAAAAAACCCCGCTCCTTATATCGATCTACATACAATCAACATGTACAATTTTTTAGTTTTAGTTTTCGGAGTTCTTAAAGGCGAAAACCAATAGTGACCAACGAGTTCCGACACGTCTAGTTTACAAATGCGGGAAAAATAAATTAAAAAAGAATAAAAATAATTAAAAATAATATTTCATACGTCCACAATAGCAAATCTGAATCCTCAACTCTGGGGCAGGTAAGGCACATTTTGAAGGAGCACATGAGCATCAAAAGTCAATGATTCGAGATATAAATCGTTTCCGCTAAAATATAAAGGTCTTCCTTAAGTCAAGTAGGTCCTCCTCAAGTGTTAAGTTGATCTTTCTTAAGTGTTAAATTGGTCTAGTTTAGTGTGCTAAGCTTTCTTTCTTAAGTGTTAATAAGTTAGTCGTTTTTAAGTAAGAGGTAAGTCTCCAGCGTTAAATTCTCCTTCCTTAAGTGTTAAGTTGGAATTCGATAATTGTTAAGTTGGTATTACTTAAGTTGGAATTCGTTAACAGTTAAGTTGGTATTACTCATGTGCTATGTTTTTCCCCACAATAGTGTACTGACCGGCGGAATATCCCTACTGCTCACAAAAAGAACACGCGCGCAAATTCGCTTTCATTTGCCTATTCAGCCGCTCACTCTACGAGGGGTGGTCAATAAGTTTTGCGAATCGGTAGAGCAAAACAGAGGAAGAGGAATGGCTAATTATGGGGGTGTTAGGACAAGTTATGACAAGTCAGGAGCTGCAGCCGCACAATCTGGCCTCGTCTATTTAAGAAGCAGTAGCTGATCGCAGATCGTCAGTCACAAATATTTCAACAATGGAGAAGGTTGAGCACCGCGCAGTGATCAACGAGAACAATGTGGCCCGTGTGGAGAGGATGATCCTCGAAAATCGACGGGTAAAGGTCGAAGAAATCGAGCGACAACTTGGAATATCACATGGAAGTGTTATCAACATCATCTACGACAATTCAGCCATGCCCAAGGTCTCTGCCCGTTGGGTCCATAGAAACCTCACGCCCCATGATCGACTTCAACGTCGTCAAAGTCCACAAGGCCAGAGTTGCACAAGCTGCCCTGAGCGAGTGCGGATTCGAGGAGCTCAACCATCCCCCCTACAGTCCAGATCTGGCCCCTAGCGACTACTTTTTATTCCGCCAGCTCAAGGCTCCACTGAGTGGACGCCGGTTTGGGGACGATGAAGATGTCCAGCTCGCCGTCCAGGAGTGGATTGAACAGCAGTCGGGAGATTTCTGGTTGTCGGGAATTCGAAGCCTCAGGGACAAGTGGCGCAAGTACATTGAAGTCGAGGGTAGTTATGTTGAAAAATAATAAAACACTTTTCCTCATATCTCGTTTCCTTATATCCGAATTGTTAAACTTATTGACCGCCCCCCGTACCACCCCTTGTGCCAATGAGCCTCAAACGGAACGGCATTACCACTGGTGACTGGAAGCCTACCGAGTCAAATGTAAATAAATTACATCAATTCGTCTTAATAAATTTATTTCCCTCTCGCCTTACATACGATTGCAGCGACTCGTGGAAGAACGTATCGCCAGCTATAAAGATACAGTGAAATGGTTCCCCTAAATTTATTTTAGTTAGGCTTCTCAGCTTCATAATAATCAGGAAATATGGTTTCTTCTCTTTTCTATCTCTCATTTTAAGGGTTTGTCATTTTGAATCGGATTATTAGTGTAATTTCTTGGCTAAATTACTTTTAAAACAATTAATGCATGTATCATCTTATGTTTTAATGATCAACTTCGAACAAAAGTTTAAAGAAGACCGAAGAACCAAACAGATCTACAGTTAACATAGAAACTAAATAAAGCAAACCTGCCTCTTCTGACCAGATTCTCTCTTCTTTGGAGCAACCCCTTCTCACTTGTCTTGATGCCCACTCTCCCCTTGTCACCCCTTCGAACTCCCGTTGTCACCGTGTCCCTTGGTACTCTATGGAACTCCTGCGTGCTAGGCAGTCCATGCGTGCCCATGAAAGAGTCCTTAGAAAGGCTCGCACCCGTGGGAAAGACACGACCTCTCTCTCGCTGGCGTTCCGACTTGCGACAGCTCCCTACGTGGCGAAATTAAAATCTGCTCGTGAAGCCTACTCACGTAATCTGCTTACTGATAATAGGAATGATGCCCGTACCGTCTTCCGTCTGCTCTCCCGTCTTACTTCCCCAGCCCAGGTCTCCCCACCCATTAGCCCTGCTACTCTCTCGAATTTCTTCGCAGATAAGGTCACTAACCTCCGTGCTTCCCTCCCTCAGCCTTCTGTCCCGGCTCCTGCCATTCTCGGTGACTTCCCGCCTCAGCCGCTTATCGTTTTCCCCGCTGTGACCGCGTTGGAGTTTACAGTCCTGCTCTCGCGTTCTAAGAAATAGGCTCCCCAAAGGACATTTTTCCGCCTAAACTGTTATGTAAAATTCTGCCTGCTATCCTCCCAACGCTTTTTCACCTGTTCAACACTTCACTTGCAACTGGTCTTGTTCCCTCTTTCTTCAAACGTGCCCACATCCGTCCGATTCTTAAAAAGCCTCAACTGAACCCCACTGACCCTTCCAATTATCACCCGATTTCGCAACTTCCTTTCCTCTCTAAGGTTCTGGAGAGAGTGGTTGCTTCACGCATCAACATTCACATGGTGGCCTGTAACATTAATGAAACCTATCAATCTGGTTTCAAGTCAGGTCACTCCACAGAAACCGCCCTTCTCAATGTGTCTGATTGCTTACGAAGAGCCGCGGACAGAGGTTGTGTCTCCATCCTTGGTCTACTCGACCTCTCCTCTGCCTTCGATACTATTGACCATACCGTCCTACTTGATGGTCTCCACTCTTTCCTCGGCATATCAGGCACCGTGATTGACTGATTCCGCTCTTACCTCTCGTCTCGTACCCAATCCGTTGTGATTGACGACGTTTCATCCGACTCTACCGCCATTCGCCTTGAAGTGCCACAAGGCTCTGTCCTTGGTCCTCTACTATTTCGTATCTACCTTCTCCCTCTTAGTTCCCTTCTCTGTAATCTCAGTCTATCCTTCCACCTATATGCTGATGGCACTCAAATTTTTGTTTCCTCATCCCCCACGTCTCTTGCCTACTCTATCACTGACCTCCTGGCTGCCTACTCCTCCATTTCTGACTGGCTCTCTACCAACTTCCTCAGGCTTAATCACTCCAAAACTGAGGTCCTCCTCGTCGGCACCCCTGCTCTTGTCAAAAAATCTAAATCTCTTTTTCCCTCGCTTACTCTGGGCGGTAATACTATCATTTTCTCTGACTGCGTTAGGAATCTGGGTGTTGTTTTTGATGAGCATCTCTCCTTTAAGCCTCATATCCGCAATGTCCGCAAATCCTCTCTATGTTTCCTTCGTAACTTCTCTCGCATTCGCTCCTACTTTGATCGCCAAAGTCTTGAGACTGCTGTTCATGCCTTCATCACCTCACGCCTTGACTACTGTAACTCTCTGCTTGTGAATCTGCCATCCTCCTCTCTCCGCCTCCTTCAACTTGTACAGAACTATGCCGCCTGGCTTCTCCTCCGTCGCCCTCGCTTCTCTCCCTCGAAACCCTTGCTGCATGAACTGCACTGGCTCCCTGTCAGATCCCGTACTCACTTCAAGATACTTCTCTTCACATTTAAGGCCCTAAACAACAAGGCCCCGTCTTACCTCTCTTCTGCCCTCTCGTCACGCCATGTCCCTCGGGCCCTTCGGTCATCAGATGCACACCTTTTGAATATTCCTCGTTCATCCCTCTGCTCAATGGGGGACTGCTCCTTCTCAATCTGCGCCCCTAAGTTGTGGAATGCTCTTCCTGCTGAAATCAGGTCTTCTCCCTCTCTTACCACATTTAAGCGTCTCCTGAAAACACATCTTTTCTGTATTGCCTTCTCCCCCTCTTGAATTTCCATTGAATTTCCATTCTCATCTCAGCACAACGTGCGCTCTGGGAAGGCCTCAGGCCTTGAAGAGCGCATTACAAAAGACTTATTATTATTATTATAATACTCGGATATCCTAAAAAAGCACGAATGAGCAAACACCTCAAATTATATATCCAATTACATAATATTTTTCCTACTCCAACCACACATTTCACCACTTAAATCATCCCAATCGCGCCATTTATTGGGTTATATTTTGTAGTGTGATTCAAATTTTAGTTTGTGCCATTTGCGTTGAGCACGAGAACACCCAGATTCATGTTTTCGCAATTCCGCCTAGAAATTGAATATTATTGTAACATTCTTAAGATAATTACAAGAATTGGAACCCGATTTTTACCATATCAAGAATAGATACTCTTAAACAGAGGTTCTCAAACTGGGGAGGGGGGGGGGGCATACAGCGAAATGGGGGGGGGGGAATAAGCTGAGGGTATGAACACATAAAAATCCCAAGGCCTACCAAACTAGAAGGAAACGAACTTTCAGTGGAGGTTCTTTCTGGGAGAAGAGAGGATAATGTTTCCACTGAATGTCTTGGTTGCTATTTATGACTTCTTATGATAAGTTTTCATTCAGAATTATTAAATTTGTCAGTAAAAAAGAGATAAAATTGCTTTAGTTTACACTTTTTATCCAGTGAAATTTATTTTTCCTATTGTATATTGTAGAAAGGATTTTGGAAATTATAAGTTTTAATTATAGGTAGGCCTACTCTCAAATTATGAAACTATTTTATGTGCATTAAATTACTTCCTTAGTATCATTTTAATGTGTATTTGAAATTTGTCAAAAAGCAAATTACAAGTTTCAATAACTCAGTATTTGAGAAAAGAGAAATATGAGGTGGAATGCTTAAAATTACAGGTATTGCTGGAGTTTTTTTCAATGAGAATAGACCTAAATAAATGTAGGACTACAGACAACCAGTGTAGTCCCGAGATGTAGATTGGGGGAGGGGCAACATGGATAAGGATCATATATGAAAAGTAAGTAAAGATCGGAAGAAGGTTGAGAACCACTGCTCTAAAAGTTTACATACCAGGAATATCAACCCCAATATAAATAACATATAGAGGAAAAATTAAACATACGTAATTGTCACACTTTAATGAAAATGAAAGAGCTACGTACTTGTTAAAAAGGGCAATTGAGAGGGAATTGCGTTATAGAAATCAATTAACCTGTTTTAATTACTTCATTCTATCCACATGAAATGTTGTAAATAGGGAGGAAGAAATTCGCGTTTGCATCATCGCATAATGTTAATTTTTGCCTTATATTTTCTCTAATACGATTCGATATGTTGTCGCATGATCTGCGTCTGGATTAACGATGTGCAAAGAGTGGTTGGTGGTTCTGTGTTGGGAAAAATTGGATTATTGGCCACACTTCTGTGGCCTTCATTCATTTTTATGGATAATTATTGATCCATTTCTCACCACTTTTTCGATTATTGGCAAAAGTGTTTCTTTGTCTTCATTCAACTACTTCCATATACCTAACTAATCGTGAATAACTAAAAACTACTAGGCCAAACTTGACTTTTAGGGCTCCGACCTCGATGGCTTTTTGGTTAGGTTAACATGGGCTGATCTAACCTTAACATACTCTCTTCGGTTATGAAAACGTCATTGAAGGCTTCCTATGTCAAGAGTATCGAACCTAATTTTACCAGATCAAGAATAGCTACCCACAAGCATTCCCTTGTCAAGAATAGCGACCCATGCAGGTGATGAGATCCCTAATATTGACATGATCCCTTGTTTAATATTCTTAAAATTTAGAATATTCATCTCTCTTTCTGCCTCTGATTCTCTATATAACGCAAGACTTGTCTCTCGCCACGACAGCTTTAATTCACTTTAAAGCCAAATATTTCAACTTGGTTGGAAGACTGACTATGAGAAAAGTAGATGATAGAATAGGATAAGAATAATAACAATGTATAATAAATAAGAAGACTAAAAGTAAAAAGCAAAAATATTAAGTTATTATTTTTTACTTTGGAAAAAAGCGAGATCTACATAAGTGGAATATCTCGGCAGCAAAGCTATTAAAAAAAGATTCATAAGGTAAGTGGTGAAGTTTGGGAAAATAAAAGTGTGCAGGATGTTGAAAGCCCAAGTAGTTAAGAGACAAAACTACTAAGGAACTGTCACCAGATGCTACGTCAGGTTATTGACAATAATTAATAAGAGAAAAATACCATGGTCAAAATTGGACTCAGAATTAACCTGATTGGAGAGATGAGGGAGGTTTAAACCTTATAAGATTTGAATATGTCCATTTTTTGCCTTCTTCAAGGTGCAAAAATCATCTTTATTCCGAAGGGGAACAAGCCCCCAGACCAAGTGGCCAACTATCGCCCTATCTCTCTCCTAGAATTCTCCGGCAAGATCTTCGAGAAGATTTTAGCTAATAGGCTACAAAATCAACTCGACGAGTTGGGAGCGCATAACCCCCAACAACATGGGTTTAGACCTAAAAGGGGCACGGAAACGGCCCTGGCGCTCCTAACCGAAACGATCGCTCACTGCCGAGCAAAGGGACAATATGTAGACATCGTGATGAGGGACGTGCAGAAGGCCTTCGACAAGGTTTGGCTGAGTGGACTACAGTACAAAATACTCGGTCTCCAGCTAAACCCGGTCCTGGAACGGATCCTTTGTGACTTCATCATGGATAGAAGGGCGCGTATCATGATTGAAGAGCACAAGGGACCTGAATTCGAACTCACAGCGGGCGTTCCCCAGGGGAGCTGCCTGAGTCCCCTGCTTTACCTGGTCTTTACCATCGACCTCCCTACTCCTATACATCGGGACACGATGCATCTGCAATATGCAGATGACGTCACCCAGATCGTCCCGAGTAGGGTCAGGAAAGCGAGGGATCAGGCAATCAACACAATTGCAGAGATCTGTAACATCTACCAATACGAACAGAAATGGAAGATCCGGACAAACCGGGAGAAATTCAAGATTCTCCCGTTGAGCCGAGAGTCTACGTGGCCCATCATAATAGATGGGAGGAGATACGGCTACTCCGCCGAAGGCACCATCCTGGGCCTAAAGATCTCCGACCGCGGATACTCGAGTCACTACAAGGAGAGGCAGACTATGGCTAGGAGAGAAATCCCCAAGCTATATAGGTTCCGTGATCTTAGCTCGGCGAACATCAGGAAGTTATACCTGATGTTCATCCGAGCTAAGCTCATCTACCCTGCGGTAGTGACTCAAATGGCCAACAAGACCACTATGAAGAGACTCCAGCGAGTGCAGAATTCAGCTACCCTCTGCATCAACAAGACGAGAAGAAGGGAGCAGATTCGGCAGAGGGTACTGCACCAAAGACAAAGACTGGAGCCCATTAATATCGCCACCCAAAAACTGGCCAAAAAGGTCTGGTCTACAATGGCCAATGATATCATCCCAGAGATGCGAAGAACTGGCGGCAGGATCAACATCCCGGCCAGATTGCGCGGGAAGGTCGCCCGAAATCGACGCTTCCCAAGCACTAAACTCTGCTCCGAGGAAAACATTGAAGACATGTACACATAAACACAAAACAAAACTAACATACATACACCAAGCATACAAACCAAATTGCGTAAACCATACTCCAACGCGAAGTACATTAACAACATCGAGCACTAACAAAGGCTCGAATGCTCGAAACAGAGACAAAAATCAGTACACAACACAATAAAGACTAACAATTAGAAGAACACTAAAGAGACACAATCACAGAGACACCCGACAAATAAAACAAACCAACTGCAACATAAAAGACAACAAACGAAAACAAAAACGCCTGCGATGCCCCTAAAACAAGGGCAACCCTACCCCATTTTTCACCAACTTTTTTTACCTTCTACTATCTTTTCATATAGAGTGATTATTATACCATCAAGGTGATATTTTGGTATCCCTTTTGTCTATACAGATGAATTCACGTTTGAATAAATACACTAAAAAACAATAGGATAAACATAACTTAAAGAACTTCATTGGGGATAAACATGCGCCTTTAAAAAAAAACTACAACCTGAATTGAACCATCAACCTTTCAATTTAGAAACGCAGGCGTTATCACTTAACCAAGATCCATGATAACGCCTGTGCTTTCCATTCAGAGGTCGCGGGTTCGATTACCGATGCAGACAAAAGTTTGAATTGTTTAAAATCTTACTGCCAATTTGCTCTATTTTTATTTTATTTTATTTTTTTAGTGAGGAGCTACAGCTTAACGCGGGATCCAAACCACTGGTCACTACCGCAACTGGCAGCCTCCAAGAATTGGACCGCTAGGGGCTAACTTTACCCGAGTAGCTTAACTTCGCTTACTTTCGGGAAGAGGGGGGTGGGATAAATAAGGGCGATTGGATAATATCCTTATTAGTGTTAGTTAGTTTAATGAAATTAATTTACTTTATGGTGTCCCTACGTTATCAAATTCGGCTAATTTCTCACATTTTAGACACCTTCCCCTAAGCTATGTAAAGAGTTTGCGAGGTTGAGACAAGAGATTGCATTGAGCTTTCCAGATGTGTTGAAGACCCCATCAGACCACAGCACTGAGGGCTGTAGAAAGCTGTAGAAATATCCCGTCCATGTTTCTTGAAGCTCTTATGCCCTCTTTTCAATTCTGTCTTTTGTTCCTTATTTTCCTTATTTTTATTTATTCATTTTCCTGTTTCTCTCTGTCTGGTCGCATTGAGTACTACACCTTTTTGGTTACTAAACTTTTTCTCATTAAATCTCTCTCTCCAACCATTTCGCCTTCTAGATACTACATTCTTCTCATTACCCATTAGTAAAAAGCCTAACCAAAATCACTTCATTTCGCACCCTTACCTACTCATGCAAGGGACAGTGGGACACGCATGTGCTTAATATCCACTACTCAGCCTTGCTTTTTCTCTTTCACTACATCTCGCATTACAGTAATTTAAGAACTATCATACCCCTATGGAATTTCGCCTTTGCGCTTATTATAACACTTTATATTTTACTTCCACACTTTGATAGGGACATCAAACATCCTCATTTCAGCTTTCATTCAGTTGCCCGTATCCTTTTGCAAACATAACTTCCAAACATTTAAAGCATTCCACATCCTCGATCCAATTTCCCCAAGGGCTCCTTTTAGCAACTGAATAATTAACCTTCTAATGTCGCTAACATTATCGCTTTGTACTTCACTTCATTCTCTTTAACCTTTATCGAGTCAAATACAAACTTCTTCCTCTTATTCTAAATCACCCCACGTCTTCTTATTTTCCTTGCTCCTCTCCCCTCTTTCCCCTCAACATTAATGAATGGTCTCCACTGGAAAATAAAGCCCTCTTAAATGAATGCAGATCGGTGGTAAAAAAAACCCTTACCATTAAAAATATATTAAATGACCAAGAGCTTTTACATTTGAACTGGGAGTCATTTGCTTCTCCACCCGCACTTAAACAAATGAGATTTCATCACACTCATAAACTTTCCACCTATATCATGGCTTTTCAAAGCATGTCAGGATGAGAATTTATAGAGCTAACGTTATATCTTCCCAACTCCATAAATTTTAGAGGAAACAGCGTACCGTAAAATAATTTTCCTTCATACCATTCATAATATACACCTAATCCACTCGCTCCTCTTTCATAGTAATCCATTTTGTTGTGTGTATACAACTCATGATCTGACACAACCTTAAAGAGGTTTAAGATGCGCTCGACTTTGAATTTTGGTAAGAAGAAAGTGAGGCTCCGAGCTGAGTGAAATAGGCCACACTCAGAATGCGAGGTTTCAGGGTGTAATAGTTAGTGGCAATCTGTCATGGAAGCATTGCACTTAAAAGACGAAACGATTTTAACTATTTATTTTGTACGAACAAAAAATAGGAGAACCTTCAGTCGTATAAATAACGACTGAAACTTTTATAACCAAATTATACTAAGCAAATTACAAAGTAGTTGGGTTAGAACAACGCGTTTACACAGATTACTGCCGGATTAATAATCTTCATGCTACGTCACTAGGTTCGGATTTAAGTTCGGTATTTCGAGTATTTTGATCCAATTCATTCCGCGTTAGAGAGGTTAGTTGATACGTTAGAGGTAGTGAAGTTTCTTTAGTGCCTTCGAGTTCTGTTGAGGAAGATCCCCAACACAAAAGATTCGGGAGCTGGCAAATTCGTGATGAGGGTGTGGGTACGAGCGAATGGGCGAGGACTCGCTCTATATCTTTTGGCATCCGTCCATTCCTTATATCCATAGCTCCCTCCGATTGGGGGTGAACACTCGGACTCATTTCGTCCAGCCACGGAAGGCCGAACTCGTTCGCCCGGTCACAGATCGTGGGGATGATGCCTTCTGGGCCTGGCGGACGAGTTTCCGGGGCTACGCGTGGGCGAGTCGTCATGAAGGGCGAGCGAGTCCCTCCACAATCCTGTTTCGCTTTGATACTGCCATCAACACACATATACAGTTTGTGAATGATATTAAATTTGAACGTATCTAATTAATTCATTCTCCTTCGTTTAAGTTACCTTTGTATAACGAGATAATACAGGCACTTATAAATTCATCTGGCACTTCACCCTCTTTCGTGCATTAAGGAAACACACCAACCACTCATCAGCAGATCAGCGATTAAATTCCAATCCCACTGCCTTCCATCTTACAATTTTGCGGCGTTACACATTTCTCTTTTGTACACTCTCACTTACTATACCCTCCTTGCTAAAACAGGACTCCCACATTTCTACCATGACCACATTTAACAGGTTTTCAAACTAACTTCTCCGCTGACTCACGACTAATGCTATAGTATTATTACAACTAATAATAATATTGGATCAACACATATGAACAGATCACGTCTCGCCCAGACATATTTTGGTATTAATTTAAACCTTTGATTCGAAGGTTTAAATTATTACCAAAATGTGGCCATCCAAATTGGTTCTAAAACCATTTGCGGAAAAGCTCCTAAAGCAATTTCAGGGAACCATTTCAAAGATTTATATTAAAAAGAAATATTCGCAATATCATGTTTAGCCGGCTTCAAATTCAAATCTAGCCGGTTTCCAATTCAAATCTAGCCGTTTTCAAGTTCAAATCTAGCCACTATCAAGTTCAAATCTAGCCGGTTTCAAATTCAAATCTAACCGCTATCAAGTTCAAATCTAGCCGCTATCAAGTCCAAATCTAGCCGCTATCAAGTTCAAATCTAGCCGCTACCAAGTCCAAATCTAGCCGCTATCAAGTTCAAATCTAGCCGCTATCAAGTTTAAATCTAGCCGGTTTCAAGTTCAAATCTAGCCATTATCAAGTTCAAATCTAGCCGCTATCAAGTTCAAATCTAGCCGCTATCAAGCTCAAATCTAGCCGCTATCAAGCTCAAATCTAGCCGCTATCAAGTTCAAATCTAGCCGCTATCAAGTCCAAATCTAGCTGCTATCAAGTTCAAATCTAGCCGCTATCAAGTTCAAATCTAGCCCGTTTCAAATTCAAATCTAGCCGCTATCAAGTTCAAATCTAGCCGCTATCAAGTTCAAATCTAGCCGCTATCAAGTTCAAATCTAGCCGCTATCAAGTTCAAATCTAGCCACTATCAAGTCCAAATCTAGCCGCTATCAAGTTCAAATCTAGCTGCTATCAAGTTCAAATCTAGCCGGTTTCAAATTCAAATCTAGCCGGTTTCAAATTCAAATCGAGCCGGTTTCAAATTAAAATCTAGCCGGTTTCAAGTTCAAATCTAGCTGGTTTCAAATTCAAATCTAGCCGCTATCAAGTTCAAATCTAGCCGCTATCAAGTTCAAATCTAGTCGGTTTCAAATTCAAATCTAGCCGCTATCAAGTTCAAATCTAGCCGATTTCAAGTTCAAATCTAGCCGGTTTCAAGTCCAAATCTAGCCACTTTCATTGTAGGTGTTGTTCCATAAGGACTTATCCGTGATCTAAACCTTTTCTAACCAATTATTTTATAAATTGATCCTTTTCTTTTCCAATGATTTGTCTTCTTGGTCGAATGAATTGAAGATCAATTCCTCTCTACCCGCTTCAGATTTGTCTTAACCTATTGACCTAGTAATCGGGCAGTGAAGAGAAAATACCATCGTGGACCTCTCCCGCAGGAAGTTTATAAGGAGAGATCTGCCAAGAAAGTAGTAAAGTTGTGGAAAGTGAAAATGTGTAAGAGATATCGTCGCCGTTCCTGATACAAGCATTGGAGGCCAGTAGGCGGCAACTGCTGGGGTTGGTGCTATTCTGGTAGTATTATTAAATTAATTTATCATCACTACTAAAATTAACCTATATTATTAATTTGTTAGCACTACTAGAATAATGTTTCATCATACATCTTGAAGGCGAAAGCCTCCCGGTAGGATAGTTAATGAAATTCACATTAAGATTAAAATGACAATCGCTACAGAGCTCAAAGGGTCGCCAGCCCTACTAAATCTAACTTATTAATTTGATAGCACAATTGAACTAATCTATCAATCGGGTACCATTATTACCCTAACTTATCAATCGGCTGCCATATGACCCCGACCTATTAATGGTAGCTCAATGGTGAGCGCCTTTTCAGACTATTGCGCTCTGTAATGTGGAGACAACTGTACTGATTAATAGGTGGCATTAATAGGGAGACTTTTTTATATCCTTTGATCAATTAATAATAATTATGTACTAAACTTCGACACCACTTGGTCAATTTCAAGGCTTTGCTAATCGTGTTACCACAACCTTTCGGTACTTGTAGTGGCACGAACTAAACATAAGGTAGATGACTTTTTAATTTCGCGATTCAGTGAGCCGAAAAATTTCGCATTCATTTTTCACCTTCTCATTTTATCCAAGCTGATTCGCACATTTGGTGGATAAGTTGGATGTATCTGGAAATAACCCCGAGCTAAATAGGCCTCAGTCAATCCAGATTGATGATTTATAGAGCAACGAGACCCAATTGGAACGATTTCCCCTTAATTAGAGGGGAAAAGTGGTTGCTAAGAGACAAGGAATTCCCTTCGTTTGCAAGGAAACCTTTAGATAAATAGAGGCAACCACAAAAAGAGCGAAGAGAAAATAGGGAAAATACAGAGAAGAGGAATAATAAAAACGGATAAAAACAACAGAGATCCCCCCCTCCCCCAAAATATAAGGGATCGAGAGGAATGATGTCAATATTTAGGGGGAAGTTTACGTCCAAAAGGGAACGAGGATGCGAACATAAAACTCAGAAATGGAACGGGGAAAAGAGACTAAAAGAAAGAAAAGGCAGAAACAGGAAAAGATATAGCCCAATTACTCGGATCAACTTTCACTTTGGGGTAGAGACAGTCAAATATTTCAGCTCCACCACGAACAAGTTTGTTACAGAGACGGTGAAATCTCAAATTACGAACACAAACTGCGTTCGGGTGGTTGAAGGAGAGTCAGCATCAATTAAAGAGAGAAAAAACGAGAAGAGACTACTTGGTGCTCAGCTGCAATAGGATAAGCATAGTCCAAAAGAGAAAACCAGAGAATGAAAAGGAGAGGCCGAGGGAGACTACAAAGGAGAGTAGACAGGGAAACGAATCAGCGACGAAGGAGAGATGGGAAGATTGAAGAAGAGACGATGGAGAAACGAAGGAGAGAAGAAACAGAGACGATGGAGAAGCGAAGGAGAGAAGAAAGAGAGACGAAAGGGAGAAGGAGAGAAGAATGAGACTGAAGGAAAGAAGAAGGAGAGACCAAAGGCGAGACGATGGAGATACGAAGGAGAAAGAAGGAACAAAGGACGAGAGACGGTAGAGAGAAAGAGAGATGTAACAGGCATAAGGAGAGGGAGGGCGAACAATCCTCGAGATGTAATCCGCAGCATGGTTAACCCTACTTCGCCTGACACCCCCTTTCGGGAGGTAAATAATAATAGAATGAGGAGGGAGACAGTAAAAGGCAGACCTAATTTACCCTTAGAGCACACTTTGGTAAATTAGGTCTGGCGGCCAATCTAGGCATTGCCAGAAGGGTTAATTTGGTCCTTTATTTTGTAAAGTGGATTCCGTTTCCCGATTCAATAATAATTAAATAATATTTCACTTCAAATTAGAAGTTACGTACACGTAAATTGGACTTTTTGAACGTGAGTTAATTGGAATATTTGAACGTGTGACCCTATCCATTTTGGTGAAAACAGTGCAATTTATATTTATTTCTATTTCCATGCTTAGAATGAATACAGTGTGTAAGGTAGGAGTAAATTGGCGAATCGCTGAAATGAAGTGAAATCAGAAAAGAAGTGTGACCGATTCCATAGATCAATAGAGTTGTATAAAAGTAGTGATTTTGCGACTCGCTGAAATGCAGTGAAATCAGAAAAAAAGTGGCAGATTTCATGACTTAATAAAGCGTATGGCAGTGATAATTTGGAGAGACAAAGAAATAAAGTGAAATCAGAAAAAAAACGTGAAATGTGAACCGGTGAACAGATTTAAACGAACGGTTCTTTCTACACAGAGTGAGATAAAACCCATAATCGAGATAACAACCATGTGCAAAACCCGGTCGTTGAAATCTGTTCATCAGTTCACTTATCGTGTTATCTGTTGATCGAGATTAATGGACTCTTTCACGTTTTTTTGTCTGATTTCACTTTATCTCTTTGTCTCTCCAAATTCTCACTGCCATGCGCTCGTTTGATTCATGAAATCTGACATACTTTTTTTCTGATTTCACCCTATTTCTTTGATTCGTACAATTACTAATTCTACACTACCGACAAAAATAAGAGAAACGATTTTTCTTTATTAAAATATTGTCAAAAATATTATGACTAGGTAAATGAAATTTCTAAGGAACATAAAGGTATGCATTTACTATTTTTTATGAAGATTTCATATGATACAATCGCACACCTAAGAAATTATACTAAATAAACTAACAAAATAAAATATTGACACGTGCAAAATAAGGGAATGATCATTCAGAGAAGTGCTTAGCAAGCAAATACACTAAAAACAAAACAAGCGTTAACAACGATTAAACTTATAACAAGTTATATGTGTTGTTCAAGCCTTTGTTTTCTATTACTTCGGTGCAACGAAGACCACAGAACTTCACCGATTTATTGGTAAATTCGGGTGTTATTTTCTTCTATTCTGGCTTAATTTTCGTCCATAAATGATTCACAGAGAAAGACTGCTGGTCTCGATCTTTATCTCCGATGATCTTTCATGTTTGAAAGAGTATTTTACTCGCTTTGCAGTATTGTATGGCGCGTTGTCTTGCATAAATACTGCTGCCTGGATCAAAGATGCTTGAAGTGTAGGTATACCATGTTGTTGTATGAGGTTTAAGCACACATTCACATTTACTGTTTCATTTATTCGAATTAGTGAACCGACTCATTTAGATGAAAACATCCTCCAATACCATGACGCAGCTTCCTCCTTGCTTGACAGACTTTTTAACACATTTATGGTTGTCTGTAACCTCCAGCGCCTCTACAAAAAGCGTCTGTAATCAAATTTAACTGAATTAAATTTAGTTTCGACGCTAAAATATTGGGTTGAGGAATAAGCTCTCGTGGTTTTATCAAATTTATTCATTACCATTAACAATTTTAGAAAAACTTCATTTTCAATTGATAACAATATGCAATTTAATCAATAGTGTATTCTCCGTTGTTATTTACGACTTCTTCCCAACGTTCAACTAGTTTTTCGATGCTGCTGCAATAAAAATCTCTGGATTTTGACTCGAAGAATTCGTCTAACCAGGTTCTTAGTTCCACATCAGTATTGAACGAAACACCGCACAAATTTTAGGAGAGCGGTCAGAACAGATGGAAATCCAATGGGCCAAGTCTGGCGAATATGGAGGATGCGCCGGGATTTCCCAATTAAGCGTTTGGATGGCGTCTTTTGACATATTGGCAATGTGAGGACAAGCATTGTCGGGTTGCAGAAGGACTCCATAACGTCGATGAGGTCGCTTTTCACGAATAGCTTCGGCGAGTCGATACATTGTTTTGAACGTAGAGTTCTGCATTGACAATCTCGTTGTTCGCAAGGAGCTCATAAAGAATGATCCCTTCACAATGCCACCACACACACAACATCGTCTTTCGTGGATGAAGTCCTTGCTTTAATCGCGGAAGTGGTTTTTTATTGGGGCTAAGCCATTGTTGTCGATGGTTTATGTTGACATAAACACATCACTTTTCATCGCCAGTGATGATGCGATAAAGAAATTTGTCCTTTTATCCACGAGTAGCCATTTGACGAGCAAGCAAACCTGGGGCAATCGTGGAGCGTTTAAGTTTGTTGCTTTCGTTCAAAGCGTGCGGAACCCATGCACTGAGTTTTAAAACTTTCCCCATCGAGTGAAGGTGATTCACTACAGTTTTCTGATCACACACCAATTGTACAGTCAATTCTCTAGTCGATTGACGAGGATTTTCATGAAGAAGGTCGTTCAACTGATCTTCATCCAACTTAATGGGATCACTAGAAAGCTCTTCGCCATTGAGATTGAAATGACCGTTTTTGAAACGTGAAAACGACCATTGAGCTGTCCTTTCTGATAAAGCATTTTCTCCATACACAGCACAAATATCGCGACGAGCTTTGGCTGCGTTTGCATTGTTCCCGTTTCGATTGAAAATGAATAACATCAAGTGTCGAAAATGCGCCTTTCTTTCAACTTGACATTCCATTTTGAGGGTACAGAACAAAAATTAAATTAACACAAATTTTAAATAAACCGCAATGACTTATTACTCAACTTCAAAACGTAGCCTAAGCAAAAGCCTAATAGTCTATGCTGTTAAGAGACGTAGCCTAACCTTTGCAAATTTTGCTCTCATTATTTATTATTGTTTCTTAATATGTGCACAAATCACGTCAACAAAACTTAAATCAACATAACATTGAAAAAACGCAAGAACTTATTCATCAACTTAATAAATTCTCTCCCAATCTTCGTCCCTCCAAACAACATGAGCTTCATCATATTCGAGTCTCACTTTCTGGTTCTTCTTACTGATGATTGGTTGGTTGCTGGAAAACGAGCTTTCAAACCAGATACATCGAGACTCACTTCTTTGCCATTATTGGTCTTAATTTTTTGAGAAATTCCTGCTTCAGTCTCGAAGGGATCCTTCCTAGAGAAGCGTCTGATAGCTCTGTCTTTTCTGATGGTAGCATTTATTTTTTAGCCCATCTGGCGACTGCCAACTTAGGCATAAGTCGCCGTACTCGACCCAACCTATTAATAGGCTAATTTAAAAGCAAATAAAAATATGAAAATAATAAAAAAACAGTGATAAAAAATTACAAACGCTAAAAAAATAACAAAATAAAACAAAAAGGAAGCGCATTCTGGCGTCTTGGGTAGGCCTGACTCCTTCCGGAGCAGGTACATGCGACCCACAACAAACAGCCAAATAAAGTGGAGGAAGCAAGCCTCCTCCAAAAAGTCATAAAGTCCACAAGTCAATTTCCACGAACCCGTCCCGAGTACAAGGGACAAGCAGTAGCGACCCCGCTCGTCCCGGTCCCGGGACAGGTAACGTGCGCTCCAAAAGGGCCGAACGCAATACTCCCGGCGCTGTAGAAGCTTTGCAAGCAGAGGCTTGCCGACAAATAGTCAAAGGTGATACCCTCCAGGGTGACGTCCGGGGCAGAATCAGGGACACCACCGGACAAGCGTATACATAGCTCTCGAAGGGGTTTCTTAGCCCTATAGCCAAGGGTGTTAGGGTATGCAGGGGATGCAGTCAGATCTGTTGGCGACTGAGGTAGGCGTCGGGCTCGCAGGTACAGGCGAATAATGCACTATGCATGGCACAGAGCGAGTAGCACCGCCCCAGGATCGACAAGTAAGCTCTCAATGGGCGAAGTGTGGAAGGCACCGGTCGCCAGGTGAAGGCTGGTGTGGTGGATCGAGTCCACCTTATGCAATACACGCTCGGCTGCGAATGCAAAAAACTCGCATCCGTAGTCGAGCTTCGAACGAACAAAGGATCGATAAAAAAGTAAGGCAGTAGCCCTTTCAGCGCCTCAGGAGCTGAACGTCACGGAACGAAGAATATCCATGGCGCGGGTACAAGAGATCCTAAGGGTGCGAATATGAGCCTTCCAGGTGAGGCTTCAGTCAAATACAAGACCAAGGAATCGGTGCGAGTTCACCACTAACAGTCGCATTCCATTGAGAAACAAATCTGGGTCAGGGTAGAACCGTGGATGGTGGCAGAAATGCACCACCTTAGTCTTGGCCAAGGAAAACCGAAGCCTGTGCGCTTCGGCAAAGAGAGAGACGCAGTTCAATGCCTGTTGGAGTCGACGACTAGGGTTGATCTGAGCAGCGTCAAAGGAGATCGAGAGGTCGTCCACGTAGAGCGTAGCGAGGAATGCTTCCGACAGCACTGAGTTGATGCCGTTGATGCTCAGGGCAAAGAGTGTGACACTGGGGACACTTCCCTGCGGGACACACAATTCCTGCCCCATTACCCATTAGGCCAGAGAGGGCTCCCCCCACCCGTACGCGGAATCGACGATCTCGCAAAAATTTAGATATAAACATTGGGAGGCGTCTCCTCGCCCCCATCGTATGGAGAGTCTCCATGATACCGTATCGCCATGCGGTATCAGAGACCTTCTCCAGATCGAAAAACACCTGTCGTAGTGCTGTCTACGAAGGAAGGCCTTGCAGACGACATTTTCTAGTCGGAGAAGAGCATCCAATGTGGAATGGAACTTGCGGAGGCCGCACTGTGCAGAAGACAGATGGCCGCCGCTGTTCAGAAAAAAAAGGCTAATCTAACATTTACCAATTTCTCTATTAACTTGCACAGTTTTCGAAAAGCGAGCACAGTAGCGATTTGCCGGGAATCTGGGAGGATACCCTCTACTCAGAACCTGTTGAACAATTCTAACAGAAAGGCCACTCTCGCTCACCTAGGTATCGTAGTATCACGTACTGGACATCGTCTGAACCAGGAGCTGTGTCCGTTCACGTAGCGAGAGCGGAACGCAACTCACTCAGAATGAATCTGTCGTTGAAGGGTTCTTCGCCTCTGGGGGTAAATTCCAGTTGGCGGCCTTCCGCGACATTACGACGCGCATTGAATGCTGGCGGAGCAGCATCCCGGCTAGAGAATGCAGAGAATGCGGTCGCGAAGGATTCCGCCACGGACACGGGGTCCGAGATTGCGGTCCCATTCTGCTGCTAAACGGAAGGAGAGTCCTGCAAGACCTTGCTCGAATCCTTTTAACTCGCTTCCAAACCTCTGCTACAGGATTTTTTCCGTTAAGGGCAGGCACGTATGCCCGCCAAGAAGAGAGGCGGGCGTGTTTCGAAACATACCAGAACCTAGCCCTAGCTCGACGAAATTCACCGACAGTGAAGTCGTTTAAGCGGCGCTTATAGCGCATGTAGGCATAACGCTTCTGTTTGAGGGCCGTCTCACACTTGGCTTACCACCAGGAAAGCTGTCGGCGTGCAAAATGCCCAGACGTTCTAGGAAAAGTAGTTAGGCCTACGGTGATGAAGTTGCCGGAGAAGAACTCAACTGCCTCATCGACCGAACTAAACTCTTCAACTGAAACATAGAAATCAATCATTTCATGAAATGCGGATCACAGCGCCCGCTCGAAGCACCACCGGGGCTTGCTCTCTGGCGACAGCGACCCATAAAATGTTTATTGATTGAGAAAGTGATCACTACCATGGGGATCATCTACAACCCATTACCCCCAAATCAGGCTGTGCGTCCGGCGAGCACAAAGATAGATCGAGGCAGGAAAATGAAGCGGTTCTCGGGCAGTGATGCCTAAACTCATCAACATTTAGGACACCCATCTCCAACTCGTCGATCAGGTCGGCAAGGACTTGACCCCTAGGATTAATCAAGTAGTCTCCCAAGAGGGGGTGTTTACTGTTCAGATTTTCAAGCAAGAGAAAGGGCATCGGCAACCGTGCCACGACGCGGCAGAAGTCCCCCACGTCGAAGTCGGCTGACAGTATACCTCCTATCGAGTGGAAGCTGCACAGCTTCCACTCATGCCGGGTGTAAATCGTGCATCCTCCTGCCAGGCCCCCATCCCGCGGTGGTGTGGTCACAAAAGCCGTATACCTCGTAAGGGTGGGCAGAAGGCATGCGCCCAGCATGGTTTCCTGCAAAAAGATAGCTAAAGGGGAACGGGAGGAGACGAGCCTCCGCAGCTCCTCCCAGTTGGCCCGGAGTCTCGCGGCAATTAAATTAAAGGAATATGTCCTCTAGGCCTAGCTCGGAGGAGATGCGGGGCTCTCGTCGAAAAGAAGACCCTCATGGAAATGTCCGTACGCTTAACGGAGGCAGAACTCCGGGCGCTGTTGACCGGACAATGCGCTGAATGCGCTATCGCCTTCGAAACCTTAGGCAGGATGGGCAACTTCGGAGGAGGTGGTCCCTATTTTGGAGGATCCACATTCTGAGCCACCCAGCCGAAGGAGCCGAAGTTCCTTTAGTACTGTTCTTCTTTCAGAGGAGCAGCTTTAGGAACCCCGGAAGATGGCATCACGACCAACTTACCAACTTCAGGGGTATCGTCTCATGGGAATCTAACGACTCGGTTGAGGGGCGCGGCCATTTCGCCTTACGGGAAACTATCAGGCTGGAAAAGTAGAGGGAAACGTAGCAATGGGCGGGCTGGGTGTGAACCCTTTATACTGCCAGCTCTCCCCGGGGAGCGCCCTAGGTGGTTTAAACCCGCAGAAGGGTTCCAAATGGGCTCGGAAACCACCGTGCTTGTAGTCCTGGAGCGGCCAGGAGCAGATGGTGTCTTTTTAATATTGAGGAATAAGACGTCCCAGGCAGCTCCGGGCGCGCCATGAACAAGTCCATAGCCTCGCGAAATGAAAGACGATCCTGGGCTTGAACATCCAGGATTTCGTTCTCAAGGAGATACGCACCACATTGCGTCGAAGAATCGGGGTGCGGCTCTCCGCAATTGACACACTTGGCCACACATGATTTGGACTTATCGTGTGCGGCCCTGGAGTAACTTACAAAGACTTTGGGTAACCCCGACTTTGCACGTCTACAGGAACGATTCGTATGGCTGAAGCGGTGGCAGTAGTAGCACTTCCAGAGCAGCAACACGAATGCTTCACGCGGTAGCCATACCAACTGACACGCACCGCCTCAGGGAGCTTGTCACAGTCAAACGTGACGAAGAGCGTAGGGGTGGGTCTCAAAGCCCCTCCCTGTTTCTCAGTACGCGTTCGACCTTGACCGCTCTATGGTCGGCCAGCTCTAAGGTGATGTCAACTATGGGGTAGTCGACGAATTTCCTCGAATAAACTACTCCTTTCACGAAGTTCATTGTGGAGTGCGGGGGTCACACTCACCGGCGTGCCATCAAGTTCTTGAAAGGCACTAATCATGGCCGTCTCGGAGGGATTCGACGCATTCGCCAGAAGGATCCCGTCCGAGAAACGGGTCACCTTCGGCTCTCTACCAATCACGCTAGCTAGAGCTCTCCTCTGTTTGATCATGTTGCCCTTAGCCTACATACTGCCATCAGTGAAGCGAATAACGAGGAAGCGTTTGAAGACACCGGGCTCGGAAATGCCAGATAACCTCTGACTAAGGGCCCCCGACGTAATCGAGGCTCCGCTCTGCCCACCTTTGGTCTTAGTTTGGAACTCCCCACCCGGGGAAGCAATGGGGCCTGACGTGCCGAACTTAGCTTGGTCACTTACCGAAATGGTAGCTGACCCGTCCATCCCCGCGGCTCCCGCTAAAGGAGAGGAGCCCCGATTCATTTTGGTCTTTTTTTCTATTTTTTTTATTTTTAGGAGGGGAGGGCGTAAAATAAACCCACTTCTCCCTTCCGCCGGCAGGACCTCCTAGACCAGGCTCAGCAACAACCTTCTCTGAAATGGAGAAGGTCTTGGCTGTCACAGAGACACCAATAGGGAAAGGAGATCCGTCATCTCCTTGTAAGGCCTCGGGGGCCCGAGTCGTCTGAGGAGGACCTTGCACAGGGGCTGACTCGGGTTCAGTGCTTGACACCAAGCCCAGGTAGGATTACATGGAAGACCTATCATGTGGGGCTGGGTTACCGTTCCCACCGGGAGCAGTCCATTTTGAGCCGCCTTGGTGCTTTCTTGGCAGTCCGTTGTGAAAGAAAAGGAGGGACTACCGATGGAAAGAGGGAGGCACACAAGGGCGCCTCCAGAGAATGGGGTGAGGAGAAGTCCCCTACACTCCTAGACCTAGGAGAGGAGTAAACCTCCTCTCCAGTAGAAGAAATTTGGAGGGTCCTCTGAGAGAACACAGGGGCGAGGGAGCTCCATTTTTTCACTGGAGCTGCCCGAATGCGGCTCCGGAGATTATATAAGGGAGGGTAAAGGGGGACAATTTTGGTTTGATAACTCATCATTGGGCATGGTGGCCCTTTACATTTCATGGGATGTATACGCTCATCACCTCACGCAGTAGCCCGTTCTGCGAGGGGTGAATACGGGGCCAGCAGAGCCCGCTGCCGCCATTTGATCCACTCCTCAGCCTAGTGACATGGCAGCCCATCGGCATAGTGGCTCTATCTTAGGAACGGCGTAAAATTGTTAGACAGTCAAAGGAGAAAGAAAGGGGATGTGAGGAAGGTGTGGGTGGGGATGAAGCCAGTTGTTAAAAAACCACCACCCCAAACCGGAGCTCAGGGGTGAAGGAACGTTGCCCCCTCCACCCTCAGCCCCGACGCGGGATAGTTGGGTGAGAGGAAGCTGGTCGGCATCTACCCTGTGAAATTAGAAGCCGCCCAGAGAAAGTTTTGGGAGAGGTTGTAGGAAAAGTGAGGAAGCAGAGTGTCAGAAAAAAGGTGAAGAGGGTAAGCTGGGGCCGGACGGGGCGCTGAGTCCCGTCAGCACGGCGGCTAGGAAAGCAAATCGAGGTGCCCCTTACGGGGGACTTTTGAAGTTTATTTATAAGTTTTGTTTTCATTGTATAACTTCAGAAAGCGCTAAATCACACTCTTGAATCATTCTACTTCTCGTGAAATCGCCGAAAGAGTCCTCCCCGAACTCTTCCAGAAAACAATTCTCTGACCGAGCGCAGGACCCACTTTCACGTGCGGTGGCATCTTTGCAGAGTGACTACAACAACAATGGCGGTTTCGCAGTTCTTACATGCTAAGCAAAATGCTGCCAGATAATTTCAAGAAACTTTTTAGTATCCCTGAAAAAATTGTCCTCTTATTTTGCACGTTCCAATATTTTATTTTGTTAGTTTAATCATTAAGATTTCTTGAATCCGCGCTTGTATCATAGGAAATCTCCTAAAAAATATTAAATGCTTGATTTTACGTACCATGGAAATTTCATTTAACTACTCAGCATATTCTTGAAAGTATTTTAAAGGAGGAAAATCGTTCGTTTATTTTGATCGGTAGTTAGACACTCTTTTGATTCATGGAATTTCACTTTTTTGCTGATTTCACTGCATTTCGTTGAGTCTCCAAATTACTACTACCATACATAATTGATTCATTATTTTCTCTAAAGCAATTTACTATTGCCATGGACTGAATGAATTGTAAGGAGAGAAATAAAAATATAAATTGCGTTGCTCTCACCTAAATAGATAGGGACTTTATGTACACCCGGTACAAATCCGCAGTAGAGGAGGGGAGGGGGGGGGGCAGAGAAGAACCATCCACACCCTAAAATAGAACATTCAATAGTTTTAACTTTTTCAATTTGTCCCGCAAGTTTTTTAATTCTTTCATTCTCTCACACTTACACTTTTTTCACTACACATTTAATTTTCTGCTCTGTTTGGGAGTTTAATGGATTAAATTGGACAACTTTTGGGATGGAGATTTAAGTTTAATTGGCCTACTTATTTTTCAGGACGAATGGCTTACAATTTAGGCCCCAAATTCACACTCTTAGAAGGCGTCTGAGTGGTGGGGGGGAAACAAGAGAGCCTATTTATTTATTTAGTTATTTTTTATTTATTTATACATTCATTAATGTATTTATTTAGTAATTTTATAATTAATGGATTTATTTACTAATTTATTTTTATTTATTTATACAGTCATTTATTTCCTTATTTATTAATCTGATGCACAACTTCCAACTCGCGTCTCTGCCGTTTTCTCGCCAAAACGCCGCTCACTCATCGCTTGCGGCCATTTTGGCGCCAAATAATCCCGGCAGAAATCGCGCCATCAAGAACCGCACAACCGAGGGCCTATATAAGGTGAGAAAAGTGTGGGGATAATAGGAATAGATAGCATGAGAGCTTGGGGGGAAGGGGGGGGATGTGTGTTTGTGTGAAGTTTATATGTGTGTAGTTTAAAAATTGCCAGGTGTAATGTGTGTAGTTTAATAATTGCAAGGTGAAATGTGTGTTTGTGTGTAGTTTAAAAATTGCTAGGTGAAATGTGTGTTTGAGTGTAGTTTAAAAATTGCTGGCTGATCTCTTTCTTCTGACTTTCTTCTATCTTCCGCTCTTCTAATTGCATTTGTGTTGTACAGGTTGATTCTAAGTTTTTATTCGTTTTCCTTTTTATTTCCTCTATCGTATTGGTGATTTTGCTTGGAGTACCTTTCGGTAACGTTCTTCTAATTCAAATTCGGTTTTTATACTGTATTTATTTACTTTATATGTTTAGGTTGGGGTGCTCTAAATTCCTTTGTTTTGTATAGTTACCTTTCTTTCTTCTTTGTTTTCAGGCGTTCATCCCTTTTTGATCGGTTTTGCTTGATCGGCTCGTTTGGTTATGTTATTATTGAGTCTTCCTCACGTCGCAGGCGGAGCCTACTGCCGGGGAAGATTTTACGGTCATAATTTATGTTCTCTATTTCTAGAGCTAATTTGGTCTCTTGATTATTTTCTTCTTTTCATTTCCTTCAGGCAGTGTTTAAATGAAGTATTTTCAGTTTAGTTGTCTCGTTATCCTTTATGTCTTATTAATCTTGTTCTTTTTAATTCCTTGATTTGGGATTTTTCCATTTGCCGTTTGATATTTTCTCGAAGGTATCCTTCTTGAAAATTCTGACGTCGTTGGGGAAGATCCTTATTTTGTTTTCTTCCAGTAGTTTTTGGATAGTCCTTTCATCATAGTCTGTCGTGTAGTTCTATTTAGTCCTTTCATCATGGTCTGTCGTGTAGTTCTATTTACAGGTACCTTTTTCGATACCTTTATTTATATCTTTCAATTTAGTACCTTTGGGTAGGAGATAGGCCTCGTTTACGAAGATCTTAAGTTTAAAAGTCTCTTGCTTCGTAACGACAACCTTCCTCTCTCTCCGTTTCGCTTTCCGTGTCAATTTGTGTGTCCCATTCAGTTTGTTTTTTTATTGTTTTTTTTATTTTCTTATGGCTCTTCTTTTCTTCTTTTTGTTAATTCTCTGAATTTTCTGTTTCTTTTTCCTCTTCAATGGGTTCGTCGGTTTCGATTGTTTCTTCGTTTTCTTCCATCTTTGCTCCTATGTCGAGCATATCTTTTATTTGAAGAGTTTTTTTCCCGCCATTACTCCGTATACGAACGCCGAGGGGGTCTCGGGGGTAACCATATCTTCCTTACTCCGTTCTTCTCTAAGAGAAGATTGAGCGTGTCTGAGAAGGTCCCTGGTTGGACAATGTTTTGTACGTGCGCGGACATAATACATGCTAGAATGTCCAGCCCCGTTTCTTCATTAACATTGATTTGTTATTTAGGCGCCAAATAACTCGGCAGAAATCGCGCCATCAAGAACCGCACAGACGGGGGCCTAAGTTTCCCACTTAACCGCCCATAGAGAAGCGGTTTCGTTTTGCGCTTTCGCTGCCTTTGTTTTTCGGCTAAATAAGAGAGGGGAAAAATCTTTCCGATCTAATTTTCTTTGTGTTTTTTGTTCATCATTGGATAAGAATCCTGTTACCATCGATTCGGGTATTCCGATGCATTTACTGGCCATTTCGCTCTTGCTACTGCGGTTCAAATGGGTTCTCCTGTCTACGTAAAGTTCTGAGAACTCACTAAAATACTTTTCAACCTTTTCTTTTTCGTGTGCATAAAGGGAGGGGGGCATTCAAGGGTAAGAAAGCATCAGGTAGATAATGAAGGGAATTCGCAAGCCAGACTAAAGTAATATTTTTCGAAATCTTAAAAGTTTAGACTTGATGAAACGAACTCCGCTCTTCGAGTTTACTGGTGCGTTTGTATGTAGATCTGTGTGTGTGTGTGTGAGAGAGAGATAGAGAGACTATTCGTTTATTAAACTTTTCCGATTTCCAATTACACTGGTATTTAGGGAAGCTAATAGCTTAAAGTGATTTATGGAGTTATGATTAACCTAATGGATAAGGCATTGGATTTCCAAACTGACATACCGGGTTCGATTCTCGGCGAAAACTTGCGCGAAGTGGTACTGCAAATCGGCCGAATAGTTAAGAAGTTATTGCCAAATAATTCCCCAGCTAACCTTGGGAGGATTTTGGCAATTATATCATTCGAAAGAGAATGCATGCAAAACAACATAAGGGTTTTAAATTTCGTTAGAATCGGCCGAATAGTTATGATGTTTTTGCCAAAACAAAATAATTCCCGGACTAACCTTGAGAGGACCTTGGAAATTAAATCATTTGAAAGAGAATGTTAAACAACATCGGGGTTTCCTATTTCGTTAGAATTGGCTGAATAGTTACAGTGTTATTACCAAAAAAAAAGCAACACGGGGACCGACCGACATAGTAAGCTGTAGAGACGCCGGCGATTAATAATTTGATTTAAGATTTTTCCCTATGAATGACGTGGGAGCGGTGACTAAAGAAGCAAGTTTCCGTTAACAACTATTACAAAGCTACGTAAATTCTTTTTTATATATATTTTTTTATTGCCATCAATATTACCTAATTTTGACTATAACTATTTTCCCTGGAATTTAAAAAGAATTAAAATTCAAATCCGACTCAAGAACGGTTTTCATAACCACTTCGAAAAATATGCTTGTTCAGCAAATATGGCTACCACTTATTGGACCTTCACTTCGTTCGACCCTTTATATAATTTGTCGAAAAAATACTTATAAAGTGAATAATAAATAACAAAAAAAACTAAGGAAGCGGCGATAATGTTTAGCCTTCTTAGAAGAAGTTCTATCGATGCTCGTAAAAGTTGAGGGAGGCGAATTTGGAAACGGGACAGCCTGAATCAGCAGATTTCGGCCATCAATCGCCCGACGCACGTTTTAGAGGTACAACCCAAGAACTGGCAGGAAAATAAATTGATTTATTTTTAATCACTTAATGGATGAAGACAAGTTCACTATAAATCAATAATGGCATATAAATTACAAGGATAAAAATCAGGCCAAAATAACAAGTAAATAATGAATAAAAATAACAGGATTGGTAATAACAACGGATTAGATTACTGATAGAGCAACCTACCAGAGTTAACGTCAAAAGAACGCAATTTAAGATATCCGGGAACAAGCGTGTTTAATAGTAATTTTGGATATTAAAATAGGAACTGAGAGCCTCGCTTACTAATGAACTAAAAATTCACATACTTTCATTTTTAGTGACTCCATTGCGACTTCCTTAACGACTTCATTACACGTATCTAACATTCTTGCCTGCGCTACTTCCTCGGTCGGAATGAGAAAATCTATGACCGTCTGTGATATGAAAGTTCTTGGCCAAAGGAAGAAAAATGAAAGGCAGGGACCGCTCTTATGAAACGCTGTTGTCAGAGTTACAGTTAGCATAGTTACATTACACTTGCTGTAGAACTAAACTCCTATCTAATTAATATCACAATCGTTTACTGCATGCAGGCTAATGAGATTTGGAGGTCTTAGATGTATTAATAGACACCATCCACAAATTCCATGTTTGATAGATAATTAATTAAAGAAAATTCGTACTCTATAACAATTTGATAACCAATAGTAATAGTATAAACATTTTAGCTTAATGACACTCGTCAAACGATTATTATAGTTTTTAAATAAGTTCAAACAAACTTTGGATGGAATTTCGGACACTCGTCTTTGCAAAACTTCTCCAATTTATCGATGTTTTGTATGGCCGTGAAGCTTCAGTTAATGCTATAAATTTGATATTGGGATGGGTGAAGTCTTTATTCATCGTTCCGTTGATTCGATGGTGTACCAACACCTTTTGCATAGAAACTGCCCCATAACATAGATCCATTTTCACGTTTTAAGTTGGGAACAGTGAATTTTGGAAGCCCAACTTTAGAACTTTTAGACTATACCTGTGTCGAACAACTCAAGCTTCGTTTTATTTGACCATAACCCATGGCTCCAAAATTTGAAAGTCTTTCTCTAAATGATCATTGGCGTATTTCAGAAGACCTTTCAAATGAATTTTTTTTTTTAATGTCTTCCCCGGACGAGGTCTATGCATTTCCGATTTATGCAACATATTAGACACCGTTCAAACTAACATCGACACCTTCCTCTACTAACTTATCGTTCATCTACTTTCTAGTCATCCCTGGGTCATTTATAACAGACCTAAGACTCTTCCAAACTGTGCAGGGTGTAATTTTCCAAGGTCCGACCCGTCCGAGGGAGATTTGCAGTTCTCCCAAATTTCTTAAGCTTCATTAGTGGGGACATTTAATGCTTCATAAATCTTCTTGTATCTCATCTTATATTTAGATTACGTAATTATTTTTTGTTTGATGTCAGAAGACAGGTAACTCTTTATCGTCATGATGATTTATCATAGAATAAGACTGTCGAGTTTGAGATGACGAAAGGGCTACTAGAACGTTCTAGACTATTCCTGAGAAGTCCAAATTATCAATACAAATCAAGGAAACTAACTACCCGTGTGACTTCGAAACTGCCATAATTTAAACCATCGAAATTTAACATATGACTGCAAAAATTATATCGTATAAATAATTTTGGAGTGCGAAAATTATATCGTATAAATAATTTGTGGGTGCGAAAATTATATCGTATAAATAACTTTGGAGTGCGAAAATTATATCGTATAAATAATTTTTGAGTGCGAAAATGATATCCTAAATAATTGTTGAGTGCGAAAATTATATCTTATAAATAATTGTTGAGTGCAAAAATTATATCGTATAAATAATTTTTTAGTGCGAAAATTATATCGTATAAATAATTTTTGAGTGCAAAAAATGATATAAATAATTTTTTGAGTGCGAAAATTATATCGTATAAATAATTGTTGAGTGTGAAAATTATATCGTATAAATAATTTTGAGTGCGAAATTTCGCAAAATATTGTTATTACTCGTTTTGGTCTATCAAACTTATTGAAATTTTGTGGGTGTCTAAAAATGCATACTTTTCAATGACTATACATTTTGTTCCCCTACAGTAGACGGTTCATGAACTATGGAGAAAAGTTTGGTGCTAGGTCGAGTTATGAATACTTTCTAGAGCAAATGTATCAGATACCAATAACTAATTTGAGAGATCTATGTTACGCCAAGCCATCCCACCTTAATCAATTACGCATCTATCTATCGAATCATCTATTGAAACAGTAAAGTAGAAGGCAAATTATTATCTGCGGGACAACGGAGTCGTCGCAATAATGTACCGGAGAGCGCTCGATCAAATGGCGGTGCATCCCGCGAGTGTGTCCAATTCGAAGACGAGCGCGTCGCGAGAACATCTTCCAGAAGCCCGTAGGTTATACCGTTGATGCTCAGCGTGTGATACTGAGGAGACTGCCTGAGGGACGCCCTCCTCCTGCTCCTTTGGGCCGGAAAATGCTCCCCCTACCCGTACGCAGAATAAACGATCTCGCAGAAACTCAGAAATAAAGATTGGGAGGCGTCCTCTTGTCCCCATCATATGGAGATTCTCTATGATACCGTCATGCGGTATCATAAGCCTTCTCCAGATCAAAAAACACCGTGGCTTAATGCTGTCTATTAAGGAAGGACTCGCAGACGGCATTTTACAGTCGGAGCAGAGCATCCGACGTGGAATGGGATTTGCGGAAACGCACTGTTTAGAAGACAGATGGCCTCCGCTGTCCAGAAAGAAGCCAATCTAACATTTGACAATTTCTCCATCAACTTGCACACGTAGGGGGTTATAGAGATTGAGCGGAAACCCGCCGGGGTAGAGTGATCTCTCTCCGGTTTGCGAAAAGCGAATACAGTAGCGATTCGCCAGGAGTCTGGGAGGATACCCTCTGTCAAGATCATGTTAAGCAAATCTAATAGAAAGGCCATGTCTCGCTTACCTAGGTCTCAAAGAATGGCATAGAGCCCATCGTCTGGACCAGGGAGGGGGGCGTGCACGATGCGAGTGAGTAACGCAACTCAATCAATGTAAATCTATTGTTGGAGGATTCTCTGCCTTTAGGGTTAAAGTCCAGTCGGCGGCCTTCAGCGACATCACGCGTGCATTGAATGCTGGCGGAGCAAAATCCCAGTTAGAGATTCGAAGAAGGCGGTCTTGAAGGATTGCGCCAACGATGTGTGATTCGAGATTGCGATCTTAGACGCCTAGATAACGGGAGGGGTCATAGGAGGGGTCACGGATGCCCGCCAGGGAGAGCAGCGGGCGTGCTTCTAAACATACCAGAACCTAGACCTAGCTCGACTAAATTTACCGACACTGAAGTCGTTCGGGCCGTGCTTATAGCGCATATAAGCATAACGCTTCTGTTTAAGTGCCGCCTCACACTCGGCTTACCACCGCTAAAGCGATCGGCTGGCAAAATGGTCAGACGTTTAGGAATAGCAGTTAGGCCCACGGCTATGAGATTGCAGGAGAAGAACTCGATGGCCTCATCCACCACCTAAACTCAACTGGAACAGAGAAATCAGTCATTTCCTAAAATGCGGACCACCGCGCACGCTCCAAGACTTTGAAGTGGTCATTCATCCGGCAAGGACTCCAAAAATTATATTTGAATGGGAAAGTGATCATTACCATAGAGTTAATCGGTCGCCTCCCACCCAAAATCAAGCTCTGCGTCCGGAGATCACAAGGTTAGATCAAGACTGTTAAATGGAGCGGTTCTCTGGCAGTGATGCGTAAACTCATCCACATTTAGGACACCTATCTCTAGCTCGTCGATCAGGTTGACAAAGAGTTGATCCATAAGATTGATTGAGTAGTCTGCCCAGAGGAGGTGTCTACCATTCAAATCCCTGAGCAGTAAAAAAAGGGCCTCGGCAACCGTACACAACGCGGCAGAAGTCCCCTGCGTCGAAGTCGGTTGATGATGGAATGTACGCAGAAATACCCACAGAGGGTTGGTAGGGGGCACGCACCCAGCTTCGACTCCTGTAAAGGAATAGCTAACGGGGAACGGGAGAAGACGAACCTCCGCAGCTCCTTGCAGTTGGCCTGGCGTCCGGGGAAATTCCATTGAAGATATATGCCCTCCAAGCCTAGCTGGGAGGAGATTCGGGGGCACTCTTCGAAGATGAGGCCCTTACGAAAATGGCTGTATACTTTCCGGAGGCAGAACTACGAGCACTGTTGGCCGGACAATGAGCTGCAGGCGCAGTCGCCTTCTAGGAATTATCGTGGGTAGTTGGGCTCGCCATGCGCGTCTTTTCTCCCTCCGACACGAAACCTTAGCCAGGCGGGGCGTATTCGGAGGTGGGGGTCCCTCCTTTGGAGGATCCACAGTCTTCGAGTTACCCAGCCTAGCACTCGGTGTGAGCGTAGGAGCTGAAACTCTTATGGTGCTGTTCTCCTTTAGCAGGGCAGCTTTACGAACCCCGGAAGATGCCTTCACGACTTGGTGGACGGGCACGACCGTTTCTCCTTACAGGAAACGGTTACGCTGCGGAAGGAAGGGAAAGCCCTGGTTTTAGGCGATGCTGGTTGTGAACCCTTTGTGCCACCAACTCTACCAGGAGACTACCCTACTCGTAGGCCCGTTGAGGGCAAGGATCAGAGGGTGTCTTTTTTAAATTGAGACAAAAAACGTCCAAGGTAGCGTCGGGGGCTCCAGGATAAAGTTATTAGCCTTGCGAAATGAGAGACGACCGGCAGCCTGAACGGCCATGATTTCCTTCTCCAGGAGATACGCACCACATTGCTTCGAAGAAGCGGGATGCAGCTCTTTGCAATTGACACACTTGGCCATACATGCTAAGGATTGATCGTGTACGACCTTGGAGCAACTTACAGGGGCTTCAGATAAACCGGACTTTGCACGTGTACGCGGGAGATTCGTATGGCCAAAGCAGTAGCAGTAGTAGCATCCCCGCAGAAGTGTCACAAATGCCTTCACGTGGTAGCGATACCAACCGGCACGCACCGACTCACGGAGCCTGTCACAGTCGAACGTGACGAAGAGAGTAGGGGTGGGTCTCGAGGCCCCACACTGTCTTCTCATAACAGCTTCGACCTTGACTACTCCATGGTAGGCCAGCTCTAAGGTGATGTCTTCTAAGGAGTAGTCTATGAGTTCTTTCGCATAAACCACAGTTTCACCAAGTTCATGCTAGAGTGCTGCATCACACTCACCGGCGTGCCATTAAGTGTCCGAAAGGCACTAATCCTGGTCACTTCGGCAGCGTCCGACGCATACGCCAGAAGGCTCCCGTCCGAGAAATGGGTCACGGTTGGCTCTCTACTAATCAAGCGAACTAATGCTCTTCTCTGATGTCTCATGTTGCTTTTAGCCAACATACTGTCAACTGCGGAACGAATACCAGAAAGCGTTTGAAGCCAGCGGGCTCGAAAATGCCAGGTACTCTCTCAATGTGAGGCCCCGAATTAATCGAGGCTCTGTTCAGCACATTTGTGGCTTCGGTCTTTGTCTGGGAGCAAACCTGCTTATATCCCTCCCTGAAAAGCACGCCTAGGTCACACGGACCGGCCTCACCGATATCCTTACAAATGGAGAAGGTCTTATATGTCAAAGGAGCATCAGTCGCGGGACGAGGTCCCTCCTATCTCCTCATGATTCCTTGGGAGTCAGAGCTACCTGAGGACAAGCTTGCACCTGGGCAAGTGCAGGTTCGATGTTTTGTACCGAGCACAGGTTCGCCAAAATGGAGATCCTGCCATCTGGGGCTGGTTCACCTACGAGATCTAGTCTATCTCATGCGGGACCTTCACGTACCCCCCCGTCCCCTCAAGGCATCCTGGATCACATTTTTGCTACCTTCAGTAACTGCCAAGTCTCTGCCTGGCGAACCGATCTCCATCGGGAAAGAAAGGGGGGAGGAAGCTCGGCCCCATGCAAGGTGCATATGGTAGGGGAAACGGCCCGATGGGTCATGTCATCTCTTACCCCTCTAAGTCGGTTGGCCTTATCGAGCCGCCCCCACCGGAAACGGTCAATTTTGGGCAGCCTGCCCTCTCTCTGGGTAGTCCCCTGTGATAGGAAAGGTGGAATTGTCGCTGTTACTAAGATGGAATGGTTCGATGCTTTCCTCTAACTGCCTTTCATTAGAGCCTCCCCTGTGTGACTAAGGGCGGCTCTAATGAAAGGGAGTTAGAGGAAAGCACCGAACCATTCAAGAAAGGAGAGAGAGAGAGAGAGAGAAGCGCCCTCTCCGGAAGGGAGCCGAAGGACAGCTCCAAAGATGGCAAAGTGTAGATGGAGAGAGAGCCCATCCACTGGTCAAAGCCGTGCCTTGTTTTACCTCGTCCTCCCAGGCACCTAGGAGGGACGCGGCAGGCGCTTGGAGGCGGATCTCCATGTACCTCCGGTCGGCCACTCTTACGATTTCCATTGTAGCTTTGGTAAATGGAAAGACAACAAAATGCATGAAAAATAGATACTATGACCTCTCATTGTCTCGGAAGGTTAAGAGAAAAGTCTCCCTAGGAACAGAACATTCTAGAATGTGATCACTTACACACCCTCGAGCTAAGATGGGTCTTGACAACCTGCCATGCTATTCAGGCGAAATTGTCCTCGAGCTTTGACCATAAAGGATGTTGCAGACGAAGCCACCTTAGGTGTTGTGTACTGGTGGAAGGTGAGCAGAGTCGACGGCCCAACACACCCCGTGCCTAATACTGGCCTTAGCCTGCGAGCTTTCTGACTTTACTGTAAACACGGCCACTCGACTAAGGACCCATAAGAGGACGAAGGGGCGCCGCGCAGCCAGAGCATATGTGGATAGGAGAGCGAGTGTGGAAGTGAGTAAGGTGGGTATGTAATAAAGAGAAGTAGAGATACGTGGGTCCACTAACGAGTAGGGTGGATGATCACCTATTATCATCATACCCTGGTGCTAGGTGATCCCATGGTGGCATGCAGTCCACCCATACACCATGTCTAGCGGACCGAACCCTTTCCAGTTGAGAACAGTTCCTCATGGTACGAATTGCGGGTAGACAAAAGGTTGAGGTGATAATCGTAATAATAATAATGATAGAAACAATAATAATTAATAATAATAAAAATAATAATAATAAAAATAATATTGATACTAAAAACAATAATAAATAATAGAAATAATAATAAAGTTGCGCTGATAGGAAGCGAGGAGAAAGCGCACCAACAACTTTCAGAGGCTCCATCATAGAATTCAAGTCAACCCAAAGACGATGCCTCCCTAATTTGCACTCAGGCCGGGGGGATGTGCTGCTCCCCCGGGTGCCAAGTGCAACAGGTCACACAGGGTACCACCCTGCGGGGCCCCTTGCTGGTAATTATTTCACAAAACTATCTCTCATCTTTATTATTTTTTTTCTTTTCTATGCCATTTTGGACGAACTGATTGAGTGTCTCTGGCACGTTTGTTCTTCGTAGGCTTCCATTCCTCATTTAGCCCAAGGCCAGCGAGGAAGGAAAATTAAGTCAATTGCATTCAATAGTAACGCAACGAGGAAACAAGGCATACACAAACATCTCATTAAGACCCTCAACATGCTCTAAAGCCCCAGCCATTTTGAGTTACCATTCGAAAAGCGATGAAAAAATGGGGATTATCGCATTACAAAATCACGTTCCTCCTTTATTAAGAAAAAAATCCACGAATAACAAACGTACGAGAGATATTTATGCATCAACTAAATACGCTTCGGTCTCGGATATCGCATTATTTTGTGAGATAAAAGGGAATAATGAAGGTTAGTAGCTCTAAAATGTGCATCAGAGAAGTGAATAGCCAATCAGAGCATCAAGGGAACTCACCCCACACCATTTTATTCTCGTCTTTCAGCTTTAAGGCGCAGGTTAATAAGATTCTTTCATTATTTTTCACATTCCCTGGGCACACCAAACAACTGCGGTGTATTTTCTGGCAGAAAACAGATAGGATGATGAGCGAACGATCCGCAATATTCGCTCATAAACTGACATCTTTGCAACTTCGCATTTAGCATGAGATACGAGACTCCGCCATTTACACCCTGTGGGAGAAGGCAATTTTATCTTTCGAAAATCGTCAATCATACTTGTTTTCACAATGGCGAGGCAACGCATCCAGGTATAACTCTTTTAGTGGCTTCTTCATCGAGTTATTCGACTATATTCATTGGTGTTCAAAGCCTTTTATTAACACGTTGGCTGTCGTGTGACCCACCGGCGGGTTACACGACAATTCGATTGGTGTCCCGTGACCCACCGGTGGGTCACACTGCGTAATATGTTAGGCTTCAATTTTCTTACTGTAAATGCGCATGAAATTGTTCCAAAGGCGTTCTGGCACCTCCACAATGCCTGGTTTCTAACCATGTAAGATGATCTCATCATATCTTTTGATTTGAGGAAAGGAAAAGGTAATGAAAAGAAACGTTTATTTCTATTGAAAAAAATATAAAAACAATATGATACCTGAAAAAAACTTTCCTTTACATCACCCACACTCTACATGAAGAAAATTTCATTTGAAATGGATCATTCCATTTGTACCAGAGACAAAATCCATTTGAATTCTTTTGTAAATGAAAAAAAAGAAGCAAACTCAAAACCAAGTTTATTCTTAGTGGCTTTTTTTATTCAAGCGCTCCCAACAAAAAGAGGGATTTTCCATCACATTTTGCGCAGTAGGTAGACACCCTCTTACTTTTTTCCATTGTCTCATGTCTACCAACACGCCTTTGCAACTCTGAGTAGCACCTTGTACATCTTTTGCGGATTTTTCTATTTCTGGCATCCTTGGTTTCATATTCTTCTAATGTGCGTTTACTCACAATCGAAGAATGCTGCATTTGAGGTACTTGTTCTTGACACATGGCCTCAATGATAGATTGTCCAAATTCTGCAATTGGTTGTTTCTTTATTTGACTTTCTTTATATATGATAAAGTCAACAAAATCAAAGTGTATCACAGAAACCAGATGTCTACGGCCTATAAAATCGATGAAACAAACATCAAGGAGATTATTAACTATAACATAAAGGTTAAAAATCAACTGGATAAAATCCAACTCATCATTTATTATAAAACAACAAAAGCCAGCAATCTCCTGAGGAAAAACAACAGCTGCTTAAACTCCTCGAATCTCAAGTCAACGAACATAGTTTACGAGTTCATCTGCCCCGATAAAGACTGTAAGCTTTATAACAACTCAAAATATATTGGCATGATAACTACTACCCTTTTGAGACGTTTAGCTATGCATCTACAAAGCGGAGGGCCTAAAAATCATATGGAGAGTGTCCATAATATTAACCTAACGAGAGATATGCTCGTTGATAACACTATTATTAAAAGAAAAGAGGTCAACAAAGTGAGGCTGAACATCTTAGAAGCCATATTAATAAATGAAGATAAGCCGGCCATCAACAGTGAAGCGACAAGCTGGAATCGCACATTAAAATTATTTTAAAATTCCACTCACCAGAGTGGCCCACTTCCTCTAACATTACGTTCAACCTAGGCGGAATAAATACCCATAAAAATCGTTTTCTTTTACTCTATCAGATTCTCACTCCACTCATTACATCGGTAAAGGAGGCAAGAACATTTCAAAACGTTCCGAAGATGATCAAATAAGATCGAAAGCTTAGCAATTTAGTTTAGTTTTACCAAACACATTCATTTATTCCATCTAAGAGATGGAATAAAAAAGATAGTTAGAAGAAGAGAAAGTTGGCAAAGGAAATTAATCAAGGCGAAATACACAATGGTCTTCAACAAAGTTTGCATTCAGGAAAGACTGCTACCCAACTACAATAGTATATATATATATATATATATATATATATATATATATATATATATATATATATATATATATATATATATATATATATATGTATTCACCTAAATTTCTTCTACAAAGCTTGAGTCTTATATTCAATAAGAAGGACAAAGCGAAGAAAGCGGGTCCCATCTTTAATTACAACGTTTCGGGTTATTACAAAACCCATCTTCAGGAGAAAGAAACAAATTTTAAATGAGTAATCTAAGCCTAAAAACATAAATAACAGCACAAGTTCAAAGTAAAAAACCACAGATCAGAGAAAATCACAAAAACGACGTTAAAAATAGTGAGGCAAAGAACCGCAGAAAAATATTTGTAAAGAGATACCATCAATTAAGGACAAACAAAGTAAACGTAATATTAGAAAATTAAACAATTGAAATGGAAAATTAGAGAATTGGATACAAACAAAAGGTAAAACTAAATTATAGACACTGAAGCATTACCTTACATGGTCGGATCACAATGACGAGTGAAAACAGGGATGAATTCAAAGAATGAATACAGCTTGGTTAAGTTATAAACAGAGGAAAGGATGACGTGTCATCATTTAAATTTGTGTGGTTGGATTTAATACAGAGTGATTCTTTAATGCGAAGAGATGAAATAGATTTAGCAAATTTTAAGACAGGAAAATCATTTAAGGACACGTCTGTTTTACAATCAATAGCACGTTTCCTGATGGAAGAAAACTCTTTGTTACTTAATGTTTTACCGGTTCTATGGCTAATTCCCATTTGAGAACAAAAACGCGACTGAAGAGTTCGTACTGTGCTTCCTATATAGGTCCCCAACTTACAGCTAGGGCAAATGAATTTATATACAATGCACGAACTAAACGGCGTCGGAATACTGTCCTTCACTTTGAAGAAATTACCAATATTTTTGTTATTAATGAATATAAGTTTAAAATTAATTTGACAATAAAAATTCCTAAAAATGGAAATTAAACGTTTTCGGAGAAGGTCATTACAAGGGTTGATGTCTGGTAACAAGACATACCTGATTTCATTTGGGACATTAAAAGAAGTGGAGGGGTTATAAAGCCTGAAGAGGAGCTTCCTAATACACCTTTCAACTAAAGATAAGGGTAATTATTTTTTACAAAGTATTCTTTTAAAAAATTGAATTCAAAATGTATACTAAAATAAGTGGTAGGGCAGGGTTTAATATTTTTTAGTTTCTGTGATTTAACATACAAAATTGGCGCCATTAAAACACTCCTCTTCAGAAGTTTTAATTTGTCTTCCACTTATTTTAGTATGCATTTTGAATTCAGTTTTTTAAAAGAATACTTTGTGAAAAATTATTATCCTTTATTTTAGTTTTACCTTTTGTTTGCATCTAATTCTCTATTTTTCCATTTCAATTGTTTAATTTTCAAATATTACGTTTACTTTGTTTGTCCTTAATTGAGAGTATCTCTTTACAAATATTTTTCTGCTGTTCTTTACCTCACTATTTTGTTTGTTCATTAACGTAACGTTCATTTTATATTTTTAACGTCGTTTTTGTGATTTTATCTGATCTGTGGTTTTTAACTTTGAACTTGTGCTGTTATTTATGTTTTCAAGCTTAGATTACTCATTTAGAATTTGTTTCTTTCTCCTGAAGATGGGTTTTGTAATAACCCGAAACGTTGGAATTAAAGATGGGACCCGCCTTCTTCGTTTTGTCCTTCTTATTGAATATATATATATATATATATATATATATATATATATATATATATATATATATATATATATATATATATATATATATATATTTAAGGGATTTTTTCATATTTAATTATTACCCCGATTTCATCTTCGACCAGTTAGTATCCAAATTTCTCTCCAAAATTTATTATCCTCGACCCTTTCTCACTACTGTTTCTAAAGAGAAGGTTTTCATTAGACTACCCTATCTCGATCATTTAACATCCGAGTTTAACAAACTCCTTCTCTCGACCCTCAACAATCATTTCCGTCAATGCCAATTCATTTGTATAAATTCCAACCCTGTATCGTTAAATTCCTTTTTTCGCCATAAGGAGCCAATCCCTTTGCGCTTGCGATCCTGTATAATTTACAATTACGAGTATACATGTACGACCTGTCACAGTCGTTATGTAGGCCAAACTGGCTTACAACTCAAATGCAGGATCGCAAAGCAATTAGCTTTGTCTCATAGGACTGGTATACCCATCTCTAAACCTGAAGCCTCTTCCATCAGGCAACACTCTGAGTATCACCATCATCCTCTTAATTCTGATTCATTTACCATCTTATCTTAAGCATTAACTTCTCTCGATTTGAAAATCTTTGAGTCACTGTACATCAAGCTGGTGTACTCAATAGTGGAAGATTTAGATAGTGATAGATGATAGATGGTGAAAGTGAGGTAGGGTTGCCCTTGTTTTTCCTTTTTGTTTTATTTATGTTGTCAAGTGTTTGTCTCAGTGTACATTCTTCTTTGTGTTTTTCTGTTTATTTGTCTCCTCGTCTCGTTTATTTTGTATTTGTACAGTGTTTTTGTTGAGCTTTCGAGCCTTTATTAGCGTTCGAATTTAGTTTTTTACCTCGTGTTTTTATCTGAGATATTTTCTTGTTATTTGTTGATTGTGAGTTTAGTATTGTCTCGTAGTCTATTAGATCATACTATGTGTTGTTGATGTTTATGTGTAAATTGGTAATGTATTTTCCTCGGAACAGAGTTTAGTGCTTGGGAATCGCCGGTTTCGAGCGACCTTCACGTGCAATCTGGCAGGGATATTAATTCTGCCTCCAGTTCTTCTTAATTCTTGGATGATATCATTGGCAATTGTAGACCAGACTCTTTTGGTCAGTTTTGGGGTTGAGACGTTAATGGGCTCCAGTTTCTGCCTGCGGTGCACGTCCCTCTGCCGAAGATGCTCTCTTCGTCTGGTTTTGTTTATGCAGAGGGATGTAGAGTTCTGCACTCGTTGGAGCCTCCTCACAGAGGTCTTGCTGGCCGTTTGAGTCACTACTGCAGGGTAGATGAACTTAGCCCGGATAAACGACAGGTATAATTTCCTGATATTCGCCGAGCTAAGATTACTGAACCTATATAGCTTAGAGATTTCTCTCTTCGGCCATATTCTGCCTCTCCTTGTAGTGACTCGAGTATCCATGGTTGGAGATTTTTAAGCCCAGGATGGTGCCTTTGGCGGAGTAACCATATCTCCTCCCATCAATTACAATGGGCCACGTCAACTTGCGGCACAGCGGGAGGATCTTAAATTTCTCCCTGTTTGTCCGTATTTTCCACCCTCTCTCGAATTGGTTGATGTTCGACATCTCCGCGATGGTGTTGTTAGCCTGATCCCTTGCTTTCCTAACCCTACTGGGGACGATCTGCATGACGTCATTTGCGTATTGCAGATACATTGTGTCCCTGTGTATTGGAGTAGGGGGGTTGATGGTGAAGACCAGGTAAAGCAGGGGACTCGGGCAGCTCCCCTGGGGAACGCTTGCTTTGAGTTCAAATTCTGGTCCTTTGTGCTCTTCGATCATGATACGCGCTCTTCTGTCCATGATGAAGTCACAATAGAATCCTTTCCAGGACTGGGTTTAGCTGGAGGCCTAGGATCTTGTATTGTAGTCCTTTCAGCCAAACCTTGTCGAAGGCGTTCTGCACGTCCCTCATCACGATGTCTACATAATGACCCTTCACTCGGCAGGGTGCGATCTTTTCTGTTAGAAGCGCCAGGGCCGTTTCAGTACCCCTTTTTGGTCTGGACCCATGTTGTTGTGGGTTATGCGCTCCCAACTCGTCGAGTTGATTTTGTAGCCTGTTGGCTATAATCTTCTCGAAGATCTTGCCGGGTATTTCTAGGAGAGAGATTGGGCGGTAGTTAGCCACTTGGTCTGGGGGCTTATTCCCTTTCGAGCTAAAGATTATTTTTGCCACCTTATACCCAGCTGGGAAGTAGCCTTTATTCAGAGATGCATTCATGATGTTCACCATGCCCTGAATAATTTGCCGTGGGGCATTCACTAGGTTGTTCTTAGTGAACCCAGACCAGCCGGGGGCCCTTTGTTTGAAGGACCTTATGGTGTTAATGGTTTCTTCAGTGATGATAGGGCGGCGTGGTTAACCATCTCTCCTTATCTAGATACTTGCGTTTGTGGGTGGGTCCTATGTATCATCGCTCCGAGGTCCTCGAGAAGTTGGTCTTCGAAGTCCTGGTCGAAATCGTCGTTCTCCTCAGGTGAGATTGCAAAGACCTCTTTCCAGTGGCTCCTGAATCTCCTTTCTCTGGAATCCGGATCCTCTATGATGATGTCGCCTTCCTTTATTTTTATCCTAAGCCTGGGAGGCAATCCCCTAAGTCTTCGGATGCTATTCCAAAAACTTACAGGATTTCTCTCCCTGTCTAGTCTGCTATGATATCGTCCCATATTTCCTTCTGTTTCTCGAGGATTATGTTTTTTAGGTCCTCGCTTAGCTGTCTAAACCTAAATAATTACTCCTCCTCAATTAAACTATTCAACATATAGCCAACCAACACTTCAATACATTAACTAGCCAACCGACCAACCGAACAAATCTCGTTAGTAGTTTTTATATCTTTAGTTAGTTGATTTCACAACTCCTACGATAAAGGTTAATCCCTCTGTTTAATTCATTCTAATTTGTTTTCGGGTTTTTTGTTGTTTTTTATAATTTAATATAATAGGTTATTGTATTGTTTACTCCAGTTACCTTTAATATTTGATATTCAAGTCAGTTTATGGTATAGCTTAACTTCTTTCTATTATTTTTTCAAAATTACACTGGATAGTATTAATTAATTCTATATATTTTTTTATTTGTGTTTTTACTTTAATCTCAATAATTTTCAATTTTATTATTTTAACTTGTCTTCATCCTCTTTTTCAGGCATTATATAATGCATTCTTTTAACTGTTATCGTTAATATTCCTTCCCTTTCTCATTAGTCAACACAGTCGCTGAAGATTGTCCTAGTGAAGGTCCGAAACGTCCGGTCAATAAATGATTAGTGTAATCACCTGGGTCTTCATATTCCTACTATATATATATAAATATATATATATATATATATATATATATATATATATATATAGGGTGCGTAAGGTATTTCAGAACTTGTGTTATTTTTACTAGAGCCACATAATATTTGACTTTATATTTATTTGGCAGACCTTATGCTTACACAAGAAATGAATAGGCACGCAGTTATAGTGGCTATAAAGGCTGAACATTTTTAGCAATTTAGAAATAGCTCGATTTTAAAGGTCTCTAGATCCTTCGTCTGTAAAGTTTGCAAGGAGTTAGAGGCCAAAGATGGTTAAGCCATGGATCGACAATGCACGCAACTGAAGACCTTATGTGTTTCAACAAGACGCGGCACCATCACACAAGGCTCAAGCAACGCTGGAATGGATGGCGGAAAATTTTCATGATCGCATAACCCCTAACATTTGGCCTCCTAGCTCGCCAGATCTCAATGCAAGATCTCAAGAATACCTAAAAGCCTCCATAGTCAGAGTAATGTCCAATATCAACAAGAACCACTTGATCCAATCATGTAGGCAATTCAGACATCGCATAGATGCCGTTATCGAAGCTGAAGGAAATTATTGAATAAAATTACAAAACAACGTTTTCAGCAAAAGAAGTCATTATTATTTGTTTCTACGTAAGAGTCCGTTTTGTATAAGTATAAATCTGTCCTTAAATACGAGTACCTTACGTACCCTGTGTATCTCTCTCTCTCTCTCTCTCTCTATATATATATATATATATATATATATATATATATATATATAGAGAGAGAGAGAGAGAGAGAAAAGAGAGAGAGAGAGAGATATATATATATATATATATATATACACAGGGTGCGTAATGTATGCGTAAGGTACTCGTATTTAAGGAGTACCTTAAATATATATATATATATATATATATATATATATATATATATATATATATATATATATATATATATATATATATAGAGAGAGAGAGAGAGAGAGAGAGAGAGAGAGAGAGATACACAGGGTACGTAAGGTACTCGTATTTAAGGACAGATTTATACTTATACAAAACGGACTCTTACAGGCGATTTAAAACAAATATAAAAAATGGTGAAAGCCGTGCGGTGTTCCTTCTGACTTCTCACAGACCTGTCTTTACTTAGTTTTTTATAGTCATGGATTGTGATCCTCTGAATCGTGAGCGAGTTGGAGATGCGTATAAAAATCTCTTGGAGGTACCTTTGAGCCTCGGGAGATATTGAGAGTGATTGGGAAACGCAAGATATAGATTTAGATTATCTTGCTCGGTAGTTTAGTGGTAGAGCGCCCGACCCACAAATTAGAGACCCGGGTTCAAGTATAGGAAAGAATATTTCGAATTATTCCTAATGCATTATTCTTTCTTTCCAAAGTATGGATTGTCTTTAGCGTTATATCTGTTGCTCTTCTTGATTGGAGTTTCTTCTAATATCTCATTCTTTTGCTTTTTAACTCCTGATTCCAGTCTCACGCGCTCATTCACATCTAAATATCTCTTTTTTGTATTGAAAAAAAATAAAGACCCAACTGAGCCGAAGGTTTTCATACTTTTTTCTTCGCTTTCAGACTCAAACTAGATCTAGTCCTTCCTCAGAGCTATTGACATTAGGTAATATCGGCAAATATTGAGTGAATCAAAGATCAAAGAAGATCAAAGAACTTCAAAGATAGGAAAAGAATGTGTGTATTATAGTAGGAGAGAGTATAAGTAAAAAAAAGGTGTTATTTTAGGCAAAGAGTATATGTGACGATACGTGTGGCAATTTCTTCGCGTGAGCCTTTCTTCTTTATGTCAATGTTATTACGTTTTATTTTGTTTCCTTTTTGTACTATGTATCGTTTTATTTTTATTGCCCACTTCGGTCCTTTTTATTTATTTATTTTATTTTGTTAATTTTAGATTAATTTTCTTTAATTGTTTTTATCTATTTTATCCGCTCCGATTTTTCTCTCGGATTAATTCATGTGTGCATATATATAGACGTACGCATACAGTTATATATGTATATTCTTTTAACTGGTTGTCCTGTTTTGGAAATTATGTTTTGCCGTTGTGTACTTATCCATATAATGGTTCAACATCTTCCTGCGCACGCAGTTGGCTGCTGTAAAATCCTCTTCGGTAGTGTCTGTTGTGGAGTTTGAAATCTGGTATTCTAATATCTTGCAGTAGTCTATCTGGGACGTATGAATACATTTTCCTCCATATTACTTTTTTCCCTCTGGTGTACGGTTACGTTTATTGGCTCAATTTCTGCACGATTGTGCATTATTCTTGATGAATGCAACCCCAGCGAGTGACACTCCAAATAAGTCGCAACGCTTGGTTCTGTAGCAATTTTGCCTTCTTTGGTTGAGCTTTACTTGCTAGATGTAGGGAAATGACAGGGTGGAGTAGAATAGGTCTTACCAAGGGCATGTACAATTTTCTTGCCTTGAAATGGTATGGGTAGCGTAAATTCCTCTTGGCCTTTATAACTTTCTCATTAATATGTACTCCGTATAATCTTGTCGTGATTTTTAGTCCGAGGGCACGACCGTCTTCTGAGTATGGGTAGTATTCCGTCCGTACAGTCTGCAGTTTTTCTTCGCCCAATGGGTAAGACTTTGAATTTTTCTGCATTTGTTCTTATTTTGTTTCTCTTTCCATAGTTGTTAAGGTTAGTAATTTCACCGGCCATCCTGTTTTCTATGTTGATTGGGTTACAGTATTTACTGGTGATCACTTGTGTTGTATCGTCTGCCAGCTGAACATAGTGGGCGTAATCATAGGTAGAGGGGGGGAAGAGGTCACCTGTGTAGATTGTGTACATAGTTGAGCTCAAACAGCCCCTTTGGGGTACACCATATCTCATGGTAAAGGGCTGCCCTTCGTAATCATTGATCTTTAATATTCTAGGTAATCACAGATGAGTTTAGTTATATTTTCCTCCATTCCTTGATCACTTAATTTCTTTTTTAGGCCTGATGTCTATACCTTGTCGAAAGCTGACATGACGTCTCTAAGTACGACATCCACGTTATTATTTTCAGTCTTTGTAATAGCAATATGCTCAGTAATCAAGGGCAGAGCTGTTTCTGTGCCCATATTCTTGCGGAAACCACGTCTTTGTGCGTTATATTTTTTTTTGCATCTAGATATCTCTTTAATCTGTCATTTAGCATTTTTTCAAACATCTTCCCTATAAATTCTAGTAGGGATATAGGCCTGTAGCTGCTTATTTTTGTTTTAGGCTTCCCTGTTTTTAGGAGAAAGATCATCTCTGCCTTTTTTTAACAGGTCTGGAACATATCCGACGTTTCAACAGGCATTGAAGAGGTTCGATAGTGCCTCGTTGATATTCACAGGAGCGTTTATCAGATGTGTTTTAATCATGCTTGAAATACCTGGGGATTTCTATTTGAAACTTTTCAAGGCTGCCTCGAACTCCTTGTGTGTAAACGACCTACCTCCTTACCGTGCCTGTTGAGTGCCGTATACGTAGTGGAAGGGTGTTAATGCTGGTCCGAGTTCCTCTAATCTTACCAAAACTTCCTCTTCATAATCTATCAAAATCGTCATTTTCTTCCTCTGCGATGTTGAATTTCTTTTCCCAGTGTTCTTTAAAGTGCTGTTCTATTATTTGGTCGTCCATGATCTTTCTCTGTCGATTATGATGGTAATGCCGGTCTTGGATATAAGTGTTCCATTCAACCTCTTTATCAGAACTCTTTGGGGTCGTCTTCAGTGTCAATTCTTTCTATTATATCGTCCAAAACCATCTTTTATTTCTCAATAATTAGGTGTTTTATCACTCCAGGTGTGTTTATAGCCATGTTTAACACTTCCAGCCTATCTTTTCTCTGCATAAAGTTATCATCCCACCATGGTACCGGGAGAGTCTTGAATTCAACCTTAGGAATGGCTACTGTGTCTGCTTCCGTTATCCTGGAAATTATTTATTCAAAATGTCCATCAAGATCTTTGAGTGTGGAGCCATCCAGTTGTCATACTCGGTAGTCCTGGAGGATTCTTTTATAGACGTCCCAGTTGGCCTTGGGCAAGTATCTGCCAATTAGAATTTTAACCTGTATAGGTTGCGTTGATATGGCTGTGACCATACTAATGGGACCCGACGGAGTGTACGGGTCTGGTACTGTTGAATGTGGTTAAAAACGAAATTCAGATTTGTTAGGATAATATCTGGGGTCGTTGATGATCTCCTCTTCAGGTAAGTGGCAAAGTCTGGGCCAACTCATTGGACTACATTGCATTCCATGAGTAGTTCGAGGGAAGCTCCAGCGCCATTAAACGCATTGGTGTATCCTGATTCCCTGCAGCTCGCATTAAGGTCCCTGATTAAAATTGTGGAGGTGTTTCTCCTGAACAGGCGGAGGAAATTGGATATAGGAAGATATTGGCGTCTAGGGGGGCTGGTAATCTACTGCTATCACTAGATCGTCGATGGCTGTACTAATCTATATGGCTAGGTATGATTCCTTTAAATTCTGGATCTCTTTGAATTTGATACCTGTACGCACGGCAATTGCCACGCCATCATACCTCTCATTAGTATGGCTGGCCATTATAGTATTATAGTTATATACGTTGAAACAATTAGTAGCTCCGTTCAGACCGTGTTCCGATATTAGGATGATGTTATTATAGATGTTATTATTGCCCTCCAACCATTCACATTTAGCGAAAAGATCTTTAATTGTTAACAAATCTATTATTGTTTATCTACGTTTTTTTACTTTCACTGATCCCTCCCGGGCTGGAGACCTCACTCTCCCATCTCTTTTCTTCTGAAATTTGTCGTAAAGGAGGTTAAAGCATGATTCAGGGCATACTTCAATTAAGCCGTTATTTAGTGCCGTAAGCACATTTTACGCACGTGCATCATAACCATCATTCCACTTGTATTTACCTTTGATTATAACATCGATAATTTCCATTATTTTAGATAGTGTTGGTATCGGAGCTGACGGTGAGTCATATATTCTCATGTTAAGGTCGCTTTTTCTCTGTACAGGTGTAGTCGCCTTGATTTCCTTCGAGTTACTCCTCTGTTGGTTTGTTTGTTTTTTTGTTTGTTTTTTCCTGGAGCGGTTTGCCTGTTTCCATTCTTTTTCATGTTTCGGGCACACTGGGTTTGTTCAGTCGGGGATCTCTCGAACTAGATTGTTTTTTTTTATGCTGGGGTTGACTTAATCCCTGTCTGTATCTGGTACAAGTCTCCTGATGGGGAATTGTCCGGAAACCACATTGGTTTCATCCCATTTTGTATCAAAATTTTGTTTAAATCTGTCACATAATTTCCTTGTTTGGCTACATTAACAAATTGAGCGTAGAGGAGTACGCACATAACTAAGTCAAGCTTCAATGTGGGTTTCATTTGGATGACTCTCTTTTCCTTTTCTTGGATTTTCGCCGCTTGTGCATAGGTGGTATTTGCTTTGAGATTTTTCTCTTCGTGAATGTTTCCTTCTTTTTTTCATTTATTAGACATTTCTTATTTGGGCACGACATTGAGAGCGTACGAAGAGCCCCAGCACACTTGAGACATTTCTTATTATCCCCGTTGGTGCATTCTTTCCAAGTGTGTCCGGAAACGGCCCATTTTGGACAAACTCTGCCTTCGAACTTGTACTCGTTTGCTGCATGTTGCTCTAGAACATAGCATAAGGAACATACTTAGATAGAGACAAAAGTTTCCCTCTCAATGCAAGCAAGCGAAATTTTGGAACAAAACATGATGAGCCATCTTCTGACGCCTTGGTGGCCATCACGTTAGTTTGGAAGGTGGCCTTAAATAGTTGGGTGTATTCTCCTCCATCACACTTTTTAAATTTATAAATCTCATCGACCTTAACCCAGCTTTGTTTCGCCTCTATTTCCTTCTTCATCTCCCCTGCCTTTTTTGAACCAAGTCACAGGTCTAGGCGTGGAGACATTATTGACCTTTGAGGGAGATGTGTGGTGGTATCATCGGCAGTAAGTTGATCTCTTCTAATTTTAGGCGCGAGTTCTCGCTGAGAAACTTATCCACCTCTAGGTTACTGTAATATATCGCTAGGTAGCCATAGGAATGGACAACCAGTCAACATAGTGCGATCCTCAGAGTTGAGAAAATCGCTTTGAAAACCTTTTCTCTCGATTGCTTGGGGCAACGCTCTCTGACCTAGAGCGGGATTCTCTTTTCTCTGGAGTCGCCCATGACGGGCCGCTAGGGAATCTTTCCTTCTTCTGAGAATACAAATGATCCTATCTAATCACGAGATGTGCTGCTGAGATTGAAAAGAGGAGACTTCGAGGCGGAGCTGTACTAAATTACTGCATTTGGCGGAGGATTTTTCTTTGTCTACTTCTTCAATCGTGAAAGCCGGTATTTAGATGAGTAGGTCTGATTAAAATTTCATAAAAGAACTCTTTGATTTTAATGAATCGGTAATCATGAATCACTTTCGGAGTATCTGAGTGAATCCCCGAACCGCCCGACCTTAAATATCTGGAGTGAGGTCGGTGTTATAACACTCATATCGAATAAGGAGAAAGGCCCGTGGCAGGGGAATAAAAAGCGTAAATTAGAGAAACCCTGGCGCAGGAGAGCTAAAAGATTCGAAAACCGCAGGAAAATAATCCCCCTAAAACACACCTACACCAATACGCAGAGGTCCATAATCACCGGATATCACAAAACACACTTGACGCAGTAAATTATCTTGAGCCCACTGGCTAAGGAAAACACGATTTCGAGCGATTTCATCTGAAAGAGGATCTTATCAGGGCAAAAACCGTGTCCTGAAGGTTGGAGGAAAACGATCCCGTGCCTCCAATGCTCAGTGAAAACGCTCCTCTGCCTCCAAAGTGCGATGAAAACGATCCCTCGCCTCCGAGGCCCGGTGAAATCTATCCCGAGCCTTCGAGGCTCGGTAAAAACGATGTCGTGCCTCCAAGGCTAGGTGAAAATGATCCCTTACCTACGAGACTCGATAAAAACGATCCTTTGCCTCCAAGGCTCGGTGAAATCGATCCCATGTCTCGAAGGATCGGTAAAAACGATCACGTGCCTCCAAGGCCCGGTGAAATCAATACCGTGCCTTCGAGGCTCGGTGAAAACGATGTCGTGCCTCCAAGGCTCGGTGAAAATGATCCCTTGCCTACGAGGCTCGATAAAAACGATCCTTTGCCTCCAAGGCTCGGTGAAAACGATCCCATGTCTCCAAGGATCGGTGAAAACGATCACGTGCCTCCAAGGCTCGGTGAAAACGTTCCCGTGTCTCTATGGATCGGTGAAAACGATCACTTGGCTCCAAGGCTCGGTGAAAACGATCCCGTGTCTCCAAGGCATTCAGAAGTGTGTCAATCCAAGTTGAAAAGAGAAATATGAGTGTTGTTAGAAGTCGACTATAAGTATGAAGTATTAATGAATGTAATGAGGTAAAATGTTATGAACCTTTGCAGAAATCGGACGACTAATTCAAGTTTATTTCAGCGATTAACCTGAACTCTTCTTCTTCTTCTTTTTTTGATAGTCAAAATGACCAATGCCAGAAATTGAATTTAAAGAATGTGACGAAACAAAAACGTTGAATTTAGAGAAAATGGAGGATGCAAGACGTTAAATTTAGGCAAAAATGGCAAACGCCAGACGTTTAATTTATGGGAAAAATGGCAAACGCATGCAATGAATTTAGAAGAAAAAATGGCAAATGCCAAATAATGAATTTAGAAGAAAAATGGCAAATGCCAGATAATTAATTTAGAAGAAAAAATGGCAAATGCCAAATAATGAATTTAGAAGAAAAAATGGCAAATGCCAGATAATTAATTTAAAATTATTCCCCCAATAGAATTTTATAGCCATTGAAAACTTATACAAACCTACAGCAAATGTTTTACGCATTTTTCTTATAATTTAAAAATCCAAACCAAATTTTTGAACTGAATTTAATTCTTTATTCACAACATTTAATTGCTTTTCCAAAATATAATTTTACCCATTTTCTAAATTTAATTTAGAGAATTTTAAAAAAGGGGATTTTTTTAAACCGAAAGTAAAACTCATAAATAATTATCAGCTTTCAGTAAATATTTAATTTATAAATGAGTCAAGAGGGTATTAAATGAATAAATAATTGGGCTAATGAAGAGGTCGGAAGAACCTCCCGGACCGTCATCCGACGCGTCATAAAAGACGACTAAACCCGGATATGGGCACATCGTCCATGGAAGCCGTTTCCAAAAGTTTCGTTCTCTTGAGCGAGATACGAAGTAGTGCTAATGGAGTGTTTTTCACGGAGTCAGTCTGGTCGGCATTAGCGCTGATAAACGCCAACCCCACCTTGTAGGATAGCGATTTATACTCGTAATTTGGATTTGAAACAGATTTCACTTTTTTCTATTTTTTTATTATTATTTTTAAGGGGAATTTCATGAATTATGATATCCCTTAACCCCTTTCCCTCGTACCCACCACCCTCAACTCATTTTCGGTAAAGCTGAGTTTGAAAGATTTTCTTTAGCCACCTTTTTTGTTTTCCCGGTTTGAACGATCTCGGACAGCCATCGTCTCTCACCAGGTTCAAACCCCCATCTCTGCCCCCCGCCCCTCTCTGCTTCACCCCAACCAAGCTATATCACCCCATTTATATCAGTGTACTTAATATTGACATTACTAATTTGGAGAGAACGGTCGATTAGTTATTATAAATTCAGATTAAATTTGAACGGGAAAGGAAGGGGGGGTAATTTCCCGTTTCGTGTGTGTTGGGAGCGTGTTCAGACTCCCTCTCTCAAAATCAGGGACCTCCCCCAACAGATTCTCTTCCTCTTTGCTGATCCGATGATATTTTTATTTTTGACTCCTGATAAACACTTGATTCCCCTTCCAAGTTTACCACAGACTAAGCAAGGGTGACCTTTGAGTTTCCTTAAGGTTGAGTACCATAGGACCTTAAGGATTTACCAAGGTTTCCTTCTTCCTCAAGTTCTATCTACGAATCTGTAAAGAGCTAAATTTCAGGTGACCCGTTTGTCTTTGAATGCTAGGATTCCTTATGCCATTAAGAAGTCAATAATATCTCTGACTTTTCTAAAATGCTCATCACAGTTCTCAATGTAATGGTTCTACCATACTCCCACCTAAGTACATTATCTCAAAAGTTCTTTAGGGAATCCAATTATAATATTTAAATAGACATCTGGTAAACAAACTATGGCTAAGATCCATTCCATGAACGTAAACAGCAAGATAATTCCTCTGCCTTTTTGTAGCTAAGGTTTAATTAAATTAATTATACGTCACGGAATTTGTTAGGTGGAATTTTGTATGACTATTTTTTAAAAAAAATACGCAAATGCTATACTGTATATCGTAGATAAGATTATATAGCATTGTGATGAAAAATCCCCGGTCGACTGCCTCTAAAGTGACTGTAGAATTGAATCAACATCACACTAGCCAAGTTTCGACCAAAACTGTTCGCCGTGAGCTCAATAAAGCCGGATATCATGGAAGAGCCGCCATCAAGAAACCTCTGCTTTCTCATCAAAACATTCAGAAAAGGTTGAACTGGTGTAGAGATCACATGGTCTGGTCGACAGACCAATGGAAGCAAGTATTATTCTCCGACAAGACCAGTTTTTCTCTTTTCGCATTGCAAGGTGAGTTTATGTTTGGAGGCAGCCCGGGGAAGCTTTTAATCTTGACTACCTTTTTCCTACAGGAAAGCACGGAGGAGAGTCAGTGATGGTTTAGGCAGCCATATCTTGTAATTCTCTTGGTCCAATCGTTGCTCTGCATGGTAGGATCAAGAGCAACGAATATCTGAATATTTTGGAAGATAAAGTCCATCCGATGCCCTAATACACACCGCTCATGTAGTTACGAATTGGTAAGAAGAGCATAGGAGTGAGCTACAACACATGGAGTGGTCCCCACAATCTCCAAATCTAAATATTATTGAGCATTTGTGGTGCGTCTTGGAGCGACAAGTTAGAATTCGTTACCCTCCACCGTCGTGTCTGCAACAGCTGGAACAGAGCAGGTATTGCAAGAAAAATGGCTCAAGATTTCTCTCAATGAAGTCAGGGAGTTGTATGAATCAATTCCAAGATGCATCGACGGTGTTCAGAAAGCAAAAGAAGGACCAACTCCGTATTAAATAAATATTCATTCTATTTAACACGTGTTCCAATTATTTTGTCCAACTCCTGTATTTATATATATATATATATATATATATATATATATATATATATATATATATATATATATATATATATATATATATATAAAATCGATGGGGGTGCTGCTAGCCGCCAGACGAATCTTAATTTCACCAGGAATGAGAGTACATAAAATGCGGAGAAATTCATCTTCATTTATTGGGTATAAACAACGTTTCGAGTTGTCCGCTCCTCTTCGTGTTCTAAGATATAAAAGTATAAAGGAATACATAATTTACAATGAATTATAATATTAAAATAATTGTCTACAAATTAGAATATTATAAGTGTTGACAAATATCTACAAAAACAGATACTTTTTTTTCCTATAATACAAAACATAAGAAAATACATACTCGTGATTTATAATGAGTTAGAATATTAAAAATCCTCGAGGAATAAAAAGGAGGACCATGAAAACACTCACCTATGTCGGTCTGACTCCAGGGAGAAGTGGGGAGGGCGAGGGATTGAAGTGGACATAGGTAAAATTATATTAGTAGTAAAGTTATGTCATAAGTAGGGAAGCAGCGGACGAGTCACAATTAAGACTAGGGGCACGGGATTTAATATAAAATGAGCAAAGCTTAATAATACTAGAATCCCTTTATATTAAATCCCGTGCCCTTAGTCTTAATTGGGTGTTTCTTCGTAAGGGCTTTGAGGAGGGGAAGGAGAATTGCAAAAGATTGGGGAGAATATGAGGATTGTGACTTGACTTTGTAAAACAAACGAAGGACACTCATTCGATCGGGACTTTTGACGGAGCAAATTTTGTGGTATCGATTTTTTTCTCTTATCATCCAACCTGACAAACAAAAACACCCCTTCCTCCGGAAAATTATGATCATCACATGAAAAGAGGATGCCATTATTTCTCTCGATTTGTTTTTAAGGATGAGACCGATAAGAACATTTGATATAAGACTTTGTCTAAAGTTGAAAAAACTTTCTTATTCTGAATCTTAATGACTTTCTTGATAAAGCTAACACATATTTTGTGAACTCGTCTTTAATCTGCAACCAAGATTACATGTTAAATTGTGCAATCCCGTACATTCGTTTGATATCTAGATTGATCAGAAATGCTGAGAACTAAAGTTCGTTTATTACATAGTAAATAAAAAAATAGTTGAATGAGGATTCGATGTCTTCAGAATAAGGAAGAAAGAAAGAGAAAGAGAGAGGCAGACAGATAAAGAGAGGAAGAATGAACAAAAAAGAAAACGTCAAACTTTTATGTTGATTTTTCTCACTGCGGCAGCCGCTTTATTGGTAAGATGTCTCTTTTGTGCATTTAAAAATGAATTTCGTTAGGTTTATGTTTCGGTACGAGAACTCATTTTCCCGGGCTGTATTCATTAATTTCAATTTTACTGAATATCATTTCTGTTTCATTCCTTTTTGTGCCCAAAACTTTTAATGGTAATTTAATATACACCTATTGTGTAAATTTCATGAAGTTTGATGAGTTGGTTGGAAGTCTATGAAAATTGAATTTTCAAAGTGTACGAAAGTTTATTCCTATTTTTTTCACGCGCACCCTGTTTTGTATCTTCTCGTTGTACGTAGGCGGAGCGTCACTTATTTTTCTCGTATATTTACAATTCTTGTAAAATAATTCTTATTGTATTGCTTGAGAATGAACTGAATAAAGTTCAAAAGTACTTGGATTCCGCTTTTCATCTTTCCTCTGGGACCTTTTTCAATTATTTTATTGCTCCACTCGCGCGTTACTTTTGTGAGTTTGCCCTTATTTCGGGCAAACTGGTAAATCTTAATCTACTAGAATTTATCAACATAAGTATAATATTAGAAGAGGTGAATTAAACAGCGCTTTATTTTTACATTTATCTAAAAATAACCACCCCATTGACTGGAATTCTGCAAAATTCATTTATAATTCCACTGATTTCACAAAAAGAAATATTGTCGAGTGTTCCTAAATTGGCATCTTACCTAATATAAATATTTTCCCTGGCATATTTAAACTCGACCCTGTTTTAAAAAAACTTGTACTAAATGAAATAACTTCATAATGCAACCTGTTGTCACTCTTGATTAGTGTAATATCATTCGCATTGCCTCCCCCACCACGTGTCTCTGCAATGATCGTGGATTAACTCTTAGCCCTAAATGTTTTCGCTCTTATGATAATCCTTTAAAATTTTTTTGTTTTTTCACCCACCATTTCCATTCATATACACGGCCTTGTTGTGTATATATCGTTTTATGGATGAATATGTCTATTATTAGTTGCCTTTTGTTCTTTGTATTGGTATTTTTCTGTCTTGTTTTTGTGTTTTTTAAAATTTGTTTGTACTATGTGATGGGCGTTCCCTTCGTATCTGTGTACCCTATATAAGGTTGTCTTCTCCATTTTCATGCTATTCCTTGAAAATGAACTTGCAAATATAATTCGAAAGTGCTTGGATTCATCTTTTCATTTTCCTGTGGGTTAATTTTCATAATATATATATATATATATATATATATACCTTCTGATTGTATACTTCAACCAGGTTCTCCTCATATTCCTAATTTAAAATAGAAAATACTCCTTTAGTCCCAAATCCAGTAATTTTCTAATCCATCGAAGAAGGCATTTATTTTCTTTTGTCTTTCCACGCAATTGAACCGGACTCCGATAAAACTAGTTGATTCTTTCGCCACTAGAGGACGCTTTCTAAAACTGAATTCTGTAGGTAGATGGCGCTTTATGAAGATCACGCCTTATGGATAAGTATTGGAAGAAAAAAAGAGAATAAATACGAATAAATACATAATGCGAATAGTCAAAGGAAAGCTTTAATTATTAGTATTAGGCCTAAACCAACGAAAACATCTCAGCCTAAAAATTTAATGCGAGGTTAAAATTTAATACACCCATTGAATGCACAAAAATGATTGAGATTCTTCTAAGAAATTTATGAAACATAAAAAAATATATAAATTTTTAAAGGTTATGTAAAAGGTATATGTAATGCAAAGTATTTTCTTATAATGGTAGAATTTCCTGATCAAGTAAAGATAAGCCATCCCTGCCAAAAAAAGATGGCTTATCTTTACTAAGTGTATTTCAGGCTGGGTTATCTTTACTAAGGTAAATTTTGGGATGACATCTTTACTAATTAAAAGATTATCTTCAAACGACGAAATACGACATTTCGAGGTTACTTACTTTTAAGCATAAGTTCAGTATTACAAGTTGATTTAGACACACAATTCACTTCAGTTATCTATCCTTTATTAAAATCAGTTATATATCCTATATTAAAAACAGACACTCGAAACCCTTGTGGACAGCTCTTATTTTGAGAAAGAAATCAAGCCTATTTTTAAAAAGAAATCAAACGTATTTTGAGAAAGAAATCAAGCCTATTTTGAGAAAGAAATCAAGCCTATTTTGAGAAAGAAATTAAGCCTATTTTGAGAAAGAAATTAAGCCTATTTCGAGAAAGAAATCAAATCTATTTTAAAAAAGAAATCAAGCCTATTTTGAGTAAGAAATCAAGCCTATTTTGAGAAAGAAATCAAACCTATTTTTAAAAAGAAATCAAACCTATTTTTAAAAAGAAATCAAGCCTATTTTGAGAAAGAAATCAAGCCTATTTTGAGAAAGAAACCAAACCTATTTTGAGAAAGAAATCAAACCTATTTTAAAAAAGAAATCAAGCCTATTTTGAGAAAGAAGTCAAGCCTTTGAAGATCCATCACCAATCATCAATTTTCGGAAGCAAAAGCGTCTACTAAGGAAGGAGCATTTTGTGGACTCTGCAAGCGGTATTCACACTCAAGCCAAATAAAGTTAGTGGAATAAGAATAAGTTGAGGGTAAAAAGAATGGTTGGCTGCAAACGTGATTTTCTCTCTTCCTATTTACAAGAGTTCAGGTGGCGTGAACGAAACGCCGGGAATTTATTCCTTAATTTTTGTGAAGAAATTGCTAGTCAGTACCTTTGTTAATGTCCCTTTATTCATTAATTAATCTAAATTTTTTGGCGAAGCAATTACCAGTTTTAATGTCAGTTTGTTAAATAACCTTTGATTTCATTCACATTATTTGTTCTTTCAGGGATAGCTTATCTTTACCAGGTAAATTTCCGGATGGCTTATCTTTACTAGAGGTTGGTGGGAGGGTTTATCTTTACTTGCACCCTAACTAATAAAGGAGGCTAAATAGAACACCCATTTATTTTTCTATTTAAACTGCAACGATAGATTGTTCTTACAAATAAGACGTTATTTGTGGGACATTTTTGTTCGATTCAATTACAAACCAACAACATCCTATACACTGTAGTACAGCACAACCACACACACCAAGATACATCAAAACAACATCTAGCACTACATACTCTACTAAAACGATGTCAACTCTCCCTCTCCACCCGCCCCAAGCCAACATTCAGAATCACATACACACTGAAATCACTCTCCGCTCCATTCGTGCGCTCGCCAACAACACATATTCATTCATTCCCTTTCCCCCCATAACATACACATATCTGAAGCAACCTTACATCTTACATCTTCGTGATGTTTGAACTCTCTATGGAAGTCTTCACAACATCCACTCACTGGAAAGTTTGTGGGGGCACCCAGTGCCGGCCATGACAACCTAGCAACAAAAACAACAACAAACCAAAATCTAAGAGTTTTAACCAGTAGAGAGATAATTTTAACATATTCAATAATGAATTTTTAATACTACCTTACATTTTAGTAGTACTTATCTTGTATCAGGAAGTTAGGAAAAAAAAACTCCCCCGAAGATATCGCTAACTCTGTCCAGCAGGATATGAGGAGAGCAACATATCCGAAGCCTTCTTATAAAGGAATATAATTATGGCATAATGAGGGAAGCATGTAAACGAATTTGACCAGAAAACATTCCAATTTCTCCTCCTTTTTGCCAAACAATGATGAACAGTCGTTAAACAATGCCATGCATCTACTTCAATTAACCTCCCCAAACCCCAGAGTTTTAGTAGCAGATAAGGACATAAACACATCGAGTAGGTAAGTAGATTAGTTGAATTGGGAGAGAATATTGGAAGAGGTAATAAAGAGGAACTGCGAGGACATTCGAATTGAAATTAGAATATGTCGAATTATGATATGACACTCTGTGAATCGATCTTAAATGGCCTGAATTGAATTTTCCAGAGGTCGCTGATTTATACATCCCAAATAATGTTAGGAGCTAGAAAATTAGAAGTGGGCGTGTTAAAGGTTATGTGGGTATGGTTTAGGGTTATGTGGCTATGGTTTATGGTTATGCGGCTAATTTATAGTTACGTGGTTATAGTTTGTGGTTATGTGGCCAATTTAGGGTAAGGTATGTGGCTAATTTATGGTTTACGGTTATGTGACTAATTTATGGTTTGCGGTTATGTGGCTAATTTATGGTTTGTGGTTATGTGGCTAATTTATAGTTACATGGTTATAGTTTGTGGTTATGTGGCCAATTTATGGTAAGGTATGTGGCTAATTTATGGTTTGTGGTTATGTGGCTAATTTATGGTTTGTGGTTATGTGGCCAATTTATGGTAAGGTATGTGGCTAATTTATGGATGGGGTTATGTGGCTAATTTGCGTCACCTAACATAACTCAAATTGGCGTTTCAGAATGCTGCAGGTGACATCTGAAGGATTATATTCCCTCGCGACCCAATGCACGCAGAAGGATTTGAGGTTATCTCTCTTCCACATATTATCACTTCTTCTGCTTCACGATGGGAGGAGGTGAAAAGAGGTGGTTGGTGTAGAGCTTCAGACCTTCCACGGACGGCGGGTGGGAGCGGGAGAGCAAGCAAGCAAACCTCCAGATGTCATCTGCAGCGTTACGAATAAAGATGTAATAAAGAATAATAACGATTTCAAAGACAGAGTCAAAAACATCAGGAAAAATTCTAGGAGTCCAAAACCCCTGAAAGCCTCCTAGAGGAAGTCCAATACGTCATGAAGACATCTAGACCAAAACCACCGAAAGACTTCTAGAGGGAGTCCAAAATATCTTAACGACTTTTAGAGGGAGTCGAAAACATCGTGAAGACTTCCATAGAGAGTCCAAACATCACAAAGACTTCTAGAGAGAATCCAAAACATCATGAAGATTTCTAGAGATAGTCCAAACATCACGAAGACTTCTGGAGAGAATCCAAAACATCATGAAGATTTCTAGAGAGAGTCCGAAACATCATGAAGACTTCTAGAGAGAATCCAAAACATCATGAAGATTTCTAGAGATAGTCCAAACATCACGAAGACTTCTGGAGAGAATCCAAAACATCATGAAGATTTCTAGAGAGAGTCCGAAACATCATGAAGACTTCTAGAGAGAATCCAAAACATCATGAAGATTTCTAGAGAGAGTCCGAAAATCATGAAGACTTCTAAAGAGAGTCCAAAACATCGTGAAGACTTCTAGAAGCAGTAAAAAATTGTAAATACTTCTACAGGGAGTCCAAAACATCGTGAATACTTCTAGAGGGAGTCCAAAATACTGTGAATACTTCTAGAGTGAGTCAAAATATTGTGAATACTTATAGAGGGAGTCTAAAAAATTAGGAAAACCTTTGGAAGGAGTCCAAAACATTATGAAGAATTCTAGGAGTTTAAAACCTCCGAAAGACTTCTAGAGAGAGTCCAATAATCATGTAGACTTCTAGATGGAGTCCAAGACACCCCCCTCGCCGGCTAAAGAAGTTAGAATGAATGATAACAAAGAATAATAACAATAACAGAGACTTTTAAAGGATGGAAACATCTTATCACAAAACCTCAGGAGAGGTGCGCGCCCTTGCGGTTCCATCCAGTCTAAGTAGATTGCTATTTTGTATAATCCACCTAAATATGTATGTGCCTTCCATACATCCAAACTTTCATTTGCTTCAGCTCATTGTCTCCGTTGGATTTTGCCCTTTAGATCCAACTCGTCAAATTAGTCACTACACCAAAGGAGCGGGGCCAAGTTGACTGTTATGCATGGTGCCTGAAGGAGCCCCCACCCCCCTTTCGGCCTCAGTGCACCCGGTATGATCAAACTAGATTGAAACTGCCTAAGCTTAATTCCTTCAAACCATTTTCATTGTACCCTTTTTTCGCCACTTCCTCTTCACACCTATCTCTTCATCGACAGTTATTTTTTTTGCAAGCTAGTCGTCGACCATCCTTCGTCTATTCGCCCCTGATCGGGGCCGAGGGGAATGGGTTGTCACCCCCTCCCTTTTGGATCTGATGGGGAGGGGTAATAATTGTTTTTAACATGTTTGTCCCCCCCCCCCTTTCCCCTTTTACTGTCCGCATCTTTCTCTACTATTATTATACTATCCGCCGCAAAGAGATGTCAAATTTACCATGGAATCCACGCTTCAGTTCACATGTGCTTGCCCTCCCAGCCCCAATGCCCTCAAAACGATCTGCGACTCTCTTCCACACACTTTCACCCCTTTCCTTACAGTGACTCCTCACAGACCTGTATGGCGGAGATGTGTCTCGTTGGTTTTCGCTTCTTAGTTTTGAGTAATTAACTTCGCTTCATCGTCGGAATATTTTTTTAGTATTTATTTCGGGGGGTATTAATTCCGAGTAGTATTTCTTCCCTTCCATTTTGAAGCAATTAATGTGAAGAAGTAGAAAAGAGGCGAATGGAATTTACTGAGGCGTAAATTGAATCCTCTTCAAAAGGTTTCTGGAGCCGAAATTGGATTTCGTCGAAAATTCGAATTAAATCCAGGGCCGTCGAAACTCTTGCATTCGAACCCCAAATTGTCAATTCTCCTCGGCATAATTATTGATCAAACGATGTTCACCCTCACCATAACTTCTTATCCAGATATGTTCAACCTGAACACAATGCATTAATTAACTAATCTATAATAAAATAAAAAATATTTAAAAAATCACGTTCTAAAAATATAAACTTTGCCCTTTCTCGCCCCTCCCCCACTATTTCCCTCTCCCCCACCTTTCTTCCCACTCTCCCCTCCATCTCTAACACTCTACCCATAGAGGAGAAGAGGGTTTAAGGATAGAGAAGATAGCTAGATATAGATGGAGGGGTAGATATAGATGGAAAGAATGGGGAGAAGGGTCACTGGAAAAGGGTTAAGGGAGTAGAGGTAGAGGATGAGGGAGGAGAAAATTTGGAAGATAGGAGGAAAGAGAATGGGAAATAGAGGGGGAGAGAGGGGGGTAGAAAGAGGGAGGAAGAGAGGAGGGATGAGATGGGGAGGGATAGGGGGACGGGCGAGGGTAGAGATTTGGGGAATGGGGGAGATAACTGGTAGGAGTAGGGGGAGGGGAGAGAGGGGGAGAGATAGAGGAGGGGAGTAGGGAGAGAGAGGGAGAGGGAGGGAAATGGAGGGGGGAAGAAGGACGGGGTATAAAGAGGGGGGGAAGAAGGACGGGGTATAAAGAGGGGGGTAAATAAGGCACGGGAAATTCATACCAGTTTACTTGTCCACTTTTTAAGCAAAAATTAAAAATATTCCAAAAATCACGTTCGAAAAATATGAGGTTATGGAGGGTATATATACCGGGTGTTTCCAAAAAATTGATATAATTTTGCAATCTAATAACTTTTCCAGTTCCCGTTCAAACGACTTCAAATTTTAAAAGCATGTGTAGAAACAGGTCAAAATTTTATGTTTAATTTTTGATGTTTTTATCTTTACAGGTATAGAAATGCCATTCGCTGGAAGTGAAAAGGCGTTTTGTGTGTTGGAGTATGCTCGAACACAGACGAACAAGACTGTGCAGTGTGCATTTGTGAGAGAGTTCTCTAAACAGTCACGAACGGCAATGCAGATTTGGACATGGCACAAAAAATTAAAAAAGGAAGGCTGTCTGTGCAGGGCAAAAGGATCTGGACGACCAATAACATCGGAAGAGACCTTCGAGTGGGTTCGCCAAAAACTTTTGCGAAGCCTCAAGAAGTCCATAAGAAGAACAAATCTGGAAACCCAGATTCCTCCAACAACAGTTTGGCGCGTCCTGAGGAAACGCTTGCTAATAAAACCCTACACGCTGCAGCTAGTTCAGGCCATAACGGCAGATGACAAGCGAAAGCGAAAACAATTATGTGTTGATATACAAGAGAAACTTGAAGAAGACGAGTTCAAGGAACGTCTTGTTTTCAGTGATGGGGCCACATTTCATACGGATGGCAAAGTCAATAAGCAGAATGTTCGCATTTTGGGAGAAGAAAATCCCCCATGCCACAGTTGAGCACGTGAGGGACTCACTGAAAGTGAATGTGTTCTGGGCCATCTCCAAGAACCATCTTCATGGCCCTTTTTTCTTTGAGGGAAATGTGACCCGTAGCTACCAGGAAAGGCTCTGATTTTATCCCAGCACTAGACACTCGTGCCATCGAGCCATCATGCAGGTCCCTGAGAACAGCCAAGAGTGTTGGTGGGCACCCGAATTTCCTCAGTACTTCTCAGAGCAGTGGTCTGTTAACCGTATTAAAAGCTTTGGCAAGATCCACAAAAAAAAACAGATAAAAGTCTTGATGCTGCTCTATGCTTTTTGCCTGGAAAGGCCTTGCCACAAACACCATATCGGTGGTGCTGCTTGCTTTCCTGAATCCGCATTGGGATTTATGTAGAGCCTGCTCAGCAATGTTGTTGAGGATTCGGGAGAGCAAGATTTTACAGAGGACTTTTCTCGCGGTGGAGGAAAAGGAGGTGCCCCGGCTGTTGCCACAGATGTCCCTGTCACCTTTCCTTTTGTAGATGCTAATGATTTCTGCATCTTTCCACTCTTGTGGATCGCCACACATCCTGTATGATATTGTGCAGACAACCTACAACAACATAACCGCCGTATTTCAGAATTTCAGTGGGGATGCTGTCAGGGCCAGTTGCCTAGTTGTTTCTCAGGCTGCTGACTGCCAGGTGTACTTCTTGACGAGATTGAATGTTGTCAAGTTCTTGCAAGACAGGCAAATCAGGCATGTTGTCGAGGAAGGTAGAATATTTTTGGTTACTCCTGTTCAATAGATCTTGGTAGTGTTCAGCCGAGCGGCCTCGAATCCCGGTGTCTTTAGTAATGAGGACGGATCCATCAGCACTTCTGATGTAAGTATAATTGATAACACTGAAGGATCAACACTGCATTGGACCATTTCATTTCAATGAAGTCACAGCCAGTTGTGTGAGTGAGTTGTTATTTGGCTTTAGATTGCAAATAGGATGTTTTCTGTTATTATATTAACCTGTGATTGTTAACAATTGTATTTTGTGTATTTCGAATAGTTTAAAACGGAATACAACTCCAAGAACAGATATAAAATTAATACAACAGGCTCTTAAGAACAAATAACATCTTACAAGAAGAATTCCATTGAGCTAGCAGCATAGTTTGCGAGCCTTGCCCGAATAACAGTGAAAAACAGGCTATTGGAAGCTGGATTAAAATCATATCGCCCGAGAAAGAAACCTCGATTCACAGAAACATTGATGAAGGCACGCTATTTCTGGGCAAAGAATCACCTTGAGTGGACATCAGAACAATGGGGAAAGGTAAGAATGACACATCTAGCTAACCAGCTACGTGTAATTCATAAAAAAAGCATTAATACCTACTAACTTTAACAGTGCTGCATTTTTGTAATGGCTCCAATCTTTTGAAGCCATAAAGTTTATTTGATGATTCATTACTTCAATGGCTTTTTCAATACTTCTATGGCTGTTATACTACTTTTGTTGTATTTTCTACTATTGCAGGTAGTTTTCTCTGAATAATAAACCATTGCAGTGCTAGGTGACCGCGTGCAGAGTGTAAGAAGAGGACCTGGAGAAGAATTTATGGCTGAATGTCTGATGAAAAGAATAAAATTTCCAACGAAAATCATGGTGTGCCGAACCATTTTGGAGCATGAAATAAGTTGTTTGCACATTTTTGAGAAAACTATGAAGCAAGAAAAGTATATAGAAGTTCTTAAAGGTAGTTGAGTGCCTCAAATAAGGGAATCATATGGCTACATATCTTGGATATTCCAACAAGACTCGGCCCCATGTCGTACAGCAAAATCAGTGAAGGCATGGTGGGCACAAAATGGAGTTCAGCTGCTTCAATAGCCCAAAAATTCCTCCAACATGAATCAGATTGAGAGTTATAGTGTGCGTTGAAAGATAAAATACACACAGATCCCATTAAGACTAAACAGCAACTCATATGCTGTCTCAATGAAGTTTGGTTCAGATCTAAGCGAATCCAGGAAATGTGCAAAACAATGGTCAATACCATGCCAAGAGGTGTCAAAGCACTCATGGATGCTCAGCGTGGCCAAACTGCATACTAATGAAAGTAGAAGACTTAACACTGTGCCAACGTGTCAAAATAAATTTATTTGCAATCAATAAAATTAGTTTTATTAGTATGTTTGTAGAAAAGTTTCATTTAAAAAAAAAATTATGATAATTCTGTCAATAATATATATATATATATATATATATATATATATATATATATATATATATATATATATATATATATATATATGCGGTGCCATCCAAAAAGATCAGTACAGCTGTATTTTCATTACATCTTCCATAACATTTGCCAGAGAAAATCGAAGGATTGCTAAATTGGTATAGTACGATAAATATAGTACGATATAAAATACGTATAGATAAAATTATGAAAATTTGGATGAATAAAATGAAAGTTATCCGCGAATAAGTTGTCCCGAATGGTGCCCAGACGCACGACCGACAACTACCCAAAGTGCCAAACTGAGTGGTCTTCGGACACACAATGACACACCTGTGAGGGTTAACCCACACCTAAGTATGATGTTTGAAAAGGAGATGGTGTATATTACTTGGGAGTATTACTGAAGAGCTGGTCGAGCAGGGCCGTCAAGTTTGAGCGAGTGTCGAGGAAAGAGGAAAGGGTCAATAGACCCAACCGAAGCTCTTCATTACATTCGACCTAGATAGGCTCCCTGAGTCGGTGCGTGTAAGTATCGGTGCTAAGTGAAGGCATTCGTGCTGTTGTCGTGGGTGTTGTCACTGCCAACGCGTCGGTCATACTAATAAATCATGTCGACGTGTGAAATAGGGTTAACCCAAACTTTGCGTAAATTGTTGTAAGGCAGTTCGCGACAAAATTATTTCACACAAGGTAAGTGTGTTAAGTATGGCGGATCGCATCCTGCTTCCTAGAAGTGTTGTGATACGTATTTGTTTGAAAAGAAAAGCCTGAATGTCCAGGCTGCGGACCGAGTCTTTTTCAAAGAGGCTCGCGACACGGTTCTGTGTCGGTCTCTTCCACCAGGTACTTCAGATCACTCCCTAATTGACAAAGAAAACACTCTCGGCCGTTTGTCCTTCCATGTCTAAGAGCTCGGTGGTTCCCGCGACCATTGGGAACCCTTCCGAGAGCTTCAATTCCCTTGAGAGCCATCGCCGTCAGGCTGACTGCAATGAGAGCTCGAACTCTGTTCCGCCTTATACCGGGGCCCTTTTACCTACCGCAGGACCGTTTAGCAAAAACCGAATCAGTCACGATTCTCCACCGAGTCGGAGGAGCCAATACCCAGGAGAGTAGCAGTTGCCTCCCCCCTTGCCACTTCAAAGACTTCTCTCCGAAAGGAGACTAGCATCAAGAGTATATCCACCTCCTTGACCTTGCTCTAAGCAGGACGGAGCGCTAAAAGTAGTCAACGACCCCTAAAGTGCCACAACAGCAGGAGAATTCCTATCAAGAGAAAGACAAAGCTCACGTTCCGAGGGAGATCTTTTCCGCTAAGTACTCTAAGGCAACTACGCTACTGGCGCATTCTGCAACCAATAGCTACCAGTGTTGTCTCCAACGACCCACCACCATAACTGGGAAGATATCTTCCTCAAATAGGGCTCGTACAGCACTCGTTTTTTATCTTTAGAGAGGTTTACATGTGTGATAGAAAAAGTTCAGTCAACCAAACTTAAAATTCTACTTTTCCAGCACGTGTGATTAAAACTTATTTTTCCGTCGTGTGTCGAGATGAGTCACAAGAATCGAGATCTCTGCTCTCCTGCGTGCGGGTCACAAAAGTCAGACATCGTCAAGCGGCTGAACGTCAGCCAAGGTACCCTCCACATAGTCTTGGAGAGGCTCAAGAACGGGGAAGACCTCAAAGATCAATCTCATTGAGACGGATCTCAAGTTTTCAACCGTTTGTTTATGAGAAATGCCTTCGAAAGTGCTCCGAAGCTCAAAATGACTGCGTTCGCGAAGAAGAACATCTCGGTGGCCACAGTGCCCTAGTCCGTCAAGGAGGACGGCGGCAAGAGCTCGAGGTGCACTGTCGTCGACTTCTCAATGACTTGAAGTGTCATGGCAATCGAATTATCTTTTTTTTCTGATGAAAAAAAAAACCATTGAAGCTCGATCCGGTCATTAACAAGAAGAAGGACCCCGTAATAATCTTCGGCAAGGGCGTCTCCGAGGTCCGCTACGTGTCCACGACCAAGAACCCCTCCAAGCGGCCACACTGATTAATATTACAATTTAAACATATATTTATATGATGAAACAATAAAAACGTGTCTAACCGCATCAAACTACCATTGTGTCCTTTATTGAGAGGCGTTATAACGATTGTAACAGGATTTTCGCAATACCAGTACAATGAAAATAAAACCTATAAATCTCCTGCAAAATTCAGTCGACCTCTCATAACCACCGGCTAGGAAGAAGAAGCTATTAGACGCTTCTCTATAACGGATCCATTCGAGAATGCAACAGTAATTTCTCGTAAAGTTAAGACCAATAGTAGCAAAAAAGTGATCCGTTTCACAAATTCACGTCACTTCAATGCATCTAGTTTAAAAGCTTGTTCTCCAGCAACCAAACCCTTCAACAGTAAGAAGAACGAGAAAGTGAGACTCGAATATGTTGAAGCTGACTCATGTTGTTTGTAGGGATGAAGATTGGGAGAAAATTCATTTCAGCGACCAAAGTAAATTTTATTTAGTTGGATCTGATGTGAGACGCTTTGTTAGATGCGCTGTAGGTGACAGACTTAACTGTAAATGTGTTTAAAAGTCTGCTAACAATGGAGGAGGCCCTCATAGTTTGGGAGATGTTTTCATCTGAAGGAGTTGGTCCGCTAGTGCGAATAATTAGAACGGTAAATGCGAACGTGTATCTAAACCTCTTTCAAAATGTTATACTTTTACTACGAGCATCTCTGAACCAGCCAGCAGTATTTATGCGGGGCAACGCGCCATACAATACTATAAAGCGAGTAAAATACTATTTTGAACAAGAATATATGGTAGTAATGACGTGCCCTGCTCAGAGCCAGGACCTAAACCCAATTGAGAACCTTTTGAAGATCATTGGAGACAAAGTTCGAGGCCAGCGGCCTTCAACTGTGACGAATTTAGGGATGGAAATTGAGCAAGAATAGAAAAAAAAAACACCAGAATTTTGCAAGAAAGTGGTGAGGTCCTGTGGTCGTTGTTGCGCCGAAGTAATAGAAAACAAAGGCTTCAACATCTCATATTTAAGTGTTTTAGTTTCAGCTTTGGCAAATTTTTCTTTGTTTCTAGTATTTTTTGCTTGCTAAGCAATTCTGTGAATGACCGTTCTCTTATTTTGAAGTTATCAAGATTTTATTTTGTTAGTTTATTTAGTCTAATGTCTTAAATACACGATTTTATCATGAAATCTTTACAAAAAAAAATAGTAAAAGCATGTATTTATGCACCATAGAAATTTCATTGATCTACTCATTATATTTTTGAAAATATTTTACTAAAGGATAATCGATCTCTTATTTTACTCGATAATGTAGAATTTACTTCATTCATGTCAAGTTACCCCAAACAGAGTTAAATAACTTGCACGACTCCCCCAATTTTGGGGGGTAGCTCATGAATTTCAATATATTTCAGGCAGGTTAATTCTTAGGGGTAATTTCTAATTTGTTTACTAAATTTGGTGCTTAAAATGTCGGGGAATCGAATTTATGAATGAATCCGTTGGAGTTTAAGAGATTACTTGTTACACGTACCCCAACCCAAATATTTAAATGGGCACGCCCAATTCGTTTCTGCATGTTTTGAACCGACTCCAACTTTGACCTAGTTCTTTGTGCTGATGAGGTTTACTTAAACGTCCTTTGTTACCCCTCCCTTTGTCATTATTTTTATTCCTCTTTATTCTTCCTTTTAACCTTTCTTCTTTAAGTGCGCAAATGTCCTATGAATTAGAGCCGGCCTCATTCAATTAAAACATCTCTTAATGCCCAGAGTCCTGGTATACACTGAAGTGCCCCTCCCAAAATGGTATAGGTACCTAGGATCGTGTAAGGATCCCTTATTGCCCCGGCGAAGTGCAGCAAAACCACGAGGCATCGATTGCACATGTGGACGGAAGACCTCCGGAGAGATGTTGAGCACTGCCGTTTCGATAGATGTTCACAGTTTCCTGGCGTTTGTTGGTTCCGGATCTTGGCTGCGAAGAGACACGGACCCTACTTCTCACAAATGCCCGATTGGGTTCCTGTAGGATGAACCAGGTGTCCACACACTTCGCCAGAAGTCTCCCGAATGCCCCTCGAAACAATTCAAGGCAACTTGGCCCCGATGATACGGCGCATTATCCTTATTCGTGAACTATTATTAGCATACAGCTAATAAGCGAAAACCACCGAGGGCATCGCTGCCATGAATTTTGCGATAGGCTCACAAAGAAAATGGTTAAAGTTTAAGGAAGTGAAAATGAGCTGGTGTATAATCCCGAGGTGTCTAAAGAAGAGACTTCTTGGTGCGCTCGAGAAATGAAACGGAATTATACCCGGAAATTTAAGAGGCGTAATAGTTTACTTGCCTGGTAAATCTTCCCTTCCATGATGAGCACAAATGCGCACAACCCCACGAACACCAATTTATCTGCCTGCCCCGGAGCTTTGGTGTCGGGGGGGGGGGGCAGTTCCTTCTGTGGCTTCTTTTAATTAACTCAATTCCCAATTAATTAATCAAAGGGCCGAGCCCTAAGCCCATTAATTGGTTTATGGCCCATTTACGAGATAAATGTTGCTCTCGAATCGTTATTTTATGAGTGTATTAAACTCGACGGCGGAAAACTCTTTTCAATTCTTGAGGACTTTGGATTTATTTTAACAACCGCAATTGACATTCGACGCATATGTGCGTCCATTGTATTGTCACTTGCCACAGACGAATCTCTGCGTCCGTTTACCTTTAAATTTTAGCCTAGTATATGAAGCGAAAACCAAAGAAGGCTTTGTTATGCCGGGGTGACTAATAGGCCACTGTTAACAGGCCTTGTTATGCCGTATGACAAATAGGCCAATATTAACAGGCTTTGTTATGCCGGGGGACTAATAGGCTGCAATTAGGAGGCCTTGTTGTCCCGCGGTGACTAATATGCCACTCTTAGCAGAACTTGTTGGGTATGGATAAGTAATAGACTACTCTCAGCTTCTGTGTACTGGATGAATAATTAATAGGCCAATTTAAATAGGCTTTTGACGGAGTGACTAATAGGTCACTGTTATCGGACGTTCTACCTTGTTGGATAATAGGCCACTCTTAGAACTCCGTGTTGCGCCGGAGAGAATAGTAGTCCACTTAGCAGATCTTGTGCCGGGATGACAAATAGGTCACTCTTAGCATACCTTTTTGTACCCGATAACTAAAAAGACACTCTTAGATGAACTTGTTGTGTCAAATCACTACTAAGCAACTGTTAATAGGCCTTGTGTCTGGATAATTAATAGGCTTCCCTCAGCAAGATTTGGTAAGCCGGGGTGACTAATAAGCTACTCTTGGCAGACGTTGTGTAGTGGTGACTATTAAGCCAGTCTCAACAGGCCTTGTTGTAGCAAGATGAATAATAGTCCGCTCTTGGCAGGCTTTGTTGTGGTGGATTCACTAATGAGCCACTCTTGGCAGGCTTTGTTGTGGTGGATTCACTAATGAGCCACTCTTGGCGGGCCTTGTATGGACTACTAATAGGCCGCTCTTAGCAGGCCTTGTCGTGCCGGAGTGACAAAGAGGTCGCTTTGGGCAGGCATTGTTACTCCGGGATGACTAATATATCCCTCCCAGCATGCTTTGTTACGCCGTGGTGAATAATAGGCCAACTTGAGTAGGCTTTATTGTGTCAGGGTGACTCATAGGTCATCCTTAGTAGACGTTATTGCGCTGTCGAGATTATTTAGTGGTCTGCAAGTTGAGGACTTTCCCAAATGATAGTTCGTCTCCTGCATGGTCTTCAGGCAGCCCTGAGAGCGCCCTCAGCATATTCACTGGAGGAGAGTAATGAAGTCTATTAAAACTAGTCCGATAGACAATTAAGAAAGACTTTTTTTTCTAGCAGTTTTGCCACAACTAGAATTTACGTTAATGGATAGTTCGCCAACCTGCCTTTTATCCAGGCGGAGCCCTGACCGGATAATGAAATAGGTATAAAGATCAGTATGACAATCGCTGGTGAGCCCAAGGATACCAGGGGACCTTAATGGTTCCTTAAATCCTTATTTTGGGAACCCCTAAAGTAGAATAATCTCTACCAATACAGCAAGTGAAAGCTTCAACTCGGGATGTCTCCTGTGTTGGAGGGCAAGAAGACTACCCATACCCTCATCTTATGGGTGTCGTAAAAGGTGACTAAGTCAGAATACGAGACCGCTGGCCTGGTAAGCCCCCTATCCTGAACGATTTGGTACCGCGAACGCGATAAGTAGTAGCGGTAATGGGCGGGGTTGTCGCGGAACCAGTCCAGTCTATGCGGATTAAAAGATAAATTTGTAAGGTTAATTTCAGTAAAGTTGAATTTCATTTCAACCTTCCTCTCCGGCTGAATAGGATCTTCCTGTCAGACAAAACTGCTTCCTCGCTGTAAAAAGTCACTTATTTTCACGTGCCAATAATACCCACGCAACCGCAGACTTACCCCACATTTTGGTTCTCCACAGCTTAATTGGGCTTACTTGAGAGCTTCATTTAATTCATCTCGAATCCTCTGATTTGCATCGAGGGCTTGGCCGTGTGGCGAGACTTCGAAGTCGGAGCCACTTCCTGATAGCTCGGGATGTCGCCTCCGTCGGAGCTTTAAGTCGTTGGGACTGGCGATTTCTGTCCCTCATAAATGTACACTGGTGCCAAAGTCATGGGGGGAAGGGGTAACAGTATGTAAAGGTAATTGTAGGGAGCGCCAAAGTGCCGTGATGTCCTTGAAATTGCCAGACCTGTAACAGTGGTGATTTGATACCCATCTAGTGGAACAGTATGAACACTAGCCATACCAGCCATTCAGGAAACCCTGCATTCTGGGAGTTCGAAAGCGGTATTATTTCATTGCATAAACTGTGCGGAGATTCAACATCCCTCGATCCACGGTGTTAGGTTTGTACCGAGAATACCTCATGTATGTCATTGGTGTCAAACATGAACATGACAGTGACCGACCACGGGTGCTTAATTATCGGTATCAGCGGCATCTGGCTAGAACTCTCACGGTAACACAAGCGACACTGGTCCAAATTGCATCCCCAGTCAACGTAAGAGGTACCAGACACATATTCATCAGGTCAGTGCAGCGTTCTTTATCTTCTAAGGGATATGAGAGCAAAAACCCCACCAAAGTACCACTGTTAACACTATGGGACCGGACACAGCGCAATACCTTTGCTCGCCACGTCAAAATTTGGACTCTGGAGGATTGGCAAAATGTGGCGTGGTCCGATAAGTCACGGTACAAGTTGTTTAGGGCTGATGGTAGGGTTCGGGTGTGGTCCAAACCCCATGAGGATGTGGAATCCGGTTGTCAACAAGGCATGATGGAGGTTGGTAATGATTCCATACAACTGTGGAGGGGTGTTCACGTGACATGGGTTGAGCTCGCTGGCCCGCCTAAACACGCCATTGACCGGTGACCACTAGGTTGTCATGTATGGTGACCATTTACATCTATTCGTGGACTTCAGGTACCCCAACAACGATGAGATATCCCAGCAGGTTAATGCAACGTGTCATTGAGCCCGAATCGCCTTGAATTGTTTCGAGGGCCATTCTGGAGACTTCCAAGGAAGGGTGTTGATACCAGGTTCATCCTACAGGAACCCAAGTGAGCATTTATCGATTTGGTGGCCACGTATATTCGCATTCAAGATCCAGTACCTACAAACATCAGGGAACTGTGGACAGATATCGAAACGGCATGTGTCGACATCTCTTCGGAGATACTATGTATCTATCCCATGACTTTGGCATAAGCTAAACAACAACAAAATAATCCAAAGCAAGAAGAAGAAGGAAGCACGATCCGGCATCAGAAGAGGCCCGCTTCCTCAATGCGCAGGATCATGCGACCAACACAAAAGAAAGTCAATTAAAGTGGAGGTGACCAGCCTCTTCCAAAAAGTAAAATAGTCTGTGCACGAAGTCGACCTGAGAACAATGGACAAGCGGTAGTGACTCTGCTAAGCCCGCTACCGTGCTTGAAGATCGCCCAAAGTGGGACATTCAACAAGAATGTGCCGAACAGTTTGGGGGACAACGCACTCGTCGCAGTAAAACGCGGGCGAGCGCTCCATCAAATAGCGGTGCGTCCCACGAGTGTGTAACCGATTCGAAGACGACAGAAAGCAGCCTGAAGACATCGCAGCATTGGTAAGTAGGTCAATGGGAACAGTCAAGGCGAATGGCACGAAAATTTAAGTTTCCATCGGCCATCTTCTTTTCCAAGCAGCCCAGAAGGCTGCCCTGATTCCTGCCATGTATTATGTATAGAAAAGAGCAAGAAGCTGGTATGGTATCCTAGTCTTCGCGGACTCTTTAGCGCCCTCATCGCCACACTCATTCTCCGCAATCCACATGTCCAAGAACCCAGCAGAAAATAACCTCGACATTCGCCCGACTGGCGGAAACCGTGGCGTCACTGATACTGCGAACCAATAGGTGTGGATCTTCCTATGATTCGAGAGCACTCAGGCAGCTTTGTGACTCGCTATAAATCAGAATCCGGTCTCCGAACCGAGCACGACCCGTTATCTCCCGTACTGGGCGGTGCATTGCAAACAACCGGCCTTAGAGATAGACTTAGCGACTGGTAGAATCCCGCTGACATGGACCAATCTGTGTACAATGGCACGGATTGAGCGTGACACAAGGCCAAACGCAAAATTTCCGGCGCTATGGAAGCTTTGGAATCAGAGGTGTGGCAACAAATAGTCACAGATGGTACCATCCAGATTACTATTGTGGGCAGAACTAGAGGCAACACCAGCCGTGAGCTACACTGAGCTTTTGAAGGAGTTTCATAGTCATAACTACAAAGGGCTTAGGGTATGACTGGCGTCTCTCGGAGGCATAGGCACCGTCGAGACCGGCCATGGATGCAATGAGAGCCGTCGGCAACTGAGGGAGACGTTGGGCCCATGCGTACAAGTGCAAAATGGACTGTGTACGGCGCAGAGCTAATGGCATTCCACGGCATCAAGAAATAGGCTCTCAATCGGGGATCTGTGGAAGGTACCAGTCGCTAAACGGAGGCAGTTGTGGTGAATTGAGTCCAGCTTCCGCAATACACGTTTGGCTGCGGATGAGTAAAACTCTCATCCGTAGTCTAGCTTCGATCAAACAAATCATCGGTAGAAAAGTAATGCAGTAGCCCTATCAGCGCACCAAGCGCTGAACGTCACAGAAGGAAGAACGTTCATGACGAAGGTAAGTACAAGATACCTTAAGGCTGCGAATATGAGCTTCCCAGGTGAGACCGTCGGTCGAAAACAAGACCAAGGAAACGGTGCAAATCCACTACTTCTGCGCGAGCCTCGTTTAAGCACAGGTCGGGTCGTGGTGGAACCGTGGATGGTGGCAGAAATCCAGAAGCTTAGTTTTGGTCAAATAAAACTAAAACCCGTGAGCTTTGGCAAAGTGAGAGACGCGGTTCCATGTCTGTTGGAGTTGACGATCCAGCGGTGCCATCTGGACCGCACCAAAAGGAATCTAAAGTTCGTCCACGTATTGCGCAGCGAGAACATCTTGCAACAGCACCGTGGTGATGATTTTGATGCTCGGGGAAAAGAGTGTGACATTGAGAACACTTCCCTGCGGGACTCCCTCTTCCTGCTCCATTGGGCCGAAGATGGCCCTTCCCGACGTACGCAGGATCGCAAAAATTCAGTTATAAAAATTGGCAGGCGTCCCCTTGCCCCCATCGTGTCGAGAGTCTCCATGATACCATATCGCCATGCAGTATCATAGGTCTTCTTCGGATCTAAAAACACCGTGGCGTGGTGCTGTCTCCGAAGGAAGACCTTGTAGACGGCATTTTTCAGCCGGAGCAGAGCATCCAACGTGGAGTGGAACTTGCGGAAGCCGCACTGTGCAGAAGACAGATGGCTTCCGCTGTCCAGAAGAAAATGCTAATCAAACATTTACCAATTTCTCCATCAACTTGCACATGCAGGAGGTTAGAAAAATTGGATGGAAACCGATCGTGGTAGAGTGATCTCTCCCCGGTTAAACGTGGATGTAATATCCACTTAAGTGAATGATTTCAAAGGTGCCATCTTGATTCCAAAATCGGCTTGAAATGGGGGGAGGTGGCTAGACCAGTTTCCGTTATCTCTTTTTATTCTAGTAATTTATGTATATTTCCTTTTTCAATGGGCTTTGTTTGTGTTTGAGGTTGTCTGACCAATTATCTTGTTACGTTTTCTTTATCTAAGTCTATTAAGTTCACTTCCGATATTACACTAAAAGTTAGAGATAACACCATTAAAATAAATATTTCTGTCATTCAATCAAAAATTTAACAAAGCAAAATCAGTCCAATTAACAAGTTCAAAGAATGGAATTTAAGGGAAAACGAGGGTTGAAGAATATTATCCAAAAATTCACTGGTGGCCAAGATCAGAAATAAGCTATGATATGATCAGTAATCAGATATATAATAATAATGAACAATCAAAATATAAAAAAAGGATTTACAGATTCCTGGTTGATTGTAAATAAAAGACAAGTGGATCAAACAGTTTAAGAACATTTATCGTGAGATGGAACTACCGAATAAGCCAACTAAAATCGTGATTAAACAAGGGGATCATAGCTAAGCAGACAGTCTTCTTCCGTTCGGTTCGATTTAATTGATAGAGAAAAAAAATCGGAGTGTTTAATTAGGAATACAAACAAATGAAGTAATACTTAATATATTCAGTAGTCAACCCTTCATTATAATTACTAGTACCAGGGTCAAAGCAATTATGTTTTCATTGGCATAAGATGTCTATTTTTTAGAAACAGGATCAACTTAAGAATTTTGGATGGATCACTAGGATGTTTAGTACCGTGGCGACGTTATCTAAATGATTACATTTGGGCAAAGATCCAAAAGCTACACTGCCAGAAATTAACTTTCACTAATGAACTAAAAAAAGGATAGAATTTTCAATTTTGAGGGGCCGTTTATTGTAAGAATTTGCCTTAGCGTTCTGCGAGAGTTGAACCCTCGCAAAACGCAAATTTTATCGGGTAAAAATTAGAAAAAAAGACGAATTAAAAAATGCAGCAAGGCAAGTTTTTCAAAGGTACAGATAAGAAATAAGTGGGCATTTAACAACATCTTTTTGGTTTAACCGTATATATTCGGGTAAATTTTTTAGAGTCGGTTATACGATTCACGAGTATATTCGGGCAAATTCGTAAGTGATTAAAATGATTCTAAAGATTGTTACATCTTCTAAACATCTTTTATTCTCAAATAGGCATCTAAAAATCTTAATGTTCATCCTAACACCACATGAGATCTGATACCACATGGCAAATCCTTAAAGAGCAAATCGTTGCCTTTATTGTAAGACGTGAAGGTTCTGGAGAGTTGCGTACCCACCGTTCCTTAGAATCTGGAGCATTCTCCTCTTCCAGGACAATTCAAGTTTTACACATTTATTTGACTCCTTCCAACTTCACCACTTTCAAAAAGGTTCAAGAACCTTTTACCGAAGATACTCGCGTTAATATTTTTACCTTTTAAAGTAAATAATAAAATGAAAACCCTGGTCTTAAAGACCTCTAAAGTACCTATAAACAATACCCTTCCCCCCACAATTAACCCATTAAAGCCAAGCGTCCAAAAAATAGGACACTTAAGCATAAATATTTCAATATGCATAAAATTAATTAAAATGACTTGAATAAACTTTAAAAGGAACGAGGGACAACATCTTACCCCTGACTAACATTGATTATTTCATTCAAGTCTTTTTAATTCCATTTTTGTCTATTGAACAATTTTGCTTTGCTGTCCTAATTTCAGGATCGTAAGCATGAATGGGTTCGAGAGAATCGGAGCCGAAATTTTACTAGTGAGCATCGCGGGTAAACCATGAATAAAGGATGCATCAACCCTCCCCCCCCCCACCCATTATTCGATAAAAGTAGACATGATCTAAACATGTTCCTCATTTTGCATTCAGCAACCCCCCCCCCCTCCCGCCTCCCTCCTTAAACAATTTCGTTCGCCATACATATTCTTTCTGGGTATTTTTCGGCCCGAGCACCATTATTATTTATTCAGAAAGCAAAAACATACTCTGAGAATTTTAGAACCTCCGAACTAAACGGAGGAATGAATGAAGGAGAATGAAAGAGTGAATAGACGAAAGGCATCAATAATACATATGAAGATGGCAATTGATCAATAGTTGAGCCGCAAACGTTAGCCTATTTGCCTATGCGTTCTTAAATACCGCAGGATCATCTAAAATATAAGACCTTAAATACCGCAAGATTTCTTAGATTTAAGATCTCGAAATAAAAGCCGGAAATAGGTGACAATTTAGAAAAAAAAGAATGAAATAAGGACATTTAAAAAAAATGAAATAAAGACACGATCTAGATGCCAATTTACAAAAAATAAATGAAAAAAAGAGATGATTTAGGCGTCAATTTAAAAAAAAAACCAGTAATGTCACGAGTTAGAGGCAAATTTACCAAAAAAAAAATAAATAAAGACCCGATCTAGGCGCCAATTTATAAAAACAAATAAAATATAGATGATAAAGTAGCCAATTTACAAAAATAGAATCAAATAAACACAGGATCTAGAGGATAATTGACAAAAAGAATGAAATATAAACACGATTTAATCGCCAATTTACAAAAAAAAGAAATGAAAACCCAATTTAGTCGGTAATTTAAAAAAAAGAATGAAATAAAGACCCAATCGAGACGCCAATTTGCGAAGAAATAATAAAATGAAGACATGAAATAGGCGCCAATTTACCAAAACGGATGAAACTGCCGCGATTAACTTGAAATTTGGATTTTTCCGTCTTATGAAAATGACCCGACAGCGGCGGAAAGAGTCAAACTTGATGGCATTCTAGTGCCAAGCAATGAGGGCATTCGCATACATATACCCATGACAATGACCTCCCACTGGGGGGGTCACGGTCAAGAAGTGTCCACCATTGCTAATTGGCGTCAAATTCACAATATGGACCGGACTCCCTCCCTCCTCTTCGTGTTCACTACTTAATGTCATTTTAATTTTTATGTGTATTTCATCATACGGTCTGACCATCTCGTTCACAATGCGTGGGACGAATGACGCTACGTACCGACAGTCATAACCACTTTAAAAGTCAATGTCACTATAAGTCACTATTGCAGTCATTATCACTCTAACAGTCACCTTCATAATAGTCTTTATTCTGCCATTTTCACATTAAGTCAGCAGTTGCTGTTACATTCATTGTCATCATTACAATGCGTCACTATTCCACTCATTTTTACTTTTACAGTCACTATATCAGCGCGTCACTATTACTCCGCCACTATTACTAATTGTAACTATTACAGTCCCTGTTATAGCCATTGTCCCTAGTCATACGTTTAGGCATTCCTTCATATTCATTTTCTGTCTGCCCTCACCCGTCATTCTCAGGGACTATGTTTGTGATGGCGCCCGCCATAATGAGCTTTGAAAAATATCAACGATTAGAATTGAGGCGGATTTTGCTTTTCAATGGCCTGTTCGTACATTTGGATTTCTAGGGTTTAGAGCGCGGGCGTACTAGTCTGCAGGTTCGAAATGACCGCCCTGAAAGTTAGTGAGTTTGATGAGAGATGACGCTGTACTATTCTCGGCCAGCCTATATCGTTTTTTTTATTATTCTCTTTTTTGTTGTCATACTTATTTGTTTCTTTTTTTTCGCCTTTTTAGCTTCCACCTAGGCTGTGCCCCCGTTGGTAAATGGGAGTCTTTATTTGCACAATGTTGATATTTCCAACGCACAGTCGTACACACATGTATGTAGAGAAATGAGATCAGGAAAATGGCCTCCGTTTCATACAGAGACATTTTACAAATGACTAAAATTCGCGTCCAACCTTTGCTCAATGAACGCCTTAGATTAGATGATACCGAGAACCTCTCTGGGTGGCTAAATCTCTAGATGAATCCTTTTACGAGGGTGACTTTGAAAAGTTAAATCATTCAGATGACCTCTCTTCATGGTTATATTGTCCAGAGAGGGTCACTGGATGGTTACATCATCATGAGAGCGTCTCTGGTTGCTTAATCATCTGGAAGGATAAACCATCTAGTAACTATTAAATGATCCTTATGCTTCTCTGAAAAGTTAAATCATTTGAGAGCGTCTCTGGAAGGTTAAATCATCCAGAAAACACATCTGTATAATTAAATGATCCAGTGGACGTCTTTAGATGGTCAATGTAACTTCTAAGCGAATTTAGAGCCTGGATTCAGTGTTTTCCATCAGTGCTAAGCACTTTCAAAAGGCACCGTTCGTACAAGCGTGAAGATTGCCCAAATAAGGGAATTTTCTTATAGAAGAAATGGAAATATTGTCTCAAAATTGACCCTAAAATTAAAATGGAAGGTTATTTATTATTAGTGAAGGCGACGCATAAAAGTTGAGACTGCATGACACTAAATTACGGTAGTGTAAGGGAGGTGCCACAAACTCGAAGAAGCAAAGAAACAAATCTATGTGTCCATTGTGTCCACGACTTATGAAGGCTTTTTATTAATTAAAATTCAGGTGGCAGAAGGCGAAAACAGCTGTTATCATGGGGGGAGGGGAGAACCTCCAATAAAGTTGACCGTCCATATTTTCTCATGGGAAGCGAAAGAAGAGAATTGGCACTCGTAGAAAGAGGAGATGAGACTGGCAAACAAGTGAGATCAGACACTAATGCTGCAAGTGGATGAGGTTGAAACATATTAATTTTACGTGTAGATAATACTTATACAATGGGATACAGAAGTTGTTTTAATTACACTGAGTTACAAAATAATCTTTGTAAGTTGTCTTAAGTTTTTTCAACTGATTTATGACAATTTTTCAGCGCTGAATCCGAAAATGACACCCGTTTCTGCCCATCAGGTCAGGTTTCGTGCTAAGTCAATTTTTCTAAAATCCGATCTTATAACTAAATCGATTGCATTTTTGTGGCACTTTTGGTTGATCTTTGTTAATATTTCTCATTCGAAATAAGTTTTAAGATAAAAAAATCCTTTTCTAACACAATTTATTAATTAAATGTTACAAAAATTGATTAGTGTACATTAAATAGTAGACATAGATAAAAGTAAGTGCATGTAAATTAGATATTAGATCATCATTGTTCAGAATTCACGGCATGAACATCCGTTTCTTCGAACTACGAGAATGCTCAGGGGTAGAGATGTCTCCCTTCAGAGTCCAACAGTAATCGGCCATCATGACTGCATCCTAGCTTTCCTGATGCCAGGTGTCTCCACCTCTTTCATCTTCTAATGGAATCTTACCCCTCTTTTGTCGCTCATTGATCCCAGATTCTCAGGACACCGGTCCATAACTCATTACTTGCTGAAAAGAGTCACCATATCATGGACAGGTTCTGTGTAGATCCTAGCCTTCTTCTTGCCCTGGAAGTTCTTCACGACCAGAACAAAAGAGCCTTCCACGTCTCCAGTTCCACCTCGTTCATTGAGTTTTCAAACTCTGGATCTCTAATGAGCGGGCGGAGTTGAGAACTATCGAAGATGCCAGGTTTTAACTACTCCATAGTCAGGCTTGGTAAAGCGTGGCACAAGTAATTGAAGCAACTACCACCCTTGTCCAGAGTTTTGTTGAACTGTATGATCAAGTCGAGCTTGATGTGAGCGGTGGGGAGAGTACCCTGCTTGCTATGCAAGGCACAAATTCATTTGGGACATGTTAGTCCTTCTTTATGTAATGCTGTGTTCGCCCCATACTATCCCACATGCACAGAAAACACTGTACACCCGGTGAAACTGGACTGTCGTCCCAACAAATAGTTCACCATCTTTAGTTCAACACGAATCAACCACTCGTGATGATCATAGCTATTTTTTTCCAGCACTTACTTCACCACCTTATACTTCTTTAGTGTAGTCGAGTGAGCGAAGGGTACGGAGGCAAACTGGTTGCCGTTGTGTAGCAAAACACATTTTAGCGATCGCTTGCTACTGTCAATGAACAGTCTCCAATCTTCGGGTTGGTGGTGTGGTACTCCAAGGTTGTGGAGAAGCTACGCAATATTTTTTTACAGTACACCAAGTCTTTCTCATTAGAAAAAAACGGAAAGATTCTTGATGTCTGGTGGGTAAAAGGTGATGAAAGTATTGTCAGAGAGGAGTTTTCCTCCTTCTATCTGGATGCCAGGTTAATGAGATTGTGAACTAGATCATTTAGCTCCTTTGGGGAAATATTATGTGGTATATCATCGTCAAAAACCATTTCTTCTTCATTTTCTTCAATACTGGAAGAATCCTCGTCACTAATGTCAGGAAGTTCTCCGAAGACAGGTACTAGAATTTCATCACAATGAGTTACAGGACGGCGTGTGATTGAAGATCAAGATAATAGAGGCTGTTCCTGTTCTTTTTGTTGATCCCAGTAAAATCAATAACCGCAAGTAGCGGTCAGTGCCAGGGTTTGTCGGCTACCCTCAAACCATGGGAATTCCAGACTTCAGACAACTGTTCTTGCCCTTAAACCAAAGATGCAGATACTCGCTGCATGTCTTGCATACCCTGTGTAACGCCCAAGCTTTATTCTGGTCACCAAGTTCCATACCAAAATAATTATGGTAAGCGCACTTTATGAAACTTGTGACTGGATTCCTGGTAGGAACAACGGTGTATTTGCTGCAGACGTAGCAGAATACATCGTGCTTCTTTTTTGCAAGATCTTCTGGCCAAATCCATTTCATTCACCTTTAAAAGAAAAATACCAGTTAGTTAAACATTGCCACATTTAACCTTTTTGGAATTCGTTTAATTAAAGAAATAAGAAAGATTTTTGCATCATATAAATAGAAAATACCCGTACATGGAAACAACACGACAAAAACAAACATCTTGCGATAAATCAAAGAGTTGACCTGATTCAGCAAAACTAACGTAATTTTTGGATTCACCACATCAAAATTGTCCTAACTCAGCTTAATCAAAAACAGACAATAGAGTTAAGGTGGCCACTGAATTATTAAAAAAATAATTCGTACAAAGCTCACATTTCCAAACAAGTAAGAACTGTCCTTCCTCTGGAGGCTTACGAGGAAAAATTCAGTCCATCACGGTGTCTTAATAACAAGTTATAATCCGATGAGACAAGTTCACTCTACGGTCAAGCAATGCAGATAGAATTGGACAAAAATCGTGAAAAATGGAGAATGAATAAGTATTATTCTAAGAACAAGTTCGTACGAACGAACAAAAGAATTCACTAGTTCGAACTGGGAGCCGTTTTTTTAAACACTGCATATTTTTCCTTCTCTGGGAGAGCTGCGCGCTCTCTATAATCGCGAAGTATTAGATAATTATGAACCACTAACGAGCTTAACTACATCCAAAACCTTATAAGAGCCAAACGCTGTGATCAATTTATGAAAAAATCAACTAAATTAGTTAAGAATGAGAGCCCGCGTCTAAAGCTGTGTCGTGTGTCATTTATTAAATTAGTTAACTCCAGATGCTCCACGATCCTATCTCTAGCAATGACGTCTTATAGTTTACCAACGACAGAAGTAAGAGAGATGGGCGATAATTTCCAGGATTAGTCTCTATGCCTTTTTTTGAAATTTGGTGGTACCTTTGTAAAATTGGAGATGTAATAAAACAAAGGTTGATTTTATGGTTCAATATTAATTTTATTTAATATAGAAGGTAACCAAAGTAAGCAACGATAGCTATTTCATACAATGGACAAATAATGACTGAGCGAACAGATTAGGAAAAAAATGGCCAAATAGAAACGAAGGATAATGAATAAAACCAGCGATGGCAAAGAGTGAAATAAGCAAACCTCTTCGACTCTAAATAGTGCGCTTGAATTAATGGGTAGGGTTTAAACCTCCTGTAACAAGCATATACATATATAGTCATTCAAAGGTATAGGATCAGACACCGTCGATGGGGTTCGGGACAGATTTATCCCAACACACTTTCACTCTGTAGGGCCAGGCGTATAGAGCGTACGGCACTTGTGGGCAAGATTTGCCCTACGCCCGTTAGGTCATTAAGCGAACCTCGAAAACCCACGGAAAAGTGAAAAACAACCTGTGTATAGACAGTAAAACTGGATGTAAAACAGCCCGTGTAAAGGGGCATTCCACGACTACATGAGAGAGATCCCGTCTCCATGGTAACTGTAGGATTAAGTTAAAAACAGCCGCTGTTTCTGCGGATTGCAAGACTACGTCATTAAATAGCGGCCAAGAATCAGTGGCTCGCAGGCGAGAGCAGTGAAGCTCCTTAAAATTGAAAACTAACTATAAACCAGACTTTCCACTTTTACATATTATTATTATTATTATCGTTCTTAGCATCATTATAATTATTATTATTATCATTGTCCTTATTATTATTAATATTATTATCATCATTATCTTTATTATTATTACTATCATCATTATATAAATTATTATTATTAGCATTAGCATTATTATTATCATCATCATTGATTATTATTATTATCATTATTATCATCAGTATTATCATCATCATTGATTATTATTATTATCATCCTTATTATCATCAGTATTATCATCATCATCATTATTATTATTATCATCATCATTATTATTATCACCATCATCATTATTATTATCATCACCATTATTATTATCACCATCATAATTATTATTATCATCATTATGTTAGTTAGTTAGTGAGCGCCAATCCTTTCATGATACTGGGAGGATCCCCGACCGGATAATGAAATTTTTTATTTAAGGTCAGAATGACAATCGCTGGTCGGCCCGAGAGCCCCAGGGGCCGGTCCTCTTTTGGGGAGAGGTGCCAGGAAGTATTATGTTTTGACACCAAACAGCGTTCAGGTGGAAGCCTTCGTCGCCTCGGGGGAGAGGGACCTGTTCCACGTCAAGAAAGCAGTGTTGTGATTGGCTATGTGTAAGGTGAGAGGTATAAGATCTACCCACCCGAATACAGGGGGTGAGCACAGCGCGTCCACCAATCGGTAGCCAGGTCTCTCCGTGCGCTGACGTTTGTGTCCGCTCATGCCGGGATTCGGACTCGAACCCGGTACCGTGACGTTGGGAGGCCAACGCCGTATCCACTCGGCTAGCATGAGCTCTAGACTCCCGAATATTAGCCCCATCATTCATTCATAAGAATCCATAGATGAGGGACGTCTTCTTTGAGCAATGAGGAAGGTCAAAAAGGTTCCTCAAGCTATTAAACCATTTTGATGGCTAAGCCTATAGTTCTATTTCTGAGCAAGTTGAAGTGCCTTATGCAGTGTAGGTTCTTTAATTCGAAAGAACGCTCACCCTCAACGTTACATGCTTCGAAAGCTAAATAATAATACACTGATTACAATGAAATATCTGCAAAGTACGTAATCTGGAATTGTAATGATCTGCTTTCTTTCACTACTCTCAAAACTCCAATTCTTAATAAAAGACACGTAACTAACTATTTAAAGTTTGCCAGAGAGAAACTTGAAAGGGAAAGTGAATTTGGGAATAATTTTATAAGGTCAGATGAGACTAAAATACAACTTTTCTTCCAAAATGATGCTCATCACGTTTGGAGAGCGGAATTCACTGCCTATGATCCTAAACATACCATCTCATCCATGAAACACAGAGGAGGTAGTCTCATGGTTTGTGGCTGCTTTAGTGCTTATAACACAGGAGCACTCAACACCATTGAAGGGAAAATGGATGGTGCCATGTAGCAAAAGATACTCAAAGGAAAGCAGCTCCCAAGTGCAAAATAATTCCGCGGCCAAAATCATTGAATATTTCAGCGGGACAACGACTCTAAGCACACGGCCAAATTAACCCAAAAATGGTTTAAGAAGAGAAGAATAAACTTCCTTCCATGGTCAACTCAACGCCAGACCTCGATCCTGTTGAACATTTGTGGTGAATCAGAAAGAGAAACAAACACAACCTTCCTCTTTGGGGGAGATTTGCGTAGAAGAGTGAAACAAAATATCAAGAAATGATTGCGAAAAGATAATAAGCTATGAGAATCGTCTTCTTGCTGCTAATACAAACGAATGTTATGCTACGAAGTATTAAATGACAAATTATTATTAGTTGAAGACATTTGTCACCTGATAAATTTTGTTTATTAGCAAATATCATGATCACTAATCATCATCATCATCACTAACTCTATAATTAAGGAAGGGGAATTTTTTGAGTATATGAATAATAATTTCATCTTAGTTTGGTTATGACTTATGTCTTTTTATCAAAGTTACTTTTAATAATTCTTTTATAATATCCAAAAACAAAATTGTGAAGCTCAGAAATAAATATAGGTATCAAAATTTTGTGAATTTTTTAAAACTTAAAGAATTACAAATGGTGAAGTTCAAAAAAAAATTTGTATATCTTCTTCTATAACTATATTTTAGAAACGTGATATTTTGAAAGGGATGAAATTTAGTTTAGAGTTCTTTTTTAAAATTATTATAATTGGCGAAGTTCAGAAATTTGATAAAAATTTAACCATGGCTGATTTTTTTAGATTTTAAATTCAAATTTTAATAGCGAAGCGCAAGCTTCCCCCGTAAGGGGCAGTGGCGAAGACATTGCTGGGTAGGATAATAATTTAACCATGATTTTTCTTTATTTAGGGGACTATGTATTGCTCTATGATTTTTTTTAGGGATTTCTCTTCCTAAATAATTTTACTTTGATTTTTAGTTTCGAAGAAAAAAAAGAAGCTTTTCTTCGATCGTCGAATTCTTTCTTATTTTGTGAAAGGGGTAATTTTTTGTTTGCGAAATGGGGTTTGTGGTAGAGCGAAGAGAAAGTTATTATTTATTTGATTTTGGTTACTTTATTTTTCTATGAGAAATAATTTCTGGGACGATGATGTTTTAAATATATTTACTATGTATTAGTAGTGTTTTGATTGGAGAGAGCTTATAGCGTATAGGGGAGGAATCGAGATTAGGTACATACCATTATTGGTAGGTTTCACGAAGATTGTGGTGCTGACTCTACTACTGTTTACTCTTTTTAAGCTGCTATCAAGAAGTGTAAATTATATTTTGGTTGGTTGCTCCGATGTATATTTTAAGACGCTGTTCCTCTTCTAGGCACTTAATAAATAAAGGTATGTGCAGATGATCTTCAAATGTTGCGAAAGTATCGTCTACGTATCCTATGTAGAACTTCGGGTTCAAAGTTTTATTTTCTACCATAATATCGCTGGTTTAGGTCTGAAGTGTGGAAAACGGCAAAATTTGTTCTAAGAGTTTCCATGGCAACACCGTCCTTTTTGACATAGAGTTGAATTGAAATGGAGTTTGATGCAGCGTAGTAACAATTCTTTTAAGATTTCTTTCGGTAGGTTTATTTTTTTATAGCGAAATATACGTGATTTATTATTATTTCGATCTATAGTTAATTAGTCACAATTGTGGGAGATGTACAACGTGGGTATTCTAGGTCCAGCTTCTTCAACCAAGTTTGGACAACTTGGTGGAGTGGTTCCAAAGTGGAAATTACTAAAATAAAGAATGATAAAAACTCATAAGATCGTCTTTAACCTTTTAGAAACCCATAGAATTATCTTTAGCTGTTAGAAACCCATAGAATTATCTTTAGCTGTTAGAAACCCATAGAATTCTATTGACCTTTTAGAAACCCATAGAATTAGTTTTCATAGCTTCATCTAGTCCCCTATCAAAAGTCATAATTTTCCCCGAAGCAGAAACAGAAACGAATGAAAATAGAATTGCATTCAAACGAAGAAAATAAACAGAGAGAAAAAGACAAATTAGATTCCAATAAAATAAATCCATTGACATCTTTGACTCTGGGAACTTCTAAAGTGGTGGGTTGCGCCTTTCATCACTCTCATCGAGGACATTGGACATAATAGAAGGGGGGGCGGAGGGGGCAACACGTCACAGGGTGAAAGGATAGGAGGGGGGGAGGTAAATATGAAAGGTAGAAAAAAGAGAAAAAAAATCCCTGGTAAAAGAATATCTCCATATTTTTTTTTAACTTTATTATTTTTCTTCTCAGGTGAGCTTGGGACCTGCCATGGCAGGATTAGCATTGATGATGGAAATCTTAATGAAATGTACATAAAAATTAGAATGACAATCGCTGGTAATGCTGGATGCAAAATAGAAGGGTCTTCGTTGTGTGTGTGGGAGTCCTATTGTGTGTGATTTTGACCACCAAACAGCGATGGTAGAAGCCTCCATTACCAAGGGGGGGGGGGGGATGGGGCTGTTTTGTTTCATTGGTATGTGTATACGAGAGCCCTCTTGGAGGACGCTAGTACTCCGAGGGCATGGTTCCGGAACAAAGGAGTCTGTATGTTGTGGTGTGAAGACCGAATGGAAATGGTAGCGGTGTTGTTATTGAATATTTGCCTTATATTGCGTTGGGGGGCTACTCAACCCTCGAGGGGCTAAGTGTCAGTGTATCAGCCCAATGGGTGTCAGGTGATGACGTTGCTGAAAGTTTTATGTCCGCGCTGGCTGGTATCGACCCCCGCCTCGACGTCAGAAATCCAAGGTCGTATCCACTAGTCCAGTCGAGCTTCAGACCAGATTTGTAATAGGCAAATGTATTGATAATACTATTAGTTACTTATCGATAATATTTATTTGTAAATACAAAAGGTCGTTCGCTATTATTCAAGTGGAGTTTTTGTGCACATTTAACGATAGCTGACTCAACAGTTTTTCTTCCCAATTTGGATTCGAGAGGAGATTCTGTACCAGACCAATCAGGTTCTGGTACCAGTGTATGTATTGACCATTTTAACAACCCATTATTATGTTGTTTTAATTTTATCGCCAATCTGTTTGCGGTTTGGTCAAAATACATTAGTGGATACCTTTTACAGAGTAGCAAATAAAACCGGCATTCCTCATTAACCTTTCTGATCACCGATTGCAAAATACTTCTTATTAAATGCAGGAATTTAATAACTGTCGATTTAGAGTTGTGTTGATTTATAGAGTTTTCCCTACAGCGACTGGTAGGCCATAAAGGCCACCATTGAAGCTATTATACTACCCATCAGGGAATAATTGACACGTAGGCTTCCACGTACTCTCTTACCTGGAATCTCGCACTGATTTAAAACATTCATTTCCTGAACTTCCGTAATAGAAAAACCCTTAAATATAGAAAATCTAGAGTGTGACTTATAGAAATGGGCGGAGGAGAATTTTAAACAAAAAGTTACACGAGGAATACTCGTATAACCCAATATTCTATTAGCGTTCTTAGCCGCTTCTAGACGGCTCGTAGATGCTTCTAGATAGTTCTTAGATGCTTCTAGACGGTTCTCAGATACTTCTAGAGGGTTTTTAACCGCTTCTAGACGATTATTAAATGCTTCTAGACGGTTCTTAGGTGCTTCTTAACCGCTTCTAGACGATTGTTAGATGCTTCAAGACGGTTCTTAGATGCTTCTAGAGTGTTCTTAACCGCTTCTAGACGATTGCGAGATGCTCATAGACGGTTTTTAGATGCTTCTAAATGGTTCTTAACCGCTTCTAGACGATTCTTCGATGCTTCTACACGTTCCTAGATGCTTCTAGATGGTTATTAGACTCCTTTTTTAACCGAGTTCAATCAATGATCGTCGACTTGATATTTCGCCTTTCAGTTTCAAGAGAAGTGAATTTCAATGCAATTTATTCCATTAAATCAAAATGTGGAGTTCACAAGTCCCTATAAATTTTAGACATGTTGAATACTTGTTTTTAGTGTGGAAATAATAGGATAAAAGTGGCAGAGAAAACTTGAGGTGGTTGGATTTACGGGGCTCCTCTATATGATATGTGGGAAGAATATTCCAATAATCACTACTAATTCCAGCAATCGTTTCCAGTAGAAAGAACTTTCATATTTTAATATTGTTGATTCTTTTCTTGATGCTGATTAAAACTTGTATTAGTTCGCTGTTAATCTTCTTGTTTCCTGCAATTGAAAGCTTCAAAGCACAAGCCATAACTTTTCATAAGTTTTTTAGATGTTTCGAGCAACGATAGACCAGTGTTCAAGACAAGCCTTACACTGGATAATAAGTAAGGACTATGGTTTGCTATTAATCGTAGAACAGAATAGCTTAATTTATCTCCTGATACTTACTATCTACATCTACACAAAATTGGCAAGGGGTCGGATGTTAATCGCCAACAACGAGTGGTTGCATGGTTCTCTTGTTTAGCCTGTAATAAACAAGAGTTGTGCCGATTCTCATCGGTTGTGGCAAGCGCTAATAAATAGACACTCTACACTGCCATGCCCTCGTCGGTGACCTTCAGAGGGCAAATTTATTGTTGAGGTTATATACTTTTTTATATCACCGATAACGGTTCAGATTGGACTTCTGTCTCATCATTCTTATTCATTCCGTCTCGTTCATTTTCAGTCTACAGTTTTTTACCAGTAAAAATATTCGAGATTGGATGCGCTTTGCACAAGTAGATCACTTAGTTTTTCGCTAAAAGTAGATAAATGTGTATCTTGCTTGTATCCCAACTAATCCATTAATTATTAGTAAAAATTAAACAAAAAAAATCCCTCATATATATCTTAGTTTTAGTTATACTATATTGTATGCTTACAACTATTAACGTTGGTAGATGGTATAGGGCAATGGTTCTCAACTTCGTTTGCCCTATGTACCCCTTTCACCATATATTAGAATGCCTGTGAGGGAATCGATACACCCCCTTCACAGCGAGCCACGGGACGTTGACCACAATATCTTAGCCGTGTAGACGCCATGGTTTAAACTCTTAATCACGTCGCTCTCGCCCCTCCTCCCGATAGAAGCTGAACGACCTTCCGAGACCACAGAAGGCAATAATCAGCTCAGGTCGGACTAGAGACCCTAACATTGGTTTAAAACTGCAAGATCTCCCCTAAGAACGGGTATTCCATCTCAACTCAACTTTGTTTGCCCCATGCACCCATTTCACCATATATCAGAATGCCTGTGAGGGAATCGATACACCCCCTTCACAGCGAGCCACGGGACGTTGACCACAATATCCTGGCCGTGTCGATGCCATGGTTTAAACTCTTAATCACGTCGCTCTCGCCCCTCCTCCCGGTTAGAAGCTGAACGACCTTCCGAGACCATAGAAGGCAATAATCAGCTCAGGTCGGACTAGAGACCCTAACATTGGTTTAAAACTGCAAGATCTCCCCTAAAAGCGGGTATTCCATCTCACCTCAACTTTGTTTGCCCCATGCACCCCTTTCATTATATATCAGAATGCCTGTGAGGGAATCGATACACCCCCTTCACAGCGAGCCACGGGACGTTGACCACAATATCCTGGCCGTGTCGATGCCATGGTTTAAACTCTTAATCACGTCGCTCTCGCCCCTCCTCCCGGTTAGAAGCTGAACGACCTTCCGAGACCATAGAAGGCAATAATCAGCTCAGGTCGGACTGGAGACCTTAACATTGGTTTAAAACTGCAAGATCTCCCCCTAAGAGCGCGTATTCCATCTCAACTCAACTTTGTTTGCCCCATGCACCCATTTCACCATATATCAGAATGCCTGTGAGGGAATCGATACACCCCCTTCACAGCGAGCCACGGGACGTTGACCACAATATCCTGGCCGTGTCGATGCCATGGTTTTAAACTCTTAATCACGTCGCTCTCGCCCCTCCTCCCGGTTAGAAGCTGAACGACCTTCCGAGACCACAGAAGGCAATAATCAGCTCAGGTCGGACTAGAGACCCTAACATTGGTTTAAAACTGCAAGATCTCCCCTAAGAGCGGGTATTCCATCTCAACTCAACTTTGTTTGCCCCATGCACCCATTTCACCATATATCAGAATGCCTGTGAGGGAATCGATACACCCCCTTCACAGCAAGCCACAGGACGTTGACCACAATATCCTGGCCGTGTCGATGCCATGGTTTAAACTCTTAATCACGTCGCTCTCGCCCCTCCTCCCGGTTAGAAGCTGAACGACCTTCCGAGACCACAGAAGGCAATAATCAGCTCAGGTCGGACTAGAGACCCTAACATTGGTTTAAAACTGCAAGATCTCCCCTAAGAGCGGGTATTCCATCTCACCTCAACTTTGTTTGCCCCATGCACCCCTTTCATTATATATCAGAATGCCTGTGAGGGAATCGATACACCCCCTTCACAGCGAGCCACGGGACGTTGACCACAATATCCTGGCCGTGTCGATGCCATGGTTTAAACTCTTAATCACGTCGCTCTCGCCCCTCCTCCCGGTTAGAAGCTGAACGACCTTCCGAGACCATATAAGGCAATAATCAGCTCAGGTCGGACTGGAGACCCTAACATTGGTTTAAAACTGCAAGATCTCCCCCTAAGAGCGGGTATTCCATCTCAACTCAACTTTGTTTGCCCCATGCACCCATTTCACCATATATCAGAATGCCTGTGAGGAAATCGATACACCCCCCTTCACAGCGAGCCACGGGACGTTGACCACAATATCCTGGCCGTGTAGACGCCATGGTTTAAATTTTTAATCACATCGCTCTCGCCCCTACTCCCGGTTAGAAGCTGAACGACCTTCCGAGACCACAGAAGGCAATAATCAGCTCAGGTCAGACTGGAGACCCTAATATTGGTTTAAAACTACAAGATCTCCCCTAAGAGTGGGTATTCTATTTCACCTCACAAGAGAAATTAGAGGAGCGTCAAGCTCGAAATCCAGAAGGTACCAATAATCAGCTCAGGTCGGACTGGAGATCTAAACATTTGTTTAAAACTGCAAGATCTCCCCTAAGAGCAGGTATTCCATTTCACCTCACAGGCAAAATTAGAGGAGCGTCAAGCTCGAAATCGAGAAGGTCCCAATAATCATCTCAGGTCGGACTGGAGACCCTAACATTGGTTTAAAACTGCAAGATCTCCCCTAAGAGCGGGTACTCCATTTCACATCAGAGGCGAAATTAGAGGAGCGTCAAGCCTGAAATCCAAAAGGTCTCAATAATCAGCTCAGGTCGGACTGGAGACCCTAACATTGGTTTAAAACTGCAAGATCTCCCCTAAGAGCGGGTATTCCATCTCACCTCAACTTTGTTTGCCCCATGCACCCCTTTCACCATATATCAGAATGCCTGTGAGGAAATCGATACACCCCCCTTCACAGTGAGCCACGGCACGTTGACCACAATATCCTGGCCGTGTAGACGCCATGGTTTAAATTCTTAATCACGTCGCTCTCGCCCCTACTCCCGGTTAGAAGCTGAACGACCTTCCGAGACCACAGAAGGCAAAAATCACCTCAGGTCAGACTGGAGACCCTAATATTGGTTTAAAACTACAAGATCTCCCCTAAAAGTGGGTATTCCATTTCACCTCACAAGAGAAATTAGAGGAGCGTCAAGCTCAAAATCCAGAAGGTCCCAATAATCAGCTCAGGTCGGACTGGAGATCTAAACATTGGTTTAAAACTGCAAGATCTCCCCTAAGAGCAGGTATTCCATTTCACCTCACAAGAGAAATTAGAGGAGCGTCAAGCTCGAAATCGAGAAGGTCCCAATAATCATCTCAGGTCGGACTGGAGACCCTAACATTGGTTAAAACTGCAAGATCTCCCCTAAGAGCGGGTACTCCATTTCACCTCAGAGGCGAAATTAGAGGAGCGTCAAGCCCGAAATCCAAAAGGTCTCAATAATCAGCTCAGGTCGGACTGGAGACCCTAACATTGGTTTAAAACTGCAAGATCTCCCCTAAGAGCGGGAATTCAATTTCACCTCAGAGGCGAAATTAGAGAAGCGTCAAGTACGAAATCCAGAAGGTCCCAATAATCAGCTCAGGTCGGACTGGAGACCCTAACATTGGTTTAAAACTGCAAGATCTCCTCTAAGAGCGGGAATTCAATTTCACCTCAGATTCGAAATTAGAGGAGCGTCAAGCTCGAAATCCAGAAGGTCCCAATAATCAGCTCAGGTCGGATTGGAGACCCTAACATTGGTTTAAAACTGCAAGATCTCCCCTAAGAGCGGGTATTCAATTTCACCTCAGAGGCGAAATAAGAGGAGCGTCAAGCTCGAAATCCAGGAGGTCCCAATAATCAGCTCAGGTCGGACTGGAGACCCTAACATTGGTTTAAAACTGCAAGATCTCCCCTAAGAGCAAGTATTCAATTTCACCTCAGAGGCGAAATTAGAGGAGAGTCAAGCCCGAAATCCAGAACGTCTCAATAATCAGCTCAGGTCAGACTGGAGACCCAAACATTGGTTTAAAACTGCAAGATCTCCCCTAAGAGTGGGTATTCAATTTCACCTCACAGGCGAAATTAGAGGAGCGTCAAGCTCGAAATCCAGAAGGTCCCAATAATCAGCTCAGGTCGGACTGGAGACCCTAACATTGGTTTGAAACTGCAAGATCTCCCTAAGAGCGGGTATTCCATTTCACTTCAGAGGTGAAATTAGAGGAGCGTCAAGCTCGAAATCCAGAAGGTCCCAATAATCAGCTCAGGTCGGACTGGAGACCCTAACATTGGTTTAAAACTGCAAGATCTCCCCTAAGAGTGGGTATTCAATTTCACCTCAGAGGCGAAATTAGAGGAGCGTCAAGCCCGAAATCTAGAAGGTCTCACGGGGCTATCTGTACGACCTTCTGAGAAAAACCGTTGGGGGAGGAACCTTCATGCGGCCTGTCCACAAATCCTCCCTCCGCCTACCCCTACCCCAGTGGGGGTGATGACGTATATATACCAAAAACTTTGGAAAAACGTGGTAGAATACGTGAGTCAACAGGCTACCAAGTCCCCGGCAAGAGGCCGGGATACCAAGAGAAGGAACTAAGAAGCAGCTCATCCTCGAGCTAGTTCCTGGGGATCACACCGAACTTGAAGTTAACTTGATCAAGTTCAACTTACTCTCGTCAGAGAATCTCCCTCCCTATCCTGGTGTAGCCCAAAGCACCGAGATAGTCCTCGCCCTTGAGGAATACTGGAACTAAGAAGAAGAAACTCATCCTCGAGCTAGTCCCTGGTGGTCACACCAAATTTTAAGTTAACTTGATTGATGCATCAAGTTCAACTTACTCTCGTCAGAGAAACCCCGCCACCTCATATGCTGGTGTAGCTCCAAACACCGAGATAGTCCTCGCCCTTGAGGGATACTGGAACTAAGAAGAAGAAGCTCATCCTCGAGCTAGTTCCGGTGGTCACACCAAACTTTAAGTTAACTTGATCAAGTTCAACTTACTTTCGTCAGAGAACCCCCCCACCCTATCCTGGTGTAGCCAAAAGCACCAAGATAGTCCTCGCCCTTGAGGAATACTGGAACTAAGAAGAAGAAGCTCATCCTCGAGCTAGTCCCTGGTGGTCACACCGAACTTTAAGAGTTGTGGGGAGCTCGAAGGCAATACAAATATCAATATTCCAACAGTTAGGTCTGCTAATCTATTGTCTCCGGGGAAAATTCTCCCAGTTGAGAACCCATGGTATAGGGTTCTTTGACTGAAATCCATTGTAAGTAAATTTACCCAGACTCCCATTTATTCTCTTTTTCAGGTTGCCTTTGATTGGATCCTAGGATCTTGACTGGTATTAATAGTTACACAAAGTTGTCTAGTGTTCCCTTTTTGAATAAGTCAACCCATCTTTGTTTTAATTATGTCCATCAACCAGTTTTTGTTCATCCTTAAATGGCAAAAAATTGTTTTTCAACTCCCAAACTTTGTAAGAAAAAATAGAAGAAAATTGTTCATAAAACCCCGAATGAGTAATTTCCTTAAAAGGATCCTCTTTATAAAGTCTGCCAAAATCTTAGTCCAAGGCCTGTGTCCACAGTCACGAACACTTTAATTCTTTTAGAACATAGATAAATTCCAGGGTTTAGGGTCATGGAACATGCCGTAAAGGATCCATTTTTCCAAGTTGATGACTATAATTTATGAATTCCCTAAATCCTGAGACAGAAGGGTTCTGTTGCTCCTCCTAACGCTCATGTATCCTATGAATGGGCGAAAGCGACGTGAGGAGGGTGAGTACCAAATGGGGGACTGGCGTTTGATTAAGGTTTGTGAATAAAATCTCAAAAATTTAAATATTCTTTGAAGTTTCGAAAATTTTGGATTGCTTTTGACCACCAATTCCCACCCGAGAGGATTTATGGCTTAATGCAGTCTCTGAACCGCATGTCGCTACAAAATAAAATATGGCGGGACTCTTTCGATCAAGCCTAATCATACTCACATCCAACTACTAACTAAAGTCAATGTGCTTAACAATATAATGGGAAGTGGTTTCCCTATTATAACAATTTGGAAAATTAACTCTATTCTTCCACAGCAATCCGTGTCATTGTCATCATTATCATCACTCTCCCACAAAACTTGTGACCAGCGCTCATCAATGCGACAATACAATGATGCTTCCGAGTGGAGGGGGGAGGGGGAATAGTTTAGTGAAAAGGCGACCAGCGACCTCTATCAAAGATCGAACGAATAATAAATGAAGTATAGTTAAGTTAGGTTAGGTTAAATGTCTTTGGGTGTGAGAGATTATATTATTCATCCTCACATACATCAATCAAAATGAAATACAGGGTGACGAGTAAAATTATTTGTTTTTTCCTTTCACTGTAGTGCGTTTGTACCCTCCCTTGCCCATGACCGGTCTCCCTTATCAGTCTTTGACTCTACCGGATTCTATATTTACCATTCTCGCTTACCTCCCCTGCTTCACTCACTGGATTGTAGGAGAGGAACTATTTTTATGGGGGGGGAGGAGGTTACTTTGCCAAGACCAGGAAACCCACCCACACAGGTGGAAAACTACAGACCCATATCTTTGCTAGATGATTTCTATGGGAAAGTTTACGAGACGAGAGAAAATCAATCCTAATCAACCATAGACTAACGGAGTTCCTAAACGAAAACAACGGCTTAAACACCTGGCAATTTAGATTTCACAAAAATAGAAGTACGGAGATGGCGCTCAGCGTCATAATAGAAAAAATAACAAAAACCAAAAAAGAAAAGGCGACAATAGACATATGTAGTATGCAGAGACGTATCCAAAGTTTTAGATAAAGTTTGACAAAGGAGAATATAATATAAAATAGTCAGGCTAGTAATCAATAACAGGATCGAACGGATCCTATGTGACTACGTAATGGAAAGATATGCCTACATAGAACTGAATAATCATCATGGAAACTTATTTAAACTAGAAGCTGACTACCGCAATGTGGATGCCTGAGCTCACACTATAATCGGCGTATACTGCTGATATGCCTCCACCTAGAAACGAAGGATGTCCCTAATTCGCAGATGATTTTACACAACTTGTGGTGTGTCCCTTTAGCAATGGGCCAATGCAGGAAAAATGACAGCAAGTGAAATAACACCAATAAATAATTACGTGCAAAAATGGAAATTAAAGAATAACAAAAACAAATTTATAATTGTAGCAGTATACAGGAAAAAAATATCTGACATCTATTAAGAAGGAAAATGTACAGATACAACGAATGCAAAGAATTACGACTAACAATAACATAAACAGGTTACAAGAAACATGTAACTGAAAAAAATAATAGAAAAAAGTTAAGACTTCAACTATTTTTGATATTGAAAACTCTTAGCGCAAAGAACAAAAGAAAAATATAGCAAACAATAATCCAATTAGCATTAATGTACCTGACGGTAGCAATGTGCACCATGTCAAAGCGCAGCCTACAAAAGATACAGAGGATCCAGAATAAGGCAATTTCCATAATAACATGGATGGAGTCGGAGAAGTACAAGGGAGGGAGGGCGATCTGTTTATTTTTCTTACACTTTACTTTTCATTTCACTGCATGTCATTCTCACTCCTACGTTCATGATGTCACAATGTTTGAATGAGGAGTTTGGTTCCAGTGGGTAAACTTAGAAGGTTAAACATCTTAAGCTCAGTTACGTTTCATTATCACCATATTCAGTGAGGTGCCAAAAGTATTTGCACACTTAAATTTTCAATATTTCTGAAATTTTTCGTACTGTCGTTTGCTTATAAAACTAAAAGGAAACGAGTAATTATATATTTAACAGAAGAACTACACAGAAGGCAGCTTTTCTTTGTATATAAGAACAATTGGTAATAAACCAAATTTAGCAGGCGACAAAAGTATTCAACCACTCTAATAAGATGCGAGAATATTGTTATCAAACCAAAGAAATCTTATAAATTCGATGAATTGGATAAGATTAAGATGAGAAATTTCTAGCAACGAAGCTGATGTTAACTACCGAATATGTTAGTTAGTTAGTTAGTCAGCGCCAATCCTTCCATGATACTGGGAGGATCCCCGACCGGGTAATGAAATTTAGATAAGGTCAGTATGACAATCGCTGGTCAGCCCGAGGGCCCCAGGGGCCGGTCTTCTTTTGGGGAGAGGTACCAGGAAGTATTATCTTTTTGACACCAAACAGCGCTCAGGTGGAAGCCATCGACACCCTTATCCTTATTATTATTATTATCATCATTTTCATCATCATTATCCTTATTATTATTATTGTCCTTATTATAATAATTATTATTATTATCATCATTATCTTTATTATTATTATTATTATTATTATTATTATTATTATTATCATTATCATTATTAGTAGTAGTATAATTATTATTATTGGCATTATTATCAATATCATCATTATTATCATTATTATTATCTTTAGTATTATTATTATAATCTTCATTATTATTATTATCATCATTATCCTTGTAATTATTATTATTATCACCATTTTCTTTATTATTATTATCATAATCTTTATTATTAATAATATTATTATTAACATTATTATTATCCCTATTATTATTATCCTTATTATTAATATTATTATTATCCATATCATTATTATCCTTATTATTATTATCCCTTTATTATTATTATTATTATCATTATCCTTATTATTAGTATTATAACCATTATCTTTATTATTATTAATGATTATTATTATTACCCTTTTTATTATTGCTATCCTCATTATTAGTATTATCTTTATTATTATTATTATCCTTATCATTATCCTTATTATTATTATCATCATCCTTCTTCTTCTTCTTCTTATTATTATTATTATAATCATCATCCTTATTATTATTATCGTCACTATTATTATTATTATTAATATTATTATTATATATTTAAAACTACGAAGTAAAAATCAACAAGGCTATTTCCGCCCGAAAGTTTGTTAGGGAAAATGAAAATGCGTGGAAGATCTCCATCATCTAACCCGGGTAACTTAATGTATTTCAAGCCTTCGGGACCTCAAAGTCTACCCCCCCCCCCCCCAATCCCCTCCTCCCGTTCTTTGTTTTAGTTCAACAAATGCCCCAAATCCATTCAAAGCCTCATTCAATTAACGTCATATTTTTCCTGGTTCTTTATACCGGGGTTTCCATTCTGCTCCTTGTGGCCTATTAATGTAATTGATTTTATGACAAAACAGTAACATTATCTCGTCATTTAGTCGTCGTGAAACATCCTCCTTCTTCATAAGAAATAATATTTAGAATTAATGTTTTGGTGAACGTCCCAAAAAGGGATATTTTCGAGAAATCTTTCCCCGACGTCACAAAAAATTATACTAGCCTCCATTAGGTTACCCTCGGCGAGCGCGCACCCAAATGAACAGACACTCGCGCACAGGTAAGCGCATTCATACACAAACGCACACAGTCAAGCGCAGTCACAAGGGGTTACAAGGGATAGAAATACCTCCAAAGACATTGCTATTTATAATGAAGATGTGCTATTTAGGTACAGCTTACGAAAAGGCATAGTACAGGAGAAGGTTTTCTCACCCTCATCTGAGGCCATGGAAAAGATAACCGACTATGTTAAGGAAAAGAGCACAACCAGGAATTGTATAATAAAGTTGAAACCTCATTTTTTTGAGAAAATTATAAAGCCTATTTATATTTGGAACTGTTTCATAGCATACGAATGTACCATTTAATATGAAAATCTTTACGAATTAAAAACATTGTAAATTCTATTCTTAAATTGCTCAACGCTGAAACTATTAACTACTTCTGGATGGAGAGTTACAAGGAATAGCAGTACCTCAAAAGACATTGCTGACCATACTGTGGATGTACTACTAAGAGAAAGTATAGCATAGATGAAGGCTCTCCCCGCCCACCTCTCCCACCTATATTTGAGGCCCAGAAAGCTGAAACGATACCTGAATGTGCTGACAAAAAAGAACACAAACAGGAAATTGTTATAGAAAAGTTGAGACCTATCTACTTTACTCAGATCTATAATCTATACTAAGGTGGTACCATCTAGGTCAGGGTGTGGATTATCTTGTCAAGTTAAGAAGTTTCCGCAAATGCTTTTATGGAATTGCGGTAATTCTAGTTTGTAACTGTGGTTACGTGTAGCATTTGCGTTCAACATGAACAGCCTCCTGTGATCTACGTTTTCAACTCCTCTCATTATCTTAAAAGTTTTAATCAGCTGGCCTCTTAACCTGCGCGTCTCCAAGGAGAACATCCCCATTTCTCGTAGCCTATGCTGATAACTTTTATGTCTAAGGGAGGGGAACAATTTTGTGGCTCTGACCTGTACTCTTTCCAGCCGTTCAATGTCCTTCCTCAGGGTTGGGGACCAGAATTGTACGGCGTATTCAAGGTGTGGCCGGACTAAAGAGGCGAGAATAATCTGCTTATTTTGGAAGCGAAAATGCCTCTTTATGTACCCCAGCGAATGCTGGGCCCTCTTTTTCACCTGGAGGCACTGCCTGGAGAACTTTAAATCACTGCTGCTTAGCACACCTAAATCTTTCTTAAGGTCAGTGGTATCTAGTTGTTTGCCTAGCAAGGAGTAGTTTTTCAGAGGGTTAGCATGACCGATATGCATTACCTTGCACTTGTCAGGGTTAAATGGCCTATCCTGAGAAGGCTATTTTGCAGGCGTTCTACTCCTTCTCGCGAGCTCACACTACCTCCTAGCTTGCTATCGTCGGCGAACTTGGCTATCGAGCATATTAGGCCTTTGTCTATATCACTGATACAGACTGGTCTCCATTGCGAAGCTATCCCGTTGATCTTTACTCGTTGCCTCCGTCCCGAGAGACAGTTTTCTATCCATTCGGCTACCTTGCCGGTAATTCTAAGGGCGCTGACTTTATTTATCAACCTGCAATGTAATACCTTATCGAAAGGCTTTTTGAAAGTCCAGGTATAAGATATCCACAGCTCGACTACGGTCATACTCACTTAAAATACCGTGCAAAAATTCTAGTAGATTAGTGAGACATGAACGGTTCTTGCGAAATCCGTGCTAGGAATCCAAGATTAGGTTGTGCGACTCTAAGTTTTGCACTATAGGGTCTGCGATTATTCCCTCGAGTAGTTTGCCTACGATGGATGTCAGACTAATAGACCGGTAATTACCTGGGCATTCGCGGTCCCCATTCTTATAGATGGGAGTTACGTCTGCTATTCTCTAGTCTTCCGGGACCTCTCCAGTTTCCAAAGATTTGTTAAAAATGGTGGTGAGGTGTGGAGAGACCTCTTCACTAACTTCAACTTCCCTCGTAAATACGAAGGCGAAGTAGCTGTTCAATACGTTGGCGATGTCTGGTTCTGACTTTCGTAACACGCCATTGTCATCTTTCAGCGGTCCTATGCTATAGCAAATCGACTTGCGGCTATTGACATGCAGGACAAATTCTTTCGGGGTCTCTTTACAGCGGGACGCCACCCGAACTTCCTCACTACGCTTAGCTCTGCTCACCAGTGCTTCAACTTGCCTACACTTTTCCCTGTATTGAAGAAGTCTTTCTTCATTACTGTTGGCTTTCTATTTAAGAGAGAGAGAGAGAGAGAGAGAGAGAGAGAGAGAGAGAGAGAGAGAGAGAGAGAGAGAGAGAGAGAGAGAGAGAGAGAGAACTGGTAAGAAAAATTATGAGTGCATGGTATATATGCACATTAGACTGTATTAAGCGCTATGGGGGGTGAGGGAACGCAACTCTTATGAACCTATGCTCTCATCCTCTCGTCCCCCCAAAAAGAGTGAAAAGGAGCGGGCCGTGCTGCAATGACGTCATCTTCTTAGACTTGGCCAAGACCGCGTCAGCTTTTCCCCCAATTCCCCTGTCTCATGGAAAATGGGGGCATTAAGTTTCCCCCCCCCCCCCCCCCCGTTAATACCGAGCTAGGAAACATTGGAGTTGGATGATGGGGGATATATCGGTGAACAGGGACATCTTATGCAAATAGTTCCCTTAAACTTTTCCGTCAGTAAATTTTTGCGTTCCATTACGCGGGCACGGTAAATATTTGTCACCGGAGGAAGGGGGGGTATTTCGCCCCCTTTGCTCACTTTCTTTTTTTTCTGTCACTTATTCTGTCTTTACAAAGGAGTTAGCTAATGTTCGCATGTATTCGTACTTGGGGAGTTGATTTCTTCCCCATCACTTAAAACTTGTGGTGTAAAAGTTCCCTTCCAATTCCTTTTCATTCAAATTCCTTCCATACTTTATTCCATCCTTTCTAACTCCTTCCATTACTATAGTCTTATTCCTCAATCGCAATCACTGGTTATCAATAGTTATTATATTATCCATTAAAACATATTTTAATCTGGAATTTTTCTGGATTTTGGGGTTAAACAAAAAGTTCGTCTGTACAAATTGTCCAGGAGCCAATTTCGTGATATGGATATAGTCGTGGCCAAAGGTTTTGACATTAGTTTATCGATACAAGTATATTTTTTAAGACATAAAGAATTATAAAAAAGGAAGTTCAGAAAATTGATTAAAATTTAGGCATGGCTGATTTGTTTTTGTTATTTTTCCGTATATTCTAAGGTTGTATCCATAGTAAAAAATAAATAAAGAGACGCATGTAAAGTATATAATCTGACCTTCCAATACCTTAAGATGTTAAGAGAAAAGTCGCCATAGGATCAGAAAATTTAAGAAGATGAGCATTTACACATAATCGGTCCGCGGGTTTCGAGCTAAGATGGGCTTTGAGAACCCGACCAGACGTAATGGCGACAGTGTCCTCGAGATTTGACCATAAAGGATGTTGCGGGCGTAGCCAGGTATATATGTACTGGGAGAAGGTGAGTAGAGTGGACGGCCCAACACACCCCGTTCCTAATACTTGCTTCAACCAGTGGGTTTTCGGCCCGCGCGGAAGGTACGGACCCGAGGGTATACAAAGCCACTTAACTAAGGACCCATAAGAGGATGAAAATGCCCCGGGCAGCCAGAATCTCTGTGGAGAGAAGAGCAAGTTTGGAATGGGGTATGAGGGTACGTAATAAAGAGAAGTAGAGATAGGCGGGTTGCCTAACGACTAGGGTGGGTGGTCACCTTTTATTATCATACCCGACGCTAGGTTATCCCAGGATGGCGTCCAATCCATACCCAGGCACCGTGTTTAGCTATCCGAACACGGTACCCCGACTGATTGCACCCCCTTCCGGGTTGAGAGGAGAGTCGTAGCGAAGGAGGAATGCTGAGAGGGAGCAAGAAGGAGGAGGAGGAGGAGAAGGAGGAGGAGGAGGAGGAGGAGGAGAAGGAGGAGGAGGAGGAGGAGGAGGAGGAGGAGGAGGCGTACCACCGACTTAAACAGGTCCCGTCAAAGAGCTCTATTCACCCGTAATCGGTACTGTGTCCAAGTGAAGACTGGTCATCCTGGTACCTGGTGCATGCAGACAAGAGGTTAAGGTAGTTGTTGAGTGAAAAGGAAATAAAGTAGCGGTGAGAGGGGGCGATAGGGGGAGGCGCCCCATCAACTTCCCATCACAGAGCTCATGCAGACCCAGTGACGGGGCTTCCATAATTCTCACTCAGGCCGGGGGGGGGGGCGGAAAGCTCCTCCATGTACCAGATTACCCAGGGTACGCCACTGCGGTGTACAGAAAGAGGAGCCAAATTAATTATTTATTAATCTCTTCTCTTCCTTTTATCATTCCATCTTTAACATCCATCCTATCTTTGCCCTCATCTCGAGTGGATCTTAGTCTTTGTTGGTGGGTAATAATAATTTCGACTCAATCTAATTCTTCTGAACAAAATTGCTCCCTGGAGCTCTCAACAAACGTTGGCTACCTCCTAGCCGAGTGGAAACGCAGCGCCACCTGTTGAGTGAAATGCAGCAACATCGGGGGTTGTTAGTCGCTGGATGGAGCCATGATTCGTGTAGTTGTTGGGAAGGCTGACAAGTAGTAGCACACCGGGGTTTGAACCCCCATGTTAAACTCCAGGTGCCCACTGAGATGGGCCTCATACGTAGGCAGCGTATTTTTAACGGGGTTCCCATCAAAACCTTTCAGGGTGCTCGCACAGGCTTGTGCCATACTCTCTCCCCCTTTCAAATGCCACCTACCACCCTGCGCGAGGACCTGCCTTGGCTACGCGTGGCTATGCCCTCGTTGGTTGTTGATCTTAAAATTACTTCTGCGCCAAGTAGTTTCCCTGTATGAGTACTCGGTTGCAAAAATAGACATATTTTCATGTCCCCTAACTTCACCACTTCATTAAAACGCTCTAAAATCATATCTCATAAATAACTATAAAAGTAAATATTTTTTATTATTACCATTGTTATTATTGTTATTAGTATTATAGTAATTATTGTTGTTCCTATTGGGGTTACAAAATGGTGGAGAGGGAGGCAGAATCGTCGGAGACTAGTAATGGTCCTGGTATCTAACCAGAACAATGGCCGAGAGATTACATAGAAATGCAGCAGAAGCAATTCCACGCAAATTATCCTGGATGCAAATTTTCTTCACGAACGTCGAGTAATTGAAATGTGTGAAAAAGTGACAGAATTAATTGTCCATCGTTGTCGAAATTCGAGCTTTTAAATTATTTTTGGTTTATAAAATCCGAGTCTAGACTTCTTACGTGCACTTCGAGTTAAAGGAGACAAAAGGAATGGTATGCAAACCTGTTCTTCTACAACAAACAGACCAGATGCCTTAAGCTGGCCATAACAAATTATCCCTTTAAATATAATATGTGAACAAAGAACTCGCAATTTTTTTTTTTTAATAAAAACAACCGTTGCAGCAGATAAGTGAAGAACTTGGTTTCGGGTATAAAATCCAATGCCTTTATGATGACTATAAGATTTGGCCGAGCAACTTCTATAAACACCATAAACCCTCCCTTTGAGTAGACACCTCCAAGATGGCGCCATCAAACTCCGTTACCACTATCATTAATTACGTGCTGATATTATTAATTAATTAAATTTCAGAACTATACTGTTGAAGGCAATCAATACTAAAGGAGAGGAATAACGTTTTGGAAGTAAATAAATATCCTAACCAAGAAGAGAGCCAGGATCTCTCAATTTCCAGCTGGAGGCGAAGTGCTCCTGAGTGATCAAAGCACGTGGGCCCAAAGGAAGTCGCCTCATCTCTCTGCGTCTCGTCAGGTTAGAAAAAGAGCTCCCGGGGATTTTTCGCTACTCATCTTCTTACGCGGCCATTTCGATGTTTCCAATACCCTGGTGTACTAGGAACATTCTTTTTATTATTATTTTAGGAGCCTATCTGGCGACTGCCACTTGGGCATAAGTGGCCGGAATCAAGACAGCCTATAGAACTAGGCTAATTTAAAATAAGAATATGAAAACACAACAATGATAAAAAGGGAATATCGTAACAATTAGGAAGCAGTCTCCGGCGTCAGAGGGAGGGCCCCCTCACCCCGGCGCAGGAGCGTGCGACATACAAAGAAAACAACAATAACAAAAAAATAAAACTTAGTTAAATAAAGGGGAGAAGCCCGGCCTTCCCCCAAAAGTCCATAAGTCCACCAGGCAATGTGAACGCACTCGTCCCGAGTAAAGGGACAGGCGGTAGCGACCCCGCCCATCCCGGTACCGGGACAGGTAACGTGCGCGAAGATCACCCAGGCTGGGACATTCGACAAGAATGTGCCAAACAATCCGGGAGACAACGCAGTCTTCGCAGTAGGGCGCTGGCGAGCGCTCCATCAAATGGCGATGCGCCACACGAGTGTGTCCGATTCGGAGACGACAAAAAGTGACCTGAAACCGTCGCGGTGTACTAGGAACAGGAGTCCCACGTCAAGGTACCGGTTTCAATCCATTTCGGTCTCTAAAAGCGACACACCCGTCTAACTTTCGCACCACTCAAATATACTGGGGAACGGGCGGGTGAAAATCACTAGTATCGTGAAATAGTTGCATACGTAGTATCGATTGAAAAGGAAGGTGGACGGAGGGAGGCTCACAATCGATGAGCCGATTAAGGGTTTATGGCCGAGTTTTAGTCGCGTGGACTCACTAATTACTATGTCGTTGGTAGGTCGGTCGCTCGGTCGGTAACCATTTTACTTTTCAATGAGTTTTTGAAAGTTCTGAAGGTCATAAGTCAGAATAATTGAGAGCACGCGACTTAGGTCTGTTGACCTTGTTATTTAATAGCAGATGAGGGAATGCACAGGAGTAAAGGAGGAGGGGGGGGGGTATAGCAGTATGGATTAGTAGTACTAGTAGTAGTAGTAAGCAGTAGTAATATACGTGGCAAGGTGGCACCTGAAGGATTTCGGGCCATTCTATCCTCAACCCCTAAAATGAGGGATCCGGATTAATAGTGGAATTTAGGGAGGTCCTGGACGAGAGTTACGCGCCCTCTTGGTTTCGAGGTCCCCAAGTAGTCTCCCTTTTAGACAGCTCGGGGTATACATTCTCCACACATTTTCAGTTGCTCTAATATCTCCTCTAACTTCTTCCAAAGTTTCTATTGTAGGTGCCATCGTTGGTTTTCGCAACCTAGTTTCAAGGTTTTTTTTATTTAATTTCAAGATGTCTCACGTGACCACTTCCATGTAATTAGAGTCTGACCTATTCTTAGGCTTTGTTAATATAAAAAGAAACAACGATAAAAAAAAACAATCAACCACACACAAAAACAACAACTAAGACTAAAAAACGGCGCCTGAAGGAGCCCTGAGCAAGCCCCCCCCCCTCCCGTCTACCACCACGATCGCCAAAATTGTATACAATGGAGGAGGCCAGCCTCCTCCAAGAAGTAAATAATTCCACATCGGCGGTGCAATGAACGAGCGGTAGCGATCCCGCTCCTCCTTCCTAATGGGACATTCAACGAGAATGGGAAGGAGAGTCTGGTCGATTTAGCACTGCGTCATTGATGCTTTGGGAAGGTAGGTCCACGTGAAGAGTCCCCGAGCAATAACAAGCAACTTTCCCGTCGGCCATCTTCTTTGCCATGCACCCCGAAGAGCTAGCCTAATTCCTGCCAAGTAGTCAGTGTAGGGGAAAGCGAAACGCTGGTCGGGTTGCTCATTCATTGATTGCGAACCCAGCAGAAGATAATCTCGATATCCCCGTGTTCGCTGCAACCGGGTAGTCACGGATAATGCGAACCAGGGGCGCGGAGATGCCAATGCCTCGAGGTCACTCGGGACGCTCTGTTAGTCACTATAGATCACAATCCAGTTTCCGAACCGGACACGATACTTAATTTCCCATACATAGCGGTGCATTACAACTAGTTTGCCCGTGAATACAGATCCAGCGCCTGGTAGGGCTCCCACTGACTTCAAAAAGGGGATAAAGCGCGAAAGTCGTGTACACCGGCAAGGCTCCAGCATGGCGCGAAGTGTGCTCCAAGAAATGTGAACGCACTACTCCTCCCGCTTCTGTAGAAGCTAGAGAGCAGAGTAGCGTTGTGGGTAGAACCAGTGGTACCACTGGTTCGAGTGCTATGACGAGCTTTCGAAAGAGTTCCCTTGCCCTATTAAACGAAGTAAGAGGAGGAGGAGTTTAAGCTCCTTAAATGGCGCAAGAAATGGAGATGATCTCGCCTCAATAAAAACTCACTCGTCAACTTAGGTTTCGCTTTAAGCTGGCGTCGTTGAACCTCGGGATAACACCGTTTCTAAAAATGGTCTTATTCAAATCTCATTTGCATACAAAAGTCCATAAAAGCAGTGAAATCCTTTTATTTGAAAGACCATTACGCGAGAATGTGGAAATATCTGCCAGCCCTTACTCAAATTAACTTTTCTTTGTCGCTACTTCCTTGTTGATTCTGTAACTTCGCATCTGAACATATATCACAATCATTTCGTAAACACTGCCGCAATTTTCTGACAGTTTTGAAATAGAAAATAATCATAAATTGAGGCGGTTTGTCCCTAAGAGAGGGAGAATAAACCCACTCGACGCAGCTAGTGGGGACATAAACGTTGAATCTGATATAAAAGGATGCAAGGATAATAAAAGTACACTAAAATATGAAAGGGGCCGACAATTTTTGAAATAATGAGTGAATGGGGTGGGGTGGGGGGGGGATGCATTTGATTATTTATTTATTTGGTCATTTTAGGCAGGATTTGATGCTATCTTCGACCCCTTATTGAGTGTAACCAACCCTGGAAAAAATAAGGACAGACAGAAGAAAAAAAACCCAGTGAGATCTCAGATATAAAAGATCACTCCAGCAACACTTTTCAACCAAAACGTTGGGGTATGTAGGGCACATTCAAATCCAATTTATTTAATTATGTAATATAATGAGAGGAAGTACGTTCAGTGAGAATTTTAATTAAAACAAAAACATTTAGGGCATTAAGGATCGGGAAGCAGCGCAACTCTCCCTAACATGCCCTGGTTTACCCTAATCTGAAAATAAGTAAATATGAAACAAAATAATAAAAATAGAACAAAAAATAGAAAATAAATAAAAAAATAGCATAAACTAAAGGGCTGAAGGGGGAGGGGGCTACTTTTCCCCTCCACAAGTACAGACGCTCCACATACCCCCAGCTGACCTAAACTCATGTGTAAAATGAGACCCTAAAATGGGCCCTAACCCCCCAATATAATAACCCCATGAGCACAATAAAGGAGCTTGAATTGGGAGACTGACCGGCCGCAAGAGTTAACCCTTTTGTGCAAGGGTTATTTTTCATCTCTTGTAACTTCTGTTATTGCCAATTTTAGTTATACCTCAAATAGGTTTTTCTTCAATTTTCTTTCAAGAAATTTAATTTACATAAAATTTTTAAAAGCTCATTAGCGGCAAGGTGATTTATCACCCATGGCCTTTTCTAAGTCCATAGGCCATCAAAGGTTTAAGGAGTAATTCTATTTCTACCCAAACTCTGTTTGTCATTCTTTGGACTCGGTGAATCCATACATTTCCGCCGAAACATTAATCATAATCATAAATTCCTGTATTATTGACAGGTTGATTTATGCTTTCATTACTGATCAGCTCTTCCATCAACTTTAGTGGATTGTTGATCCTAACTATTTTATGGCATGATTGATCCTTGCAATCAGAATTGGGCCAATAATCCTATCATAATTTACCTCTGAGGTTGATAGATCAGCAATACCTCCGTTATTAATCTTTTATACTAACATAACTGATCAATCAATGATTCCTATACTAATGAATGGTTCACTGCTCAATGCATTATTGGATCGTTCATATGTGGTGATTGGATCATTCCTCTTCTAATTTTGGTCCACGATTATTAATATTTGTATTTTTGGTTAGATCAATGATTCTTGCTTTGTTGATCCGATCATATATAAAGGCATTATTAATCGAATAATTAACTCATAACTCATTGTCGATCCTGTTCACCAGATCAGCAATTATTATACTGCTGATTGGATCGTTTATTCGCGCATTATTAATTGATCGACTGATCCTTGCATTGTTAATTAGATCAATGACCTAGCTATTGTTGATCGGGTCACTGATGCTTTTCTCTATCAGGTCATCGACTATTGTATTAATGATCGATTCATTTATCCCCACATTAATGATAGATTAATGAGCCCTTGTCTATGGATCGCATATTTGATCCCTCTAGTGTTAATCGGATCGCTGATCCTTGGGCGATTAGTCGCGTCATTAATACCCGTACTTTGCATCACTCATCTCTGGATTTCGTCGTTGATCGGATTAGCGACTCAACTTCCTTTCAAGCTCAGGGTCTGGTGTAGGATCTGCCGCCATTGATCAAACCCCGGGTGAAAAACCGATGGGTTGACCCTGGAGATCATAAGGATAGGCAGGAAGGACAACACATTCAAACCCTTCCAACACGGCCTCAAATTCATACTTTTGAATTTTTGAGAAGAATTCAAAAGTCCCCCCCCCCCCCCCAAGTGCGATTTAGCATAAAAACAATCGAAATTCATTCTTGACCCGACAGGATCAACTCCTACAACCATACCAAGGTAAACTACACAGCACTGGTCTGCGGTTACTATAGCAACTTTCACACTGCATCGGGTACATCGACATGGATGAAGAGCGTTACTTGGGTGTGTCCGATGTTGTGTGAAGCTAGCTAATCAATGCTATCCTACAACCATGTTATGGTGTGTTTTAAAGAGGCAGAGGATTTGATGGATTAGCATGAAAAAAAAACCCAGCTGTTTAGAAAGACCCCACAATCAGAACAACGTGACCATGTTAAAGTGTGGAAAGAAAAATCCATCGAATTCCTAGTATAGGAATTCGATGATAGTAGGAATTCGATGCTTTAGGGAAAGTTTATGGGCGCAGCCCACCAAAATATCATTGGGTTCACTCGTCTTCCATCAAGTAGGAGTGACTCCCAGTTAAAACTCCTAAACTCCCTTGCAAGGAATGACCAGTAAAACTAAAAAAATCCTGGTTAAGGAGTGACTCCCAGTAAAAACTCCCAAATTCTTAGTTAAGGAGTGAAGCCCAATAAAAGCTCCCAAAATCCCTTCTAAGGAGTGACTCCCATTAAAATCTTCGACACTCATGTGTAAAGAGTAACTCCAGGAGAAAAAACCCTCCAAACTCCTGGGTAAGGATCGAGTCCCAGTAAAAGCTCCGAAACTTCCTAGATGAGAAGTATTTCCCAGTAAAAACACCCAAACTCCATTGTAAGGAATGACTCCCAGTAAAAACACCCAAACTTCCCTTTTTTATGAGTAACTCCCAGTAAAAACTCCCTTGTAAGGATTGTGCCCCAAGGGTACAAAGGAGCATAGAGCGTCCGCTTCGGTCTCCCTTTAAGCAAGGCTCAATTTTTGGCGGGAAAAAAAAACCACGCGAACTTTTGTCCACTTCCTTCCCTCCCCTTTAACAGAGGGCAAGGAGGCAGGAAAGGAGGCAAGGAGGCAGGGAGGGAAGGCGGCAAGAAAGGAGGCAAGGGGGCAGGCAGGAAAGGAAGCAAAGAGGCAGGAGGGGAAGTAAAGGAGGCAGGCAAGAAAGGAGGCAAGGAGGCAGGCAGGAAAGGAAGCAGGGAGGCAGGAGGGAGAGTAAAGGAGGCACCCAAGAAAGGAGGCAAGGAGGCAGGCAGGAAAGGAAGCAAGGAGGCAAGAGGTGGAGGCAAGGAGGCAGGCAGGAAAGGAGGCAGGAAGGAGGAAATGAGGCAAGGAGGCAGGAAAGGAGGAAGGAAAAGAGGCAGGGAGGAGGCAAGGAGGCAGGAAGGAGGAAATGAGGCAAGGAGGCAGGAAAGGAGGAAGGAAAAGAGGCAGGGAGGAGGCAAGGAGGCAGGAAGGAGGAAATGAGGCAACGAGGAAGGAAAAGAGGCAGGGAGGAGGCAAGGAGGCAGGAAGGAGGAAATGAGGCAAGGAGGCAGGAAAGGAGGAAGGAAAAGAGGCAGGGAGGAGGCAAGGAGGCAGGAAGGAGGAAATGAGGCAAGGAGGCAGGAAAGAAGGAAGGAAAAGAGGCAGGGAGGAGGCAAGGAGGCAGGAAAGGAGGAAGGAAAAGAGGCAGGGAGGAGGCAAGGAGGCAGGAAGGAGGAAATGAGGCAAGGAGGCAGGAAAGAAGGAAGGAAAAGAGGCAGGGAGGAGGCAAGGAGGCAGGAAGGAGGAAATGAGGCAAGGAGGCAGGAAAGGAGGAAGGAAAAGAGGCAGGGAGGAGGCAAGGAGGCAGGAAGGAGGAAATGAGGCAAGGAGGCAGGAAAGAAGGAAGGAAAAGAGGCAGGGAGGAGGCAAGGAGGCAGGAAGGAGGAAATGAGGCAAGGAGGCAGGAAAGGAGGAAGGAAAAGAGGCAGGGAGGAGGCAAGGAGGCAGGAAGGAGGAAATGAGGCAACGAGGAAGGAAAAGAGGCAGGGAGGAGGCAAGGAGGCAGGAAGGAGGAAATGAGGCAAGGAGGCAGGAAAGGAGGAAGGAAAAGAGGCAGGGAGGAGGCAAGGAGGCAAGAAGGAGGAAATGAGGCAAGGAGGCAGGAAAGGAGGAAGGAAAAGAGGCAGGGAGGAGGCAAGGAGGCAGGAAGGAGGAAATGAGGCAAGGAGGCAGGAAAGGAGGAAGGAAAAGAGGCAGGGAGGAGGCAAGGACATGTAGTCGGCGCACCGATGCGGGTATCGCACCAGCAATTACTGACGCGGGTTGCTCTGTTTTTTGCTCTCGAATATTGACCCCAATATCAGCGATGGCGGCATCTCCCGCACAAAGGGTGTAAGGGAAGATCTGTACAGAAAGTGATGAAGATGGGGAAAGTGAAAATATGTGGATGATACGTAACCGCGCGTCATCCTGAAGGCTTTGGGGTGTGGAGGGCAACTGAGGCTGTTGGGGCCAGGAGGGTCTTGCCCGCATCCCGCAATAGCGAGACGAGGATGGAATTGGGTCGTCCGAATACAGTATTCAGACGAATACAAGATATGGTATTGGGTTTAGGACCCCTCTTATTATTATTTGTTGTATTAGTAGTATTTGTATTAGTAGTATGTATTAATAGTAGTATGTAGTAGTAGTATGTAGTAAAGAAAATATAATTATTTAGGATTGACATGGTTAAGTTTAGGTTTGTTTGCTCTCAATGCTTCTAATCCGCGATCCTTATGAGTTTTTTCTTTTTCGGCCTGGCCTCCCCCCCATTAGCCTTTCCGGCGTTGGATTACCCCTGGATCCCTCCTCCCCCCTCCTCGCTAAAGTTGGAGCGAGTCTGAATGAAGATGGGCGCTGTTGGCGCTCACAATAAGAGATGTTTAAAGCCGCACGTCTGATCCGAGCGCCGAGTTCGTCGTTCGCTCATTCTTAGATTCTCCGCGACTCTAGGACCTCAGTTCACAGGTTCGGGTCTCTGGATTGGGGGGGGGGGGCTGTACCAGAATAAAAAGGGGCTTGGACATCAGTTCGCAGGTTCGGGTCTCTGGATTTGGGGGAGAGGGGCTGTACCAGGATAAAAAGGGGCTTGGACCTCAGTTCGCAGGTTCGGGTCTCTTGATTTGGGGGGAGGGGCTGTACCAGGATAAAAAGGGGGTAGGACCTTAGTTCGAAGGTTCGGGTCTCTGGATTTGAGGGAGAGGGGCTGTACCAGGATAAAAAGGGGCTGGGACCTCAGTTCAAAGGTTCGAGTCTCTGGATTGATGGGGGGGGGCTGTACCATGATAAAAAGGGGCTTGGACATCAGTTCGCAGGTTCGGGTCTCTGGATTTTAAAGGGGGGGGCTGTACCACGATAAGAAGGGGCTTGGACCTCAGTTCGCAGGTTGGAGTCTCTGGATTAAGGGGGGAGGGCTGTACCAGGATAAAAAGGGGCTTGGACCTCAGTTCGCAGGTTCGGGTCTCTGGATTAAGGGGGGGGCTGTACCAGGATAAAAAGGGGCTTGGACCTCAGTTCGCAGGTTCGGATCTCTGGATTTAGGGGGGGCTGTACCAGAATAAAAAGGGGCTTGGACCTCAGTTCGCAGGTTCGGGTCTCTGGATTTGGGGGAGAGGGGCTGTACCAGGATAAAAAGGGGCTTGGACATCGGTTCGCAGGTTCGGGTCTCTGGATTTGGGGGGAGGGGCTGTACCAGGATAAAAAGGGGCTTGGACCTTAGTTCGAAGGTTCGGGTCTCTGGATTTGGGGGAGAGGGGCTGTACCAGGATAAAAAGGGGCTTGGACCTCAGTTCGCAGGTTCGGGTCTCTGGATTTGGGGGGAGGGGCTGTACCAGGATAAAAAGGGGCTTGGACCTCAGTTCGCAGGTTCGAGGCTCTGGATTTGAGGGGAGGAGCTGTACCAGGATAAAAAGGGGCTTGGACCTCAGTTCGCAGGTTCGGGTCTCTGGATTTTGGGGGGAGGGGCTGTACCAGGATAAAAAGGGGCTTGGACCTCAGTTCGCAGGTTCGAGGCTCTGGATTTGAGGGGAGGGGCTGTACCAGGAAAAAAAGGGGCTTGGACCTCAGTTCGCAGGTTCGGGTCTCTGGATTTTGGGGGGAGGGGCTGTACCAGGATAAAAAGGGGCTTGGACCTCAGTTCGCAGGTTCGGGTCTCTGGATTTTGGATGGAGGGGCTGTACCAGGATAAAAAGGGGCAGGGACCTCAGTTCGCAGGTTCGAGTCTCTGGATTGGGGGGAGGGGCTGTACCAGGATAAAAAGGGGCTTGGACCTCAGTTCGCAGGTTCGGGTCTCTAGATTTGGGGGAAAGGGGCTGTACCAGGATAAAAAGGGCTTGGACATCAGTTCGCAGGTTCGGGTCTCTGGATTTGGGGGGAGGAGCTGTACCAGGATAAAAAGGGGCTTGGACCTTAGTTCGAAGGTTCGGGTCTCTGGATTTGGGGGAGAGGGGCTGTACCAGGATAAAAAAGGGCTTGGACATCGGTTCGCAGGTTCGGGTCTCTGGATTTGGGGTGAGGGGCTGTACCAGGATAAAAAGGGGCTTGGACCTCAGTTCGCAGGTTCGAGGCTCTGGATTTGAGTGGAGGGGCTGTACCAGGATAAAAAGGGGCTTGGACCTCAGTTCGCAGGTTCGGGTCTCTGGATTTTGGGGGGAGGGGCTATACCAGGATAAAAAGGGGCTTGGACCTCAGTTCGCAGGTTCGAGGCTCTGGATTTGAGGGGAGGGGCTGTACCAGGATAAAAAGGGGCTTGGACCTCAGTTCGCAGGTTCGGGTCTCTGGATTTGGGGGAGAGGGGCTGTACCAGGATAAAAAGGGGCTTGGACCTCAGTTCGCAGGTTCGGGTCTCTGGATTTTGGGGGGAGGGGCTGTACCAGGATAAAAAGGGGCTTGGACCTCAGTTCGCAGGTTCGAGTCTCTGGATTGGGGGGGAGGGGCTGTACCAGGATAAAAAGGGGCTTGGACCTCAGTTCGCAGGTTCGGGTCTCTGGATTTGGGTGGAGGGGCTGTACCAGGATTAAAAGGGGCTTGGATCTCAGTTCGCAGGTTCGAGTCTCTGGATTGAGGGGAGGGCTGTACTAGAATAAAAAGGGGCTTGGACCTCAGTTCGCAGGTTCGGGTCTCTAGATTTGGGAGGGGAGGAGCTGTACCAGGATAAAAAGGGGCTTGGACCTCAGTTCACAGGTTCGGGTCTCTGGATTTTAAAGGGGGGGGCTGTACCACGATAAAAAGGGGCTTGGACCTCAGTTCGCAGGTTGGAGTCTCTGGATTAAGGGGGGAGGGCTGTACCAGGATAAAAAGGGGCTTGGACATCAGTTCGCAGGTTCGGGTCTCCGGATTGGGGGGGGGGGCTGTACCAGGATAAAAAGGGGCTTGGACCTCAGTTCGCAGGTTCGGATCTCTGGATTTAGGGGGGGCTGTACCAGAATATAAAGGGGCTTGGACCTCAGTTCGCAGGTTCGGGTCTCTGGATTTGGGGGAGAGGGTCTGTACCAGGATAAAAAGGGGCTTGGACATTAGTTCGCAGGTTCGGGTCTCTGGATTTGGGGGAGGGGCTGTACCAAGATAAAAAGGGGCTTGGACCTCAATTCGCAGGTTCGAGGCTCTGGATTTGAGGGGAGGGGCTGTACCAGGATAAAAAGGGGCTTGGACCTCAGTTCGCAGGTTCGGGTCTCTGGATTTTGGGGGGAGGGGCTGTACCAGGATAAAAAGGGGCTTGGACCTCAGTTCGCAGGTTCGAGGCTCTAAATTTGAGGGGAGGGGCTGTACCAGGATAAAAAGGGGCTTGGACCTCAGTTCGCAGGTTCGGGTCTCTGGATTTTGGGGGGAGGGGCTGTACCAGGATAAAAAGGGGCTTGGACCTCAGTTCGCAGGTTCGGGTCTCTGGATTTTGGGGGGAGGGGCTGTACCAGGATAAAAAGGGGCTTGGACCTCAGTTCGCAGGTTCGAGTCTCTGGATTGGGGGGAGGGGCTGTACCAGGATAAAAAGGGGCTTGGACCTCAGTTCGCAGGTTCGGGTTTCTGGATTTGGTGGAGGGGCTGTACCAGGATTAAAAGGGGCTTGGATCTCAGTTCGCAGGTTCGAGTCTCTGGATTGGGGGGGGGCTGTACCAGGATAAAAAGGGGCTTGGACCTCAGTTCGCAGGTTCAGATCTCTGGATTTAGGGGGGGGGGCTGTACCAGAATAAAAAGGGGCTTGGACCTCAGTTCGCAGGTTCGGGTCTCTGGATTTGGGGGAGAGGGGCTGTACCAGGATAAAAAGGGGCTTGGACCTCAGTTCAAAGGTTCGAGTCTCTGGATTGATGGGGGGGGGCTGTACCATGATAAAAAGGGGCTTGGACCTCAGTTCACAGGTTCGGGTCTCTGGATTTTAAAGGGGGGGGGCTGTACCACGATAAAAAGGGGCTTGGACCTCAGTTCGCAGGTTGGAGTCTCTGGATTAAGGGGGGGGCTGTACCAGGATAAAAAGGGGCTTGGACCTCAGTTCGCAGGTTCGGGTCTCTGGATTGGGGGGGGAGCTGTACCAGGATAAAAAGGGGCTTGGACCTCAGTTCGCAGGTTCGGATCTCTGGATTTAGGGGGGGGCTGTACCAGAATAAAAAGGGGCTTGGACCTCAGTTCGCAGGTTCGGGTCTCTGGATTTGGGGGAGAGCGGCTGTACCAGGATAAAAAGGGGCTTGGACATCAGTTCGCAGGTTCGGGTCTCTGGATTTGGGGGGAGGGGCTGTACCAGGATAAAAAGGGGCTTGGACAGTAGTTCGAAGGTTCGGGTCTCTGGATTTGGGGGAGAGGGGCTGTACCAGGATAAAAAGGGGCTTGGACCTCAGTTCGCAGGTTCGGGTCTCTGGATTTGGGGGGAGGGGCTGTACCAGGATAAAAAGGGGCTTGGACCTCAGTTCGCAGGTTCGAGGCTCTGGATTTGAGGGGAGGGGCTGTACCAGGATAAAAAGGGGCTTGGACCTCAGTTCGCAGGTTCGGGTCTCTGGATTTTGGGGGGAGGGGCTGTACCAGGATAAAAAGGGGCTTGGACCTCAGTTCGCAGGTTCGAGGCTCTGGATTTGAGGGGAGGGGCTGTACCAGGATAAAAAGGGGCTTGGACCTCAGTTCGCAGGTTCGGGTCTCTGGATTTTTGGGGGAGGGGCTGTACCAGGATAAAAAGGGGCTTGGACCTCAGTTCGCAGGTTCGGGTCTCTGGATTTTGGGGGGAGGGGCTGTACTAGGATAAAAAGGGGCTTGGACCTCAGTTCGCAGGTTCGAGTCTCTGGATTGGGGGGAGGGGCTGTACCAGGATAAAAAGGGGCTTGGACCTCAGTTCGCAGGTTCGGGTCTCTAGATTTGGGGGAGAGGGGCTGTACCAGGATGAAAAGGGGCTTGGACATCAGTTCGCAAGTTCGGGTCTCTGGATTTGGGGGGAGGGGCTGTACCAGGATAAAAAGGGGCTTGGACCTTAGTTCGAAGGTTCGGGTCTCTGGATTTGGGGGAGAGGGGCTGTACCAGGATAAAAAGGGGCTTGGACATCAGTTCGCAGGTTCGGGTCTCTGGATTTGGGGTGAGGGGCTGTACCAGGACAAAAAGGGGCTTGGACCTCAGTTCGCAGGTTCGAGGCTCTGGATTTGAGGGGAGGGGCTGTACCAGGATAAAAAGGGGCTTGGACCTCAGTTCGCAGGTTCGGGTCTCTGGATTTTGGGGGGAGGGGCTGTACCAGGATAAAAAGGGGCTTGGACCTCAGTTCGCAGGTTCGAGGCTCTGGATTTGAAGGGAGGGGCTGTACCAGGATAAAAAGGGGCTTGGATCTCAGTTCGCAGGTTCGGGTCTCTGGATTTTGGGGTGAGGGGCTGTACCAGGATAAAAAGGGGCTAGTACCTCAGTTCGCAGGTTCGGGTCTCTGGATTTTGGGGGGGAGGGGCTGTACCAGGATAAAAAGGGGCTTGGACCTCAGTTCGCAGGTTCGAGTCTCTGGATTGGGGGGAGGGGCTGTACCAGGATAAAAAGGGGCTTGGACCTCAGTTCGCAGGTTCGGGTCTCTGGATTTGGGTAGAGGTGCTGTACCAGGATTAAAAGGGGCTTGGATCTCAGTTCGCAGGTTCGAGTCTCTGGATTGGGGGGGGGGCTGTACCAGAATAAAAAGGGGCTTGGACCTCAGTTCGCAGGTTCGGGTCTCTAGATTTGGGGGGGAGGAGCTGTACCAGGATAAAAAGGGGCTTGGACGTCATGTCGCAGGTTCGGGTCTCTGGATTGGGGGGGGGGGGGGGCTGTACCAGGATAAAAAGGGGCTTGGACCTCAGTTCAAAGGTTCGAGTCTCTGGATTGATGGGGGGGGGGGCTGTACCATGATAAAAAGGGGCTTGGACCTCAGTTCACAGGTTCGGGTCTCTGGATTTTAAAGGGGGGGGGCTGTACCACGATAAAAACGGGCTTGGACCTCAGTTCGCAGGTTCGGGTCTCTGGATTTAGGGGGGGGGCTGTACCACGATAAAAAAGGGGCTTGGACCTCAGTTCGCAGGTTCGGTCTCTGGATTTTAAGTGGGGGGCTGTACCACGATAAAAAGGGGCTTGGACCTCAGTTCGCAGGTTCGGGTCTCTAGATTAAGGGGGGGGGCTGTACCAGGATAAAAAGGGGCTTGGACCTCAGTTCGCAGGTTCGGGTCTCTGGATTGGGGGGGGGCTGTACCACGATAAAAAGGGGCTTGGACCTCAGTTCGCAGGTTCGGGTCTCTGGATTTAGGGGGGGGCTGTACCAGAATAAAAAGGGGCTTGGACCTCAGTTCGCAGGTTTGGGTCTCTGGATTGGGGGGAGAGGGGCTGTACCAGGATAAAAAGGGGCTTGGATATCAGTTCGCAGGTTCGGGTCTCTGGATTTGGGGGGAGGGGCTGTACCAGAATAAAAAGGGGCTTGGACCTTAGTTCGAAGGTTCGGGTCTCTGGATTTGGGGGATAGGGGCTGTACCAGGATAAAAAGGGGCTTGGACATTAGTTCGCAGGTTCGGGTCTCTGGATTTGGGGGGAGGGGCTGTACCAAGATAAAAAGGGGCTTGGACTTCAGTTCGCAGGTTCGGGTCTCTGGATTTGGGGGGAGGGGCTGTACCAAGATAAAAAGGGGCTTGGACCTCAGTTCGCAGGTTCGAGGCTCTGGATTTGAGGGGAGGGGCTGTACCAGGATAAAAAGGGGCTTGGACCTCAGTTCGCAGGTTCGGGTCTCTGGATTTTGGGGGGAGGGGCTGTACCAGGATAAAAAGGGGCTTGGACCTCAGTTCGCAGGTTCGAGGCTCTGGATTTGAGGGGAGGGGCTGTACCAGGATAAAAAGGGGCTTGGACCTCAGTTCGCAGGTTCGGGTCTCTGGATTTTTGGGGGGGAGGGGCTGTACCAGGATAAAAAGGGGCTTGGACCTCAGTTCGCAGGTTCGAGTCTCTGGATTGGGGGGAGGGGCTGTACCAGGATAAAAAGGGGCTTGGACCGCAGTTCGCAGGTTCGAGTCTCTGGATTGGGGGGGGGCTGTACCAGGATTAAAAGGGGCTTGGATCTCAGTTCGCAGGTTCGAGTCTCTGGATTGGGGGGGGGGCTGTACCAGGATAAAAAGGGGCTTGGACCTCAGTTCGCAGGTTCGGATCTCTGGATTTAGGGGGGGCTGTACCAGAATAAAAAGGGGCTTGGACCTCAGTTCGCAGGTTCGGGTCTCTGGATTTGGGGGAGAGGGGCTGTACCAGGATTAAAAGGGGCTTGGATCTCAGTTCGCAGGTTCGAGTCTCTGGATTGGGGGGGGGGGGCTGTACCAGGATAAAAAGGGGCTTGGACCTCAGTTCGCAGGTTCGAGTCTCTGGATTGAGGAGGGGGGGCTGTACTAGGATAAAAAGGGGCTTGGACCTCAGTTCGCAGGTTGGAGTCTCTGGATTAAGGGGGGGGCTGTACCAGGATAAAAAGGGGCTTGGACCTCAGTTCGCAGGTTCGAGTCTCTGGATTGAGGAGGGGGGGCTGTACTAGGATAAAAAGGGGCTTGGACCTCAGTTTTTAGGTTCGAGTCTGTGGATTGGGGGGGGGGGGAATCTGTACCAGGATAAAAGAGGCTTGGACCTTTATCTCGCAAACATTTAGTATTTAAAGGAGTGAAAGGCACAATGCAAATTTAGAGGGATATTTCCTTTGTCCTTTTTCGTATGTATATTACCAGCAGGAAAAGAAAAGGCATTTCCAGCCTGTTTCCATAATGGAAATGATGCCTTTGCCAATGATGAGAGCGCTAGAATTATGTTGTTTATTTCCTTACAGGAATTAACATCTTTAGAGTAATAGGATTTTTGTTAGCTTCATTTTGCTATTTACTTTATTAGTTATTTCTTTTCACATTTTTTCTCTATTTTCCTTCGTCTCCCCCTTGGAATTGATATATTTCCTTTGATGCAACTGCCGAATCTCTTCTTTTTGTCCCATTAGAATGTGAGTAATGTGAAAATTGAAGACAATTGGTGGCTTTATTATTTAGCAGAGACACCGATGGAAATAAGTAGAGAGATCTCCCTTTTCCGTGACAGCAGAGGTTTTGCTTAAGAAGGCGTTTGATACAATTCCTCTTGGAGTTGTTAGCGAAGCTCTTTGAAACCTAAGTTTTCCTGGAGAGGAGGACGAGCGTTTCCCATGGGGCTTGAAGCAGTTGTGAATTATTCTTATATACTAACCTCACCAATCGCCTTTGCTTTTCCCATCTGTTAAATAATACTTAGCATAGACATCGACTGAATTAATTAGAATGATCTCCGTTTTCTGGGTCAGCAGAGGTATAGTTTAATAAGGTTGTCGATACAATTCCCTTTGGGTTTTGTTGTTAATTATTGCTATATACTAACTGCACCAAAATGTTCCATAAAAAGGTGAAACCCATTTCACTAATAAATACATTGTCAGTAACATTAGTTTTACAAAGATTTATAATTTTATTTTTACTTAGTGGGACGTTTAATTTCGGATTGTCTAATACCTTAGATAGAACATTGAGGGCTTCATTAATTGGGATATTGGTGAAGAGGCTATCCATATCAAAGCTAACTAAGCGGCTACCTTCTATATTAATTTTTCAAAAATTTTCAATGAAATCAGAGGAATGGAACATTTTCAAGTTAATTTACTCCTTTCTGTTGTTCCACATAAAAATTTGGTATGGTTTAGGTATGTAGATGATGTCTTATTAATTTGGCCTATAAAAAGTTTAAATTCATTCGACAATTTCCTCAAAAATCTTAACGACCTCCATAATTGTATAGCCTTTCTCGATGTTATAATTGTAGGAGTCTTTGATCAAATTAGGTTCACTGTGTACCGTAAATCGGTTCATTCTAACTCTCATCTCCATTTCTTTTCAAATCATGATGTTAATATTAAAAAAGCCGTTGCATCAGGTATGTTTTTGAGAGAACTTAGGATATGTGACCCTTACTTTCCAGAAGACGAGATTACCTATATAACCTGCAGTTTCATTGAATTAAATAATCCCCACCACGTGATCAATGAAAGTTTATCTAAAGCAAAATCTACTCATTACCGTCCAAAGGATAAAAGCAAATTTAGTAATAGGAAGTGTCTATCCCTCCCTTTTTCTCCCTTCTTCAAAGGAGTGACCAAAGAAATTTCTCCAGGCCTAACCACATTTAAATACCCTTTTTCTATCCTTAAATCTTTCCCTTCGACCAAGCCCGTGGATCAGACAAATGAAGCAGGTGTATATTTAATCCCGTGTGGCTCTATAAAATGTCCCTCATTCTACATAGGATAGACCGGAAGAACCTTAACAAAACGAATTTATGAACAAAAAGGTGATGTCAGACGAGGCAGTACCACATCCAGTATTCTTAATCATATTAGCAATTTCAACCACCAAATTGACTATTCAAAGGCCCAAATTATATATAATTATAAAAATTTCTGTAAAAGAAAAATTGTAGAATCAATACTAATAGGAGAACACTAATAGGAGAAATTCCCAATTTTAATCTTACGGATAGTCAATTTAAATGTATGAGTAGCTCCTATTCCCGGAACCTGATTGTAGAAAGTTTATTTAGTTAATGATCTTAGAACCACACCTCCTGATTAATGACCCTTTATCTCCGGGCTTGTATATAATTCTTTTATCGGGATTTTGAGATATTTAGTAATTTGTGTTGTTCATTCTATTCTAATTATATGACTGAAGAAGGTACGAGAGTAAACTTGATACCGAAACTAGTCTCGTAAATAAGTTTTATGTTCCTATACAGTTGTTTAACTAACAGATACCATAACCCGCTATTGAGTTATTTCACTTAAATATATATATATATATATATATATATATATATATATATATATATATATATATATATATATATATATATGCGTGTGTGTTAACTGACTTAACAAAGAAAGTAACTATAGTATAGTTAGCTAAAACGGGAAGCACGCCTTTCACTTTTGTATTCAGGAAAAAATGCATTTGCATATAATTAGATAGACAGATAGATCGATGGATAATAGATAGACGGATACAAATTAAAATCTTAGCAGCTCATAAAGGTTATATTTGGTTTTTAAAGCCCAGTTGTTCTTTATCTCAGTCTCTCATATGTGCCAAAACTTTGCAAATGATTTTTCGACTGGAAATTTCGAGTGAAATTCGCCCGAAACCGAAGCACTGAAAAAATCTCAGAGGTTCTTAATACCCAACTATATCATGTTCATCAAATTTCTAATTAATTTTCCCACCTATCGATGATATTGCTACAAGAATCTGCCATGTAAGCAAAAAATAACGAAGACACTGCTGAGAAAAATGCTTAGGAATCTGTTATACTATCAAAAAAGAATTCTTTTCTAATTACCGCTGCCACCCACTTCTAAGATAGGTTAGAAAAGAGTGTATGCCCTCCCACTGGTCGCAAAAGTCGCAAATAAACAGGCAGTGCTGGAAATGACCTGCGCTTCTTAGGCTAGTATTGGCAGACCTACTTAAAGAAAAACCCTGTGAAAACTCCTCCAATGTAATATAGGATTGAAAGACTTTCATTAAATTAGCCAATAGCTCCTCCTAAGTAGTATTCAATTGGTAAACCCTTTTAGAGGTGAGACCTCACCTTTTCTCGTATAAAACCGTTGTAAACTTTAGATCAACAGGCTTTTTGAGCAAATCTTGTATTTTGAATGAAGCTAAAGCCATACAGCTCCCTTTGCTATCCGCCACTGTGTCGTACCGGGTTTCGAAGACGTGCAAGCAAAACACGTTGAGTGACTGTGATCACTGAGGGTCACTGCTCTTCTTCTACGATCGAACCTCTTGCATGAATCACCCTTCAAATTCAGATTGCACCTTGTACCAAACTACCAGGCAGGCCTTTCTCACCAAAAGGATTCCATTGCGCCGACTGCCTGATCACCTTGACTCCGTGCCCCATCTACTGACTGAGGGTCATTGGCGCCATAGCCATAGTTACAAGGCCAGAAGGGAGCACACAAATTGAAACTGGGGACCTTGCCAGGATTGCAACAGTGAGGAGCTAGCTCAGAGCCCTTTGGAGGGCTACATCTCTAAAGCTATCGCGGGACATAGTGGCCTTCTACCAGAGCACGTCACGAGTGCGGACTGCGAGACACATTTAAAAGAATCTCTAAAGCCTGAAGTATAAAAAAATCAAATTATCACGAAACCACAGTGATTGAATACGTCGAGAAAGCAACTTAACTTGCAGGTAAGACCTTTTAAGGGAGAGGGCATTTAGGCTGTTAGCTTTATTTTGTGGGAGCACCTTAATATTTCATAATGACGAACGATTTTTCATTTACTTTTCAATAATTAGTGAATTTATACGAAGTAATTTTTGGTTTGGTCTGTAATTAGCATCAAAACCTTATGGTTCGGTTACGATATTGAAGACGAGAACTTTAGGCTTCATTTTATCAGTTTTAGTGCAAATTATTCGGGCACTGAGCTTTAAAGAATTTTTAACATTTACGATACCTCTTATCGAATTAATTTAGCTAAAATACATTTTATATTTCCGTATCAATTTTAGTTAGAGTAGGCATTGTTTATATCTTGTGAAAACGGGCTAATATTGGCCAGGAACTTAGTGATTTTAATAAATCAGTTTGAGCTTCCCTCTTGGTTAGTCTTAGTGATCATAGTAGCAAGTGATGATACCATAGTAACGCATTTCCCCCAAAATCCCTCTTCTTCTGACACCAGAGATTCGAACTCCCTTTTAAGACGATGGACTAAACCCAAACAAACCTAACAAATCACACACTTCCACCCAACTCATCAAACACTATGCACCCACACACTGTGAACATAACACGTCTACTATCATTACCAAATAAAGTTTGTAAATTAAAAGGAACAGTAGATTGCGTATGGGTAGAACCTCACTCAAACACATGGTTTAATGAGCTAGAAGAATACTTTCGCCGAAACCCACGTTAGTTCCAACTAACCAGGACAAAATCACAGAGGCAAAACGGTTTGTACACGATTTGGAGGGAAATGCCCATCTGGCTGTTGAATACCAACCTAGTTTAAACAATGCCACAACGTGGCAAGCTTTCAAAGAGGCGCTGCGCCATCATTACAAACAAATGAGTGAAGAACAGCCCTTGTTTGGATTAGCCGCGGTATTCGTTCTGAAGTGGAATAAAGACAAGAAAGAGGATATACACACTTTTACATGCAGGGTACATACAGAGTCGGGGAAGCTCTTAAAGCCGTAGAAATCTCATTAAACTTTCGGTGTAGTAATATTAAGGAGATATGGAATCTATTAGTTGCAATTTCATTTTACACAAACATTTCACCTGCTGCACAAAAGAAATTCCAGAGTGAAATTAAGTTAGATGAGGATGTTAACATTGCCTTAAGCAAAACGAGAGTGGATAAACCATCTACTTAGCTCCAAGTATTCGGTATACTCTTACATGCGCAAACTCATCCCCCCGCTCAACGAACCCAAACCAGATACGAACCCGGGTATGCGAACAGTAGAAATGATAAGCGGAGGGATAGTCTACCTAGGAGTAAGAAACCTGCAAACACTCTTAGGTTTGAGAGGTGCTTTAACTGTGATCGAGTTGGACACACGATAATACAATGCAGAGAAAGTCCTAGGTGTCATAATTATGAGGTCACATGACACTATGCTGCTGAATGTAGGAATCCCCCATACTGTGCTGTATGCCGTGAGGACGGACACAAAAGAGGTGAAACCCCAAAATGTGAAAGTTAGAGCCTAGCACCTGTAGCACTGAAGAATGCTAGTGTGTTTCTATAGAAACCACCACAACGAACCCGTCCCGATCGAACAGGGAATCGATTTGTAGGTCAAGTAGAAAGAATATTCGTGTAGTTGTGTCTGAACGAGACGATATTCCCACTGCTTATGAAGAAGAATTGGGTTATTCTGAGCTTTAACCGAAGGTTGAGAGCCTGTACTATACGGAATCTTTTTGGGGGGAGAGGCCCTTCCTATTAGGTTAGTACCAATAAACCCATTACGGCTACAGTTATGTTAGAAAACGGGGCGGTAAGTTTCTTAATAAAACAAGTTTTTGTGAATAAATTGCTAACTTGGTACCCAGGCAGGTATCGTATCAACAAATCTCGTGTTAGATTGACAGAGGCGCAAGGAAGCCAAATCCCTACCCTTGGTGAACTAGAATTTTATTTATGTGTGGATGATGATGCGTACCCACTCCTAGTTCGAATTGTATTTAATAGGGTTGACTTTTCGGCTGATTTTAGATTCGGGATGGACTTTATGAACCAAAATGCTTGGGAAATATACCCAGCCGGTAAGCGAGTTCAAGGTAAGAGCAACACAAATGCGTTGACCGATGGAAATGGTCAAGCACAATGTTTACGCGAGTCAAGTGCATCGAACCCCGAGGAGGAGGGCGCACCCACAGAGCAGAGCTATTTAAAGGCACAGAGTCACCCAAGTTGACTGATGCTTTTTCAGACAATTTGCTCGATATAGAGGTCCCGCAAATGCCCAAGAATGAAACTAACAGTCGTGTGCGACGACTAAACGAGATGCATGTGTTACATTATGAGCTACGAGAGTCATCACCCTGTTCTATTAACGATAAGCTACGAGAGCCATCGACGAGTCGTGTTGAGTCTATGGAGCAAATTGGAGTCCATGAGTTGAGTGACAGAGGAAATAAAGTGTCAAATTCCTCAGATATAGGGTTAAATCAAGGGAGTCGTGTGGTGACCCCTGTTAATACTAGTATAAAATATTTTGGTGGCGTGACAAGCTGTGACAAAGTAGATTCTGTGTTTCAAAATAATTTGGCTTGTAGTTGGGTGAAAGTACTAATAGAGCTCTCAGTGGAAACTAAAAATCGAGTATAATTGTGTGTCCCAGAAAATATAGAAATACAGCCCCAAGAAAGAGTTCGTTTTAGAGTAAAATTAAACGGAGAAAATACTGAACCTGAATATGGGTTATATGTTATAGAAAATGGATACATAAACAGATGACTATTTATCGCAGAGACTATCTGTCATAGATGATGGGTCAATTCTTGGTGAGAAGTTAAATAACGGATCACGTATGATTGAGGTAATTAATGGTCAGACAGTGAGCTCTGCGACCAAAGTAAAAAGTCCCTTGGAGAATCAGGAAAGGTCTCCCCCAACAATCCTTAGTTTAAGGATGGAGAGACAAGAAAGGGTTGCTTCAAAGATTTCGAGTTTAAAAGAGCCAAATAAATGCTGCTCCTGGAGATTTAAATATGTTAAGGGCCAATAAAAGCGGCGCTCTTCCAAAGGATTTATTGTTATGGCCGAAGAACAGTTTGAGTCGGAGACAAGATACGCTAAAATCCATGAAAAAGATGCTTTGTTCGATAGTGTAGACAGTGGTTTGGATGTTTGCAACCATAGCTATTTCCCCCCTAAATGATTAAAAATTAACACCATTCGTTCAATGTTTAATGATATTTCTGTTCATGAATGTTTGGCACTTGTTGTTCCTATACAAAAGAGATTTGTACAACCGTATGAGAGAAATTCTTTTCCCGAAAAATGAGATGTTTTTGGCTGTCTATTATTTTATTTGTTCCACTTTCTAATAGTTTTGGCTAGGCTACGTAATCTTTCTTACGCGATATATTTATCTTTCATTTTTTGTATTGTTTGTAATTCAATTATATTCCCTCACTTCAAGGAAGATTCCCCATGTATCAGTTTTCTGCCCTAAAGTTACTTTTCGCCTTACTCTCTCGTGACCTTGAACGATATATGATCGTCCAATCATTTGTTCAAGTTTCAAAGCTTAGTCGTTTTCTATTTTAAAGGAGTCCCTACGTGAGCACTGACTCCTTTATTCGTCTTCTTTGTCTGTTTTCCCTGCTGTAAGCAAAATTTACGTCATTCTGCACGAGTTAGTCTCCCGTTACTATCTTCTTTTACTACTATTATCCGTGATTGTTCGTTGTTACCCAAACTAATAGTTAGTTATCTTAGTTATTTACTATTTCCATAAACACATTTACTGATAATTCATTATTCCTCATTAATATCATATTTTATATCACCGTTTCCTTTGTTGTTTTGTTAGTCGGTCCATTCTCTAATAATTGCCTTTCATATGTTTATTTTAACATGTTTTATTTCAACCCCCGTTTTAACTCCAACTCCCATTATTGGAAGTTTATCGGTCGATCTCTTTTGTACTTGAGTCAGCATTTTAGTCACTTTGACTCAGTCTATTACCGCTAAGTTCGTCATTTGTCTTTAATATTAATGCTATTGACTTTGTGTTCAAAACTTCGTCCACTTCGAACCACTTTTACTTGTTTGTGTACTTAGGACCCTTTCCACCTTCAGTACATAACAACTAGGTGTTTTTCGATGATTTTTTTTCATTTTTGTTTTATATCTTTAGTTCCTGTAGGAGTATCTTTAGGATTTGATTCACTTCAGTTGGCGAAAGCTCGTCTCTTACATATATATTTACTATATTCATAAATTGTTTAAAAAATGAATTATTTTATATAAAACAACATTTAAACTTTAGTTTTGTTGTTTGGCCTCGTCTACTAATTTTTAGGTATGGTTATTTGGGGAGGGGGGGGTCTCTTTTCTCCAATGAATTACGCAACTTCTCTTCCTCAATTGGATTATTCAACCTTACCTCTTCAAGTGGTTTGCTAAATTTTGTCGCTTTTGTTTATATATATATATATATATAAATATATATATATATATATATATATATATATATATATATATATATATATATATATATATCTATATCTATATCTATATCTATATCTATATCTATATATATATATATATATATATATATATATATATATATATATATAGTGCAAGAGGAAGAAGAATTGGACGCGAATGAGCAAATGAGACAAGAAACTGGGGTTTTTTAAAGGCAAGAAGAGAGGGACATTAGAAGAACCCAGAATCAAAGGGAGCAGAGGGCGGCAGAGTGAAGGCGATCCTTTACCGAGAAGACAGAAATAACGCCAAGGAAAAAAAGTTTTGAATTCCTGGCCGGGACTCGAACCCCGGTCTGCTGATTGCCGGTCAGATGCTTTACCGCTAAGTTACCAGGCACAGTAACTATATTTCGCCCAAAGCGTTACCCCATTAAATTTATTTGAAAGACAGAAAATATAAATGGCATAGCCCTGTTGTGGTTGTATAATCACCCGCAGATCCTGTAGTTGCTCCTTCTTTGTATATATATATATATATACATATATATATATATATATATATATATATATATATATATATATATATATATATATATATATATATATATATTCGTAGACCTTAGAGCCCCTAAATTATTAAAAGAAAAAAATACTAAAAGGACTATTCGGAACAACTACTACGAGTCGTCCCAAAACAACATATATCCACTTCCACAACAGCCCTGGAAAAGGACCAGCATGGATATTTTAGGACCTCTTAGGAAGACACCAAGTAACCATAAATATATATTAGTAGTTACCGATCATTTTACTCTCTATAATGAATTGGTAGCGATTCCTGACCAAACAGCTGAAACAGTTACCAAAGTTCTGGTAGATCGCATCATCAAAACCCACAGCGCTCCCAAAGTACTGATCTCCGACAACGTTGCCAACTTTACTTCAAAATTAATGGAAGAAATCTGTAGATTGTGCAACATAACCAAGGTGCACATAGTCCCCCATCTCCTCCATTCCCGCTCGACAACCCCACGTACAAACCATCATTACCCACTAAGGCTGGTAAAATTACCCAAAAATATGTTTCGAAAGGAATAAACCGTATTAAGATAACTATCATTATTTTTATTCTTGATTTTAAATGTTTCACTCTTCGGAAATCCAGATCGACCCCAAATACGACTTCCAATGGCTAAAAAAACCCATTAGCTAAATTTAAGTTTATCAATCGAAAGCAAATTCCAGAATTAGAATATCATTTAAACAATTATTTTTTAATTATTTTACTCCCAAATTATCATTTTGTTCAATTAATTTGTACGAAAACTGGTACGTTGAGTTTGATATTGACTAGGTGTTTGTAACATATTTTGTAAATCATAGAATATAGAAATTTCTATTATTAAATCAATAATGTGGAAGTGCGACGCGAGGTAAAGAACCCGAGTTTACACACTTCTTTGGAGAGGGAATAGCGTTAAATGAAACGGGAAGCGCTCCTCTCACTTTCATACTTAGGAAAAAAACGAATTCGCGTATAATTAGATAGACAGAGATCGATGGATAATAGATAGACAGATACGAATTAAAATCAAAGCAGTTCATAAAGGTTACATTTTGTTTTTAAAACTAAACTGTTCTTTATCTCAGTCTTTCATATGCGCCAAAACTTTGTAATTGATATTTCGACCCTAATATAGGATTGGAAGACTTCCCTTAAATTAGCCCATAGCTCCTCCTAAGTAGTATTCTATTGGTAAACCCCTTTGGAGGTGAGACCCCACCTCCTCCTTGTAAACTTTAGATCAACAGGTTTTTTGAGCAAATCTTGTATTTTGAATAAAGCTTAAATTCATACAGCTCCTTTTGCTCTCACTGAGTGTCACCGCCCTTCTTCTACGATCGAACCCCTTGCATGAATCACCCTTCAATTTCAGATTGCACCTTGTACCAAACTACCGGACAGGCCTTTCTCACCAAATTGATTCCATTGTGCCGACTGCCTGATCACCTTGACTCCGTGCCCCACCTACTGACTGAGGGTCATTGGCGCCATAGCCAGTTACAAGGCCAGAAGGCAGCACACAAATCAAACATATATATATATATATATATATATATATATATATATATATATATATATATATATATATATATATATATATATATATATATATATATATATATATATATATGTATATATATATATATATATATATATATATATATATATATATATATATATATATATATATATATATATATATATATATATATATATATGTGTGTGTGTGTGTGTGTGTGTGTGTGTGGAAAACTCACAAGTATCACGTGAGTAAGCAATAAATGCAACAAAGCCCACAGGAAAATTAATACGAGGATTCCAAGTACTTTCGAACTTTATTTCGAGTTCTTTATCTACAAGCCTAGGAAACAACAAATAAACACCTTCCCATATCAAAACAAACGAACAAAAATAAAAAAAACATGGGGTTATAAGGTTTTCTAGAGGGATTCATCACCATGGTAACAAGAGCCTAGACGGAATATCGAGGGTTGATCCACCAATCTAGGGCTTCAGCGAAGTCCCCTTACCATTCAGCCCCAGACCGTCTTATCATACACTCCCCCCCCCCCCCCGGCTTATAAAACGAAGACGATCCGTTTGAGTAACCCGATATTCTTCTGTCATTACACACACACGCACACACACATAAACAAACACGTACACATACACAAACACAACTACCCACTTTTTTAATTAAGATAAGGAACCTTTCGACATCTGTGGCTTCAAAATAATATTTCCATCCTTGATCAATCTATAAATTTCTTTACGCATTTCATTGGCAAATTAAATGAATATAGATCAGTAGTAAAAATTAATCTTAAATGAAGGCAGATCTGTGGTAAAAGTCATCTTAAATGATTGCAGATCGGTGGTAACAAGCATCTTAAATGAGGGTAGATATGTGGTAAAAATACATCTTAAATGCAGGCAGATAAGGGATAAATGGCATCTTAAATGAGATAAGTTCGGTGGTAAAGGGTATCTTAAATGGCAGATCAGTGGTAAAATACATCTTAAATGATGACATATTGGTGGTAATAGACATCTTAAATAAGTGCATATCGCTGGTAAAATAAATCTTAAATTATAACAGATCGCTGGTAACAGGCATTTTAAATGATGGCAGATCGGTGGTAACAGGCATCTTAAATGAGGGAAGATCGATGATAAAATGATCATTCAAATGAGTGTAGACTGGTGTTAAAATGCATCTTAAATGAGGGTAGATCGGTGGTAAAAGTCATCTTAAATTAGAGCATATCGGTGATAAAATGCATCTTAAGTAAGTGCAGTTTGGTGATAATGGGCATCTTAAGTGAGGGCGGCACATCGATGGAAAATGACATCTTAAATAGAATCCTACGTCGACAATTTGAAAATCAGGATTCGTAATACAGTTGAAGTGTTTGCCACCACACCTCATTACCATCTTTATTTGCTGTCATAGGTTGTGCAATATTTCATTTTATCACTAGTCTGAATTCGAGTCCTCGTCAAAGCGCCGTTTGATCCCAAATCTTCACCAAGAAATCCAGATTTCTCCACAAACATTCCGAAATTATCAGCAAACAATCGCAAAGTCTTCCCTTCCAAACTCAAAGTCTTCCCTACCATCTTACGACAAATTCTCCAGAATATATGTCAAATTCTTCCCGAAGAATCCAAATTCCACCCCAAGTATGTATCTCTGAATTTACCGCATGCAATCCCTAATTCACCACAAACAATCCAGAATTCTCTTCCCAAACGATCCCAAATTGTCACCAATATAAGATTCTTCCCAATCAATTCCAATCTCCCCCTAAGCAAGCTATCCCAATTTCATCTCAAACGATCCATATTCTCCGCAACCCTTCCCAATTCTCCTCCTTACCCGAAAAAGGCTCTACCTAGGTCTTCTTCAAAGAAACATGTAATAAGAAGGTTAACCAATAAAAACATTGCTTCTTTAGCACGTTCACACAACTCCACTCTCTCATTCCCTTACAAATTCCCCATAACGAGTGTGACTGCTACCACGAATGATCCCTTTTTAATCCTTCACTTTTCCTATTTGCTACTCATCATTCTGTGTGTGTGAAGGGGAGGGGACTTTACACCCTTGAAGTCAAGTTTTCATCCAATTACCACTCAATCCGGAATTCTCCCCAGTGATCCCGAAAACGGTCAATCCACTGGTTCTCAATTGACACATATAAGCAGGGCAATCAATGAAATAATTGCTTCCCTGCCGGTCGCGTTCCACGAACGGGCTTCCATCATCGTAACGAGGGATAATCAAAAGGCGCCGAAATTGCCTGGTTGGTCCTGGCGTTTACACCGCCAGTACGGAATAGGATACGAATCCTTGGCTCGACGCTTATTCCGTGAGCGTGGAATAACCAATCACTCGGCCGCTGTGTTTAGATCTCGTTGTTGAGTTAAACAAAGGATTTACGTGCGTACAGTGGGGTGTTCGGGAGGTTACCTGCCATCCCCGCGATAAAGAGGAAATCTAACTAACGAGATGGGGGTACAAATATGAGGAGGGTAGGACAAAGGAAGGGAAATGGTCGGGGAAGGGGGCTCGAATAGTGAAAACGGGCGAGGATTTTAGAACGTTCGTGGCTCCCTGGACCGAGGGGAATGTGCTTTAAGTGCAGGAGTTAGGCTGGGTTTGCAGAATTGCCTGTCCTCTCCGGTCCTGAGCGCCCCAAGGAGTCTCCTCTCCTGATTAATTGGTCTATTTAAATTGACGCATTTTCTTTTCCCCCAACTTCACCAATTTCTTTCAGAACCTCTCCTCACGATCATTTTGTTGGTTTTCGCTTAGTCGCATTAAATAAATAACCAATCAAGTGAGGTTATATCCCAGGGAGCCATTCGTACAGGGTGCGCTCCCACTCAAAAGTACGAACCGACCATCAGGCGCGAGACTCGGCCATGTTCGTACAGTCAAGACCGAATGCTCCCTTCTGTAAACTCCTGCCATCCTACCCCCCCCCCCCCCCTCCCCCAAACCTTGTGTGTTCTCCTCGAACCCGCAAGGGGACGCCAGGTGTAGCATGGCCAACTTTGCTGCGGCTGACATTGGCCGAAAATTTCGTGCCTTCCCGACCCCAACACCTGTACTTTGCCCCTAAAATGGATAGATGAACACCCAAACAGTGGTATGACATTATTATTATCATCATTATTATAATATTACCATCATCATTATTATCATCATCATCATTATTACATCATTATCATTATTATTACTATTATCATTATATAGATTATTATTATTATGGCGAAGAAGACCTCTGGCAGAGATAAGGGAGACTCGGCAATTCAGCCTCACCCTATCCCCCCCTCCTTTCAACCCCCTTCTGACGTAATAGCCTTTCGTGGTCGCCCAACGGCCGAGAACTCCAAATTCGCACCTCCGAAAACAAGGACTCGGTTTTATTATGCATTAAGATCGCGACACTCAACAAGGGCATCTGCGGAAAGGATTTTTTGTTTTTTAATAAAGTGGTGAAGAAGTGAAGGTGTGTGGGAGGAACAGAGTTCGATTACCCAGTTTTGTGGCAGGGATACAGGGGGAGACGCAACTCTCCCGAACTTAGCCCGATTTCGTAAGGTTTGGTCTTTAACGGGATTCGAGCGTCCGAGGCTGCGGGAACTTCACAGAAATAAATACCTTTGGATGTCAAGAAACTAATGTCGTTTTCAAAAAGACACAAAAAAATGTTTAACTTTTTTTTAATTGTTCCAAATTTGCTGCAAACTGTTTAAAGATAACTTTAGTAATATTTGGGCTTTTGTAAAACTGTAGTAAAGCTTCAATGTTGAAAACTGTAGTAATGCCTCGGCTTTTTTTTAATTAAAAAATTATATTTGTGTGCCACATGAAGTGACTGGTAAAAAAACGTTCACGACATGAGTGTATGGTTTCGTCTTTATTGATTCGAAATGCCCGCGAGCCATGTCTGGACAAAATTGTTATGAGAGATGAAAAGTGGGTTCTTCACTGCAGTATTAAGCTCAACATACCCCCCCTCCCCAAATATTCTCCACTCACACTTCAAGGGAAAGAAGAAAAAGAAAGTTTAGACACAACTCATTTTCTACCCCAAAAAAACAACCATCAGATGACAGACGCATAAAAACCCGACAAAAAGGTACCCTGGGGGTAAATAGAACAACAAATATAAACGGAATAGAATGAAAAAAGACCACTATATCATGGTTCGGATTCCACGCTAATCAGTAGGTCCGAAAAAATGGAACTATTCCATTCTATCTTATTCCTCACTATAAAAAGATCAACTGAGATCAACTTCTTACTTATTACAATATTTTCCTTTTCAACTCTCTTTTATCATCTCTCCCTTTCCTCTCCTCCTTCCTTGGCCTCCGTCGCCGGCTGACCAAACAAGGACCTAGGACCTAGGAGAGGAGGGCGGGAGGGAACCGGGGGTCTTCTCCTCTCCTACCTCACCAGGGACAGAAGGGAACAGGGCCGCTAGCAGATTTATCTCTCTCTTTCACACACACACGAAAACATTCGTTCGAAGCTCCCAGTAGCTACTCAACGCAGACTCAGGATCACCATCGCCCATTTCCCTTGGCAAAGGAGGCAAGCAGACTACAAAGACGGACGCCTAAGCAGCCTCGACCATTTATTAGACTTCCGCCCGAAAAAGCTTCAAAAAAGGCGAAAACTAACGACCAAATATACAAAAGCTTATTTAAAAAATTAATTTACCTCCAATTAACTTTTCATTTCTCACCTGCCTTTAAGAATTGCGTACATTAAATTAAGAAAATAAAGGCAGGCTTGTCTAAGCTAAATTCAACCTGGTCTTCAACCAATCATATGTATATATATATATATATATATATATATATATATATATATATAATCCTGGCTTAAATGCATAAGAGCGTTTCTAAAGGTGTTTGACCGTCCGTGGCCTACCTTTTCTGTTGCGAGCTGACGCATCCACTGAAGTTCAAAGGACACTCGTCTTACCTGGAAAGAGAAAGATGATGTTACGTCCCTTTCAGCGCAAAAGGCGGGGTGGGGGGGGGCAGCTTTAACATTGGCATGCATGTTAGAACTGATATGTAGAGAATTGCGTGCCTTCCATGTCCCAACGCTAGGTGGTGGCTCTCCGACTATATATCTTTCACACACTTCACTTGTATCTTTATCAATTTCTTTACAGATTTCTCTTTACAAACTTTTAGCAGATGCCCTCGTTGCTCTTGGCTTATTCGTTTTAAATAATAATAACTACTACTCCAGCTCTCTCATTTAGTCTCGTTCTCTCTTGCTATCCTTCATTTACACTCTCTTTCTATCTTAATATATCTCTCATTTATTTTCTTTTACTACCTCTCATTTCCTCTCTCCCATTCACTCTCTCACGTATTTGCACAAGCTCTTTCTCTAAGGCCTAAAGTTAGGTTTCAGCCCGCGCCCGCGGAGTGTTTCTCCCTGGAGGTTGGCGCCAAAGCTTCAATGGTTCAAGGATCGACAGGCCAAGTTCGTGCCAAAGCTTTAATGGTTCAAGGATCGACAGGCCAAGTTCGTGCCAAAGCTTTAATGGTTCAAGGATCGACAGGCCAAGTTCGTGCCAAAGCTTTAATGGTTCAAGGATCGACAGGCCAAGTTCGTGCCAAAGATATCTCCTAAAACATCTAAGTCGCAGCCGAAGAGGTTAAAATGTGAAATTGGAAAATAACCTGAAGTAAAGAGGCGTACAGGAATTGGAAGCCTGGTTGCAGCCCCCATGACCTGGAAACGTACACTGCGATCAGTTGTTATGTGAACGTGATCACCGGAAGGCAAAGCGTAACGAGGAAATTCATGTGACGTCTCTTCGCAAAGAGATACGGAAGTAGTTTTTCGTCAACGTCAACAGCCTCAAGCCTTTGAATTGCTAATGTCCTCAATAATTACTTATCGGTTTTCGTATAAGAGAGGGATGGCGAGGTTTCAGTACCCAACATGAATATACAAATAATACAAAGGAAAAAGCATGCGACAACAGGCCACCTAATACGATCCTCGTATGTTTTGTATATTAGACTAGGTATCATTTTGGTAACTCGACGCTGAATTTGTTCTAGCTTGTTTGCATATTTTCGGTAGTAATGGCACCAGGCTTGAACACAGTGTTCCAGAAGAGGCAGGACTAAAGATTTGTAGAGAGTATTACTTCTTACGATTTGTGCTCAAATAACCAAACTATAAAGCCAATTATTCTGTTCGCCTCCTTGGTAGCCTCTGTTCATTGTTGACTGGGTTTTAGGTTACTCGATACTGTTACTCCTAAATCTGTTTCCTTGAATAAGATGGAGAGGTTTATTTTGATATCCTATATGGAGCATTTGCATTTATCTGCGTTGAATCACATTTGCCAAGTTTGGATCCAACGTGATAACTTGTCAAAATTATATTGCATATCTTCTATAATAATAATAATTAAAGGTTTATTAACAGAAAAGTTACAGTCACCCATATAATACTGGTATTATATAGCCAACTAAACATTACGTTCTGTTTACAATTGCAACTTAAGAGGAATCAATATATTTAAAACGAACACATTTACTTTGAGATTGTACATTTCAGACCTTCATCAATGTCGTTAATGTAGATTAGAAATAGAACAGGCCCTAAAACTGAACCCTAGGGAACCCCACTAGTTACATTGGGCCATTTCGACGCCTTGCCATTTATGACTGCTTTCTTCCTTCTTTATCAATCCATCTTGATATAACTGATTATTTGGAAAAAAGGCCCCAAATTGTAGATGATTTTACAAAGTTTTCTCGTGTCAAGGGTAACCTTTTTCGTAACATAATAGCACTTGGGGACAAGCTCAATAGGATTTTGAGCAAGCTGAAAACTAACAATAAGATAACGGAGAGTTAATCCAATCATTTGTTTGCATCTGGTACCCAGCCCGATGTTCTCAACAGTTTGCTTAGGGTACATAAAGATCAGATTCGATGTCGCCCAATTTTATCAGCTCTAAATACGTTTAATTAAAATCTTTAAATTTTTTTCCGTATTTGAATAATCCGATTTCTGTTAATAATCACCTTTAAGGATACATTTTATTTTCTAGAAAAGGTCACCGAGATTGATGTTAGTAATCTCAAAATAGCTAGTCTCTTTATTCACTAATGCACCCCTGGACGAAACCATTGATATTTGCATTAACCTACTTCAAAGGGTTCGGTGTCCAATTTTGCATTTAGGTATTGATAACAATATACGTAAGCTGCTTCTGATTGCTACTAAGGAATATATTTTTCTATTTAATGCGACTCAATTCAAGAAAACGGACGGAGTTGTCATGAGTAGCCCACTTGGTCCAGCTTTCTCTTCTCTTTTTATGTCTTTTAGTGAGGAAAGTTGGTTTAAGGAATGTCTACTTCTTTTCAGACCCGTGTATTATAGATGCTATGTTGATGACTCCTTTTTGCTATTTGCACCTCCAGATTATGTTCAAATGTCTGTATATTACCTAAATAGAAAACATCCTAAGATCAAGTTTACGGCAGAAACTGAAGTTGACGGCATACCCTCTATTTTAGAGACCAAAAATAAGAAACAAAATAGTTAGCTCAGTTTACAGAAAACCAACATTCACCGGACTTTGAAAGAAATATGACTTATCTGTTCCAGCTTCAATCAAAAAGAACCTAATTTCAAATTAAATAAATCGTGCTTACAAAAGTTGCTCTAAATACAAACTATTGCGACGAGTTGGATTTTCTTTTTAAAAACTTTGTGTGTAATGGATTTCCCACAATGTAAATCATAGCGCGATTAAGACTAACCATGTGATAAATTCTGCTTCAAAGAGGTGACTGAAAGAAGAAACAGTTTCCAAACATTTATTTTATATTAAACTTCCTTATTATCCTCCCGATGGCATAATTTTTAAGAAAAATTGGAAAAAAATCTCAAAATTTTACCCGCAAATTAAAGTTATATGTAGTTTTAACGTAGACTGGGATCTTATAGACTGAAGGACCGAATTCCTAACCTGTGTTAGTCGGTCGTTTCCCTTTACTTCTGTGGCGATTGTATGTCATCTTACGTTGGTCAAACTAAGAGCCAACGAAAAACTAGGATCGATGAGCACAAAGGTGCCAGTGTTAGAACGGGTTCCCTTATTTGTAAGGTTTCCCTTTTCTCCAAACGGGATCACACTTACAAAGCTAATCATCCGATAAAACCGTAAAACTTTAACATTTTAGCTAAATTACACCCTTATGATTCATCCCTTCTTGAAGCCCTATATATAATCACTAATAGACCCTCCCTAAATAAATTATAGACCCGTGCATCTTTTACATAGAGCTCGCTGATTACTTCTTTCTTACGGTCTCTTTTTCAGTTTTCCCTCGCGTTGTTAGACGACGTAAGGAATCGTTTAGTAGTGTAGGTGATCATAATTTGTGTTAGTGAATTACACTGGGTTACCCCCCCAAAAATCTTTGTAAGTCGTCTAAGTTTTTTCAACTTATTTAGGACAATTTTTCACCGCTGAATCTGAAAATAATAATAAGTATTTATAATGCGCCCTTCAGGGCTGTCAGCCCTCACAGAGCGCAGTTTGTGTAGCGACTGTAGAGAGTGTTTACAGGGAAGAGAAGGCAATTCTGAAGAGATGAGTCTTCAGGAGACGTTTAAAAGTAACAAGGGAGGGAGAGGATCGGACTTCGGCAGGAAGAGCATTCCAGAGTCTAGGAGCACAAACTGAGAAGGAACGTTTCCTCTGATCAGGTCAAAGTTTTGTGCTAAGTCGAATTTTTTTTCAAATCCGATTTTATAATTAAATCGATTGCATTTTTTGTAACATATTTGGCTGATTTTTGTTCAAATTTATCACCGGTAATATGATATACGATAGAAAACATAGTTTTCTAACAAAATTCATTAATTAAATGTTACAAAATCAATTAGTATACATTGATAATGGTAAGTAAGGTATTCATAAGGTATTCATCAGAATTCAGGGCATGAACATCCGTAGGTATTCATCAGAATTTAGCGCATGAACATCCGTTTCTTCGAACTACGAGAATGTTCAGGGGTAGGGATGTCTCTCTTCAGAGTCCAACAGTAATCCGCCAGCATGACTGCATCCTAGCTTCCCTGATGCCAGGTCTCTCCACCTCTTTCATCTTCTAATGGAATCTTACCCCTCTTTTGCGCTCATTGATCCCAGATTCTCAGGACACCGGTCCATTACTCATTACTTGCTGAAAACAGTCACCATGTCATGGACAGATTCTGTGTAGATCCTAGCCTTCTTCTTGCCCTGGAAGTTCTTCACGACCAGAACAAAAGAGCCTTCTACGTCTCCAGTTCCACCTCGTTCATTGAGTTTTCAAACTCTGGATCTCTAATGAGCGGACGGAGTTGAGAACTATCGAAGATGCCAGGTTTTAACTACTCCATGGTCAGGCCTGGTAAAGCGTGGCACAAGTAAGTGAGGCAGCTACCACCCTTGTCCAGAGTTTTGTTGAACTGTATGATCAAGTCGAGCTTAATGTGCAGGGGTGGGAAGAGTATTCTTCTGCCTGTCCCCCAGTGTTGTTTATGATGTTCCTTGTTGCTCTGCGAGGCACCAATTCTTCCCGTCCATACCACTCCTTCTTCGTGTAATGGTGAGCTCGGTCCCTATTATCCCACATGCACAGAATACACGGGTACCTGGTGAAACTGGACTGTCGTCCTAACAAAAAGTTCACCATCTTCAGGTCACCACATATCAACCACTCCTGCTGGTCATATATATTCCCGCGCTCCTTTCGTCATTAGAGTATTGATTATCACATGTCGTTCCGGGCATCCATTGTCCTCGCCTTGGAGAACACATAGGCACACAAACATACACATGCACGCAAACACTATCCCCGTAAGCAAAACAACGTAGCTCATATCAGTGCTTTTGCTATCCTTATTCACCATTCTCTCGTGCACCCATAACATAAATACAACCTTCCGCATCCCACCCTAAACTCCCAATTCCCAGTCACTCGACGGCTTTCTTACCTTATCTTGGAGCTGAGAAATTGCCCCTCCCCCGCCCACTTTCGGAACACGTATCAAGTTATCACCAACACCACAACGCTCAGACCAGTTGTTATACACGAAGCGAGAGGGATTCGCCCCTGTGCGTTTCCGCGCCCGTTCAAATGAATGGATTTCGTCTGGACGGACGAGCGCTTGCCGCGGCGCGACGGAGGGAGGAGACCACTCCAATTCCCCACACTCTGCTACCGATTGCTCCTTTTACAGCACACCCCTCGCTCCTTTTACAGCACACTGGTAGCTCCTTTTATAGCCCCCTGGTTACTCCTTTTTACAGCACATCGGTCGCTTCTTTTACAGCACACCGGTCGTTCATTTTTATAACACACCTGTCACTCCTTTTTATAACAGACCTATTGCTCCCTTTACAACACACGGTCGTTCCTTTTACAGTACACCAGTCGTTCCTCTTACAATACATCACTCGCGTCCTTTTATATCACACCGGTGGCTCCTTTTAACGCACACCGGTGGCTCCTTTTACAGCCTCTTACAGCAGTGCGGACCCGGAAATATCGTAATAATATAATCGGGTTTTGCCCAAATTGGAAGAGACGGACAAGAGAGAGGAATGGAAAGATAAAAAAGAGAAAGAAAAGAAAAACGAAGACGTTCGAAAACAAATGGAAATAGGTAATAGGTAGTTTATATAAATTTAAATTGGAATTATAATATTTTATTACAAATAAAACGATATATAATAATAGTTAGATATTTACATTAAAAAATATAGCAATGCAGTTTAACCTTTTGAAAATGCATTGCCATATTTCTTTTATTATTATTATTACTATTATTATTATTTCAATTGTATAAATGTGAATTAATGTCACAAATATGCATTTTCCGCCGAGTAACAATGTAAGCGATTCCGTTTTTCATCAATGACTTCTGTTCCACTGAAGTGGCATTAAACACCTTAGTCACAATCATGTAAAACACCCCACGAGGGCTAAAAAGGAAAGGGCTTGGAATGTGTTCATACAGCCCCAAAAGGAGTGAAGTACTAAAGATGTCGATTTCCAGCCTGAAGAAATAACCTTTGGCTGCGGGTCAAGTGCCTCTTCTCGGTCTTAATGGGAACTGTGAGAGCATCTCTCCATTAAGGAAATGATTGGACCCGAAATTTTTTAGCCGGCTTGAAATTGAGAGATAGACATCAATAGTCATGGGGTTAGAGATAGACTGCAGTAGTCATGAAGTTAGAACAGACTGTAATATGAAGCTAAAGATGAAAACGCAATAGTCATGAAGCTAGAGATAGATTGCAAAATTCGTGAATTTAGAGATAGACTGCAATTGTCATGAAGTTAGAGATGTAGACTAATAGTTATGAAAGTTGAAGTTAGAGATTGACTTTAATAGCCATAAAGATAGAGATTGACTTCAATAGCCATAAAGATAGAGATAGACTGCAAAAAGTCACGAAGTTAGAGAAATTAAGAGGTCGAATGCAAAAGTCATTATGTCAGAGATACTCGTACACTGCAATAATCATGAAGTTACTGATAGACTGCAATATTCATTATGTTACAGATAGAGTGCAATAATCGTGAATAACAATTTAGAATAAACACAAACTTATACACAATATCTCCCCATCGCTAAATACATACATATCGGGTATTGCAAACGTTCTGCTACGACGCTCTTCACAAAGGGCACAGTGATAGTTTCGATGCAGTTGGACACGTTTTTATTGTCTTAAAATATAAATATGTGCTTAAATTGTAATGTTACTCAATGTGGCCACCCTTGGCTAATAGCACGCGCTCAAGGCGAGACCTGAAGGTCGTGCACATTTTGCGGACGAAGTCCTTCCTCAGACTAGCCCACACGCAGTTGATGGATGACTTCAGCTCGTCGACGTTGTTGTGGCAGACCTTTCAGGCCTCGCCCTCGACATGCTTCCACACTCTGTAGTCAAGATGATTGAGGTCGTGTGACATCGGATGCCGAAATTCCCCTCGACTCCAACCTCTCTTGCACAGTCTCGGCCGTGTGGGCCGAGGCACCGTCCTTGTGAAAGAGGTACTCCGCCTTCTTCGTGATCTATCTCACCAAATGGCATGACTTCAATGCCAAGATGTCCCTGTAAGTCGACGCGAGTCACACCTACGGCATCTTCTCCCCATTCAAAGCCACGACGCCGAGCATCATCTCGGAGCCCGGGCGGTCGGTCGTGGACCGTAGCAGACCTCGAGACGTCCTGCGGTCGTTCTGCTCCTTGATAACCGGATTGACCGTGAAGGTTATTTTCACCAGGAAAAATGAGAATTTGAATACCATGACTCTCCGTGTCGTTGAAAAGGCGACGAAGACTCCCCCGACCTTGTTCTCGCATACGGTCGTTGAGCAGAGGCCTTTCCACGCACCTCAAGCTCTTGCCGCTCTCCTCCTTGAGGGCCCTGGAGGCCGTGGCCACCAGAATGTTCTTCTTCTTTGCAAGGTCTGTCATTTTGAGCTTCGAAGATCTTTCGAAGGCCTTTCTCTCGGAACCAAACGGTTGACAACTTGAGGTCTGCCGGAACGAGATCGATCTTTGAGGTCTTCCCCGCTCTTAAACCTCTCCGTCAATCTGTGAACGGTCATCAGGCTGACGTTGAGCCGCTTGGCGATTTCGGACTTGCGTGCAGGAGAGCAGAGATCTCGATTCTTTTCACTTCCACCTCGACACACAATGGAAAAGAAGTTTTAATGACACGTGCTGGAAGAGTAGAACTTTAAGTTTGCTGGAACTTTTATACCATGTGGGTAAACCTCTCGAAAGATTATAAAAACCCCCCGAGTGTATCAAACTCGGTAGAACCTGCGTCTCCTAATTCCAGGCAACAGAGCCTCATAAACACCGTACCATAAATCTCTCATTTGCACTACATGACTTCGTATCGCTCGATGTAAATTGGATTTGGTTCATTTCTTCTCACTTCACTGCGGGTGTGGGTGGGGTGAGCGCTAAGCAAAACGAGAGGGCTTTGGCTTATTTCTTCTCCACATTCTTAATTACATTTCCGTCGTTTAAAACAGAGGATTCCGAGAAATTTCTTCTTACTTCAATAATAATGTTAGAGGTGATTGTATTTGTGGCAGGAAGAATCCAGACACGATCACCCGGGGGCGTGAAAGGGGACTGTACTCTGATAGGGGCCGCGTCCCCGAAAGTCATGTTGCTTCACTAGACCCCCCCTTTTGAAGAGAGGCGCTTAGAGAAAGTGGTGAAGCAAGGGGAAATGAAAAGTTGTGGATGATGCTTAGCTTAATAACTCTACTCGAACAAGTAGGGAAAGGGGTGGGGGGGGGCAGGTCTATCGAACCGACCCACGTCCCACAACGAAGGAAGCCATCCTACGGGTCGGGGGGGGGGTATGATAAAAAGGGTCTAATCAACGAAGTCAATGATCGTAAGGATCACGATAGCGGGCCTCGCCAACCTTACACACTGGGGTCAGGAGGGTACGTTATATACCTTTCTCCAAGAACAGGTTCCAATAAGGATCATGCGCACATGTACTGGGAACGCTTGGTGGGTTGTAGCTGAAGACTAATGAGGGCAGAATAAGGAGAGTTGCGCAACACCCGGTTCATAGCACCCCCTAACATTTCTTCATCTGGACACACCCGCCGCCCACAAAGACACACCCGCCGCCCACAAAGTCACACCCGCCGCCCGCAAAGACACACCCGCCGCCCGCAAAGACACACCCGCCGCCTACAAATTTCCCTTCCAGTAACTTATAAAATTCATTTTAACATTTCAAAATTCAAAGTACTCTGAATATTTCAAATTCCAGGTATTTTGAATATTTCAAATTCCAAGTATTCTCCCCATTCTACTTTACAAATTTTCTCAAGATTCCAAATTCCAAGTATTCTCCAGATTCCAACTTCCTAGTATCCTCAAGATTCCTAATTCCGAGTATTTTCAAGATTCCAACTTTCACGTATTCTCCAGATTCCTAATTCTGAGTATTTTCAAGATTCCAACTTTCACGTATTCTCCAGATTCCTAATTCCGAGTATTCTGTAGATTTTATCTCCCGTGCCTCAAATTTTTGACTGCTTTATTTTGCAAATATGACTAATTAAAGGTGTTATTGCAACGCTTTTTACAGCATCCGCACATGCAATTCAAACGTATGTAAAAAATGAAAATAGAACCTTAATGATATAACAACTTGTACAACGTCAGGTGTGGCCCCAATTAGTGCCGGATCGACATTGTCCTGTGTTGTCGCAATCCTTGGTTCGGATCTCATATTAAAGTTAAATCCCCAAAATGAGTTCGGCTGTGAATTGGTCCTAAAATGACAACTTGTACAACTTCCATCCTCAACGTAATACAGAATTTTGGATAATGGCAGTTCTATCATGATCACTCTCTACAAATGAACCTCATCTCGAACAACAACAGTAGTTAAGTTGGATTAATTCATATACAGTAAGAAAAAATATATATACACTTTGCTACCAAGAAAGTAGCGCATTTCACCTTTTTTCTTCTCTTGTCTGTCTTCTGCCTCATTTTTGCCTCATAAACGACGCTCCATCTGATTACCCGATGTTTCATTTCCTTTCCAATAAAAATTATATTCCATGATGATAACCAATTATTATAACTATGATTATTTATTTAAAAGAAGCGAAAGCCAATGGGGGTATCTCCCGAAAATGATTTGAAAAGGCTTTTAATTTCTGTGGTGAGGTTAGGGGAAGTGAAAATATTGAGAAGTTAACGTTTACTTTGGGCGCAACTCTCCTAAACTTGCCTAACCTCCTTGACGATATAGATGCACTTTCAAGGTTTATGATTCTCACTCTAATGACATTTTCCACATAAGGGATTGCATGTCACTTGCATAAGGAGATTGAACAATTATGTTGAAGTGTTTAGTCACCAGATATGGAAAGAGGCTCTTCTTAACTCGACCATGGCAAAAACTCCGTCAAGTGGTGGAAAAAACATAGAAGGGATGAATCCTTTTATCCCACCAAGAATAAACATAGCTGAAGCGAAATCGATCGCTCATCGTTGCTATAATTTCCTGGAAGATAATTATGGCATCATCCAGGAAGTCAAAACCCAATTTTCCAAGCAACAGGTCGCAGGTATTCTCCACCCTTACTCATTTCTATCATTATTTAAATATAGAATAAAAATAGCTCAACTTAACTTCTTCACATTTTGGTATAAAATATGTCACCACACTCGACGATTGTTTGTGGGTAATTGAAGAGTCGTGTTGTTGGGCGCACAATATATACCGTCTGAGAACGTTCCTAACCCAAATGGTGCGAATTATATGGGTTTGATTTAAGTGTAACGTATATGTTACGGATAGAGAGTAGGGGTTACTACAAGAGGAGGCAATCAACGATTTCTTTTCTAGGTATATGTCTCTTACAAGTTTTTATCACCTGTAAACATCATAACATCATAGTCCTTTGATCTTTCGAGTAATCGCCCTTCAACAGGTTTCCTTTGAGCTATTTTAGGAAAATTGGACCGCGAATTTATCCGAGTCTATCTGGCACGTAAATAGTGTGTTTTCTGGGGTGTAATATATTTATTTATAATGAAGAGGGTCGGTCGTTTCTATAGAAATATTAGCGTTAGTATAATTATCTGTAATCGAACTTCGTTACGAGAGAACTTTGTGCTCTAGAGTTAGTGCTCATATAAACAAGTTAATATAAAACAAGAATTAGTACGAAATATTCTAATTTTCGGATAAATTTTGGGACAACAGTTATGGCTTATCTCAACGAACTCCGAGGATAAAAATGTTTCTGAATACTGACATAATGGGTCTCTTCTATACTAGTTAAATTCTGACGATGGTTTATCATGGGTAATCGTCGTCGTCGTCTTTGGAGTCTCTCAACACATGAGTATTACTGCCAGGCCGAATATAATTATCGATCTTTAGTATCATTCATCTTGAGCCTGATTACTTTTTGTAGCATTTTGTATTTAAATATGCAGTTATATTACTTACATTCGGCGCTCTCTATTCTATATTCACAAGCAAACTAACCAATCTAAAACTAAACTGACTTTCATACATTCTACGCAGGAAATCTTTTAGCGTGTATGAGGAATGTGGAAGAACTTACCAATCTTATCTTTGCCAGAGTTCGTGTAGCAGAGTGAACCCTTGGAATGATAGGCGGAAGAATAACGCCTTTTATTACCCTATCTGGCCACTGTCGATCTTTGGGTGATTAAGTCGCTGGTAATACACTTCGATCTTTAGGTGATCAAGTTGATGACAAACGTCGATGTTTTGTTGATCAAGTTACTGGCAATAAACCTCGATGTTTAAGAGATCAAGTTGGTGATTATAAACGTCGATATTTAGGTTATCAAGTTTTTGGCAATAAACGTCGTTCGAGAGATCAAGTTGCTGGCAATAAACGTCGTTCGAGAGATCAAGTTGCTGGCAATAAACGTCGTTCGAGAGTTCAAGTTGCTGGCAATAAACGTCGTTCGAGAGATCAAGTTGCTGGCAATAAACGTCGTTCGAGAGATCAAGTTGCTGGCAATAAACGCCGTTCGAGAGTTCAAGTTGCTGGCAATAAACGTCGTTCAAAGGATCAAGTTGCTGGCAATAAACGTCGTTCGAGAGATCAAGTTGCTGGCAATAAACGTCGTTCGAGAGATCAAGTTGCTGGCAATAAACGTCGTTCGAGAGATCAAGTTGCTGGCAATAAACGTCGTTCGAGAATCAAGTTGCTGGCAATAAACGTCGTTCGAGAGATCAAGTTGCTGGCAATAAACGTCGTTCGAGAGATCAAGTTGCTGGCAATAAACGTCGTTCGAGAGATCAAGTTGCTGGCAATAAACGTCGTTCGAGAGATCAAGTAGCTGACAGTAAACGACGATATTTTCTGTTCAGGTTGATGGCAATAAACGAGGAGGTTTTGGTAATTAAACTACTGGCAATAAACGTAGATATTTGGGTAATCAAGTTTGTGGGAATAAAGGTCGATGTTTGACTATTAAGTTGGTGACAATAAAGGTCGATATTTTGATGATCAAGTTATTGGCAATAAATAGCTCATAAAGGACAATTGCCAATATGTTCCACCAAAAGGAATTATATGGATGAAATCTCCAAGTTTTGCCCATTTGTCGGCGGCCAGCGAGGGCACATGCCCTGAAATTATGAATAAGGCGTATGTTTACTTACATTAAACTTAGCATTTATTAAAAGACAAAAACAAACAACGGCAACAATAATCAATGAATAAATCCCTAAAAATGACGCTCATGCGCCTTAAGGTGGCTCCTCTCAGACAGGACCAGGTGGGGGACAATTTCAATACTTAAACAGTCTGGAGAATCTCGCCTCCTCCCAAAATTCAATCAGGAGCCCCTCCTAAAGAATCGAAACAGGAGGTAGTGACCCCCGGCACTTGGACAGGTACCGTTCACTAAGCTCCCTCAGGCTAAATATTTTAACCGAAAGGTGTCTTACTACTTAAGGTTCCCAAGAAATGGTGGCAGAAAGGCTCGGTGAGTGCTCCATTGAATGAGACTTGGTACCGCGCGTGTGTCCGATTCGGAGGCAGCGAAATATGGTCTGATCCTGTCGAGGCACGAGGGACAGAGTAGAGGCACAGGAAAAGTCGCAGCGCAATGGCACGCAACCTTAAATTTCCGTCTGCCATCTTCTTTGTCATAGATCGCGAAGAGCTGACCTGATTCCAGCCATCCTGTCAGTGGGGGAAGAGCAAAAAGCGGATCCGGTCGCTCGTCTGTGCAGACAACCTGACACCCTGATCCCCGTACTCATATCCCACAATCCCCCACATGTCCAGGAACCCAGCAGAAAACACTCTCGACATCTTCCCGACTCGTAGCAGCCATGACGGGTCGGATAATGGGTACGAAAACGATGCCGAGAATAAAATGCCCCAGGGGCATTTAACGCACTCTGTGAGTTACTATGAATCACTAATTGGTATCCGAAGTGGGCATGGCGCGTAATCCCTTGTGCTGGGTGGTTGTGCAACCCCGTTCCACCGGTAAGAAAGACGTATTGCTGGGAAGAACCTCGCCGGCTTCAAACAAGGGGAAAGGATAGCATGGAAGCCAACTTCCCCTTCAGACATGGAGCCCTCAGTGTACACCGGCCCAGATCCGGGGTAGCACGATATGTGCTACAAGAATGACTGCAATACTCCCGGTGCTATAGAAACTTTGGGAGCCGAGGCGTGGCAACAAACTTCTAAAGGTGGTATCCTCCAGGAGGGCATCTTGGGGAGAACCATGGGCGCCAGATGACCTAAATAGGAAACTCGAAGGATTTTCCTAGCTCTAAACCAGACAGGATAAGAACATAATAGGCGTCACTCATCGGTCTAGACACCGTCTTGATTCTCCGTGGCAGAATGAGTCCTTTCACAACTGGGGAAAGATGCTGAATCGACGCGTAGAAGTACGAGAGGATAGAGCATTGAACGCGATGGAATGCGAGTGGCATGTCCCCTGCCTTGATAAGGAGGCTCTTCAAGGGTACGTGTGACCACAAAGCAAAGAGCAAGGGTATAAATCAAATCTAAATTTTTGCAGTAGACTTTCTGATGCATAGAAATAAAACTCGCATCCGCGGTCTAGTTTGGAACGAACAAAGGAGCGGTAAAACATTAAATGTTTAGCCACATAGCGAAGAATTTCCATGGTGCGAGTACAAGAGACGCTAAGCTTGCGAATGTGCACCCTCTAGGTCAGGCGTCTGTCGAAAACAGGTCATGAAAACGTTGTGAGTCTACCACGTCCAATCGAGCTACATTTGGGAACGAGTCAAGGCTAGGATAGAGCCGTGAACGGCGGGAGAAATGTGACACCTCACCTTAATCTTGGATAAATAAAACCTAACTCGTGCGAATCTGCATAATGAGAGGCGCGGTTCAGAGTCTGGTGGAGTTGACGTTCCAAAGTAGGCTGACCATCCCCAAAAGAAATCGAAAAGTCGTCTATATAAAGCGTGGCTAGAGCATCTTCTGTAAGCACCGAGGTGATAACGTTGATTCTCACAGCTTACAGTGACACTTAAGACCTTTCATGCAAGACGCCTTCATCGCCACTAAATAGTGGTACCTATACCGTATGACGAATCGACGATCTCGTAGGAACTCAGAAAAATATTGGGATCCGTCCCTTTCCCCCACCATATCGAGGGTTTCATGCTAATCTGTGACCATGCGGTATCATAGGCCATTGCAAGATCGAAAAAAAACGTGGCAATGTGTTGCTTACGAAGGAGGCCTTGCAGATAAAACTTTCCAGACGGAACAGAAACATGCGACGCGAAGTGGACCTTACAGAAGCCGCACTGTGCAGGAGATAACTTCTGTTATCCAGGAGATATGGTAGCCTAAAACTTACCATTTTCCCTATGAACCAGCACACGAAAGAGGTTTGAGAAATTAAGTAAGGGGTAAAGTGTTCCTCCCTCCGCTTGAGAAAAACAAGCATGGTGGCCATTTACCAGGAATCTTGGAAGATGCCCTCTGAGAATATCTTGTTGAACAAACTTAACGGAAAGGCCAAACCTCGGTCTCTCAAGTACCAAAGTATGGCGTACGAGATATCGTCCGGACCAACGGCAGTGTTTTTTGGAAGACCTTGAATTGAAAGCGCAATACCAAGGCGGTATCACGCAGAATGTTTGTAAGGAGAGATCTGTAGAGAAAGTAGTGAAAGAGGAAGTAAAAATAGTGGAAGATATATAGCCGCAGGTCCTCCTGTAGACCTTGGAGCCGGGAGAATGCATAACCGCAGGCACTAGGGATGGGAAGATGTATCCTCCCTCCAGATTTTACCTGTAGCAGGCCTATTATACTCTTACTAGGAGATTTAAAAGAAATGTAAAGGAGGACCCAAGAGAGAGCACCAGTTGTTGTTTTTTGGAGGGAGGCACAGGGGTCAAAATGGCCTGCCGTTTCTACAGGTTTCACTTCAAGCAGAGGCATTATCTCTGGTACACCATTCATCCCTTGCGGGGAAGACCAGAGAGGAAAGGGTATCCAAAGCGAGTGCGGAAGTCCGCTTAGCGACAACAATTCGTTGAAGGCTTCCCCGCCTCGAGATCAGGTCAGTTTGGTAGCCCTCGGCGACCGATCAACGTGAGGTTGGAGAGAAAGCGGTCGTTAAGGTGTCTCCTACAGGCACAGAATCCAATATGACGTTCTCTCTCCCAAGAGTAGTCATCCCATTAGTGAAGACACGTATGTCCTCAAGAAGACAAAAAAAGCGGGGAGGGTGCTTCGAAATCAAACGAAATCTGGCCCTAGCTGGACGAAATGCACAGAGTGAACTGCCACAGACGGAACATATAAGACTCATAGATCCAGAGTTTCTCTCTGATGGCGAAAGGAGAAGCCAATATCGTTCTATCATAGTTTCATACACCGAGAACATTGGGGCCGGAATGGCGTTCTACTCCTCCCGATACCAGGTGTAACAGTCTACCCTCCCCCTCCTCGCCTGGTGGTCCTCATTTAACGATAACCACTGCAATTTTTCGGTTTTTTTCACATGTATCACCCAATTTCCGTCTTCTGAAACAATGAAAAACACGAAATTGTTATCCGCGGTAAAAAGACGGTTGAACGTGTTGGCTCTCAAGCGTGAAATCACGACCCAGCCAAATTCTGTCTTTGCTTCTTTTCCTAATTCGCGTGAGATGTTGGTGGAGAGTTGACCATCACACATTCAGTATTTGCAACAAAAACTCTAGAGTGCCGTGATTCATTGATTCATTAATTTCTTTCTAAAGATCCCCATCCAGTGGATCGTCTTTCAGTATGAGGCTTATGAGAGACATCGGCGTTTTCAATATTTTTAACCCACAGTTTAGATTTACGAGCCTTCAATGCATCACCACGAATGGTTTTCATTCGTGGTATTTAATATTTATCTTCCATATGGTTAAATACCACTATACACTATAAACAACACACTGCTTAATAAAAGAGACGATGAACTAGATCTCGATGTAGTTTCCTACCATCTAATCGGTTCCTTAGTTGGTTGTCTAATAACTATTAGGCGTGAAATACGTAATTACTTTCCGAGCACCTTAATGATCCGATAAACTCTCCTTGTTAAAGGTAGTTCGTACAAGCGAATACATATAGTCTAAAGTACATATTCCCATGCGGGGCTTAAAAGAGCGCATTAAGGGAAAACTGAAAAGTACGCAGTGGTCTGCAGTTAGCATAGTAATGATTACCAACCTTCACAGGCAGCGGGTACACCTGGGGCATACACCCCCAGTAACCGCAAGGAACTGACTGCATCCAATAGAGTGGTTCTCCAACCTTTTTTCCTAATGGGCCAAATTAGAAATTTAAGTATATTCCCCGGGCCACAGAGGGACTTAAATATCATTTTTTTTTTAAATTCAAAATGCACGAAATAACTCTCTTTTTTTTTAATAACAAATATAATTACAAACAAAATAATGTATATTAAGAGTAAAAAAATGAAATAAGATACAAAATAAAATAAAATCAATATCATTTGTGGCATTGTCTTCTTTTTATGATATTCTCAATATCTGCTTTTCAAAGTAAAGGAAAATACACCTAAAAAATACCCCTTAAGCATTGGAATTTGAGTAAGCAGCCAGCCGCGAGTTGGACGTCCCTGCAATAGACCAATGTTAGATTGGTCTATTGGATGCAGTCACAAAATGGATGGGGAGCGTCCTCCCGTCGTGTTCGATACAGTGTAAAGGTGGCTCTTCATTTTCCTACTTGCCCCAAGACTCCGTATGTAAAAACTCAAACCCTAAAAGTCTGAATATTCGCTCATACGTGAAGGCACGACACTCCAAATAGGCCCTGTCTCACCGATCAAAGAGTTTGGCTAATTAATGCAAAATTTAGGCCCGGAAGTTTTTAATTAAGATTACGTGGCTGCTTTATTTCGAGGGATATTAATTCCAATTTATAATGAGCTAAATTGAATTAAAAAGGTAAGAAGCTAACATTAATCGGGACGAAGGGTATAAAATACCGGCTGAAGAAAGAATAGATTACTAACGGAATATTATTTTCTTTTTCCTGCGGGTAGTTTGCAAACTTAATTTAAATTCACTATTTAGGGGCAATATTTGGATCGTGTCGTATATCGATGTAAAAATTTAATTATCTGTAATCGCTATTTAAGAGCGCATTGCAAATTGGGCATTGGAAGGATTTATTTACAGATTGTATGAAGGTTGGAATAGAGAGAAAATTAATTCGAACCGAAACTCTTATTAGGAAAATGAATCTACTATCAACCATTAAAACTATGATTCATAATTTCGCATTTTCACTTAGAATCATGATTCATAATTTCGCATTTTCACGTAGAATAATGATTCATAATTTCGCATTTTCACTTAGAATCATGATTCATAATTTCGGATTTTCACGTAGAATAATGATTCATAATTTCGGATTTTCACTTAGAATCACGATTCATAATTTGGCATTTTCGTTTAGAATCATGATTAAAAATTATGGGATTATTCGTAATTATTTTCCCGAATTCTGCGTTTCACTAAAAAACTTGATTCAGAATCATGAGTTTCGTTTCGAATTATGGGATTCATTGTGAATCGTGGTTAATCATTCTGCGTTTCACTCAAAATGGGGGGGGGGGGCGGTTATATCATTACTGGGCATAAGGACCCTTTTCTATGCGGGGGCAAACGCCCGGAGTGAACGAATAGGGTATTGATACCCAATGTGACCAACCACCACTACTAGTGGCTGTCCCTGTGTAGCTTGGTCAACCTCGCTGCACCAGAAATTGCGTGCCCTACCGGCCCCAACACCAACAGCGCGATCGGTTAGTCGTCTCCCCTTTAGACCTATCGGACCTTCCCCACATTTTCAATTCCCCTTACTACACCACTCTCTTGACAATCCACCTAGGATTTGCTTCTGCCCTTGGTGAGGGTCGCTGGGTTACCGTTCCGAAGGTGAAGACTTCCCCTCAGTTCGTGAGGAAGGGGGGGAAGGGGAGGGAGGAAAACCTCGTCTCGTGTCAAGCATCGCCTGGCATTCGTCGTGGCACCGCCGCTCGACTCTCGACGAATGCGTGCCCTTCATGCCCTAACATTCGCAAGTGGATCTGTGACTATACATCCTCCGCACATCTTCACTTTCATTACAATTCTCGCCTTACAATCCGCGGGAAATGCCCTCGTTCGTTAAGTTCTTAGTTTTAAATAATAATAATCATGTTTTAGTATCCCGTTTTCTTTTTTATTTAATCAAAAAAACAACCCAAGGCCTTTTTATTTAATTGATCCTTATTAAAATACATAAACGGTGACATTTCGCCCCGAAAAAAAGCTATAATTGCCCCTAAATCGGGGAAGTTGGGGTATGTGAGAATGTGTAGACGGTACAAAGCAATAATAACCAAAATCGTTTACTTGGTGCGCTATTGACCGGGGGAAGGGGGGGAGCACAGTTCTCCCTAACTCCAATCCTACCACTTTGCAATAATGGAAAGCCCTTGAGGGGAAGGGGGGGGGGATGCAAACTACACTAAAAGGGAATATATCGGATCCCAGGGCGAATAGTGGGAGCCGCCGAATATTCAACTTCAGTAGGCCTCGTTGTTTGTCACGGGGTGATCAATTTCCCAGCCTCGGGCGATGCATAGCCTCACTCACACGAGGAAGAGAAAATAGCCTCAAACGGCCACAATGAATCTCTCCTCGGTGTGATGACGAGGAGGTAAGTTAAGATAAGATTTGTTAATGAAAATGCAAAAATGTCATTTTACATTAATCAGGTAATTAATTACCAAATACATAATTGTAAAATATAAGGATAGTTCATAATGGGGAAAAGGGAAATTATATGAAGGGAAAGGTACGAATCGAAGTAGGAGTATTAAAGCTGCCAGGAGTCAGTGGAAATCAGCTATTTAGATATTATATGATAGTAATTTAGGTAAATATGTAGATTATCGGCCCGGCCGATCCCGGCCGATAAACCGTAGTTTTTTCGTACGTGTTCCAAAATGTTTCACGTTTTTGGAGTACATTTAAGGGGACGGCTCGTGTTGGGGTAAGCACCAGGGGGGGACCACACTACGATGATCCTGAGTTTCATTAAATTGGGGGGGGTCTGGGGGGCACAGCCCCCCAGTATATAATCCTAATTGTTATAATGTTCTGCCGTTTACAGAGGGGAATGCTTTAACTACATCATGTCAGCGTCTTTAATCGTTTTGCAAATTATAATAGGGGGTGGGGGTGGGGGGTATGACGTCAGAAATGCTTAATTTCAATTTTTTTTCATACTTAATAGCTTTTTATTATCCCCATTCGGAGTCATTTTTATTTTTCAATATATTTTTCCCCATTTTACTCTTTTTATTACCTTGTTTTATACAATTAAATATAATTAGCTAGATCATTTCAAGGAACTACTTGTTTTTTAGCAGTTTGGGTGTCAAACATTCCCCTTTTACGCAGTTTGAAAATTCTCAATCGCACGTCTTCACCGCAGTTTCAAAATGCAATCGAATTTTCAAGTTTGTCCGTCGTCTATTGCGGAATTATTAAGCCTAGTTTCTGCTAGAGATAAATTAAACAACTTTTTGGAAGTGCATAATTTAGTGCGAACTAAAAGTGAATGCGAAATCTGTGGCCGGCAATTAGAGGTGACCCCAGAATGTTGAACGCGTCTGGCGAGATGCGAGAGGTTCAATTCCCAAATACGGGAGAAAAACCGCTCAATTCGACGCCTATCTTGCAACCGCCATCTTCTGCAAGCGCTTCCCGTTGACCAAAACGGGAATTAAAGAACAATTCCACGCCTTCCTCATCGCTATTTCTGAAGTGTACCCCCCGAAATAAAGTAAGTTAACAGCGCTTATCGTTCTTTATTTTTGGATAAGAAAGATGGCGTCAGTTAGATTTCGAATACGACGCAGGCGCGCAAAATAAATAGGCTTCCCTCTCCGCTATTTCGGAATGATAACCAATGCAATTAAGTACGGGAAACAAAGTGTTTCGTTTTTTTTTTCGGGCAATTTGGTAAATAAAATGGCCTACGTAAACAGCATTTTCGGTGGGTTTAATTTCGAGATTTCCCCCCCCAAAATGGCGGCAACTAGCATTCGAACAAAACTCAAACGCGCATGAATATTCAAACACGGGTGAAAGATAACGCGAACGAAGATTCAAACACGGGTGGGTGAACGATAATATTTACACAAAACAATTTTTCCTAGGCCGGGCCGATAATCTACATGTTTACCGTAATTTAAATATATACATATTTAAAATTGAAAATTTACACTTTTGCATTTTAGAATTATGATAATTAAAATGAGTGTTAAAAAATAAAATATTCATTTAAGTTTTGGTATCTACATTATTGTTGTTATTATTTAAAGTTTCTGTTTAATTCTAATAACTTCTTACTTTATACAATTAAACAATATAACTGTTTTAAATACTTTTATTTTACTATTTGGATTTTATTTATCACCATCATCATCATCATCATCATCACTAACTCTATAATTTAAGAAGGGGATTTTTTTGACTATTTGAATAATAATTTCATCTTAGTTTGGTTATGACTTATGTTTTTTATAAAAGTTATTTCTAATGGTGAAGTTCAGGAAATTTATTTTTACATATCTTCTTCTATAACTATATTTTAGCAACGTGATATTTGAAAGGGATGAAATTTAGTTTATAATTCTTTTTTAAAGTTATTATAATTGGCGAAGTTAAGAAAATTTATAAAAATTTAACCATAGCTGCTTTATTTTTATTTTAAATTTTAATCTTAGTAGCGAAATGCAAGCTCCGCCCCTATGGGGGGGAGTGGCGAAGCCATTGCTTGGTTTATTTTATAATTAGTCCAAGAAAAGTTTATTTACATTCTAGTTTATTATAATTAAGATTTCCATTTTACGCAAAGAGGTAAAAGAACCCTGCATATAAAATTACAGGAAGTCTATATTCATTCTACTAATTAAAACATTACAAAATTAGGGTAATATGTGGAATTTCTTGCAACATAAATTTTAATTATTTTACTTTTTTTAGAATTATTTCATTAAAAAAAAGATCGTTGAATGAAAAGCTTTTCCGGCACCTGGAAGCACTCTCATTTATCCCCTCCCTTTGCGGCCGCTTCGGTTAAACCAGAAATTCACAGTGGCCAACAAAGACCAAAGGTCTTTGGGGTCTTTGTCGGTCTTTGTCCCAACTTTATCCATACAAGTAATATTTGTAAAATCTTTTCAGTAAAGATTTTTTTTTCGGCGAGATTTTGAAGATCGCGGGATTTTTACTTAAAGAGTCCCTGAATCGAAGGTTTGGCTACCGTAAGATTATTCGAGGCTACATTTTTGCTTTCCTTCAAGTTAAAGCCGTTTTGGTGCTACCGTAGCATGATTCCTCTAATAGGCTTGATTCCTACCATAATTAATAAATCAAAAATAACATAATCATTTTATTTATTTTAAATGTAATAAATTTTTTTAAAAAGATTGAACGGTGAAGCTACAGTTTAGCAAGAATATAAAAGAGTAGGGTTCAATTAAAAAATTCACTCGTTATTATTATTATTATTATAAGGTAGGAATCATACTACATTAAAAGCCTATTGATAAGAATCATGCTAAGGTAGCACCGACGTTTTACTAAAAATAATTAGTGGCAGATTAAATTGAAAACATGCAACGAATACACTTTGCTTTCTTTGAGCCCCAGTGGTATGGCCCCCACCGGTGTGTGGATACGCCCTTCCACCTACCAACCACTGCACCCCTCGCCCACTGCTTTGTGGGTTCTGCCTATTTAGGTAAATGCTAGAGGAAGGATACCTCGACCACAAACCGGGATTGAGAGTGCCTAGAGGCGAGCACCAACAAACCGGTGTCTCGGCAGCTACCAGGATGAAGCCTGGTCGTATCAAGCCTCTCCTGCCACCAGGGTTCTTCTCCCCCTCGGTTAAGATACCCGTCCGAAGACTGCACACATTCCTCCTCGTTTAAACCTAGTGCAGGTTTGATGCCCGCAATATGAGGGCATCCGTGGTGGTGGTGGTGGTGGTGGTGGTGGTGGTGGTAACAACCCCGTCTCCGGCGCGACAGTAGGTCGGAGACCCTCACACCTATTCCAGGCCCCACCCCAGCTCCCCGGACCATCGCAGGAGCAGATCTGCCTCCTTCAGTGGTCTCTCCCGGAGATCCACCGGGGCAAGGTCTGTGTGTATGTGTGGGCAGTTGAAGAGATGTGCGGTGCCATGTATCTGTGTTAGGCATTGGGGGCAGTTTGGTGTTGTATGAGTGGTGGAAGATATTTTGTGCATGTATGATGTCAGGAGTGGTGATTTGTTTGTTCGTATCTGTTCTAGTGTTCTTCTGATCTGCTTTGTGAGTGTTTGTTCTGAGTCCTGTATGGTTGGAGGTGGTGCACTTAATATTTTGTCGTGGGTTCTGTGTGTCAAGTATTGTTGGGTGATCTGAGAGTGGATTGTTTTCATGTTTTGCTTGCTTGTGTCTTCTGGTGTTAGGGTCTGTGTCTAAGTTGGTGGTGTAGTTGTTGTTGTTATCGAAAATGGTCTGCTTTTTGTGTCGGTGATTTGGAGGTTGTCTGGTGATGTGGTGGAAGGGATGATTTAGATGTTGCGTTTTCTGCCTGAGTTGTGATGCATGTAGTTTTAGGTGATTTTTGATTGGTAGGATGTTCGTCTCGTCGTGTATATGTTGGGTGTTTGTGTCAAGAGTGCATCCTGTGGCAGTGCGGAAGGCTGTGTTTTGGATTGTCTGTAGTTTTTTGGTGTTGGTTTCTGAAATGATTGGAGACCAGGTTGTGTTGGCGTATTCTAGTACTGGTCTTGTGATTGTCTTGCATGTATTAATGAGCGTTTCCTTTGTTTTCCCCCAGTGTGTAGTTGTGAGTGCCTTGACTATTGTGTTTTGTATGTTTTTTGAGTATGTGAGTTTGGGGTCGAAAGTGAGGCTAAGGATCTTTGGTTCTTTTGTGGTGGGTAGTGTTATGTTTTCTATGTTTAGATTTAGGGTTGTGTTGTATTCTGCAGGGTCAAGTGTGAAGAAAGTGGTCATTCTTTTGGTGACGTTTAGCTTTAGTGAGTTTTTTATTGTTCACGTGTGTATTTTGTTAAGTAAGGTTGTATCTGTTGTGCAGTAGTTTCTGGTTTGTTGTGGAAGGAGAGTATTGTGCTATCGTCTGTGTAAGTGACAATTTTTACTGTTTGTGGGGAAGTTGGTATATCTAAGGTGTAGATGTTGAAAAGTGTTGGGAAAAGTACTCCTCCTTGAGGAACTCCGGATTTTGTGCGTCTGTGTTTGTATTTTATGTTTTGTATTTGGGTGTATTTGATTCGTCCCTTGGTGTAGTTTGCTATGTACTTTATGAAGGTGGTGGGTATTGTTGAGTTTGTGGATCTTGTTGACTAGTTTGTGTAGGTCTACTGTGTCGAATGCTTTGGGCATGTCAAGGGCGACTGCTATGGTTCTATGTGGTGGAATTTTCTTGTTGAATCCATTTGTGATTATGTTGTTTATTGTGTGTAATGCTGTGGTTGTTGTTCCGTTGTGCTATGAGGTTTCTGATTGGTTCAGGGAGTAGTTTTTGTGTGTTGTGTATTTTCCCACGTGAGATGTTGTGTTTGCCTGCTTTTAGGATGGTGTTGGTTAGTATTTTGTTTACCTTGTGTGCATCTTTGGGGAGTTAGATATTAGAGTGCTTGTTCAATTTCTTTTGTGTATTCTGTCAGTTTGCCTTGTGATAATTTGTGTATGTTTTGAGGTTTTGTTGTAGCCTGAAGTTTGTTTTTGTGTTTAATGTGATTAAGATGAGAGGGGAGGGTCAGAAGAGAGAGCGTATGTCGTGTTCCAGGTGAGGTGTCTGTGTAGGGTGTTTGTTGCAGTGGTGATGTCTGGCAAAGTGGGTTGCTGGTTGTGGTGTGTGGGTATGTGGGTTGATCTATCTGTGTTTAAGGTTATGTGATTTGAGTTTTGGATGATGTTGGCGATGAGTTCTCCTCTTTGATCTTCTGTAGATGAGTTCCAAAGTTCTGAGTGTGCGTTGATGTTTCCTGTGATTATGGAGTTCGTGAGAGTGTTTCTGTGGGTGAGGAAGTTTGTTATGTTTGCATCTTCATTTGGGTGGTTGGGGTCCGTGGTGTCCCTGGGTGGGATGTAGAGGTTTGTGAGGTGTAAGTGCTTAGTTTTGCCTAGATGGATTTTGGTGATTTGTGCTTCAGTCTTTTGTGTGTTTATGTTGTTTGGGAGGGGGCTCTGTGTATAGGTGATGTTGTTTTTGATGTATGTGATGAGGCCTTCCCCCCTTTGTGTTTTCTGTCGGTTCTGATTGCTGTGTAGTCTGTGATTTGAGGAGTTTCTGTTTTTCTGTGAGTTTGGTTTCTTGGAAGGTGATTATGTCTATTTCATGTTTGTTTGTGAGGTGCTCGAGCTCTGTCGTTTCCTTGTTCAGTCCATTTATGTTTATTTGTAGTATTTTTAAGTGCTTGTTGTGTGTATTTTGTTTGTTTGATTGTCTAGGGGTTTGTGATGTTTTGGGGAGTGTGACTTGTGAGTTCGTTGGTTGTGGTTGGATGGGCGTTGATTAGTGTAGTGCTTGGTGTTTTGGGCACATCCAGTGTTTTTTGTATTGTTTGATTTTAGTATTTGTGCATTTGAGATGTACCCGGTGTGTTGTGGTGTTCTTGTACATTAAGGGTGTTTATCTGTTTGTGATGTGTTTATTGCATAGTGTACATGTCGATGTTGTGGGGCCCGGGTTGGTCTCTACGTCCCCCCCGAGGAGGAACAGAGCCGCTGCTCACGTGACCGGGTCCACGGGGCAGAACACCCAAAAGGTGATATTGGGCATCCGTCATCATCGATCTCGATGGACTACCCAAAGCAAAGCAAATTTTTCCTTGGGGACACATTTATAGCTTTCCTCGAAGAAAAGTGGCATGGAATCACGATTTAGCGACAGAATCAATCGGTTACAAGCGTCTTCGTCGTCTGCTCCAACTTGTGTCCGAGCATTGGTTTCGTCGTCAGTCATCCGGTCTCTTCAGGGAAAGAAAAAGGGCCGCAAAGAAAACAGAGACGAACGCCATTCGCTGAGGAATTTGTTTTGGCGATCGTGTACGGGTGGGGGGAGGGGGGGGCCTCTTTACCCTAATGAAGCAGGAAGAGGGTGCCCCGTGGGGAAGTATTCTCAGTGTCACACTCTTGGCCCTGAGCATCAACGGCAATACCTAGCTGTTGCCGGAAGATGTTCTCGCTACCAGGCACAGCGACTCAAACCTACCCAAAGCGTCACCGTATCAGAGAATCTGAAGGCAATCAGTAGACCCAGGGTCGATTCCCGACCAAGATAATTAAAACTTTTTCCCACGGCGTCATTTCTGTCTCCTCAGTATGGATTGCCTTCATTGTGCCGTCCTTTGCTCTCCTTGATTCTTGTCTTTTCCATTGTCCCTTTCTCTTGCATTTAAAAACTGCAATTTCTTGTCTCTTTGCTCATTTACGTCAAATTTCTCTTCTCATTCGATATTCTGGGTGCGAACAAAAAACCCGAAGACGCCCGAAAGATCGGAAGGGGTTCGACAAGATTGACAAAGCGAGATGCATTAAACCTCAGCTTAAACGAACCTATTTCGACTAAGTGAAAGCTGAGTGGATTGATCTACATTACCTCTCAGGAGGATGCAGAATCGGCGGCTCGAATCTCCCCCCCTTTATCCGACCACGTTTTCTTTAGTATCCGATGAGGTAGTAGTACCCTTGGGTATGGAAACGCCTTAGGCCATACACGTTTTATTGGATACGATCGAGATAAGCACTGCAAGCTGAGGTAGGCTAGCGTGGGGCCGATGAAAGGCGCACGGCATACCTCACGATTAACGGCGTTCTTTTCCTTGTTCTTTTTGGACGCGCACTTGTATTACACTTATCAGTTATCCCGCAATGTTTGGAAGCTACCCTCTGTTTTACAAAAAACTTTACAAATATCTATTTTTAAATTAAGTTTCTCGCCTTGGAAATCATAGCTTTGTGTGAACGTGAAAATTGCCAGTGAAATTAGGCTTCCAATGCCATAAGGGAACATGCCATAATAAGGAAACACGCCTGGGAAAAATTTTCATTAAACTTTGGAAATAAATATTAAATTTCCAATCTAATAAAAACATAAAATAGAAAGGTTGGCTATAATTGGAAAAAAAATAATAAAACTTTGAAAAAATAGTATCCAAAATGTTGTTCCAAAGAAACGATATTTCAAAAGTTTCGAACTTTTCTTAGGTTGAAGATAAATGAATTTTTCAAGGAATATTTTTAGAAAATTCAGAACTAGATCAAAAGGTGAGCAAAAACCTAAAGGGGGCTGTTTTTAGGTCAATGATGTTTTTTTTTTTCTAATGGAGTTAGAATTGTTGCTCACCTTTTATTTTATCAACTCAATTTTTCTCACTTTGTCAAAAAGAAACATCACCGAGACAAAAAGCGTCCAGGAAAGAAAGACTTTAGAACTAAGGCAAATTTTCTAACGCGCCCATCTGGCGACTGATTTCAAGGGTACAAGAAACCGCCATTTAAAACTAGAGCCTAGTACTAGACTACTTTAAAATTACCAAAATAAAACCAAACAAGAAGACCTCCCCCGGTGCAGGAACATACGACCTACACTAGAGTCATAGGCTATAAAAATAGCATTCAATATTTTTGTCTACAACTATCGCGACCCAGGGCGGTGCTTGCTGTCCAATTATTCCTAGAAGCTGCTGAGAGTATTATAGGTAAACTACTCCTGAACATTTTTATTCAATATTTTGAGGTTATACAAAGTAGTGTTGCGTCCCTGTCTAGAGCACGCCTCTCGCATTTAACGTGGGTCTATCTCTCATACTTACTTGATTAAGTTAAATCCAAACCAGTGGGTTCGCAAAAGCTCAATGAGGAGCTCCGCCGTAATCAAGGCTCCGCTCGGCGCACTTGTGAGTTCGGTATTTGTCTAGGCAAGGGGCGCCTTGAGGCTGGACGTGACAATCTTGACCCGGTCGCTTGCCGAAACGGCAACGGACCCATCCGTCACTGAGAGTCCATGGAAGGAGAGGAACTTTTTAGTCATCTTTGTCTTCTTGCTCCTTTTCTTTTGGGGAGAAGAAGCTAGAGAATGAACCACCTTCTCTTCATCGCCGGAAGGAGCCCCTAGGTCGGACAGACCAGCCTCAGCAAGATCATTTTCCCAGATGGAGAAGGTCTTAGCTGTAAGAGGGGCACCACCCGGGAGAGGAGGTCCCTCCTCTTGTTGTGAGTGGTCGGGGGCCCGAGCCAAGCGAAGAGAAGCTCGCACAGGGGCGGATCTAGGTTCGGTGTTTGGAACCGAGCCCAGCTTCGCCCCCATGGAACATACGCAGCTGGGTCACCTCCGGGATCATGTCTAGCTCAGGGGGCCTCCATGTGTCCATCTCCCCGTCACAGGGCATCAAGGGTCCCATTCGAGGTACCTTCAGTCAGAGCAGAATTTCTGGCCTACGAAACGACCTCCATCAGGGAAGAGAGAGAGGCAAGATGGCCGACCTCCATCAAAGAAGAGAGGGGGAAGGCACGCCCCCCATGTAAAAATACATGACTGCACCCCTACTCTAAGGGGCTTTGGCCTATCGAGTCGCTCCCACCGGGAGCGGTCGCTTTTGGGTAGTCTGCCTACCCTCTTGGCGGTCTCCTGTGATAGAATAAGGGCGAGGCCATTAGTCGAGGGATGGAGTCGTCCATGGGCGACTCCACAGAAGGTTGTGAGGGGGAAACCTCCGCACCCAATGGCCTAGGAGAGGAATAAGCCTGCTCTCTGGTATAAGAGGGTTGGAGGAGCCCCTGAGAAATCACAGGAGGGGGGGGACCTCCTTTTCTGAGTTGGAGCTGCCCGTGGGCGGCTTCAAAGATGGCAAAGAGAAATCCCCTTTGCCTCATGTTGATTGTGAGATGAGAGCCCCCTCCACCGCTCGCGGGGGTGTCTCGGGTTACCTCGTCCTCCGCGACACCTAAGGAGGGCGAGGCCTAGATTGGAGGCGGACCCCATGTGCATTCTCAATATTGTTTTCTATTGTACCCATAGTGTAGAAAAAGAACAAGGTCTGCTGACCAAAGTCACGTGCTCTCACTTATCCTGATTTAGGACCTTACGACTTTCAAAACTTTCAATAATTCCCGGACTAACCTTGGGAGAACATTGGCAATTATATCATTAGAAATAAAATATAAAACAACATAAGCGTTTTAAATGTCGTTAGGATTGGCCCAATAGTTATAATGTTATTACCAAAACAAAAAAAGTAAAACGGGGACTGACGGACGTACTGAGATATAAGCTCGCACGCGACTAAAAAGAGACACATGGAAAGTATGTATACTATGATCCCCCCGAATGCCTCGGGAGGTTAGGAGAAAAGTCTCCATAGGATCAGAAAATTCCAGAATGTGATCACTTAAAGCATTCTAGGTCCACAGGTCCACCGTTGATGGACTTTGCCAACCCGGGCCACCATTCAAGCGACATTGCCCTAGAGCTTGGACCATAGAGGATTGTGGCGTCGTAGCCACCACCTTGTGTGTAGTGGAGGAAGGTGAGCAGAGTCGACGGCCCAACACACCCCGTACCTAATACATGCCCATACCAGGGGTCTTTCAACCCTCGCAGCAGGTTGGGACCTCACGGTACACATTACCGCCACTCGACTAAGGCTCATAAGAGGACGAAAGTGCCCCGGCCAGCCAGAACCTCTGTGGGTAGGAGACCGAGTGTGGAAAGGGGTAGGAGGGTATGTAATAAACAGAAGTGGAGATAGGAGCGTCCAGTAACGAGGGGGAAGGGGTGATCACCTCTTATTATCATACCCTGGCGCTGGTGATCCCATGGTGGCATGCAGTCCACCAAGGCAACATGGCTACCCCACCGAACTCTGTCCAGGTAGAAACAGTCGTCCTGGTACAAAGTGCGGGTAGAAAAGGTTGAGGGGATAGTGGTAATACTAATAATTACTACTACTATATTATAATAATACACGATAATAATAATAATAATACAATAATTTCAATAGATAATAATAGTGAATAATACTAAATAATATTAATACTATTACTACTAATAATAATATCCATAATAATGATAATAAATAAAGATAAAGTTGCGCTGAGAGGGAGCGAGGGGGATCGTGCAAACAACTTTGCCAGGCCCCATCAGAGCATTCACGTCAACCCAGCAACGGAGCTTTCCTAATTTCCACTCAGGCCTGGAGGCGGTGCAGACCCCCCTCCCTTCCTCCCTGCGGGGGTATACGCTTTGGGAACTGAGGATACGAACAAAGACATAGACTTGGGATACTGAAGGTATGCCCAAAACCATACGTTTGGAGCTTGGCGGATATGAACAAAGCAATATACTAGGCCCTTGTGATACGAACAATGCAATACATATTTGTCAATAATGATCAGAACAAGCATAAGCTTGGTTTTGAACATACGAACTAAGCCATATGCTAGTTGTATTGATGATACGAACAAGGTAGTCATTTGTAGCCTTGCAGATACGAACAAAGTCATATGTTTGGAGTCTTGTGGATACTAACAAAGTCATACATTTGGATTCCTTAGGATAAGAACAAAGCCATATGTTTGAGGTCTTCGGATACGAGCATTAGTCTATATACGAATAATCATGGGGTAATGTAGATTCAAACAAACGTTTATAAACGAACAACCTAGTGCGTTTGGGATCTTGAGGATACGAACAAACGTTTGGGAGCTTGGTAATACGAACAAACCCAGGCATTGTGGGCGGTAGAGAAAGCGAACAATGATAGAGGGTTATTTAGGGTCGTGAATATAACGTTGCCCTTCTCCTCCTCCTTTCGACAGTGTGTACGAACTTGTTCGCACTATGGCTGGTGTGCTTTGAGTACGAACTTGTTCCCGACGTTGAGTGGCGAGAATTTTCTAGGTTTTGTATTCAATTATTATCTTCTATTTCCTAATTATCCATTTTCTTCATCCGTCTGTCCTTACTCTCATTCCTCGTCCCACTAAGGAGAGATGCGCGCCGTCCCGGCCAACAACGCACCGCTTACTTCCCTCTTTTAAATACTCGCTTAAGTACCTTTCATGCATTTTACTTCTTTAAATTTACACTTTGCTTACTAACCTTGTTTTAGAAAGTTTCAAGTAGATGCCTTCCTTGGTTTCATTTTTATTTCAAATAAATACGCCCAAATAGAACCAAAACACCGATTATTCATCTTGAAACTCTGTTGGCCTCGGGGCCCGACAACATGATTCCACCCATTTTTCTAAGAAGATAAATAGTGTGATGATGACTCAGAGTGGCGCATTTGTGCTCTTCCTAAATATATTGAGCGAATTTCTTCCTCGTATGTGTGTGTGGAGGATAAATAAGAAGTGGGAGAGAGAAAGAATATAGCCGCCAATACACAAATCCATTAACGTCAATAACACATAGAAGATGAATAGCCCCACGATGAATGTTGCAAAGTCAGTCCTCAAAGTAGGCTTTAAAATAACCAACTCGAGTAACGTAAGTTTGTTTGTGCGTGGCGGGAAATATATACCCGCGTAATCTCCGGATCACGTGACGTGGCTTAAATCGAGAATATCGCTGCCGCTATGACTGAGTCGTTGTCTTGACTCGAGAATCAGAAGGGAGCGACTCGGGCTCATCGTTTGCGCGCCCCGCTCAGCCTTCAGCCTCGGATAAGATGACTCGTAATATAAGAAGATTCCACTGCAGATATCAGCTATAAAGACAAATACAGTTTCTTTCTATTTATATATTTGTTTAATATTTATTTATTTATAAAACGCCTTTCGTTTTTTTTAATCCCGCGTTCGAATCCGTTCGTTTTTCAATAGGGAATTCTGACCCACACATTTTTCCATCCCCTCCTTAACTTCACTTTCTTTGCCAGGCTCTTTGCGGAAAATTTCTGGCAGAGATGTACTCGTTGGTTTTGGTATTTTAAAATATACATCTACCGCACGAACCATTGGCGGATCCAGGATAAATATTTGAGGAGGGCTAACTTGAATTCCTTCCTCTGAGTACTCTGAGAAAAGGGCATTGCACATTAATAATGGTTATACCAGGCAATTGGCTTCGCCACTTCCCCCTGCAGGGGAGCTTGCGCTTCGCTGCTAAGATTAAAATTTAAAATCTAAAAAAAAGCAGCCATGGTTAAATATTTATAAATTTTCTGAACTTCGCCAATTATAATAATTTTAAAAAGGAACTCTAAACTAAATTTCCCCCCTTTCAAAATATCACGTTGCTAAAATATAGTTATAGAAGAAGATATATAAAAATCAATTTTCTGAACTTCACCATTTGTAATTCTTTGGGGTTTAACAAAATCACAAATTTCGATACTTATATTTATTTCTGAACTTCGCCATTTGAATTTTTTGTACACTCATCATAAAATTATGTGATAACACTTCAGATTCGGGGCGCACGGTAGATGGCGCTGTCAGTCTGCTACAATTTTGGGCTACAGCATATTTCTTATGACGTCAGACGGTAGCGTCAGATGTGAACAATATCGGCGTAATATTTTTTTGTATATGAGTATATACTGGGGGGGCAACTCAGGATCATCGCAGGGTGGTCCCCCTGAAGTGATATCTCTCCCACGAGCAGTCCCCTTGAATTTACTGGGGACGGGGGTCTCCCCAACAGCTTTTTACTGGCAGAAAAATCTAACCTAATAACAAACAATTCTTACTTTTATAGGTTTCTTGATTAGTTTATGCGCCTCTAGATAATCTAAAAGTTTTTCGCGATCATACAAAGTAAAGCCGAATTCGAATAACAAAGAAGCACATAGAGAGCACGAAAACACAATAACGAGAGAAAAACATTTGCAAAACGGGTCCTATTTATAAGCTACGATGTTGCCAGTAAGAAACTGTTATCGTTCGCAGTAAACAAAAAATACGAAAATAAAACAAAAAACAATAAAAAACATCAAGAAACCTTACCTAACTTAGAAAAAAACTATAAACGAGCAGAGCGCAGATATTTAGTAAATAATAGACTAAAAGTTACAAATCCCCAAAAGAACAAAAAAATATAACGCAGTGATTGTCACATCTGACGCTACCGTCTGACGTCATAAGAGATATGTTGTAGCCCAAAATTGTAGCCGACTAACAGCGCCATCTACCGTGCGCCTCGAATCTGAAGTATTACAAATTATGTATTGTAGTTTTGAAGTCAGCTAAGGTATAATACTAAATTTAATAATGATTTTTGAGATTTACCTGTATTTTAGACATGTATCATATATGATACATTTGATCGCAACGGTTTAATAAAAATGAAGTCTGTCTGCCTGCGTGTGTGTGTATGTCTGTCCATTTATAAGAATGAAAAAATCCTGTTCTACTCCCCCCCCCCTCCACCTTACAAAAGGATATCAGAACCAACAGAAAAAAATTACCTACCCCATATTCTTAAAAAAATAGAGTTATAGATAAGAAAGACGCTCGGTCTCTTCCTGCGGCCACAACGTCGCTCGTTCATAACTAACGGTCAGTCACGCTTGAGCGTAAACTGCCGTGCGCGAAGTGAAACGTTTACTCATTGTATCTTATATGATAGGGACAGTGCGCAACTCTCCTGAATCTCCCTACACCTCATGAATAATATTAACAATCAGCAAGTAAAGATATTTTTTGTGCCAGAATACAAGAATTTCAAACATTGTTGCATCTGTATTTATTTACGACCGGACTTTTGATCCCGGGCAACGAACGCCCTGGATACAAAGTCCTCCTTTATTTCCGAACGCACATTTGGCCCGGGCAACGACGGGTATCTCTTCTACTATTCCATAATATTCCATACCTTTTTATGTAAAATATATATAAACATAAACGGGTCTGGAGTTGGGTGGAGCTTCAGCCCCCCCCCACCCTAGCGTCACAAACACACAAACGCGAATTATTCTCGTCCCCCCCAAATCAGTAATAAATTAGACGCTTCAACGCCCTTAAAACTACACTTCCCCTTTATGTCCTGTTAGACACAAAGTCACCCTTCACTTCGTGGAGTGGTGTATTAAGGATCTCATCCATTCCGGGTTCATCCAACCACGCCACCTCGAAAATCCATTATCCTCCACTTTCTCATCGGTCAGACCTTTCTTCTTCAAACTTATTCACAGAATCACCCCACCTTCTAGGTGGTCTTGCAACCACACTCGTAAATTTTCTTCTCGAGTCCATCTCCATCCATTCTACGTACGTGTCTATACAACCTCACAACACTCGGTCACATCCTCATTCACACCTTTCTTCACACCCAGCTTTTCCTCCAATCTCTCCACTTCTCGCACACCAAGCAAACTTCACTCGAGATCTCACCTTCTTCCATAGCAGACTCTCACTCCAATGACTTTGGCACCACCATGCTCTCATGCAGTTTCATGGTACACACCACACTCAAACTCTTACCATTCACCAACATTCTAAACGCCCCCCAAAGACTTCCCTGCCATTCAAGACCTCACGGTCGCACTCTGCTTCATCTGTGCCACCATCCCATACACTCCATCCAAGATCGTTAAAACATCGCACTTGTTCAAGGGTGACCACCACACACTTGGATATCACACGCCATCCCACTCACTCCCCCCTCCAATGCCTTACTGTATTCTACCTTAATTTTAAATCCTTCCTCTTTCACACCCTGTCAAACGCTACAATCAACATTTCCACATTCTTCTCACTCTCACCCACCAACACCAAGTCATCACTATCATAGAAGAACCCATCCTTCGCCTGTCTCACACCTCTACCCATCATGCCCATAAGTAATTCTCTCCGTACCCCATCCTTAAAGACATTGAACAGCCATGGCGACATCACACAACCTTATCTTACAGCCCCACGTCACTCATTCCGGTTATATTTCACCCTAATACACTCTTTCCAACATAAATACTCTTCATACCATCTAATAACTTGATATGCGAAAAAAAATAACTAAATTACTTGAGATAAATAAAAATTAATAAATAAATAACAATAAAGGATGAGTGGTAACTAAATTACTTGAGGTAAATAAACATTAATAAATAAATAACAATAACGGATGAGTGGTAACTAAATTACTTGAGGTAAATAAAAAATAATCAATGAATAAAAATAACGGATGAGTGGTAACTAAATTACTTGAGGTAAATAAAAAATAATCAATAAATAACAATAATGGATTAGTGGTAACTCAAAATTTGTTGAGTTGTGACCCGGTGGTGTGAGGTAGCTGGCCAGGTCCGTAATACTAGACAGAGGAGTTAGTTTTCCATGGTAGCGTGAAACCCCCGAAGACACTGGTCGGGAGGGTGTGCTGCATAAGCAGGATGCCAGGTGTAATAACCCCCCCCCCACCCCTTGTGAAGGAGCGGAGATTGTATTCTCCTCCCATTATTAAAAACGTCACCCAGATGGCTCACCAACTACAAAACTAGAGGGACATGATCTAGTGAACCTGCGGCGAAAATGGCCGATTTAGTACCTTAGCCACTAGGTAGCACCACCTGGTGGTCTACTTATATCATATTTGAACTCAGTGACCTCAATAACCTTTGGTAGCATTGGTTTTAGCTGGCTACATTGAGAAAGTGCCTCTTTGCGGACAGAAGATGAACACTACAGGAGATTTGCATGACCCATGGACCTGCTTCGGCGCAGGTAAAAACGACGCAACACGAGGCAAATGAGGCAAAAATGTTGGTACACAAATATGGCCTTTACTCGTGAAGGAGTTAGGCAGGAGAAGGCCTAGCCTAGAGTCTCGCCAGGTCAGTTGCTACGACGCGGAAGATGTCTGATAGAAGGAGGTTGTATATATTATTATTCATTAAACTGAAACGATGTTTGTAAAAAGGAGAAATAGTGGGAGAAGTAACAAGGACCCCCTAACCGAAACCAAATCACCCCAAAATGAAGGGGCTTGGTTCCGAAACAAGTTCAACAAAGATATTCATAAGAAGGGAACTCTCACTAGCCTAGCGCGAATGGAGCTTGTCGCCTACTGTCGACCAGGATTGCCATATCTTACCGTGACCACGCCATTTCCATGGTGTTTGGGGGAAGTCATTTTGGCTTGGCATGAAGAATGGCAGTAACTTTTCAGCAACATCATCTGGAGCGAGGAGGTTGTCCTCTACGCCGGAGGCTTTGTTAACCGCCACAATTGTCACTACTAGGAAGAGGAGGGTATCATGGCTACCGCTGAAAAGCTGAAAAACGGCAGAATCGGCTCAGTGTAACGGTGTCGTGAGGCATGAATTCAGATCAAGTGATGGGCCCGTTCCTTGTGCGCGACACCATGATTGCTGAACTATACTTTGCTATGGTGCGAAACGACCTGTGGTCGATTGTTAGCACATGGAAGAACATCGACAATATGATATTGAGTGAGTGGCTAGAAGACCATTTCCCTATGCGTTAGATAGATCGTCGTGGTCCATATAATTGGCCAGCAAGAACCCCAACTTGGCACAGTGCGACTTCTTTCTTTGAGGATGGGTAAAGCAAGAAGTCTACCACACCAAACCTTTGACTCGGAATGTAGTTCATGGGCATTAAATTGGGATGAAGATCTTCACAATTTTTGTTCTGCCCTTCCTTGTCAAATTGAAGATTTTTTCTGGCTAGCAGCAACTATTTTGAGCATATATATATATATATATATATATATATATATATATATATATATATATATATATATATATATATATATGTGTGTGTGTGTGTGTGTGTGTGTGTGTAATTAGGTAAAAGGCCATGTTGTCTGAAGGTTCTATTGAAGTCCACAGCTGTGGCAGCGTTATTAATTTTAACTTGTATTTTCTTTAACGGGGTTTTCGAGGCGAGAAAAAACATCCGCGAATTACATTCTTTATTCCTAGACGTCTTTCGACCGTGTTAGGTCATCTTCAGGGAATGAGCAGAAATGGAATTATTCGAAGATATACTCAGTTTTTAGTAGAAGTTGGGATAGTGGAAGATATAGTAGGTGAAAATTAAAGCAGGAAGTGGGGGAGGGGGTATTTTGCCCTAGTAGAGAGGGCATCGCTTTATTTTTTTATATATTTTTACCTTTGCTTGTGTTGTTTGTTAGATCTTTTTGTCCTATGTTTGTGTAATTTCATGAGCTTTGGTGTTCTTCTCATTGTTTGTTCTCTAATGATTAGTTATACTTATTTTTGTTGCAAACCTTCAGCTTTCAAGCCTTTGTTAGCTCTAGTTGCCGACAATTTACCTCGTGTTTCTTGTGTTGTAGTAATTTAATTATTCGCTGTTTTCATGGGACAATTTGAGTGATGTCATCTGCGAATTACAGATACATCGTGTCCCTGTGCACCGGAGTTGGGAGGTTGATTGTGAAGACCAAGTAAAGCAGATGACTCAGGTAGCTTCCCTGAGGAACGCTTGCCTTTAGTTCGAATTCGGGACCTCTGTACCCTTCTATCATGAGACAAGCCCTTCTGTCCATGACGAAGTCACAGAGGATCCTTTCTAAGATTGGGTCTAGCTGGAGGTTCAGGATCTTGTATTGAAGTCCTTCCAGCCAGACTTTATCGAAGGCCTTTTGCACGTCCCTCAACACCATGTCTACATAGAACCTGTTTGCTTGGGTGTATGTGCTCCTAACTCGCTCAGTTGAGCTTGTAGCTTATCTGCTAAAATCTTCTCGAAGATTTTTCCCTGTATCTCAAGAGAGATCGGGCGATAGTTAGCCACCTGGTCTGGGGGCTTGTTTCTTTTCGGGATGAAGATTATTTTGGCCATTTTTTACCCGTCAGGGAAGTAGCCTGTATTCAGGGCAGCGTTCATTGTGTTCGCCAAACACTGAATAATTTGCCTTGGGGCATTTACGATGTTATTCTTCGTAATCACAGACCAGCCTGGTGCCCTCTGCTTGAAGGACCTTATGGTATTCAAGGTCTCTTCGACAGTAATTGGGCATCCGTGGTTAACCATCTCTCTTTCCTGAGATACGTGCAGGTGTGGGTGGGTTCTATGTATCACTGTGCCGAGGTCATAGAGCAATTCGTCTTCGAAGTCCTGGTCGAGGTCGTCGTCCTCTTCAGATGATATAGCGAAAATCTCTTGCCAGTGAGCTCTGAATTTTCTCTCGAGAGACTCTGGGTCCTCAGTGATGTCGTCTCCTTCTTTGATTTGGATTCTGGGTCTGGGAGGCAAGCCCTTAATTCTTCGGATGTTATTCCAAAACCTTACAGGATTGTCCTCCCTGTCCAGCCTCCCAATGATGCCATTCCAGATTCTTCTTTGTTTTTCAATTATTATGTTTTTCAGTTCCTCTCCTAGATGCCTCATTCTGGCTGTCCTTTCCCTATTGGTTCCTGACCTGCCGATCTCTTCATACATTTATCTATGTTCCCGGGCGATTTCTCTCATCCCGTCTGTCCACTTAGGTTGTGGGAGCATTTTATAGGAGATTCTACGGACGCACCTCTCGTCGGCTTGTATAAGGAGATTGGTGATCTTGTTTATCTCCTCATCAATCTCTTCGAGATTAGCGTCTCCCAGGTCAGATGGGTGGTATGTACTGAGTATCTTTCTATATAGCTCCCAGTTAGCTTTAGCGTAACTTTTCCTAAGTGGAACAGGCTTGAGTAGTGGAGCAAGCGAGATCGTGGTGAGAATAAGGATGTGGTCGCTCAGGACCACTGGTTCGGGCTCATTGACGATGTTGAAGGGAAAGTTTTTGCTCGTTAACACATTGTCCGCTTTTTTTGCTGAACGTTGTGTTAAGAAGGTTGGGAAATCTGGCCCGACCCTCTGGAGTCTGTCACTTTCGAGTAGCAGCTCCAGGTTTCTTCCCCTTTCATCGGTACTTCCGTAGCCTGATGCACCTCATCTGGCATTTAGATCACCGCCAAGCAGTGATAATTTCCCAAGCCGAAGAGATTGTAAAAGTTAGGGATCGGCAGGTATTTACGTCGTGTAGGTTGATAGGCTGCCGCCACTGTCAGGTTTCCAACCAGTGTAGGTATTTCTACAGCCACAAATGATTCATCTAGGTTTGGAAGTGATCTGTATGTAATATTGTGTTAACGCCGTGTTCAGTAATGAGGATTAGGTTGGGATCCACTTTACGAAATATGTTTCCGTAAAGAATGTTTTCCTTCCCATCCATTGACGTTAACTGTGAGTATTTTTAATGTATTGCTCGTGTTTTCCATGTTTGTGTTGTCTGGTGCTTGTGTGTGTTTGTGTGTCTTCTTCTAGTGGTGTTTGTTACCTGTGTTTTCCGTTCCTAATTCTGATAAATTCTGCCTCGCTTACGGCGAGGCAGGAGTCCCTATAGAGTTTTATTTTGGCCCCCATGAGCGCTGTGTCGATTAGCGCTTCCTGGTCTGGTGAGTCATAAGACCATTTTAATTAGCCCATTTTACTCCTTCGATGATTTCCCCTACCTTGGGGTCTCCTGGGAAGGATGTTTCAGCATTTCTAAAGAATTTGGTATTAATCTTATCACCATCGTATTTCTTGTTCTGCCTTGAGTTCTTCCTTCTGCTCTTGCTCCTCGGTCTCTCATGGATCTTAAGAGGCTGGGAGCTCTCTTGTTCATCCTCAGATGAAGAGGCTGAGCTTAAGTGTTTCCCGCCTGCTTGATTCTTCTGGCTTTCTTGTAGCGCTTGGTTTTCCCTTAAAAATTTCCCGCGCCATGATTGGCCAATTTTTGTAATACTTATGTTCGCGTAGAAATACTATATATAATGTAGCAATTTTTGAATAATTCCATTTTTGTTCATTCCCTGAAGATGACCTAACATGGTCGAAAGACGTCTAAGAATAAAAAATGTCATTCGTGGATGTTTTTTCTCGCCTCGAAGACCCCGTTAAAAAACTTGTAAGAAATATTAAGAAAATACAAGTTAAAATTAATAACGGTGCCACAACTTTGAACTTTAATAGAACCTGCATATATATATATATATATGAATCACGTGATACTTTGTGAGTTTTTCATTTTATGTATATATTAATATATATATATATATATATATATATATATATATATATATATATATATATATACGTGTGTGTGTGTGTGTGTGTAAATGAGTAATGATAAACCACGATATATGAATCTGAATTTATTTTAAAGCACAGAACTAGTTTCAGCTGTCAGCAGCCATTCTCAACTGTGTAATTAAAAATGAAGCTCGGACCATCCATTGTATATAGAAGCGAATTAAAAGACGAAAAAAAAACAAAAAAAAACCAGAAAAAACAAAAGGGAGAAAAAGCACTAAACATTTAGCGTGGTTCCGAAGCGAATTAAAAGACTAAACAAAATGAAACCAGAGGAATCAAAACGGGAAAACATAAATATATTAATATTAAGCGTGGTTCCGAGGCAAAGATTAAACACAATAAAATCAGAGGAAACAAACTGGAAAAATAAGTATTTCCGTGAAACCGGGGGCAAAGATACTAAGATGATTCGGTTGGTTTATAAATAAGTTTGGCAACATAATTCGAGATATATTTTTAAAATTGTATTGCCCTTCCGATAAATTGAAATTATCGACTTTGTTGATGAGTATTGATTCCGCAACTTTCCTAACAATATAATCGTTTGATTTATACATAATTTTTGAATGGTTGAAGTCAATCTTATGGTCGTAATTTTACATGTGCGCAAAGAGACTTGAAGAAATTGCACATCTCCTTATATAAACTTGATGTTCTTTTATTCTCTTGTTAAAGTAACCAGACTCACTGATATATGATAAGTTGCAACTCTGGCAGGGAATAAGATATACACCGACATCTTGGTTAGTAGGATGCAGTTTGGTTAACGATTTTTGAATGGTATTTGGATATTTAAAGGTAATATTTATGTCGCTTTGGTTCGCATACGATTTTAAGAGGGCTAAGGCTAGCCCATATGGGAAACTTATACATTTTTTTAATTCATCCTTTTGGCGTGTGGAGATGTCAAATAATTATTTAGCGCTTTAGAATGGCATTTATTTATGAAATAAATTGGATATTTTTGTTCGATGAAATATTGGATGAGGTGGTCAATTTCATCTTGAAGGAAAATTGGGTCGCATATTCCGTAGGCTCGGAGAAAAGGGGAAGAAAAGAAATATTTCTTAATAGATTTATTATGTAATGAGAAGAAACGTATGTAGCTATTTGAATTTGTAGGTTTTCTATAGCCAGAAACGGTAAGTAATTGTTGTCTTCCCATTCTTCTTTGAATTTTATCGAGGGGTGTAAAAAATTCATTAAAATTATTATCATCTATGGGCCATGTCGATAGGATGTCATTTACATATCGGAACCAGATAAAAGGTTGGGAAGAGATTCTGGGGAGGAAGGACGTTTCGTAGTTTTCCATAAATAGAATGCATAGAATGAGGAAAAGAGGGTTACTCATGCTTCAGACATAATTTTGGCGGAAAAACTTGTCTTCAGCTGAAAATACATTATCCATTACACACAAGCGCACCTATTTTCAACTTTTATTTTTTACTAAGACAGTCATCATGCGAACGAATATCGTCGCCGCATATATATATATATATATATATATATATATATATATATATATATATATATATATATATATATATATATATATATATATATATATATATATATATATATATATATATATATATATACACTTTGTTAAGATGTTTTAAAAGCTTTCCAAGCTTTAGAAAAAGCATCTTCTGCTTAGCCTGGACTGGACCAACCAAAAGACTAATATTTAAAAAAACTATATTTTCGAGAGGTCTTTCGACCTGCATGTGGACCTCTTCGTGGAATACTGGGTAATAAAATGAGAGTTGAAGAAAAAGATTCACCCCCTGCCTCCTCACACACACACACACACACGCTTTGGTCCTCCTCGGAGGAGGAAGGGCAGGGGATGGGGGGTACCTCCCATTTGTCTTCCTAAACTACTTCCCCGACAGAGCCGTGGTAGGATCCGAAAGAAAGACTTTTGGAGGGGGATAGAGAGGTGGAGTGGAAGAGGAAAAGGCAAGTCAGGATAAACAGTTAAAAGTAAAGTAGAAGACATAACAGTTGACTGTGGTACCCGAACTAAGGTGTTTTCATGGATTTGGCCAAATTTTATGTCATTTGCTGTCCCTGATATCTGTATCTTGTGTTTGGCACAATGAGTGGATAAGGATAAAATAATACTGGAGAGAAATAGATGGAAGTGTTTGATTTGCAGAGTTGCAAGTTTGCGTGGAAGTTACGCTAATCTCTGGCACCTAAACAACATTTAGAGTCAAAGTTCGGAAAAGTATTAAGGGTAAAATGTTTGTTTGTTTTTGTGTATAATGTGTGGTGTGTTTAGGCGTTCAAACCGTTGTTAGCATCTTTTTTAGGTTATTGCTGGTAAGCAATAGTTGTCGCATTTTCTCTTTAGTTTGGATTTTCAAATACTTGTATTTTTTCAGTTCATGTTTTGTATGTTGATTTAACTTAATAATTTATTTCTATTAGTTTTATGTTTTTATCTATTAATTAATTTATTTCTATTTGTTTGAATTTATTTTTATTTTTCCTCTTTCGTGTGTCTTAATTAGGGAAACAATTAAAAATCGGTTATAGGACCTCATTCGGTAGTTTTAATTCGTATTTAGGTAATCTTATGTCTCATTCGGGTAGTTATTCAGGTTTCAATGATAAATATCCTCCTCTTCCCTTTGGTTTGCTTTTGTTGTGGCCCTCGGGAACATTCTGTGTTGTTTCCAATTTCTTCTTGTGACTTTTCTATAAATTTATTTTTCCTTTTCTATTATTTTATTCAAAGGTTCTATGTTTACTTGTCTTGTATCCATGAATTTTAATAGTCCTTTATTCTGTGAACTGCTTTATTCTCCATACCTTGCATTTTCAAAAGGATACTTCGAGAGAATGTGTACATTGCCATCATTGGATACATTAGTAATGGCTGAATCATAAGCCTTGTATATTTTCTTCTTATTTTTCCAAGTGAGAGAACTTAGTTTGAGTAGTAGTCTTAACCCACCCTTCTATCTATATCTCTTTTTGGTTACGTGTTCCCTATAACCACTGAAAGGTAAACATTAGGCCTTATATCACACCTTCTATGCTGTATCTGTATCGCTCACCATCTTATACTGCGGCTGTAATCCTGGCATGCATTTGTGCATTTCTACAGGGGCATGAAATCAATTGTGTCAAATCATCGGCGAACTGAATGTTTAGGCAGTCTTCGTTCCCGAGTAATAGAATATCTGGTGTGTAAACGGAGTATAACTTCGGGCTTAGGCAGCCCCCTTGTGGGAAGACAGCTTACAGATTATTTTTTTTCTCTTTGGTAATTTCCTGTGTCTATGTATACATACCTTTCCATTATGTAGACACACAATATCCGCTCCAATTTTTTATTCAGTTCAAAACTAAAAATCTTGTGTTGAAAATGCCTTTGCCATACCTTGTCGAATACCTTAGATACCTCCCTATAATATATATCTACGCTTGGTCTTTCTCCTTTAGCCTTACTTATTTTCTCCGTAATGACGCTGACGGCCATATCTGTGATTATGTTTTCCTGAAACCAAACTGTGTTTTTCAATAAATTATTTTCAGTAAAATAGTAGTTCAATCTTTGTTTCAGTAATTTTTCATATAAGTCTTCGATGAAGTCGAGAAGGGAAAGTGATCGGGAACTTTCGACCTCGTATGGTAGTTTCCAAGGTTTCAGAAAGAATATAATTTTTGCGATCTTTAGTTCGCCTGAGTAATATAACCTGTGTTTGTACAGGCATTAAACCTATTCGTTAGTCCCTCGAGTATCTTGCTTAGAGCCTCTATGTAGTTCTTCCTAGTTAGACCGGACTTTCCTGGTGCATTTTGCTGGAAAGTTCGGATGGTTTCTCTTAGTTCTTCGGTACTAATGTTTGCCTAAGTTCCCTCGTTGGTGTCTCTTCCCTCTTCGATGTAGTGATTGGGGATTATATGTTTCTTCAATTTAATCGTTTAATGATTCCACTATTTGGTTCTAAAATTCCGGTCTCCATGCCCCTGTGGGTCTCACCGTAGTAGTTTTTTTTTTGCATACGATCGAAGGTATCTCATATATGTACTACTGACTTGTTTCTTGCTACTCGGTCCCTCTTGGTCCCGATTAGGTCTGCAATCTTCCTTCCTGCAGTCGGCATCACATGTACGCTATTACTGAGTGTTCGCTATCGATGGTGACACTATCACGTGTTTGCAATCCCCCCAAACTATACCTCCAGTACCCCCTCATGTGGAAACATTGATGCTTCCAGAGCTAGTGAAATTAAGCCACACCGGGTATGTTAATTCACCGGATATAGTCCCAATTCAGCTTGCCCTTTAGCGTGTGCCTTCTATGGACCCGTGGTTCGGATCCCACTTTAAACACTAGATCCCCATGGAGAAATGCGTCGAAAATAAGTACAAATCGGTGGTAAAAACCTTTACTTCACCAAATTGCAGGTAAAATGATGGCATTAGAACACGAGAACCCACATAAATGGTTGTTATTATGGCACAAAACCCCCTCCCGCATGATCAAGAAGCTGAAAATGTGAAACAGCGGTGAATTGCGGAGTGCTGACGTCACAGGCAGACTAGCTTTTCTCACCCGCCACTCACCGCCTGAGAGGCCTTGTGCGCCCCAATGATGATGCCATTTATGTTCAATTGCTCCCGCCTCGTGTCCAAAGGAATCACAAAACAGACACAAACATACAGAAAACGAGCGACATAAACAGAGAATATTTGTATTAAAAATGACAACCAACGGAGGCCCTTCCTCCATAACATTCTAAAGGTTTGGTAAAGAAAGTGGCAAAATTAGGGAAAAACAAAAATGTGTAGAAGGCAGTCATTTGTGACAAGAGGCATAATCAAAAGTATAAAATAATACACATTTATCAAGAAAAAAGGAAGGAGAAAGGACATGAAAAGTCAAATGGACAGAGAGGGACCACAAAAAAATCAGAAAAAGAGCATCAAAATATAAACAATAAAACAAGCAAGTATAGAGAAAAAAAGGGAACGGGTAAACATATACATTAGACGTACCCAGCGCGATAAAATATCAAATTTTAGCCCCCCCCCACTTGCCATAAGGGAAAATAAAATAAACATCGAATAGCTTAAGCACGAGGTACCTTTTAAAAGGCAAATAATGATATTAATGAAAATAATAATACAATAAATAAATAAAATTTCAAGAATGTGTAAATAAAGTGGGATAGTTTATTGTGAAATAGCTTATTAAACGTATATTTGTATTATAAAAATAATTCATTCCCTAAACCTTTCGTGACCCAAGATTAACCCCCACCTCCTAGAGGCATTAGGTCTGAGGGGTGGGGGGGGAGCACACAACCCTCCAGATGTCAGATACAGGATTGTTATATATTTTACCCCCCATACCCCTTAACAGGGGGTCTGAGCCCACAACACATCGATATGATATAAATCCTCCTCGCATGGTCAGGATGGTGCTAATTTTTAGTAAAGAGGGAGTGGGGGGGTCGGTATCGTAAGAAGAAGGAGTGAAGAAATACACGTTAAAGAGTTATAAATTCAATTCAAACTTCACAGGAAGCAGCTGTTAAAGTAATGAGAGAAGTTACTAAGGCGCGGACTAAGAACTTTTCGGATGACTGCAACTTTTCTTATTCGTTGGGCATTTCTATGAAATTGATGGTGGAGGCTTGCATTCGTGTCCAATACATCGGGAAACCCAAATAAAAGTACAAGTTTCTTTATAACTTCAAAAAAAAATATCTAAAATGGTGATGTTATCGAAATGTATGAAATCCTGGTACCAGAATGCGGTATCTTACAGTCAAAATGTTTTCATATAACGCTTCGTAGTTGTTGATTAATATCATATTCCATGCCACACGATCTGATAAGGATGTGATAATGGCGAAAACACCTAAGTTTATCCTGTTGCTCGTGAAGTCTAATGCGCACACTACACGAGGGTGGGCCGCGGCTGTATAGTTTGAACACCGGTTCTGTCCTCTAGAAATACGGTACAGTTTCGGAAAGAGAAGGGGGAAGTCAACGTAAATACGAGTACCTCACAAACGAGAACTCAACAGGGACCACATCAAAATGAATCGATGAAGTCGAGAAATTTTCACTAAGTTGCATTAAAATCATCCATTCAACAAAACAAGGATTCGATCACTTTTCCCTTTAATTACTACAGGGAAGTATAATTTAAAGAGTTGGGTAGGCTAATCCCCTTCAATTAATTCAATGGTCGATCCACCCAATATATCATTAATCTCAATTTTTATTAAATATTACTTTAAATCTACCAGTTCAGAAAATAACTTTTCTGAACTTCACCATTTGTAATTCTTTGGGTTTTAAAAAATTTACAAAACTTCGATACTTATATTTATTTCTGAACTTCACCATTTTGATATTATAAAAGAATGATTAGAAATAACTTTGATAAAAACATAAGTCATAACCAAACTAAGATGAAATTATTATTCAAAAACTCAAAAAAATCCACTTCTTAAATTATATTGTTAGTGATAATGATAACCTGCCTACAGCTTTCAGTAATTCCCAATTTTCGAAGGTAAAATCAACATTCGAGGAAATTATTTTTTCCATTTCAAATTATTATAAGAAGCAGGACTTTTGCTTTCCTCAGCTCATCCTCATGAATGCGACATCGACTAAAAGAGTTTCTTTGGAGAGTTAAGAATCGAAGTTGGTTTCTTTGGGTTTGAAGGACAAAGGCACATTTCATCTGATCTGATCTTCTTTCTGTCTTTGGGGAAAATATAAAAATCTTAAATGGGAGAATTTCTTTGCTTGTGCTCCATAGAATTGTCGGAGGCGCTTGTTAAACTTTGCCTTCAAGAAGGAAGTACTACTAAACCGTGTTGCTCAATTAAAGGATTAGAGTTGCTTTTTCCTCACCAACAAGGTCAACAGACCAAGGTCGCGTACTCTCAATTATTCTGACTTATGACCTTACCACCTTCAAAACTTTCAAAAGGTGTGGCAATCGGAGGACCTTGGCAATTATATCATTCGAAAGTGAAGGTAAAACAACATAAGGGTTTCAAATCTCGTTAGAATCGGCCGAATAGTTACGATGTTATTGCCAAAAAGACTCATTGAGAAGTAAAATGGTTACCACCCGACCGACCTACCTACGGACTGACATATAAATTTATAGAGTCGCGTACACGCGACTAAAATCGCTGTAATTATATTAGACTCGACAAGAACTAACAGCTCCATTCAGATAATTTTATTCAAAGTTCACCTAAGCTTCAAACTTTACGAGTAAAAAATGACCTAAATGTTTTTGTAATCCATTTACTGAATTGCTACTAATTTAAGAACTCTATCGGGGATTACAGCATTGGAATTACATCTGGACTTCTCCTTTGGGCCCCAGCGAATGCTATTAATAGGAGTAGAAGAAGCCAAGAGACAAGTGCCAGGCTGAGGCCATCCAGCTGTATCTATAAGGAGCTTGATCTGTCCTTGAGGCCCCAACTTTGTTCGCTCATAACTAACGGTCATTCAAGTGTGTGCGTCAACTGACAGGCGAACGATGTGAAATGTTCACTCATTGGAAGTATAAGATATTATATAATATAGGATAAGGAGAGTGGTCAACTCTCCTGAATCTGCCTACCCCAACAAATAATAATCAGTAGGTAAAGATATTCTTGTGACACAATATACGAATTTCAAATAATATGCATCTGTATTCATTTGCGACAGGACTTTTATCCGGGGCAAGGCCAGGAACCTCTGCTAACTTCCGCTAAAGGAAACAACTCTATGATAAAATTCAAACTTGAATTTCTTCATGCAGGGTTTTTTTTTTCTATAGACAATGTCATCCGGCGGATGCCACAATATTGTCGCCAAAAACAATTCAGCCTATTTATTTAGGGGAACTAAAATAAAACAAAACCTCAGAAGACACAACTAAGATAAGGGAAAATGCAGGCAACCCAACACCTAACCCGATAAAATGGGTGCCAGCCTCCAAAAAGTCCGTTAGGCCACAATTCGGTGTGCACGAATTTATCCTGCGCGTACAAGAGGCCAGCGGTAGCGAACCAGCCCCTTCCAAGTAACGGGACGTTCATGCAGAGCATTTCTTGGGTATATTGAAACAGAAAGTTCCGCGGACTTCTTATGTATAAATCACCTCAAGCAAAAACTTAAAGTTTACTCAAAGACTCGGGATAAGAACAGGTTTGAAGATATAAGAGAGAGAGAGAGAGAGAGAGAGTAACAAGGATAGGAAGTACCCTAGTAGACTTTATGATCCATTCAAAGGGTACCTTTGAGTGAACACTTGAGCAGGCGAAGTCCTCTGAAGGGTCAGATTAACGCTCTAAAAGAGCACACGCGCCACGCTTCAAGTCTCCAAACGGCTATTTTTCAAGACTTTGTCTAGTCTCGACTTGAACTGTTGAACAGAGTTGCTGTTGACAACTTCCACTGGAAGTGCGTTCCAAGTGCCGCAGATGCCAAATGAGAAAGATTTTCCACACAGATCACGCTGGCAACGCTTCAGTTCAAGTTTGTAGCCGTGATTTTTTGTTCTGCTCTGGCTAAGATGGAAAATATCCCTGTAGTCTACAATGTCGAAGCATCGAAGTATTTTGAACATTTCGATAAGCTGACCACCCACTCTCCGGGTCTCTATCAAGAACAAGTCTAATTCCCGTAATCTATCTTCGTAACTCTTGTGTCTGATAGAAGGAATGAGTTTGGTTGCTCTGATTTGCACACGTTCTAATCTTGCGATATCCTTTCGAAACGAAGGACTCCAAAATTGTACGGCATACTTCAGGTGAGGTCGGACAAGAGAGTTATACAAACACAGTACTATCTCCTTGTTCCGATAGCCAAACTGTCGCTTTATATAACCTAACATCCTTTGGGCTTTCTTCTCCGCCCCAATACACTGCCTCGAGAACTTGAGATCACTAGTGATAGTTACACCCAAGTCCTTCTCAGTGTCGGTGGATTGAAGAGCAGCGCCCTTAGGATATACTGAGATTGGGGGTTTCGGTGGCCAATATGGATCACTTTGCATTTGTTCAAGTTAAAAGGCATTTGCCACGTGACCAACAACTCCCCAATCTTCCGGAGATCATCTTGAAGGTGGGCAGGATTTCCTTCCTTTGTGAGGTTCATACCAAGCTTAGTATCATCGGCAAATTTATAAATCTTCGCAACCATGTCACCGACCATGTCGTTGACGTAGATGATGAACAGTAGTGGTCACATGACAGATCCTTGAGGAACACCGCGAGTAACAGGCACCCTCTCAGAAGCCTGTCCATTCAACACCACCCATTGCTGTCTGCCACTTCGCCAGTTCTCTATCCAACTTGCTATATTTCCGTCTATGCCCAGCGGAGGAGGCAGCGGTGTGGTACTTTATCGAAGGCTTTTGAAAGTCTAAAGATAACATCCACCGCTTTATACTGGTCGTGCTCAATGAAAACGAAGGGGAAGAATTCCACAAAATTCGTTATGCATGACCGTTGCCTTCGGAACCCGTACTGGGAACTCCTCAATCGCAAGTTGGACTCTAAATATGGCATCATATTGCCCAACATGATGCTTTCCATGAGTTTACCGACTATGGAGGTCAAGCTAATAGGTCGGTAGCTCGACGGCTGGCTAGGGTCTCTTTTCTTGAAGATAGGAGTAAACCTCCGCTTCACGCCAGTCTCTAGGAACGCATCCGGTCCGGATTGACATTTTGAAGATTATGCTCAGATGTCGTGACACTTCATCTCGCACTTCTTTCAACACTTTAGGTAGAAAGCCGTCCGGGCCAGGGGACTTATTCGTCTTTAGATCAGTGATCTTTTTTTTTATTTCTCCTTGGGTGAAGTCCATTTCCTCCAGCTTTTCCCCCAAGTAAGAATTCGTGGGCTGGGGGATGGGACCACACTCTTCAGTAAATACTGAAGAGAAGTGGTCGTTAAGGAGGTTAGCATTTGCTGCATCTAAGTGCTTTAATGCCCCCTCCTCATTCACAAAAGGGCCAATCATGAGATGGATTGGTTTACGACTGTTTACATAACCAAAGAACTCCTTGGGATTCTACTTGCAAAGTCTCGCCACTCGGAGCTCCTTGGAACGCTTTGCTGCCCTTATGCTGGACTTCACTCTCCTAGCTAGCCTATGGTACTCGTCAAAATCACCAAAAATCTTTGACTGATGGTACACTGTTCTCTTCTTTCTCAGCAGTTGAACAATTTCTCGATTAAACCACTTTGGTTGACAGAAGACCGACGAAGGCTTTTCAAAGGAATGAATCGTGATTGAAGACCTATGAACGTAGTTTTAAATCTATTCCACGAATCTTCAACATCCTCTCACACTTCTAGCTTCGCATCAGTCAATCCAGCACGAAGACCTGCAAATTCTGCTCTTCTCAAATTAAGTTTCCTCGATTTACCAGTCGCAGACTCTACCTTGGGGACCTTGACTATAAATCTGACTAGTCAGTGATCACTGCGACCGAGCTCTTCGTCTACAGAGAGATCCTCAACCATGTCATCCTCATAGGTGAAAACTAAGTCGAGGGTATTATTGCCTTCCGTTGGCTCTCTCACCCATTGAGTCAGGAACTCGTTGTTCGCGAACTCAAGGAGTAGTGCGTTCTCGCCACAGAGTTCCCTGGTTTCCTAGTCAACATGGGTATTGAAATCGCCCATAGCGTTACACACTATGTCTTGAACAAGTTTACCCAGCAGCCGGTACAGATATCTGTCCTTTTCAGCGAGTTAAGCAGTGGGTCTGTAAAGCAGCAGGGTCCTGTATCTGGCAGGACATATATCTAGGTCAACAGCTAGTAGCTCGTGGTCGGATACAATGTTGCAGTTTGTCGATTTGAGCGTATCCTTGACATACAACATCACATCGCCACCCTCTCTGCCTGGCCTATCTTTTATGAAGAGTTGGTAACCGGGAATCACGTATTCACCTTCAAAATTTTGGTTTGAGGTTTTTACCCACGACTCTGTTATGGCTACCATTTCAGGTTTTTTCGTCGCTACGAGGCCACGAAGTTCAAGAAACTTGTTCATGATCGACCTTGCATTAAACAAAAGAACTTTCAGGGAGTCCCCGAATGTAGAACTCCCTATGCTCTCCCGTTTCCCGTCTTACTTGTCTCTCTATTCTCTTTTGGTGGTGTGGTGGCACCCATTCTAGCGACCTCCGCGAAGGTCGTTCCAGGGGTGACTTTGGCGTACTGGCGCACGTCCGACCTCACTCTGGGCTGGACCGTCCTTTGAGTCCACCATAGGACATCTTGTATCCAGTTGGAGAATACAGCCTTTCCTTTAAAAGAAAGGTGCACCCCATCCCTTTGGTAGAGATCGTTTCTACCATACAAGATGCGGTAGGGGTCGACTAAAAACACCCACTCCGCCGTACATAAATCTGCTAGTCGTCGGTTCAATGAGACGTTCCTCGAGTGAGCAATCCGGCTTGGACTCCTTCTCGGCAGCATTCCGACCATGAAAGGTCTGCGAGTTTTTAATCCACAGTCATCCACAGCCCCCATGACCATTCGGGGGATCTCGACTGTAGGACCTACCCTACTTCCTCTGAGATAGAGGTCGTTGCCACTTACCATCAGGGCAACGACTGAACTCTCAGAAATCTGATATTTTTCAGCCTCTACTCTTATCTGGTGTTTCCCATGTCCTGGGAAGGCGAGCCGATAGTATGGGTTGCAAATCCCTTGATTGGGAATCACTGATAAGGATGACCCTCGCACATTTGGCTGCAGAGGAAAGAGTTTTCCCTTTCGGAAGCGACTTCTCTGTTTCCTCTTTCTTCTCCATATTTTTCTTATTTTTCTTCTTTCTTTTTTCCTACCTTCCTCTGGTTCCACTTCTGTTTCTGCTTTCTCTTCTGTTAAAATTCCTTTCTTCCTCTCTCTCTTCTTCTTTTTGGCCCGTTGAGCCAGTCCCGCAACAGCTGACTCCGGCTCTGGGACGTTGGAAGGCTGGCGTGGCACTGCCGATGGAGTGCTCGCTTCTTGGGCGAGGATCTCGTCGGCGGATCCACCCACGTCGTTCGGAGATACATCGTGAGCCGACTGGACCTCTAGTCTAGAGGACAACTCGGCGATCCTGTCCTCGAGACGGCGAAGATGACGCGTGTGTTCAGACTCTAGGTTCTGCAGTTTCCTCTCCAGTGCTTTAGATTTTTCCTCAGATGAACTATATAGATCCTTGAGCTCTTGCACTTTTTATTTAAGGACACAGTCAGTGCAGATACTTTCTGGGTGGCATTTCGAGTAACACCCCGCTGGGAAGTCCACGCACCACTTGTCCTTTTTGCACACCGAACAGGTGTATTTAAGAGCAGCCGTTCCTTTCTTTCCAGTCATGCTGAACACTATATATCTCTGAATACTTTGCGACCACTCAATAAAAAAGATGAGGGGATTGGTGAGTTCGCCCCGCGTGAGTCGCTCCCGCCTATCCATCGGAGACGTTTAGGATCTTTCAGAAGACACGCTCCCGGCGAGACGTGGCTCCCAAACAAGCAGAATTGACAGCCTCCAAAGGGGAGGTATCGATTTCGCACCAGGTAAACAGCGGCGGAACATACCCCGTACTAAACTCCTACTAGTTCCTTGCAGGGCGGCCAGGATCTCGGTGTAGCGTTCAGTGGATATCCCACCACACCAAGAGACTCGACCTAAGGCTTTGTGTTGGCCGGGTAACTAACCTGGAAACAAGGCCCGTCACCTCGGAAAGTTGCTACCAGAGGCACCCCTCTTCGCTCACTGGAAATGGTCGTTAATTACGCGCCAGGGAAGGGGTTAACGGGGCACTTACCCTTATCCCATTCATCGCGCCCCAGCGCCTATTGCCCCCTTTATTCCTAGTCTCTTGCAACCAGTGAGCGCCGATTGGCGTTATTTTTAGAGGTTCCAAAGCCTCTCTTCTGACGCATAAGTTAGCAGTCAGGTCCTTAATTTTAGATAGATGAAAGATAAAGCTGAAAGGATAGTAGTAGTTTTTGTTAATTAGTCGAAGGGATAGAGAAACTAGTAACATAATACACGATAGAAGAGCAGAAGATGGACGCACTTTGCCTGGAACTTCATTCCCGACCAATTCGACAAAGGTAACCCTACCAGGGGTACCATAAAAGAACCCCGCGACGACATAACTCGAAAAATCTATGGTACACGCAAGCTCTCTCCCCAGGACAAGGAGGCGTCGAGAGAATCAGAGAGAGAGAGAGAGAAAGAAAGAGAGAGAGAGAGAGAGAGCAAACACTCGGGGAAAGATAGTTGCGAAAACGCCCCAAGAAATATAATGAATATGAGCAAGAAGCTAATTTGGTGATGTGAGGGATGCCTCTCATTCGAGTGATTTAGTGTTGTTGTTAAATGGGGCGGGGAAGGAGATAAAGGACATTATAAAAAGGAGGGAAGAGAGTAAGAAATAGTGAAAGAGGAAAAAATAGACATGGGGACATAAATCACATTCTGTGTAGATAGAGAAGAAAATAGGAAAGACGACGGAGGAAAAGGACTGAGAAAAAATATATAAAAATTAAATGAAAAGAAAATGAGGAAGAGAAAGAGAGAGGAAGACACAAGAAAGAGAATGATGAGAATATGCTGGAGAACGATAACGTGAATAATCCAATGAGGACAAATTAACCCATTGAAGAGAGGGAGAAGAGAAAATAAAGGAGAGGAAAACAAAGAGGTGACAGTGATAAAAAGAACCAGGGTAAAGAAACCCCCCCCCCCGATAAACACGAATTCAAAATACGTCATTTAAAGCACTTAACCCTCCCAATTTATCCCACCCAATGGTGTTCAAAAAACAAAAATGAACGAGGGCATCACCTCTGTTTGTAAAAGGCTCGTGATGACAGGCATAAAATCGGTGAAGGTGAAAATGTCAGGAAGAACCAAGGCCCGAGTGGTCTGAAGAGGAGACTACTGAGGCCGCTCAAGATACTCTTGCGGCCGTTGGGGCATATAAGGGCACTCAATCTTCCAGATGTTAGGTGCAGCATGGTTGCAAATACTACCATGCGATTCTTCATTATAAACAATACGAAAAATCAACTCAGATAAGAGTAATGTTTGAGGATGTGAAAATTTGGGTTATTAAACTCGAGTGCCACAAAGATGAGACTACTTCGGACGCACGCAATTTTCCTCAACTTCATCATATTTAATTCTTCAGTATGTTCCTCATTGAAGGAAAGTAGACGTCGGATTAAAAATTTTATTTAAATTGTTATAATATAACGCAAAAATTGCGATCGGCAATTTTCTTCAGTAAATAACAAATAAGGAGTTAAAAAGGATAAGGTGAATTTATTTTTATCTCTTCGCCGCCTTTATACTATTTTCAATAATAATGAAGGAAAAATAATAAAATTGAATTATTATTATTATTTCAATCTGATAAGTTTCAACATTGGATCCTTGCCGTCAATTAACGAAGCGTAATACTGGTCCTGATTAGCATAGGTGGGTTTTAATCGCGATAAATTATCGCGATAATTGATCGCGATAACGATATCGGGTTATTGGTTATCCGATATTTTTTTGTCCGCGTTATCAATTCATTGGTATCGCCGATACTTTTGGTTCCAAACTAGCGATAATCGATAATTTCAGTTTTTGGTTCCAGTTTAGCACAGGGGCGAGCCGTGCGTGCCTTGGAGGCAGAAATAGGTAGGTCCGAGCTGGGAGGAGGATCCTCAAAACCTATGAGGAGATGAAGGAGAGCCTCACCAGGTAAGAAACTAAGAAACAGTATTCAAATATTCTTTCTATGATATTATAAAATAACTCTATATATATAGTCAATAATCAATATTGCATTATAATTTTAGATTTATCGATTTATCGGTTATCACCTTATCGGGCGATCAATTTATCGCCAGTTATCGATTATCGGCTATCGGCGATAAGGTTATCGTTAGTGATTTATCGGTTATCGTGATACAATTTTTCTTTATTGCGCCCACCTATGCTGATTAGCGAGACTACTGAGGAGAGGAGAAAGGAGACAGACGAAAATGACAGCTACACGCGCAAACGTAATTTCACTAAAGAAGACTTTGGGGGCTTGTATTAGGTTCATACATTTGTATATTTATAATACAGGATTGTATACGGAGTTTTGTCCGTTGAATAAATGCAAATATTGTAATTATAAGATTAATGGCTACGGAAATTCGAATGATTTATTAATATAAAATTCTATGCAGTCTCTATTCTTAGTGAAATTCGGCTACAATCAAGGGCTAGAAATGGACTAAGATCCATATCACCTGGATTATTTAAGACAAAATGACAATTAATGGGGCAAGTTCAAACAAAAAGACGATTTCAAAAGGTGATGTCAGAAAAAAATACAATTACTGTGGCGATTTCAGACAAAATAACAATTATTAGCTCGATTTCAGACAAAATGACAATTACTGAGATGTTTCAGGTAAAATGACAATTATTCGGAATATTTTAGACCAAGTAGCAATTACGGGAAAAATTGCAGACAAAATAACAATTACTGTGACGATTTCATTGAAAATGACAATTACTAGGGCGATTTCAGGAAAATAGCAGTTACGGAGGTGGGGTGCAGACAAAATAACAATTACTGAGACGACAATTACTTAAATAACAATTACTGAGATGATCTAATGGAAAATGACAATTAGTCCAGCGATTTAAGAAAAAAAAATGACAATTATATCGGCCATTTCAAGAAAATAATAGTTACGGGGGGAGGGATAGGTACGACAAAATAACAATTACTTGGCGACTTCCTGCAAAATGACAATTACTGACAGGATTTCAGAAAAAATGCCAATGACTGGAGCCATTTAGGACAAAATGACAATTTTCTTTCTCCCCCCAAATGGTTGGTTGCCGAAGCGCAGCGACGGTGCCGTCATTCATTAGAACAGAATCGATTTCAGAAACTTAAAACGGACGGTTTTCACCCGATTTCCGTCATTTCTGCGTCCGTTGACGGGAATCGAAAACTCGACAGAAAACCAGTTTCGCGAAGTAAAGTGGGATTTTTAATGCTGTTAAACCCTTTTTCCCACTTTGGTTAAAAGGATTTCGAGGGGAAAGAAAGAACCGAATTTGTTGACATTGGAGCACAAAGGACGTATCAAGGAAACTCAGAGGTCTAAAGTCACTCTCTAGATTTCCCCCAAGTTTGGACTTAGTCCCATTTCATGTATTTTTTCCTATTTCATATATTTATTTTTTATGTTATGTGATTGTTTTCGCCTCGAATTTTAAACGCAATAGCAACGAAGTCGTATCATGCATAATGTTGTGAGAGATTCGTAAAGAAAGTAAAGTGAGAGATAGTGAAAATGGGGGGAAGATATACACGCATAGATTCTCGTACAGGCATTGGGGCAAGGAGGGCACACAAACCTGCAGATGTCACCTGAATCCCTCCCATTGTAGGCTACATAGAGAGATAACAGCAAGCGTGTTAAAAACCACCATCCCGCACCGAGGGTGCCGTCCCCCCACCCCCATCTTATCCACGACAGGGATGAATGGATGAAAGCCGGCCAGCGACTAGCCTACAAAGGCAGCCACCGACCCAGAAAATAGGTGCGGAGAATTGTAAAGAAAGAAGGGAAGAAATAGTAAAATGAAAATAAAGTTCAGGTAGTTTCAATTTAGTATGAGTGCCGGAAGGGCACGCCGCACCTGTAGAAAGCAGGCAAACCAGACATTATTTACGTGACGTGCGAAAGAAAACGGAGCCTAGACAAAATGAAGGATGAAAGTTAAAGAAAATAGAGGAGTTAACCAAAAAGAAGGTATAACAGGGTGAAGCAAAGGGGCAGACATACGAAGATGAATAACAGGAATAATAAAGCAAAGGAGAGAGAGATGAAGATGACTAAAAAGAAGGAAGAAAGAAGAATAATGAAGCAAATGGACAGATAGATGAATATCAATAAAAAACACCCAGATGAATAATTTAGCGAACGGAGAGATAGATGAAGATGAATAAAAAGAAGCAACAGGAATAATAAAGCAAAAGGAAAGGCAGATGAAAATGAATAAAAAAGCAACATAATAATCAACACAAAGTGATAGACAGATGAAGATGAATAAAAAGAAGCAACAAGAATAATGAAGCCAAAGAATAGACAGATGAGGATGAATAAAAAGAAGCAACAAGAATAATGAAGCCAAAGGATAGACAGATGAGGATGAATAAAAAGAAGCAACAAGAATAATGAAGCAAAATGAGAGACAGATGAAGATAAATAAAATATAGCCAAGGAATAATGAAAGCGGTCATGGGCTGCCTTGTCTACCCTACTGAGATTAAGAGACCAACGCACCCATGGTGCCCGTTCGTACAACAAAGTACAGCCACTCCAGCTACGAACTTTCCTTTTTACATCGTTTAGGGATTAGAAGTGACGTGAATGTTTCCAAATTGAAGCATGGTACTCGAAGGAAAAGAAAAAGAAATACGAACTAAAGAAAACATTGAACTTACTAAACACCTTTGAGCACTCTCGGTTACCCCAAACTAATACTATTATTTTCCACCTGGCATTTAATACACTGACTTTACCTACAAGGTTCGGACTAGGTTTGCTAAATAACCGTAATTTTGAAAACCGGTTTTAACCGAAACTTTTAAAAATACAACTAGCGATTAATCAAAAATAAAACTGTATAACGCATCCTTTATTTCGTAAAAGAAATACAGGTAAAAACCAATGTATACCATGACAAAACATATAACCCTTTTTAAAATATGAAATTTGGGGGGGTACTGAAAAACCTAATCAAAATTTATCAGAAGAAAAAAAATGCACGTATAATTTTTAAGACATTCTTTTTTCTAAAGTAGCAGCGCAAAGAGCAAAGGGCATTCAGCAGTTTCTTTTGTTTTGCGTAAAAAATATTGCCATATCTTAAATCTTTTTGACATTGTTATTAAGGAATGGAAATTTAAATTAATAATAAAAAAATTAAATAGTAAAATGACAATTGCAAATGACTTTGACTACAGGCAGTAAGTAGTCAGTAGTGCTTAGTGCTAATTGCTGCTCGCACCAACAAATTTGGCGGGTCTTCTTTAAATTGATGCCCGTTGACATGTAGGGATTTTTAAGTTAAATTTTTTAGCTGATGGATGAAATTATAATATAATATTATAATTTTATACAATTATATTAATTAATAAATTATTTGATTAAAAATATTTTATATAATTAAGAGTTTAACTAAAGAAAAAACCTTAATCTGGCACCGTGGCGTCGAACGAATAGGACGGGAAACGCGTTTCCAATTTATCTTTTTCCCTCGCTAAATTTAATACTTTGATAAATGATAAGCAAAAGTTAGCTGGTTTAAAGAAACCTAATATCTATTTTTTACGTTTATGTTATAATTTTTTTTTTAATTAGGATCTGGTAATATATTTTATTTTAATATTTTTTTATTATTTTATTCTTTTAAGTTGATATTTACACAAATTAATTTCATGACTATTAAAAAAAAGCTGGTTTTTATATTTCTATTTTCGGCTTTTTTATGAAATATTAAAAAAACCGGTTCGCAACACTAGTCCGGACGGACTTTCACGGAGGGCTTTTAAAAAATAAAAAACAAACGATCGCATCGCCAACAGAAAGATTTACCCTGCCAAAAAATCTTCTGACCACTCAGTAAATAATGGAAAGGATGTAAGTGAAAGCGATAAACAGGAAAAGGAATTCAATCATACTTGCATATAACTATTTCGTATGCTCTGATAACACAAAAGGGCTACCCAACACATTTTACCTAAAGTACCGTCCAAAATGAGAGAAAAAAATACAGAAATCAAAATATTTTCCAAAATAATCTTTGAAATTCCGTGAAAATTGCACCTAATATTATTGTTGAATTTGTCTCTGATTGTATCTAAGTTGAAAGAACATAAAATAAAAAGTAGGAAAGGAATAGGTATTTAAAAAGAGGATGCGTCTCAAAACTGGAGAACGATAAATAAAAATGCCAACATGACAAGAAAACAACATATCTCATAGACAAATGAACAAAATATTAATGAGTATGCAGGCCATTGTTCTTAATAACGAACACATTATCGACTGCAGGATTTCACCAATTTGTCGCATTGTTCGGGCGAAATTTTATTCCCTTTTTATTCTAAGTTTTGCCAGAGATCTTCAAAATTCGTGGGTTTCAGAGCCAAAACCTTCTCTCCGAGGATCTTCGATAGTCTTTCTATCAGAATCAAATCAAGGCTCTGCGCAACACAGTTTATCGTGTTGTCATTTTCGACTACTAAGGCCTTTGCTATAGGGGCAGTGTTTCACCAAACTGCCTCTATCCAGGCGGATCCCGACCGGATAATGAAATAAAGGTCAGCCCGAGGACCCCAGGAGCCGGTCGTCTTTCGGTGCGAGGAAGTATTATCTTTTGACACTCCAACAGCATTCATTGCAACCTTTGTCGCCCCGGGAGAGAGGGACCTGTTCCGCGGCAGAGATATGGGATATACCCATCGACAGGATTCCTTGGAACAGAGAGTGTGTGTGTGTTGTGCTGTGAAGGCGTGAGAGGAAAGAAAGCAGCGTTGTATTTGGCTATGTGTGTAATGAGAAGTGCAAGACCTATCCACCTGAATACAGGGGTAAGCACAGCGCATCCACCAGATCTCTACGTGCGCGGTAGCGGAGCGAATCCGGTATCGCGACGTTAGCGGACCAACGCAGTGTCCACTCGGCTAGCAAGAGCTCGTCTTTGCTGTGGACACAGACCATTGTCTTGTATGAAAACACCATTACTCATGAATGAGTTGAGCAATACCACCAAGCTACACTACACGTGGGTCAGTGTTGCTATACATATTTTAGCAATTATACGTGTAAGTGAAAGCTATAAGTTATCGTTCTCTAGTTTTGGACGCATTATTTCTTCAAATACACGCAATTTTCCCATTTTTTTGAAAGCTACTCTTAATTCCATGGAAATTAAACGAGTATTTTCAACAAAATGCAAAAGTGTGTATTTTGTTCTCTAGTATTGAACGGTATCCTACACAAAATTCATACGGCCTTTAAATAACTTTGTTTCCTCATTGTAGGATCTTAAATCGAATATAAACTGTTCGTATATGAAGGAAATCAACTTCAAAAGATACGAACTTTAGTCAAACAGCAAACTAAAGCGTCTGAGAACTAGAAAAGCAACGTTATTTCTTTCTTTTAATTTCTTCTTCAGGGAAGGTCAGTGAACCTCGAGACAAGGCAAGTTCCGTGTAGGCCATTACAGGCTAGCGGTTAGTGAACCTCGAGACAAGTCAAGTTCCGTGCAGGCCATTACAGACTAGCGGTCAGTGAATCTCGAGACAAGTCAAGTTCCGTGCAGGCCATTACAGTCTAGCGGTCAGTGAACCTCGAGACAAGTCAAGTTCCGTGCAGGCCATTACAGTCTAGCGGCCAGTGAATCTCGAGACAAGGCAAGTTCCATGCAGGCCATTACAGGCTAGCGGTCAGAGAACCTCGAGACAAGGCAAGTTCCGTGTAGGCCATTACAGGTTAGCGGTCAGTGAACCTCGAGACAAGTCAAGTTCCGTGCAGGCCATTACAGGCTAACGGTCAGTGAACCTCGAGACAAGTCAAGTTCCGTGCAGGCCATTACAGGCTAGCGGTCAGTGAACCTCGAGACAAGGCAAGTTCCGTGAAGGCCATTACAGGCTAGCGGTGGCGACTAAAGGTTATTGAACGTAAGTAAAGAACAGTAAATATCCAGGGACTCATTCTAGGTCATTGGAGCTCGATAGATGTTAATGGGATTGATCAAAAGCCATTGACCATCAGTCAAGAAGAGTAAAGGTCAGGAGGTTGCCAAAGGTCACCAGACGTCGCCAAGCCCTCCCCCCCCCTCTCGGGCCTGTAATACGAGAGGAGGCGGAGTTTGGGAACGCCGGGGCCCGATGAAAGAGAGCAAGAGCCAATGGCGTTTTAAGAAGCTGATGAAAGTTTACATACGTGCTATGTACACAGCTCTGTCTGCACACGTAACGTACACCACTCCGATCACGTATACATTTCATGTGCACAACCTTGTTTAACACACGTGCAATGTACACATCTCTTCTCACGCACAAGTACCATGTAGATATCTGCTTAACACACGTCATGTACACATATCTACTTATCACACATGTCATGTACGCAGATCTTAAAACACGTGTTATGTACACATATCTACTTATCACACATGTCATGTACACAGATCTTAAAACACGTGTTATGTACACATATCTACTTATCACACATGTCATGTACACATATCTCAAAACACGTGTTATGTACACATATCTACTTATCACACATGTCATGTACACAGATCTTAAAACACGTGTTATGTACACATATCTACTTATCACACATGTCATGTACACAGATCTCAAAACACGTGTTATGTACACATATCTACTTATCACACATGTCATGTACACAGATCTTAAAACACGTGTTATGTACACATATCTACTTATTCCACATGTCATGTACACAGATCTTAAAACACGTGTTATGTACACATATCTACTTATCACACATGTCATGTACACAGATCTTAAAACACGTGTTATGTACACATATCTACTTACGCGTATAGTTTACATATATTTGCTTAATACACGTTTCATGTACACAGTTACACTCAAAACAGTTACCATACAAATAAGTCTGCCAAAAACACGCCCCATGTACACAGTTCAGATAAAAAATGTGGCACGCACACAACTATTTATCAAACGTGTCCTGTACACAGATCTTTAAAACACGTGTTATATACATATATCTACTCACGTACACGTATAATTTACATATATTTGCTTACTAAACGTTATGTACACAGTTCTGCACAAAACACGTACCATATACGCATATCTGCCCAAAACACGCCATGTGCACAGTTCTGATAAAAAAGTGCCACGCACACAGCTCTGCTTAGCACACGTGCCATCTACACTGTTCGGCTCACACATACATGAGATGTACCCAGTTCAGCTTTGCACATGTGCAATATATACAGTTGTACATAACGCACGATTCTTGTACACATGGATAAAATGTTAATAGTCCTGTCCTCTCCCTCTCATATGAGAACCTATTGAGTACCATCAGGCCATTATCGATATGGTGGGAACGGTAGTCGTTGGCATGATGACTCAGCAAAAAACAAAACGGTGTTTTGGGGGGTTTATTTTTGAGAAAAATTCCTCAAATTTAGGCGAGTTTGTCTTCATTCTGTCGATGACACTCGATGGAGCTGTTTGTGGCCTCGATGACAGCCTCCAGGCAACCGCGGAATCCGCCATTATCGTATGATTATCAGATCCTGTCCACATGGAATAACATATTAATCATGGAATATCATATTAATCAACAAATATGATGATGTGACATTTTGATGTAACATACCGCAGGCTTATACTAGGATTACATACATTTCAATATCATCGCCATTTTACATATTTAAAAAAAAATATGAGGAATTTTTACTTTTATTTTGCTTTCCAGATGTATTAGACACATGCATGCAAACATACACCAACATATTCCTAGACATACCGATGGCATAAGAAAAGAATCCAGTTGTCCGAAAACTTTTGGCTGCGGTTGGATTTGAATCCGTTTTCCTAAGACAAATTAAAGAGTACAAATCCATTTAAAATAATAATATAGAAATTACCGGACTCAAAACTAGGAACGAACAAACCTTGGAAGGTCTTTGTAATAAACGACTTACCAATATACCATAGCAGCCATAACGATTCGCATATTTAGGTTTCCATCATAAAACTTACATTAGTTTCAAACCACATGATGCTAAGTAATGCATGATAAGTTGTACATGGCTATAAGTTGTACATGTATGAAACTGCAAATTACGTGCAAAAGAGCACTTTTATTCCAAAAGATACGGTGTTCAAAATGATCCGGACAGCGCAATTCTTTTACTTCTATCTTTGAAACGACCAAATAATTTCGGCCAGTAACTTACTTTCAGGAATTCTTAGCACTTTCAGTCAGGTTCTGAGCAGCACACGTACCTATGGGACACCATACATCCCTGTCTATATCTAAGAGTTGACTCATGGCCGCGGAGTCGACGTGGGGCGCTCGGAAGAAGGGTGGGACGCAACTCTCCCAGAGCCTCTATAACAAAGGCAAGTTTCCAATAAAGAAGAAAACAAGAAAAATAAATTACAAAATAATACGCGAAAAGAAAAAAAAATGATAAAAATGAATAGGACTAAAAAGAGATGAATACAAAAGAATACAAAAGAATAAAAATAGATGAACGTGTAGAAACGACATGGGAATAGAAGTAGAAAAACGGAAATGACTAGAAAGAGGCAAAAAGAATAGTAATGAATAGAGATATAAAAATAAAGAGTAAAATAATGGACATGAATACAAATATATAAAAGAAACCAAGAAAAAAGGAACATAGGCGAAAGAAAATATAAATGAATAAAAATAAAAATGTCGAAGGGAATGCAAATAGATAAAATAAAAACGAATAAAGTAAATAAATAATAGAAGGAAATGAACAAGAACAAATAAAATTAATAAAAGGAATAAATTAGAAATAGTAAATATAAAGGAATAAACAGGAACAAATAAAAGGAATAAAGTAGATATACTAAATAGAAAGAAATGAACAGGAACGTATAAATATATGAATATAAATAGATAATGAAAGGGATGAACCGGAACAATAAAAGGAATAAAGTAAAAATCGTTAATAGAAAGGAAGAACAGTAATAAATAAATATCGATAATAGAAAAGAATGAAGAAGATGAATCAAAAGGATTAGACAACGAGAATCGTAATCCTGTTTGGGATTTCCTTTTAACTGGATTGTCCTCGTCAGAGATCTCCCAAATCCGCTTCCTCCTCCTTCCTAGCCAAAGCGATCCACAAAAATGGCAGGAGGCAAGTAAGAAGAAAACGATAACGAATAAACAGTGGATAATAGAAGATATACAGAAGGAGAAAATGACAGTGGGAGATTGAGAATTCCAAGCACTTCTACTTCAGTTCAATTTATCCACCCAAAGGGAAAGAACCTGAAACAATTAAATCCTAAATAGTCTTTCATTTTGCTGTAGGTGAGAGTTTGGCGGGGAGAGCTTTCATCTTTTGTTATCATTTTCTGCTTCGCTTCCTCCTTTCAAATTATCTGCGGTATTCTTATCCTTGTTTCCTTGCTTTCTCGCTCAATATAAACACTACTAATCGTATACTCGAGATACAGGACTATTTTATCACTTTTTTCATCATATTCCAGTCCCTTTCATTTTCCAGAACAAAGAAAGAAACGAAAAAAACATAACTTTAGTCGCTCGATTTCCCAAAGGAAAAAAAAAAATAGAATTGTTAAAATATTAAAAACAAGAAAAAAATAACTCAAATCTTCTTGACGAAAGATTTTCACATCCAACTTAAAAATCCATTAAGTTTAAAATTCTCTTTTCAATTACTGGCGTCAAACGTGAAATCTTTTTCGGTTCAGATAAAAACAATTCAAACTTGCCCCTTTTCTCGAACGCCCAAAATATGTAGGTCAATGCGACTTCATTCAACAAAGAAACCATGTCCCATAGCAGCCAATCTATATCTAATCACTCATTATTTCTTACATCATCTGCGTACCCATAGGGAGATAAGAGAGATAACAAAGAAAATAAGGAAGATAAATAAGATCCCTATGTTATTATAACATTGATAAAAAAAATGTTTTATTTGATGAATTAAATTAGACGCAATGAAATGAAATTTGAATACAAATTCTTAATTAGGGCATAATTTTATTTGCTTAAGAATAACCTCAACTAAGCTATTTATTTAAACGATTTGATAAATAGCAAGGTCAACAGACCTAAGTCGCGTGCTCTTAATTATTCTGACTTATGAACTTACGACCTTCGAAACTTTTAAAAAGTGGGGCAATCTGACCCATGGCTATTTTTATTTTATTAATTACCGGAATAAGGATGGGAGGATATTGGCAATTATATCATTCGAAAAGGAATGTAAAACAACATAAGGGTTTCAGATTTCGTTAGAATCGGCCGAATAGTTACGATGTTATTGGCAAATAATTCTAGAACTAACCTTGGGAGGACCTTGGTAATTATATCATTCGAAAGAGAATATAAAGCAGCATAAGGTTTCAAATTTAGTTAGAATGGGCCAAATAGTTACGATGTTATTGCCAATAAATCTAGCACTAACCTTGGGAGGGCCGTAGTAATTATATCATTCGAAAGAGAATATAAAGCAGCATAAGGTTTCAAATTTAGTTAGAATCGGCCAAATAGTTACGATGTTATTGGCAAATAATTCTAGGACTAACCTTGAGAGGACCTTGGTAAACCTTCGCTACAAATTTTGCCAAAAGTCGTAAATATATTTAATTATTAAATTTTCTCTATAAAATTTCTTTCAAATTATTAAAAAAAAGAAGAAGAAATACTTAGAATATTCACTTATTGAGTTCAACAAAGCTTTCGCACAGCTTTCACACCAAACATCCCTCAGCATATTCTCCCCAGAAACGGTCACACTCTTACCTTCTCCCTCTCTTCATTTCCCAGTGGATTCGTACACACACTCGTGCTGAATAACTGGTTCACCACACACGTTTCTTTCAGAACAGAACCCTACCACCCTCTTTCCATTTGAATTCTCTCTGGGTGTACCGAAAGCTACAGTTATGCCCTCTCTCATTCTTCCACCTATTCCTCCATTCATATCTTCTATAACCATCAACCAATACACATTCACAATTCCATCCAGCACTCGTTTTTATCAGCTTCACTTCTACTATTACAGCTAATAAAAGAATCACGCACAGTTTCACCGTTGCACATCTCAACTTCACGCACATAATTCTCAGTCTCACAAATTCATACCCAACCAATGCATCAGGCCACTTCATACACAAAATCACTGTCACACCCTGTTTACCCCTACCGCTGCGATCCGTTCCTGATCGCACTCCATCCCACACAAACTCTTCATTCTCTTTCACGTTCGTCTCGCATAGTGCAAACATCTGCAAACTCCCGCTTTTAAACGCATTGACTCCCACTCCTCCTCTTTCCCACATCACATACCGTTCACATTTCACAAATCCACTCAGTTCAAACATTTACGCGAATTAACCGGCATGAATGGACGGGGACCGGGACAGCCTCCCTCATTGCTGACCTGCGTATCGCTTAAGAAGGTCTGGGGCCCATATCCGGGTTTATTCGTCTTTTACTTTACGCGCCAGAGTACGTCGTGGTCATTCTTTCTACCCAACATGCAGAAAATAATAATAATATGTAACAAAATTTAACTTTTTTCTTCTAAATTAGCCCATTTGGAAAATAATGCTAGGGTATTATTAATTTTTGATAAAAAATTGGAATATAAAAGGATGCAGGCTTTAATTATTTTAAAAGCATGGCATGAAATTGTGAATCTTATTTAAAAAAATAAAAACATTGGAATGTTGTAGAATAATATTTGATTTAAGGAAACCTTTTTTTAGATTGACACCAAAACATTCTAGATCAAATGAGAAATTTCTAGAATTTAGAAGTGTCAAAGATAAAGAGAGGGAGACGGGTAGGACGGAAGGAACTCACGATCGGCTTCTATTTAAGGTAACTTCCATTTGATAACACACCCTATAGCGAGCCTAATTGTAACAACGAGAGATTCCGCGAGATGGCGTGAATGTCTAAATTCACTCCCGGCGGCTCTATATAGATAAAGTAAAATCCACTTCTGGTGAACCCGTATAAATAGTTAAGCGTTGGCCTGGGTAAAATTAGTATTTTGCCTGCCAAAGAGAACGCAACACAGAAGAATTCTTTCTCTCGGCCTCCCTTACCCCAAGATCCCGAAGACAAGAAAATTAAATAAGAAGAAATAAGAACAAGGAACGAGGAGACTCCCACACTGCTGTATTCGAATCAGCTTCTCCACGGCGAAATACTCCCTCGATCCCTACTTTCGAGGATAGCAGTGGTTGTTAGAAGAGAGGTTGTATTCTCCTTCATAACTTTAAGCAGCCCGAGTACTAATCGGCCAAGTGCAAACCTAACCGTGCCGTTGAAAAGCTATCGAGCCCAACGCTCGTACCCCTCCATCCCCCTCCAAGCCTTTCTCTCGGGTAGAAAAATCCTCAGGCAGATCCACCCGGAATGGTACTTTCCTTTTTGTCGGTCGTGTACGTTTATGTGTACGTGCTCACGTTCTCGCCTGGAGCTGACGTGTATAAACCTTTTGCCTACTTAGTTGTTTTTTTTTGTATTTCTATGTTGTATTAATCATTTTATTTTTGTTTGTACAATATTAAAGATTATTTTGCTTCATCCAGTTTGATATCCAGAACCTCCTAGTTAGTTGATTTAATTCGGCCAAGGAGAAATAGTCACTCTTACTCGATTTGGTGCAACCCACGTTTAAAGTACGTCATTCAGGGTAAGGCTAATCGCAGAGTGCCCTAGGGGTTTGCCACGTTCCCTTCCGAGTCAAATGAAGCAAGCGGAGGTCAGGAAATATAACCTGACCTACGACAAGAAGAATTTTATGAAGTTTCAAGAATGTTCCAGAACTTGCCAGAACACACCCCTCGAAACTTCTAGAACCTTCTAGAATATTACTTCAGAAATATATATATATATATATATATATATATATATATATATATATATATATATATATATATATATATATATATATATATATATATATACTGGGATTCACATCTGTTATTATTTCAGCTCTAGCTACCATAATGAGCACACATAAGAGAAGTGGCATCACGAGGCTGCAATCCTTCTCCAGATGCACTCCTATATCTGCGGACAGTTCATCAAAACAAGAGGAAAAATAAAAAGGTTCGGTGTGACAGCATCTATGAGAATGTGTGAAGCCTACAAAGCCTACTTTGGCATGCCAGTTGGAGACCAAGACAAACCCTAGGCACCTCATTTTGCTTGTGAACAACAGGAAAATTATTTGTTGTAAAGAGTAAAACATTAAATGTCACAAGAATTTAGGTATTATATTTGTTGTTTTTTTTTGTTTTTTTAAAGAGAAATAAAGTAGAGTATAGAGAGGAAAGAAGAGCCATGAAGTTTGCTATTCTCAGGATTTGGCGTGAGCCCACTGATCATTTAAGCAACTACTACTTCTGCATGGTGGACCATTACGAAGGTCGAAGTGGCAAAAATGAACCACCTATTTCCTATTCAGATCTTCCATCTTCTATTGCATAGACAGTGCTGATCTTCCTGTACCTACCCCACCACAAAGGAGTAAACCAGCCTCAGCAGAAAGCAACAATTAAGAAACAGAAAAGATCGGTAAAAATGTAAACTACAGTGTCAGAGGTATGGTTGTTGAGAAGAACCCAACAGTATCCAAATCAAACTCAATGACCTTGTCAGAGATTTTGGCTTGTCAAAATCAAATGTTGAGCGTTCGATTGTCAGCCCCAAAGCTGCGCTCTGCTATTGCAATGATGCATCTGATCTGTTTGATGCAAGTGGAATTACATGTAATCCAGATGAGTGGAGGCTCTTCATTGATAACTCCTCAATAAGCATCAAAGCTGTAGTTCTCCATAATTGGGATAAGCATCCATCTTTCCTTTGGCACATTCCGTATATCTCAAGGAGGACTACAAGTGTCAGGTTCCTGATTCAAGCTTTGAATTATAAAGAATATGACTGGGAAGCGATTGGAGAATTCAAAATGATAGCATTTTTTATGGGTCTCCCCCACCACCAGACACCACATACAAGGGTCTAGGCTCGTACTACATTTGAATGCCTTTTTTTCTACTACGAACTTCTTTAAGTTTGTAACGTGCCCTTCTGGCCTTAGTATTTAAGGTTAGCGCTATTAACTGATCCATGCCATCCTTAAATTTCACTTCTATTGATTTTTTTTTAAAATTTATCTATCTGTCCTTCCCTCTACGCTTTCTTCTCGTATAATTGAGCTCGATGGTTACGAGGTTTCTTTTCTTTTCTTAATTAAAAAAACCCCAGAAATGTCCCGCTTGGTTACAGCTGTAAAGGCAAATGAATTTTGCCCTTGCAATCCGAAAAGCTTAATATCTTCCCATTTTTCACGTTATTCAAATTTTTTCCCTTTATTATCTCCCAATGAATAAATATCTTTCGTTCGAGTACATTAATTTACTTTTCTCCACTTAATAATCGAATCAAGCATGTGGATCAAAGCAATTCTATGTATAAGGGCAGTGCGAGGTCACAATGTTTTTCCATTCCCCTTTGTTTTTTTTAATTGGCCTAGGAAAAAGGAGGGAGTGGGCTAGAATTTTGGCAATTTCTCTTTGGTTTTTAATTTAGCGATGTGAAGTGGATGGCGTGAAGCTAGAACTCTTCCCATTTTCTCTTTGGTTTTTAATTTAGCCTTGTGAAGTGGATGGAGTGAGGCTAGAACTCTTCCCATCTTCGCTTGGTTTAGGAAAAGTGAGAGTGCGATGTTCATGTTTCCCTTACTTTTGTGTTTAATGTGGTCTTGCATGAGCTCTCGCTAGCCTCGTGGATAAGGCTTTGGGTCTCCACGACTGGATACTGGGCTCAATTCCCGGGGAGTGTGGCCGCACAAATCTACGGGGCTTCCAGGGGGCAGCCGCCAAATAGGCAGCGGATGGAGTCTGATACAGCCAAACACGCAACATCAATCTTCCTTTAGCGAAATCTACCATAGGGATTTCCATGCCCAGACTCCCCTGACGCAAAATGGGTGGCTTTGCCTTAGGCCACAAGAGGTTTCCACCTCGCTGCTTGTTTTTAACACAACCCCCTTTTGTACCTTCCAATCATACGAATACCAGACCCATGGCCCCACTGTCTTAGCAGCGATTGTTATTCTAATCTTTATGCAAATTTCATTTTCCGGTCGGAGGGCATCGTCAAGGGGAAGGTGCGAGGCTAGAATTTTTAATTAATTCACTTTAGATTTGGAAATAGGGTAGCGAAAGGGACGGTGCGAGGGGCGAATTTTTCCTTTTTAGTTTTTGATTTGCTCTTGTGAAGGGGATGGTGCGAGGCTAGAAGTCTTTTCTGTTTTTTTTAGTCCCCCGTATTTGCAAATGGCAGATTCAACGTAATAACGCTTTAAAAAACCATTGAAAGTAAAAACTAATTCCCTTTGCCTAATTTATATATAAAACCAAAAAGGAAACGACAAAAAACTAAACCAGACAAAATTATAAAAAATAAGAGGCACACCCAAGTGCCTTTAGAGCCCCCCCCCCCTCAGGGCCCCAATAGAACCACGATGAATTTAAAATAGATTGGGGACGCCCCCCCCCCTCCCTCCTCCTCTTCCAAAGACTATCACACCACAGAGTGGGAGGTACACGAGGGGCGAGTAGTGGCGACTGCACTCGTCAGGGTCCCGGGGCAAATACCGGCGCACGAGACTCTCCCGAGACTACGACATTCAGGAACCAAGAGGCTTTCGCAGAAAGGCTCAAGGAAGCACGCCGTCAGATGACAATGCATCCCGTGAGTGTGTCCGATTCGGAGACGACAGAAAATGACTTCAACCCGTCGAGGCATTGGGGTAAAGGGTCGCGATGGCATCTACTTTTAGTTTACCGTGCGCCGTTTCCCATCTTCTTTGCCAAACAGCCATAATTTGTTGGAATTTTGGATTTATTTATTAAATATTGCAACTGTTGCTCAAGGATTCAATCCACTTGCCCTCCCAGATTTCTAACACCATCACTGGATTGGCATTCGGAACCCACACACCTTAACACACCACCACTCCATCCTTTTCTAGCGCTTCCCCCCTCCCCCCATTCCCTTGCTACGAGGGGTAATTCGGCGTTGATAAAACAGAGAGTGGGTGGCAATAGGGCATAAAGGGGTGGGGAGGGCGTATAGTTTTAGTGACGTTGATGCACACCAACCTCACTTCGTAGGGAAAAAAATTCCGGTCGTTGAAGTTGCGGAACTAAGCAACAATGGTGGTATTTTCATTTATACCTGACTCACTCATCTCTCTGCCAGTGGTAGAGTTGGGCGCATTCCTACTCCTAAGTACTGCCAGTAGTCTCCTCTTTAGACTCGTACGGTGATGCTCCCTCCCCTTATTTTCCCTGCCCTAACTTATTAATTATGCCACCCAATATGTTCATGTGGAGGCGAGGTTCCCTCATTGTATGGAATTCACATAAAGATTAGAATGACAACAACTGGTAAGCCCCTGTCAATGTAGGAGGTATAGTGGTACTATTAGCTTTACCTCCATGGAGCAGGGGAAAGTCACTCTTTCACGTCAGGGGAGTGTGGATAAGAACCCCCTTCATCGGTGTTGTATTTTTTTATGTGTGTGATGACGTATGTGGGCGGAACTGTCTGTGCGCATGCGTTAGCTTCGGCGCACCGTCTTATTTGAGGTACTTCTCAACAAACGTCTCTCAAATATTTTGAGGCTATGCCCACGTTGGGTTCCGCTGTGACACAACCATATCGGTTGTGATACAATCGTTCGTGAGTCAGTGCGAGTCGGTGACTCAGTTGATCACGAGTCAATATGAATCACGAATCTTCATTCGGAGTGGCACCGCGTCATTTCCTTAAGCCTCTGACCTCGCCGCAAACCACATCTCGTCTTGCCTTTGTTCTCACGTCATCATACTCTCGCGTCGTACCTCGTGCACGACCTCTCATGTGGCCGGCCTACCTCTTGCGCGATTTCGCCTGCAGCCTACCTCATGAGCGACCTCTCCTAGACCATACCTCATGTGCGACCTATCATGTGGCCTTCCTCGTGTGCGACCCTTTGCTGCGGCCTACTTCGTGTGTGATCTCGCCTTTGGCCTACCTCGTGCGCGACCTCTTTCAATAAAAAAAGCGAAGTTTCCTCAATGAGAAGCGTCTCAAATTATCCCGCGCAGGAATTTACGAATGGCGGAGTCAGAAGAGAAACCCCCCAAAATAGTCTTCCTCAAAAGCGCCTCGAAAATACCCCCCTACGAAAAATCTTCGTTTGCATTCCCACGTCGTCGACCGATGACGGCACAAATGACTGCCTCAAGAGATGGGAAGGTGTGAGATGAGAAAATTTCTGATCCAAGCTTTGTTTGTACCCATCACTCAATAATATTGGGGCTTTTATCCTTCCTTATCCCAACTCATTTCGATGCATATTTGATCCCATTTGCAAAGGAAGAAGACAAAGTCAACAAAGGTTTTGTCTCAGTTCTTGTCTCTCGCGATGTATTCAGTGTCTTTATTTAAGCTTAACAATCTAAGGGTTTTTAATAAAAAAAACAAATAGGAGAAGGAAAACCTTCCTAAGACTTTTATTCATCAATAAATAGGAAAAGGAAAACCTTCCTAAGACTTTTATTCATCAATAAATAGGAAAAGGAAAACCTTCTTAATACCTTTTATTCATCAATAGATAGGAAAAGGAAAACCTCTCTAAGATTTTTTTTTATAAAAAATTTTAAAAGGAAAACCTTCATAAAACTTTCAGAAATAAATCGGAAAGGAAAAAACTTCCTAAGATTTTTATTAAAAAATGTAAATATTATACTAAGCAATGGCTTCGCCACTCCCCCCCTGCAGGGAAGCTTGCGCTTCGCGACTAAGATTCAAATTTAAAATCTAAAAAAAAGCAGCCATGGTTAAATTTTTATAAATTTTCTGAACTTCGCCAATTATATTAATTTTAAAAAGGAACTCGAAACTAAATTTCGATACTTATATTTATTTCTGAACTTCACCATTTTGTTTTTTGATATTATAAAAGAATTATTAGAAATAACTTTGATAAAGAAACATAAGTCATAACCAAACTAAGATGAAATTATTATTCAAATACTCCCCAAAATCCCCTTCTTAAATTATAGTTAGTGATGATGATGATGATGAAAAGTAAAAATGTGTCGTCTTAGACCCACGTCACAAATCCCGCCACTGAAATGTAGGCGTTAATCATGGATTTTCTCTCCTCGGATTCTTTTGTTGGCATTCATCGTGTGCCCAAAAGTGCCCAGTTCTCTTAGCGGAAAAGGAAATAGCATCACTCCGATCGCCCTTTGACAATACGTAAAAATAGGGAATATTTGCCTCCTGGACTCTCCTTCGGTGAAGTGAAAATGGGAGGGAGGAATTACACAGAGAAGTCAGAAGAGGAGACTACTTGTTCCCGCACGCAATGGCGAGAACGCCCAACTCAACGGTTTATGCCACAGCGATGAAACGATGGTTTCATGCACGAACAACCATCGCCACCATAAATAATTCGGGGAGGGGGGATTTAATTAAGCAGTTATTTTGTTTATAGCGCCCATCTGGCGACTACTTACAGGGGCATAAGTCGCTGTCACAATCTATAGTTAATACTAGGCGACGTCAAAAGCAAAACAAGTAAAAAAACAAGAAAAGGGAAACACACTCCGGCAGGATCCTGCGACCAACACCAAAGAGGGTGCAATAAAATGGAGGCGAGGATAGGGCTTTAAACAGTAATAATTAAGAGGTTCCTTTTCTTATTGTTAGGCAACGGGACTGGGTAATCCAACGGGGGACGGCAGAGCACAAATGGATATGAATCATTAAAAAAATAAAAAAGAGTATAAGAAAAACAAACTTCAAACACAATATTTAGAGGGGAGAAAGGGGAGGGGGGTAGAGGCAAAAACACTAGTGCGGAAGATGCCCCCCCCCCCTTCCACACATGCATTAGAGATTACACGGCTGCCATACATCGTTTGTAAAAAGAAAATTAATTAAGAACTTGTTCCACCCTTGAGCCCCCTACCCCTCTAGATGGGGCTTAACTTCACTAAAGTCGGAGGCAGTGGGTGTTTCCGCTCGGCTAGGCTCCCCCTCCCCCCAAAAAAAACAACAACAACAACTTTAAGTAATATGAAAGATTGTCATAACAAACTCCAACCATAAAAAAGGCACCATTATACTATTATAAAGGACACCAACCTCAAATACTTCTCTACATACTGCCATAACAGTTCTTAGCCCTAAATATGGCAACAACTAACATTAACCTGAAGAACTGATATAACTGACCTCAGACCTAAAGTGACATAAGTTCTCAAACAGCCTCAACTCTAAATGCTGCCATTACATACTTCAAACCTAAACACTGCCTAATTAATGCCCAAGATACTTAAATCATAAACAGTACCATAAAGTGCATAACAGTTAGCACCTCTAAGTAAAAACTTAATTATTGCTATAACAAACTAAAAGAAATGCTGCTATAACTGTCAAAAAACCCTAATACTGTCCATAATTGCTGCGTCGACAGACCTCGACCATAACTATTCCTATAGAAGACCTTAACTTTAAATGTTGCTATAAAAAAGAACCCCAAATATTGGGGACGAGACGATACACGAAAATACTGAGGAAGAGAGCCAAGAAATCCCGACGAAGAGAGCTGGGAAACACCGACGAGAGCCGGAAAATACTGAGGAAGAGAGCCGTGAAATCCTGACGAGTAGAATCGGAAAATCTAGACGAAGAGAGCCGGAAAATTCCGACGAGAACCGAGAAAGAAATAGGAGGAGGAGAGCCGGAAAATTCCGACGATAAGAGCAGAGAAATCCCGACGGGAGCCGGGAATCGCGACGAGGAGATGTTGGTATTCCCGACGAGTAGAGCCGGAAAATCCCGACGAGGACACCAGGAAATCATGACGAGGAGAGCCTGGAAATCTTGACGACGATACCGGAAAATCCCGACGAGGAAAGCCTGGAAATCATGACGAGAGCCGGGAAATCACGACGAGAGCCGGGAAATTCCGACGAGGATAGCCATGAAAGCCCGACGAGGATAGCCGAGAAATCAAGTCGAGGATAGCCGGGAAGATCCGACGGGGAGAGCCTGGAAATCACGACCTGGAGAGCCGGGAAATTCGATAAGGTGAGTCGGGAAATTCCGACGAGAAGAGCCGGGAAGTCCAGAAGAGGAGAGCCGGGAAGTCCAGAAGAGCAGAGCCGGGAACTCCCGACGTAAAAAAGCTTTTTAAAAAATAAGAATCGTCATGGAAATATTTATGGTTACCAGCACACCTTTCCCTATTGAGCAATAAATGAAGACTAGGCTACCTTAGTTCGGCTATCACTACTCTGTTTAACCAGGTCTAACATTTTCATTCTTGTCAAAATTCGCTTATCTCCAGTACTAGGCTATCCTTGTCTTAGTCAATAGCCTCTTTTTTTTAATAGAACAACAAAATGGCAACTGTATAATTGATTAAATTTACTTAAAAATGTTTTTTATTTAGACAAAAAGAAAGATAACAAACCCAAAGTGCTTTCGTGCTTATATCTTCGGAGACAGTAAGAACAAACAAGAGAAATAAATGCATAATATTATAAGGGGAAAATCTGACGTCACTCAAACAAACCGATAAATAAACAAACGCGTAATAAATCCTCACTAACTCTATAATTTAAGAAGGGGATTTTTTTGACTATTTGAATAATAATATCATCAACGTAGATGTAACAGATAATATTTCTAGGGGCGGATGAGAGGAATGAGTTTAGATTTTAAAAATACATATATAAATACCAACAAAAGGGAAACAGGGTTTCCTTTGCCCATTCCAAAGCGATGGGAAAAGAATTCAGAATTGAAGCTAAAGGAACAATTTGGAATACAAAGTTAACATACCACAAAATAAAGGATAAAAAAAAACACTAGAGCTTATCAAAGTTATTCCAGTATATGTAGTATCCAAAAGCCCATTGTACACATACATAGACTAGAATGGGTTAATATGTTAATATGTACAATAACATTAGTAAACATGGTTACAACATCAAATTTGACCATTTTAAATTTGAAGTTGAGATTATGAGAATTAAGTTTATTGGTGAAATCACGATTTTTAATGTGAGAGGAGGAAATATACATAAAAGAAGCTACTAAAAAGACTAATGATTTAGATAAGTTGTAAGAAATGCTACCTTACCCTCATATTAAAAATCATTGTGATTTAATTGGTAAGGAATTACTAACTACCCCTACGGGAAAGCGCGTGCGCCAATAGGCGGTCATCTCTTTCCAAATGCTGAAGTTTTTCTGTCCGCTCTCGCTGAAGCTTGAACGCGATACAGATATTAGAAGTCCAACGCCCTTTCCAATTCTGTGCCACCGACCATTTTGTGTACGCGTAGCCATAATTTTTCGCCTTCTTAATCTTTCAGAAGTTACGATGATCCCTCCCAAATGAAGCAAAAAAAAAGAGAGAAGAAAATTCCCCCAGAGCAAGACCTAAAGCCAAAATATCACCAAAAGGTGAAGGTAATCTCACCCAGCCCAAAATCTAAACTCGAAACTCCTAATACAGAGAAGAAACTTTCTCTATTTTCCTCCTCCAAATTCTGGTATCCTTTCGATCAGTTGCAAGCTTGCATTTCGCGAGGCTCTCAACTTGTTGCTTCATTGCTACTTATAGCTTCTTCTTCTGCTAAACTGCCATCTAATCACATTATCCATCATTCTCCTCTACCAATTGAGGCGATCTTGCTCACTTCTCAGCTGAGAGATGAAAGTGGGGCTTTTGTAAATGGACGAGCAAACGTTTCATCAACGGGGATACCTTAAATCGCGTATACCCCTCACGATCTTCGCTTATGACCGCGAGATTAGATTAGAGATAGAGGAGACACCAAGGACTTATATGACCCTTGGCTCTGCGTCGGAAACGTCTAAAAGAGGTCGGATTCTTGGAATCGGGCTACAAGAGTCTGGAGGTGAAAGAGGAGAGAGATGGATTCAAAGAACGAAATCCTAAAGTAGGGGTGAATCTTGAAATTGAATAGGGAGATTCCTAAAATTGTAAAATAGGGTAAGATTCGTGGAATGGAAAGGTGTACCTATTATAATTGAAAAGAATGGAAAATTGGAATTATTTTTGCAAGTTTTTACTGATTGATGCTTGACAATCAGCCTTTATTCCAGTCAGCTTTACATCCCATCTACAAGACACAATACCCCAAGACGTGGGATGACCTTTGAAATAGAACTAGTTTGTCAGAACTTCAAATAACAAAAATAGGAAAAAAAAAACAATACAAGAAAAAAGATAAATATAAATACAAACAAACGTTAAATCTGAAAATGGGAGCAAATAACGTCTTTGGAAAAAAGAAATTTGGCGATGATATAGAAACTTTGTGCAGCCCTATTAATCTTAAGATTAATTGGTCCTGGAAAAACAGGTATTGGAATATACTGGCCTACCTGATACGCCCATATCAGTTCGATTGACTAAAATGTAAAATAGATTAATAATTGAGTCATACGCCGCTGGCCTACTTCTTATAATCATTCACACATGACAAATTGGATCGATAACACTTGTACAACAATGCAAAAAAACAGAAATGAAAATAACCTTTTCTAGGGGTATTTTTTACGTAAATCATGAATATAACATCTGTCTCTTTCTGCGACCCTCCAATTGCTCGTAAATTACCATCTGACTTACCTTAGTTATGTAGGTTCAAATCCGTGGTAATTATTATGTAACGCTTGATAATTTTGTAACTTACTATAATTGCTTCCTATTTTTACTTTTTATTTAATATTTGTTGTTGTTACTATTTATATTCTATTTCACATACTACAGTCTTTTTTCTTTACAGGAGAGAGAGCTAAAATGTCTAGAGAATGCAAAAATTCCCCAGATAGTTTCTGTTATAGATGTGGATCAGTTACATTAAGACGATACATGAGACGACTAAACATGTGAAGAAACTTTATGAGCTGTAGTTTGGATGTAGAGTGAGTGACCAAGACAAACGCTGGGCACCTCACATATGTTGTGTCAGGTGTACAAGTTCCCATTCTGCCTGAGTGAAAGGCAAAGGGCCTGGCCTCATGTTTGGCGTACTAATGGTCTGGAGGGAGCCAAAGGACCATTCAACGATTGCTACTTCTGCTTAACAGGTCTTAAAGCTGGGTATTCAATGTGTTTTCTTTCCTGGTCTTTAATGTACTTTCAAAAGATGTATCAATTAAAAAGATCAAAATAAATACTATGTTGTACTTCCACTATTTCTGCAAGTGATCCCAGCCATTAATATCCATTTTTAGTCTGATTTTATTTTATTTCACTGCAAGTCGCAACAGAAAAGGCAAGACCTATCATGTATCCAGATCTTCAGTCTGTTATTCGCTCAGTATGACATTGTAGTGTTATTTCTGTAGCACAGAAGCCCTATGAACTATCAAGCGATGAAAAGCAACTCAGACGACTCCGAATATCAAGATACACGATAAGTGGCACAGTTTCAATCTGATGAGAAACCACACCTCATCACCCAACCAGAACTCAATGATCTAGTTCGTGATCTAACACTTACTAAGCAACAGAGTGAACTCCTGGGCTCACGTCTGCAACAATGGAACCTGTTGGATGAACATGCTCGAAGAATTACAGTATTTAGGAAGCGTTCTGCAGATCCACAGCGATTCTTCACTTTTGAAAACAACTTGATTTATTGTAATGATATCAGAGGCTTATTCATTGCCCTTGAGCTGACCTATGAACGAAATGAGTGTAGGATATTCATAGATGCGTCCCTTTACAACATAAAAACGGTTATGTTGCACATTGGGAACACCATTCCTTCAGTTCCAGTTGCTCACTCAGTCATTTTAAGAAAGACATATGAGAACCTTGATTTTATTCTAGACCGCATAAGTTACAAAGAGCATGGGTGGCTAATTTGTGCGGACTTGAAAGTAGTAGCCATACTTAATGGGCTACAAACTGGATACACCAAGTTTATGTGCATCCTTTGCAAGTGGGAGAGTAGGGCCAGATCAGAACATTATGTACGCTCAGAATGGTCAGCTCGGGAAACTATGACGCCTGGAAGCCATAATGTATTCATGAGCCACTAGTTAAGAAGGAGAGAGCCATTTTACCACTAATGCCTATAAAACTAAGCCTAATGAATCAATTTACCGAAGCACGGCAACATAACAAGCCATGTTTCAATTACCTCAAAGCGATCTTCCCTAAAACAAGTGATGCCAAGATTAAAGAAGGCATATTCGTAGGCCTTCAGATTCGTCAACTTAGAGATGATGAGGACTTCGAGGCAACAATGGATGAAACTGAGCTAGCGGCCTGGCTTGCATTCAAAGGTCTTCTGGAAAGGCACTAAGGGGCCAAGCAAGAGCGTATAGTGGAGAGCCTAATCAAGTGCTACCAAGATCTCGGATGCAATATGTCACTGAAGATACACTTTCTTCATTCTCATATGTCCTTCTTCCCAGAGAATGCAGGAGATGTGAGTAATGAACATGGAGAGAGGTTCTATCAAATAATAGCATCAATGGAAAACAGGTAAAATAGAAAATGGAGCCCTGCTATGCTGGCTGACTCCTGCTGGAACCTGAAGAGTGACACATCTGAGGCATCTTACAAACGAAGAAGTAAATACTAAAATGTAGGTTCATACATTATATAATGCTAACAAACATGCTGATTCATTATATATTCATGAATTAATTACAATGACACGTTTAATCTGGGTTTGGGAGCGAAATACATTTATGGTATCGTGCAAATAGGTATCAATTGCATAATTATTGAATCGGAAATTTACAAGAAAATGTTACGTGATGGGAAATTTTGTTATAAATTCGAATCCAGCAAAACTCAACTTCATAATAAAATTTATATGAGTTCTAAGTTATTTTCTTGACACTGAAATTTGCTGTACAGTTTAATTGTACCATCGAGTACCTAACACCAGTTTGACTAATTAGACCAGGGATAAAGGGTATTGAACTATTTGCCACTGGCTAATCCGAGTAAATTGGCTTCCACCTTTTAACAACTGAACCCAATTTCAAGCTCGGTACCTATTTTTCCATGTTTATAGAGAGACTTTTACGACTTAATTAACATTAAGACAATATTAATTTAAAAACAATTAGTATACGAATATAAAATATTAATTTATAACAATCAAATGGCTAAAATAAAATGTAAATTTAAAAACAAATAACATGAACAACAAACACTCAAATAATGAGAAAAAAAACATGCCAAACGAAAGGAGAATTCCAAGTACTTTTCTTTATTATCTCTACGTAGACCAAATATACTTTCGTGGTTGGAGAGCAGGTTCAAGACCCCCCCTCCCCTTTCCTCCTATTGTAAGAATCCATCCATTGAGGAAATAAAGGGAAACGCTTTGGTGTGACACTTTTGGTCAGTATAAGAATCCCATGAATAGATAACTTGCCTTGAAGTAGTTTACAAACTAAGACTGCTCCGATTTACTTTTAGAAGGCCTATTGACATAATCTCTCTCTCTACCTACTAAACATTTATTGAATATAGGCCTACCCATCTCCTACTGGGTTTATCTACCTTATAATTTAGAAGCATAACAGCGCCCATTTATTGCGAAAAGAATATAAAAGAATAAAAAGATATAAGAAGAAGAACAAATGGAAAAGTAAAACGTACAAAAAGATAAAGCAAAGGAATATATATATATATATATATATATATATATATATATATATATATATATATATATATATATATATATATAAGAAAGGAAACAGAAGAAAAAAGCAATTGGAAAAAAATGAAAGCAGAACAAAAAGATAAAGAAGAAAAGAGGATAAAAAGATGACCAGAGGGAAAGTGCCTCCACTGACCGGCGGTGTTTTGTGATAAGATGATAAATGGTCATTGCATTCATGGTTTCCCGTGGTTCAAATCTCTTACAAGTGCCTTTCAATGGCTCAATGAGGCTTCTGCCACTAGATGGCACCAAATCCAATGGCAGATTTGAAATCTACAGGGTGAATAACCCTATGTCTCATGCCATGGCTCTAAATGGGCACAAATGAACTTTACTCCTTTTGAAAAGAAAAGTGACGCCTAGACCTGGCGCTTCGCCACAGGTAATAAAAAAGCCATCGAAAATAAGAAAGAGGAAAAGGCAAAGAGTAAAGAAAAAAGGGGGAAATAAGGATAAGAGAGTGAAAAAATAGGGGGGGGGGAAAGGAAGAAAGAAAGGATAGGAAAAGATAAAATTATAAAATAGAGAAACAAAGAAAGATAATAATTCTCTCAAGAAAACTTTAATGGTAATAGTAGAGTGGTTAGCGCGCTTGCCCTGCAATCGCTGGGTCGGCCTTTCGAATCTCCCTCTTGATTCTTTTTACTAGGCAGGTTACCACCGTGTCTGGGCAACACGGTGGGGAGTTGGGGCTTGCCCTGGCTGATGGCCGCCTGGTAAGCAACATAGGATAAGCAACTTTAAAGAGAGAGAGAGAGATCTAACTTTAAATAATTCAAGAGACGGAAAATAAACAACTAAAAAAGGAAACCCACAAAATACAATGAATATTATTTAATAATTAACAGTTTATTTTTTTGTTAACTTTTGCAAAGTGGATTTCGAGGTGAAAGTGAATTCATTTTAAAGCGCCAAAATCTGAAATTGAATTAATCCAAATTTTATTATTATAAATTCGATAATAATAACATTAAGACAACTCTCCGTCGCTTTTGATGGTGCGCGGGTACAGAATTAATTCATAGAGAATAAATGGATTAAGAAAATAATGTTTATTAAGAAATAAAATAATGCTATTCAAAATAATGTAATAACCAGGCAATGGCTCCCAGACTCATATAATGCCGACTTAAATTTATACTATATAATATATGCATATATTAGATAATATAATATATAATATATACTATATACAAGTCAATACAATATAACAAAGAACGGATCATTAATTTACAAATCACGAATAACTAATCGTCCAAACGTAGTAGTAATGTGAATCAATCCAATATAATATTTGGTCTCGGAATTAGGAACTGAAATTCTACCTCTAATTTCTATCGGCTTTGGCAGAATTAATAAATTGCATTTTTCCCATTGTTTCTAATAAGAAATTGTTTCATGTTTACCGTATGTGAATTAATAAATTGCATTTTTCCCCATTGTTTCTTATTAGAAATTGTTTCGTGTTTACCGTTTGTGAATTAATAAATTTCATTTTTCCCATTGTTTCTAATTAGAAATTGTTTCGTGTTTACCGTTTGTGAATTAATAAATTGAATTTTTCCCATTGTTTCTAATTAGAAATTGCTTCACCTTTACCATATGTGAATTAATAAATTTCATTTTTCCCATTGTTTCTTATTAGAAATTGTTTCGTGTTTACCGTTTGTGAATTAATAAATTTCATTTTTCCCATTGTTTCTAATTAGAAATTGTTTCGTGTTTACCGTTTGTGAATTAATAAATTGCATTTTTCCCATTGTTTCTAATTAGAAATTGCTTCACCTTTACCATATGTGAATTAATAAATTGCATTTTCCCATTGTTTCTTATTAGAAATTGTTTCGTGTTTACCGTTTGTGAATTAATAAATTTCATTTTTCCCATTGTTTCTAATTAGAAATTGTTTCATGTTTACCGTATGGGAATTAATAAATTGCATTTTTCCCATTGTTTCTAATTAGAAATTGTTTCATAATTACAGTATGTGAATTAATAAATTGCATTTTTCCCATTGTTTCTAATTAGAAATTGTTTCATGTTTACCGTATGGGAATTAATAAATTTCATTTTCCCATTATTTCTAATTAGAAATTGCTTCATCTTTACCATATGTGAATTAATAAATTGCATTTTCCCATTGTTTCTTATTAGAAATTGTTTCGTGTTTACCGTTTGTGAATTAATAAATTGCATTTTTCCCATTGTTTCTAATTAGAAATTGTTTCATAATTACAGTATGTGAATTAATAAATTGCATTTTTCTCATTGTTTCATGTTTACCGTATGGGAATTAATAAATTTCATTTTTCCCATTGTTTCTAATTAGAAATTGTTTCATGTTTACCGTATGGGAATTAATAAATTTCATTTTTCCCATTGTTTCTAATTAGAAATTGTTTCATGTTTACTGTATGGGAATTAATAAATTTCATTTTTCCCATTGTTTCTAATTAGAAATTGTTTCATGTTTACCGTATGTGAATAATAAACTACCGTGTTTGTTGTAACTATAAATGGAATCCAGTTAAATGCACGGATTTCAATAATCGTATTAAGTTTAATATAATTATAAATTCTATTGAAATGTTATTATAAATTTCATCATATTTTAAGTGTCTACAAAAGGGTGTTTATATTGCGGGGATATTAGTTGCTACTCTTCAATCATTAGGGCGTTAATTGCTCCTCTAGGTTCTTGTAAAAGGGTGAACAAAAAATACCTGAGAGTTTTTAGTATCGTGTACGCGAGGCTATAAATTACTATGTCAGTCCGTAGGTCGGTCGGTCGGGTGGTAACCATTTTATTTTTCAACGAGTCTTTTTGGCAATAAAATCGTAACTTTTCGGCCGATTCTAACGAAATTTAATACCTTCATGTTGTTTTATATTCCCTTTCGAATGATATAATTATCAAGGTCCTCTCTAGGTTAGTACTAGAATTATTTGCCAATAACATCATAACTATTCGGCTGATTCTAACGAAATTTGAAACCCTTATGTTGTTTTACATTCTCTTTCGAATGATATAATTACCAAAGTCATCCCAAGGTTAGTCCGGGATTTATTAAAAGAAAACTAACCTTGGGTCGGATTGCCCCACTTCTTGAAAGTTTTGAAGATCGTGAGGTCATAAGACATAATAATTGAGAGCACGCGACTTAGTTCTGTTGACCTTGTTAAATTTAATATTAAAGGACAAAATTAACCCCACCAAACAAATAAAAAGACAATTACAATTTCATTTACAAACAAATGTTCGTAGGTTTTTATCTGCCTTCCCAATCCATAGCCCAAAGGCGGCGTTAGCTATAACATAGACAACCATGGTGTCCTCCCAACCCCAACACCCAATATTTGCCCTTCCGTCCCCAACGCATGCAGGTGGATCTACGAGTATAAACATATCTTCCAAACATTTTAACTTCAACTCCACCATTAACTTTACATATCTCCTCAGCGGAAAATGCCCTCAATGGTTAGGGTCTATAATACCCAGCCTACTCAAATTCACTCCAATTATCGTTCAACCTCGGATAATGGCTATCAAGTGGGGTTCTTAGATTCACTGATAGAGCTGCTATTAATATCTTCCGCGGGTGGACGAATAATTTCCAAATTTATAGTGAAAATGAGGCGAGTGTGGCTTACATACATTGCTTCTGCCGTTGGTGTAAAAAGCCTATGAAACTTTTTACATCACAGCATCTTTTCGAAAACACGAAGATCACAACTTCATGCACCAAGGGTTCTCAACCAAGCGGGATCAGGGCCCAGAGATTGGCCAAGCTCAAACTGTTGGAATATTGATCTTTCTAAAGAGAAAACTCTATAGATTGTACATAATCTACAGGACATCGCATTTTATTTAATGTCCAAGATTGAATTAATATAATTATTTCATTTTTTATTTGTAAAATATTCCTTGTATAGTTCTTTCAATATTGAGTCGGTTTTTTTTAAATTTTGGGAAATGGTATTAAAAGGAGGCCACGGAGCAAAGAAAGGTTGGGAATCACTGCCACACACCATTATCCCCTCATCTTTCCACACTAAGTACTATTGTAATCCCTCCCCCCGTGATCTACCTAATGAATACCTACCAAGAGGGGGCGCTGAGAACTTGCCCTCCCGCCAAATCCCTCGTTCGACACGACCCAAACGTGTTTTTTGGCGGGAGCTACGAAAAGAAATTAAAATTAAAAAAATACAGAATTCAAAAGAATTTTTACGCACAAATTCCTGATTGAAGAGGGGCTGGGGGGATTAAGAGTGAATAGAGCTGGAAATGAGACCATTAGGATTAAATGATATTCCTTTCTTCGAGGGAAATGAAAGTTCTGGGGGCAAGGTTGGGCTTGATATTAACGAGAGAGCATAAAAAAGAAGGATAAGGAGGAGAGGGAAAGACTGTAGTCATTATTCTCCCTGTATTCTTTCTCTCCCCCCTTATCTCATATATATATATATATATATATATATATATATATATATATATATATATATATATATATATATATATTTATATATATATATATATATATATATATATATATATATATATATATATATATTTATATGGTCACATCCTTTTCTTGGAATGAAGTATTAAAAGTGTCAGAAGGACTCAGTGAGGTCAGCCACACTCCGGTAGAGTCTCAGGAACCAAATCTTGGGTGGAGCTCGTAGCCATCCAACCTTCTCGAGAACTTGTATCGGCGGTGATCCCGACCGATCCGTCCTCGCGTGGGATTCAGCTCTAATTCAAAATTACTACTATCATTGGCTTCTCCCTTCCCCAAGTTTAGCACTCGAGAGCATTTTCGGTTCTTGGAATGTGCCAGTAAAAGCTAGACATTCATCTTCCACCTAAGCTTCAGCCGTTCTATCTCCCCCTTCTTAAGTATTTATAGATCTTGTTAAAATGAGGCATACCAAGGGATTTTCGACCTAATATAACCTAACCTGACTAAACTTAACCTAAGCAACTCAATCTAGAATAGGTGAGGTTATATTAGGGTCGACAAAACCTTGAGGGTGCCTCATCTTTACATGATACCTATTTTTTAAAGACCATCAATTTTTGCTGGATCTCAATTAGTTATCCGTTTCGTGTCCAATTGGAGCACCGTGTAAAGAAGATCATTTATTGAAGCGATATACCAGGAAAAGATGATAAACCAATAGAAAATACCAGAATCAAAATCAAATCGGAGATAACATAAAGGTTTCAAACTCCCTTGACTTTACCAGTTCCATAAAATAGATCCAAATGACTCGTACCTAAAAAAAAAACACCTAGTTGTTCATTCCTTGTCATCCATTAGCGTTGGGGTTCAGCGATTAAGAAACCATTGTTACTTTACAAAGGAAACTATTTAACGAGCGAGTAACTAGGCCATTCGAGGAACCGTTCTTCCTCGAGATGCATAAATACACCAAAATGTGCTGAGGTAAACAAAACATATTTTACCTTTCACAGTGTGCTGACCCAAACGAAATACTCGTATATTTTTTCTTTCACAATGTGTTAACGTAAAAAGAAACTTTTTTTTACAATGTGCTAACGTAAACGAAACTTTTTTTCTTTGCAATGCGCTGACGCAAACAATACACCGTTTTACCTTCACAGTGTGCTAAGGTAAACAAACACCTTTTTTTTTCTTTCACAATATGCTGACGTAAACGAAACACCTTTTTTTTTCTTTCACATTATGCTGAATTAAACAAAACACTTTTATTCACAATTTGTTAACGGAAACGAAACACCTTTTTCTGCACAATGTGCTGACTTAAAAAAAAACACGATTCCCTTCTCATTATGGAAATCGAGAATAAAGAATATGTATTAATTGACAGTTATGGATTTTCTTCATCTAGTGTTATTTAAAGATGCTCGTATTTAATATGTTAATTACATTAGGCTTTGGTTTAGGAGATGAGACTCTGCTTCAATACCAAAAGAAACAATAACTGTGATAGAATGTCCTGAGGCTGCCACGCCTAGCCCCTATCACATATCGAAACTCATGCTTTCCACGTGCATCCTGCGAGAGAGCGTAGAACGGCGTTCTTATCACCCACTATTCCCAAGTTTAATCAAGGAGGTTCAATCCCCCGTTTGCCTCCAGGCGTCGATCTGGCCTGATTGAATTAGGCTTATGGGAAGATAAGATTTTTCCAAGCGCTACCGGACATTTCATCGAAGTCCCCCATTGTCCCCTACGCCGAGGGGATGGCTCCGGCTATTTATGCGATAGAATTTCGCGTTTGAAGCAGATCCCGATTATCTTCGTGAGGCATCACGCCGATCCAGTCTCCCTTGTGCACCTAGGAACTCTACCCCGAGAACCCCCTTATTGTCCAGAAGAGGACAATATCCTTGAGTGCCAAGGTTCGTGCCCCTCGAGACGCCAAGTCAACAGGGCCCCCACTGTTGTTCAGAGAGAGAACAACTTTAGAACAGTCATTGTTCTTCGAGCCTGTTCGACAAGAAACGGTTCTCGCCCCCCTATTGTTCAGAAATAGAACAACTTTAGAACAATCATTATTCTTCGAGCCCGTTTGACAAGAAACGGTTCTCGTTCTCCTGATATTAAGTCAGTGATAATTTAATTCCCCCCTTTTAACGTTCTTCAAGAGAATGTTTGGTTACACCAATAACTTAAATTGTTCATCCAGAACATCTCCGATATCCTGTCTCAAGGATCGCTCGTACTTCCGAGCCCCACTTCGCTCTCACTCCTCGAAGTCAGTCCTCCCCCCCTCGTTAAGGACAACCCCCCTAAAAAACCCTTCTCTTGGAAAAGAAATCGCCAGTTGGACCGAAGATTCCTTCGGTAAGCTACGCATTGCATTTAACTATTTAACTTTCTGCCCGCGTAACTCTGTGCTTTAAACGGATTTAGCCAACCCTTTCCCTTCTTGTTTGTTTTGTCATTTTAAATCTCTCCAAATCTTAATTCTCCGTTTAGTCCAATATTCCCATGACCTTTTTCGTTTCAAGTGTATCTCTCATTTTAATCCCCGGTCATGTAAATATTTTCCATGTGTTGTTAGTTAGATTAATTAATAAAATTTTATTTTTTTAATGCTGCAATATTATTTATCCTTGGGCTCCGTTCCACTTCTTAAGTATATTGAAGATAAATAAGCCCTCTCCAGGCCTATTTATTTACGTAGAGTCATTCTCGGCCATCTGATCAACCCGCACTCGAATATAGAATAATCCCCACAAAGAATAGATATATAGTATATCGTCGGGAGCCTATTCTACGACAATAACCTAACCTTATTAAAAATGCAATTGCGTAAACATTGTAATAGACGAAGAGTAATGAAAGTCACCTAATTAGTTTCTTATTATCGACATGCGTATCATTACAGTTTACATAAGTCATGTGACCTCATTCATAATTTAAAAAAAACAAAATGGGTGGAGAATGAGCTAAATCGAAAACATTGTGACGATGTTTTTCACATAAGAGACATAAATAGTGTAGTTCTATTGCGTTCTGGTACCTACAAATGTATTTAGGTTCCGTTAGTTTGAGCCAAATTGTTCTGCCGTTTGTTTCCAGTGTAGGTTTTCTATTTTGGTCGGATTTTTTTTTTATTTTAAAAACCTGGATTAGGTTTCCTCTCAGTCCTCTAGTTTAACATTGCTAAATCTAAATGTATGTGTATCTCACGATCTCGTAGCCCTTTTTATCAACATGAACCTCTCCATGTTGATGGTTTAGCCTTGAACGATGTGGACGAACTGGACATTTTGGGCGTTAAATTTGATTCCAAATTAACTTTTGAGTGTCACATCAGATCTCTTGTGACTACTGCTTCGCAGAAATTGGGAATCATGAGAAAGGCCTATGCCACCTTCAATGGTGCTTCCGTGACCACCACTTGCTTCCGAAGCTTTATTCTTCCAGCTTTGGAATATTGTGCCCCTTTCTGGTCGTCTGCTGCTACCTCACACTTGCATCTTATTGACAGAGTCTCTTATACTGCCAGCTTTCTTTGTGGCGGTAATGTCCAATAGAACCTTGCACATCGCCGGAAGATGAGCAATGTGTGCATGCTCTATAAGATACAATCCATCCGCATCACTAGCTGTACATTTCCTTGCCAAATCGTTTTGTAGCAAGGAGAAACACTCGTCAGGCTTTGGCCCGGCATCCTATTTGTTTTCAGTCTATCAGATGCCGTACTAGCCAATTTCAGCGTTGCTTTCTGCCAAGTGTTGTCCATCTTTGGAATTCCTTGGACGAAGAGACTTGTGCATCGAATAGTGTAGATGCCTTCAAAATGAAAGCTAATAGGATCTTGTGTTCATCATGAGCCATTATCCTGTTATTTTATTATTTTTTATGTTATTTTCTTGTTTGAATATTCTATATACAGTATATCTCATTTTGTTTGAATATTGCTATATACTGTTTTTCATTTTTCTATTTAATTTTATTACTCAATTTAATTTAACTGAATCCATAGAGGACTGGAAGCCTTGAGGTTTTTCTTTACCTATCTTTTCCTAGTTTGTTCTTCTATTCCACTTCCTTTTCTTCTTACCATCGTTCGCTCTTCGACGTTGCAGGTGTGCGGGGATTGCTAATTGCAATCTATAGTGCTTGAACTCATCCCGTTCTACCTGTCTCATCTTGTGTAATAATAATAATAATAATTTAAGTCTAATGCTTTAAATTTATGGTTAGGGTTGTGTTTGACGTCAGGATAATTTTGGTACGTGCTCTTGCACACTTTCCAATACACAGAAATTTTGCACACTTTACAATACCCAGAAATCTTGCACTATTTCAAATACACAGAAATCTTGCACATTTTCCAATACACCGAAATCTTGCACACTTTCATCTACACCAAAACTATTTTGTAAAGCCCCCCAAAAAGCTTAAATAACACCTAATAAGAGAAGAGAGAAAGAGGCGAAAACAGAAACCAATAACCAGCGAAGCATCTAAGGGCTTTTCGGCTGTGCGGTTGCCATAGCAACATCCATGTAATCAATCAGACTTTTTAAGCGACAGCAAACGGGAGCATTTCTGCCAATTTTTACAAGTTCATAAAATGGTAAGTTGATGAGTGTTGAAAATGTTTCAGGTGCCTAGAATACCTTTAGAAACAATGATGATTCTTTGATATTATCGATTTGGATATATCTAGCATGTTTCAGGTCACCCCAAGGAGTAGTGCAACTTGGTTCTAAATTACATTTTTGGGTGGCATCTGGCGATTTAGAATCACCCTGGACAGTTGGGGCAACTCAGTCTTACTTAACACGTTAGTTGCTATTTCACTCATATGTGTGACAGTAACGTTTTCAACCAGACAAGGAAGGACACTCGTAAAATTCTTCGGGAAAGTTTAGGTAGGTAGGTACCCTTTATTCTTTTCATCCTCAATGGTAGGTTCATGTCGTTTAGCGACACCCATAGATTATTAGAAGAAATTTAAATAACTATTTAAAAAAAGTAACTAAAACATTTAAATTGAATAAAAACAATTCCCGTGACGGTTTTTTTCTCCTTTTAAAATTAGGAATCGTTCTGGTAGCGAACGTGTTAAGGCATCGCAGCTTCAAAGTCTCTTACAAGATCCATTATCTACAAGGGAACTCTTCCCATAGTCAGCAAGTCACCCCAGAGCTACTTAATAGTAACCACCGTACCATCTTCAAATTTATGGAGGGTTTCATCCCATTAATTAAGGACTCGGTTCCTTGATCGATTTGAATCAACGACAGCGAAAGAAGTTGTCTGATAAATTCGCCTTCATCAGCAGATTAGGGAAACACTGTAAAAGATCCTAAAATGATTTTGCTGACAATTAATTGCATGGCGAGGACGGGCAAAGGGGTTGCTTAGAGGTGAAATGGATGGGAGGGGATATTTAAAGTCCCTGGTCCCTCGTAGTCTTAAAATTGGGACAATTGCCCATATCCTTTACGTATATTCAGACTTATGACGGGATAATATATATATATATATATATATATATATATATATATATATATATATTGAATGAATAACTGACAAAGTAGCACGTGAGGTTCGCAATGAGTACAATGTCCCGCAGGAAATATGAAAAGGTGCTTCCAAGTACTTTCGAACTTTATTCAGTTCATTCTCAAGGATAACTACTAAGGGAAGCACCTTTTCATTTTTCCTGCCGGACATTGTATTCATATATATATATATATAGAGAGAGAGAGAAAGAGAGAGAGAGCGAGAGAGAGAGAGAGAGAGAGAGCGAGCGAGAGAGAGAGAGAGAGAATTATTTGCAATTGCGCAACCATAATATTGCGGTTAAGAAAGCAATGTTGTAGCTAACTAAGCTCTTCATCAAGCCCTGGGAAGTAGCTCTTCTCACAGTCACGAGAAGACAACGCCTAAGTCAGCCTTTCTAAAGGATAAGTATTTGGTCTATATTTTCGCAGAAAATAATGGATTATTTTAATGGTTTTCTGTCTACTCTGATCTGCATTAGCTATGTAGGGGGAAGAGGAACAGACGCCTTAACATCATTTTCTTCCGTTTGTTAACGAAAATTACCTCTAAAGCAATTGATGCCGCCATAATCGTTTCAGACCCAAATGGTTTCTCATTTTCAGAAATTAATGCTACGATGCGGGAAAGAACCGTCTATCGGCTTGTTAAGAAGGTTAGAATGTATGTAAGTGGTCCCAAGATTTTAGGAAGTCCAAGGATGTCTAACTGGATCTTGTTCACAATTGACAGAGGGCATCTGCCAGCACGGTGAAAGGCAATGCCTTGAAAATTGGACGTGTCAAGAACCGTGACAAAAATAGTCATTGCCACGAAAATAATCAAAGATAAAGTAACACTTAGCGAAAAGTACGTAACACGAGGCCCAACCAATAGCATCCGTCGAGCACACCTGGGGTAACTTCTCAACCAAGACTCATCTTCTATTCTCAACAACCCAAATATGAACTAAAATGGTCTTAAAATGCTTTCCCAAAGCGACTCATACAAAGGAGCAGCGGGGCGACAAACCAACCCCCACGATGCAGCACCGGGTCATAGGACACAAGTGGTAATAAACATAACATAACATAACATAATTACACGGATGACAAAAGCCACAAGGGCCTATCAAAGGTCATCCACCTCCGTCAAAACCCACCCACAAAAAGCACCATCACCAGGGGAAGACAAAATCAAAGTCCCCCACAATATAATATAACGGATGACAAAAGCCACAAGGGCTCATCATAGGTCATCCGAGTCAAGCGGCCTCTTTTTCAAGGCACCCAAACTCCCAGGAAAACTACATCCAGAGGATTGCGTCCAGAAACAAGGGTATCACCAATCAAGGCTTGTCAAGAACTAAATCATGCAGCTATAGATATATACAAACAATATTAATATATACAAAACTTAGGAACCATCACAACCTTCCCTCCCCATAAACTCATCCAACCTACTCTTAAATACATTTAGATTTGGACTACCTACTACCCTCTGCGGCAATTTGTTCCAGAAGTCTACCACTCTATTGGTGAAAAAATATTTTCTTAAATCCAACCTACACCCTTGCTTTTTAATTTTCAAGTGGTGAGCTCTAGTCCGATTTCCATCATCTAACTAAAAAACTTGCTAACATCCAATTTATCTATCCCAGAATTTTTTTTAAAGAGCTCAATCATATCCCCTCTCACACACCTCCTTTCGAACGAGAACATATTTAATACCCTCAGTCTATCTTCATATTCAAGTGACTGGAACGCATCAAAACATGGAACCCATGTCGAAAATTTCCGACAGAACCACGTATGAGAACGGACCGATGGACCGACGTGGAGAATTGACGAATTGTGAAAACACCCAAACTTTATTAATTCAACAATGGAGTACCATCGCTCGCAACTGGATGTTGATACAAACAAGGCATATTTACTGAGTACAATATTATATTGTACTCAATAAACGGCCAATATTTGCTTGTATACTTTTGTTTTACCCTGTAAAGCAGTGGCCACCAACATTTTAGTATGAGAGGTCCAATTTCAAAAGCGAAATTCAAAGACCGAACCCATCATTTTATAATGATTGGTTTATGATTGGTTTTGAAATGTTGATACTTGTATAGTAGTAAATATTGAATCAATTAATTAGACGACTGGATGACGCAAATTAATATAAATCAATTTATTGCCTTCAATTAACCATTCACGTGAGGGTTATTTTCATATCCCAGAAGGGCTGTGGGACGGAGCCCCCCCACTGTAAAGTGAAATGTAACTCATGAAAAAAAGTGATCACATTAAATATTGACTTTGCGTAAGATCCTTTGTGGGTAAGACTTTCTCTCCATCAGTGGTTTTCAATCGAGTTGCCGCGGGAGCGACCAAGAATTCATTTTTATAATGCCTAAATTGCAAATATGTATTTCAAACATTTATAAAAACATCAACGACACTTTAAAGGTATTTTGAAACTAGCTTCCCTACATTAAGCAACATAAAAACAAAGAAAAGAGAATAATTGCAGAGTGATTGGAGCAATGAGGGTTGCCTTGTCAGTTCTACGTCCCAATATTAAAGAATTATGTGATATTCATCAAGCTCAAATTTCCCATTAAACTTTAATGGTAATATTTATTTATATTCAATTTTTATTTCTGATTTCGATTGATTAGGTTAAACGTCAATCGTGGTTCATTTTGAAGTGCTTTCTAGTAATTATTCACTAACTCTATAATTTAAGAATGATTTTTGGGGGTATTTGAATAATAATTTCATCTTAGTTTGGTTATGACTTATGTTTTTATCAAAGTTATTTTTAATCATTTTTTTATAATATCAAAAAACAAAATGGTGAAGTTCAGAAATAAATATAAGTATCGAAATTTTGTGAATTTTTTAAAACCCAAAGAATTAAAAATGGTGAAGTTCAGAAAAGTTATTTTTATATATCTTCTTCTAAAACTATATTTTAGCAACGTGATTTTTTGAAAGGGGGGAAATTTAATTTCGAGTTCCTTTTTAAAATTATTATAATTGGCGAAGTTCAGAAAATTTATAAAAATTTAACCATGGATGCTTTTTTTAGATTATAAATTTGAATCTTAGTAGCGAAGCCCAACCTCCTCCCGTATGGGGGGAGTGGCGAAACCATTACCTGGTGTATTTATGCGTAAATTACTTTATATTGGGGACCACGGCTACTTCTAGATAACGAGGGCCAGTATCATAAAACGGTTCTAAAGAGAGTGAATACCCTTTTTATTGCCCTGTATAATATCATATAACCATCTATTAATCTATTACAGGATAATCGGATGTTGTAAAGATATAAAACCCTAAACTACCTGAGTACAGCTTATATTTAAGGCCACTTGTCATGACTAAGCCAAGTTAGGTTAGGTGAGAAAGAAATAAGCAAGATACTTTTCATTATTTATGCGGGGCAATTGTTGCTCAATATCAATTGAACTCTTTAATAAACAAGAGCCATTTCGATAGTTCTCTTTGTGCCCTACAAATTGACATACTTCAGTGTAGCTTATCTTTACTAGAGGATTTGGAGTTGTAATGATCTTTACGAGGTGTGTCCAGGACATCTTTACAACGTTCAAACTACAGCAGTGAAACAGAGGAACCCATCCGATTATCTGGCAACACCTTACCTTTTAACTTACTACATCGCTTCATTACAACAATGCTAATTAAACCGTTTACTATAGTATTTTTTTTAAAGAAATGTGATGTAATCCAACGAGTGTCAAAAACCCGACAGCGGTAAGAGTCTAATATTTAATAAACAACGGCAATTTCGATAGTTTTTCAAAACTTCCTCAGTCATAGGAAGAGAAAAATACCAAGACTAAGACAAAATTTCGATCACTAGTATCTCGATGGTAGTGGTGAATTTTACAGGATTAACAGTAACTTCAAGGATTAGTCAAGGATTACGAGTAACTTCAAAGATATGGTTATGATCCTAAGGATTACGAGTAACTTCAAAGATATGGTTATGATCCTAAGGATTACGAGTAACTTCAAGGATCAGGTTATGAAACAAGGATTACGAGAGACTTTAAAGATCTGGTTATGACCCTAAGGATTACGAGGAACTTCAAGGATCAGGTTATTAAACAAGGATTACGAGAAACTTCAAGGATTAGGTTATGAAACAAGGATTACGATAGACTTTAAAGATCTGGGTATGACCCTAAGGATTACGAGGAACTTCAAGGATTAGGTTATGAAACAAGGATTACGAGAGACTTTAAAGATCTGGTTATGATCCTAAGGATTACAAGGAACTTCAAGGTTCAGGTTATGAAACAAGGATTACGAGAAACTTCAAGGATCAGTTTATGAACCAAGGATTACGAGAAACTTTAAAGATCTGGTTATGACCTAAGGATTACGAGTAACTTCAAGGATCAGGTTATGAAACAAGGATTACGAGAAACTTCAAGGATCAGGTTATGAACCAAGGATTACGAGAAACTTTAAAGATCTGGTTATGACCTAAGGATTACGAGTAACTTCAAGTATCAGGTTATGAAACAAGGATTACGAGAAACTTCAAGGATCAGGTTATGAACCAAGGATTACAAATCTAGTCTTTTTCGTTGGTTTTACGTTTTTACTTCACTCTCAAAGCGCAAGTTTTTTTCGCTTTGTTTATTTTTTTGTGATCTCAGGTGATCAATTTAAAGTGTCGTTAATAGCAATTTTGCTTACGAATGAAGCCCCTAAATCTTTCAAAGGCATTTTTTTTATCTATCTCCTCCCTCTGCTCTCTCTCTCTCTCTCTCTCTCTCTCTCTCTCTCATGTACACGCGTATACTCCTCTTGGATGAAATCCAACCTCATTACTGAGCCACAGATAAAATGATGCAAACAACCCAATCTTAGATATACGATTCGGTGACAATTAGCACAGAAAAATCGTAGGTTGGCAAATCAAATCACCAAAACCTGATTTATCTCATAAATCACAAACAAATACTAAGTTTATTTTGTATTATCCGACTTGGTACCCCCAATCTCTCGTGGAATTTAACCCTGAAACATAATATTCTAACTTTACGTTGTTTTTTATTATTTCACCAACCAGGACCTTTATGACCACTAAGTGAACCAACCAAGTTTAAGTCAACCAACATAAATATCCAAACCATCGTCTAACATTGCGATTAATTCTTCACAAAGTACCATGAAATCTGCTACCATCTTGTTCCCTATGCTTATACCTTACACCCATGCCCAAATAATGGCCAATTGGTAGGTTAAAAAAATCTTGCACATTTCTAGTGGTCGAGAAATGAGGAATTTGAACCACTGGGGATAAAGATTGAATGATATAATTCATGATAGAAATTTGTGTAATCCAACGAAAAATTATAGATCAGTAAACTGAATAGGGATAAGCCTAATAAAAAAGAATATAAAATGAGGTTTGTAACTCTAAATGATAGTCCGAGAGAATACAATTAAAACTTACAGGGAGTATTCGTAAATATGTAAATTAAAAGTCTTGAAATAAAATGACGTGTAGGCCATTGATATACAAGATTCAAGATAAAACAAGGAGTATCTCCTTCAAAATCCTCCTGTAGAGGTATCCCCTAGAATAATATTATTTCTACACCTCCTAAGATATTACTTCGGGAGAGAAAGCGAGCCGTTACCCCCCCACCCTCCGACTTCACCCTTTTTAGACTTGCCGCCAGGTCTCCGCAAAATTCACACGAGGCATGACGCTGAAATTGAGGCTACCTCTCCACTGTCTTAATCCCCCCTCCTCTTCGGGGCGGGAGGTTACCTTGTAGGTTCGCCGCGAACAGCTTTTATGGCTCCAGCCGCTGGTCATCCGTCTTGCCCGCTGATCCCTGCCGTTGACACTTCCCGCAAGGAGACGCTCGGTGTGTATCCTTGATCCGAAGGCGGTTGAGAAAGGCTGACGTTGCCTCACGAGACTCTTCTCCTGACCCGAAGATACGGGCGTGATGTCCAGCTCTTCTGTGGCTTGCGATCATCACTCACACTTCTTGGGAGAGAGCTTCGTTGAACTGAACTCCTTTCGGGGAAGTGTCGTTTAACCAAATCTGTCTGTAATCCTCGAGAGGGTGCATATATACGCGGAGTTCTCCAAAACCGGAGAAGCCGTCCTCCGAAGTTCTTCTGGTGACATCTTGAGGACAAGAGACCCGATAGCTCTCTCGACCCGAGTTTGGAGAAGTCACTCCCCCTCCTTTCGAAATTCGTCCAGTGACCTCTTGAGAACAAGAGGCCTGCATCTCGCAAAACACAAGTTCGAGAAAGTAGCCCTGGACACCCGCTGCTGGTTTGTGAGTAATCAAGGTCACCAAGGCCTCCCCGAAGTTTACCCCGCTTTACTCTCGAGGTTCAAAGGAACGAAATCAGTCACTGCCATAAATCCCCCATTATAATCATTCAATAACTCAGGTTATCTAATTAGTATTCGGAACCTAATTCCGTCTTATTCATGTACGCATATATATCCATATTTATTGTTGTGCCTTTTATTTAGTTTGTATTAAAATCTATTTTTTTTCGTTGTGTTTGGTATATTCCTTGGTTACGCAGCTGCCGCTATCTATTCAAATCGCACTCTTAGATCAATAACAGTTGTCGCCTCGCTTGGCCTACCTTAGAGCCTGTGTGCGCATATTCCCGAACACTTGGCCATACTTAAACACCTCCTTTTAATATGTCATTGTTCTAGAATAAATTTTTTGACCGTCACAAAGAGTATAACCGAGTACATCATAATATTTGTGTTAAGAAATATGTGTTCTGTAAATGTTTTGGATGTTGGAGCAATTCCTTTACCGAGATTTTCTGATTTGTCAGTTCACATCATTCCCGTTTCAGTTTCACACTCGGCTCATAAATAGGTCGACCACATCAATACTACAAACCCAGCATAGAGCGAATCTCACAATACTTATTTTTACCTAGGGCGAAGCGCCAGGTCTAGGCGTCGCTTTTATTTCCAAAAAAGTAAAGTTCAATTGTACCCATTTAGAGCCATTAAATGACCACTATGACCATGGGTCATAGGGTTATTCACCCTGGAGATTTCAAATCTGCCATCGGATTTGGCTCTGGGTGGTGCCATCTAGTGGCAGAAGCCTCATTTAGCCATTCAAAGGCACTTACTTGTAGGTGATTTGAACCATTGGAAACCATCAATGCAATAACCATTTATCATCTTATCACAAAACGCCGCAGGTCATTGAAGGGAAATTTCCCTCATGTTTAAACTTTAGTCAATTATCTCTATTTTCATTTTACCATTTGGAGTAAAGTAGTAACCAAAAGTTATATAACCGGTATTGATTGGTATTTTCATGAATGTCCCTGGTGGACTTCTCTTGAGGATGACTCTCCGCAAAGATCTTCAAGTCGTACAGGGACTAGGAACTAGCTGAGTGGAAACATCTTTTCACCATTATAGCAAAGTTAAGCAACATCTCGTGTGTTTTTTTCAACAGATGGGATCATAATTCAAGTCAACTGTTGCGTGGACGGCTACAAGTGAGTGACGCTTGAACACTGATTCGAACTCCCACGAAGTTCGCCTTCGATGAGATAGACCTTAAAAACCTTCCCAAGTTAATGATAAAATCCAAACGTAACTTCATAACAGAAACTTTAGAAACCAACCACGACCTTTATAATTACTAAGAGAACCAACTACGACCTTTATGATCACTAAGAAAACCAACCACAACCTTTCGGTTCACTAAGAGAACCAACCAAGTTTTAGTCAACCAAGATAAATATACAAACCACCATCTACCAAATAGACTATAAAATTAACATGGAATTTTTACGCCCATTGCGCTCAATTCTTCACAAAGTACCATCAAATCTACTACCATCTTGCTCCCTATGACTATGCCATACACCTATGCCCAACTAATAGGCAATTGGTGGGGAGCGTCCAAAATACGAAGCTGAGGGATTTCGGAAGAAGCTCAATTTCCGGAGTCGAACAGAAACCTCAAATTGGCAGGATAGATGTTTGAATGTGGACTGGTCCCTCCCCCCCATTACCCCTTCCCAAAGACGACAAAGCAAGGGGATTTCAATCTCCCGGAATATGATTGGTATACGATGAGTTCAGATACAGAAAACCATATCTTAAACGCATTTTTAGCTAATTATCTGCATCAACATTTCGAAAACCCTACAAGAGAAAACAAGACACTTGATTTAGTCCTAAGTAACAAGGAAACCTTCATTGATAGGCTTGAAGTTCAGGAACTACTTGGAAATTCGGATCACAACTCATTGGTATTTAACATCAAATATGATTTCATTAATCAGAGGAGAGCGCAAAAAGTACCTGTATATAAATTAACAAACTTCAAAGCGATTAGAGATGAATTAAAAGAATGGGCTTAGCATAGAGAATTCATTAACAAAACACCTGCTTCGGCTTACAGCCTCGTCATTGATCGCATTAAGGGTCTTCAGACCAGATATATTCCTCATAAAAACGGTTTAAAATATACAAAGGACAAACCTTGGATTAACCAAGGTCTCAAGAAACTGATATAACGGAAACGGTCACTTTATAAGCAGCTAAAAGGCAACCAGTCATTAGGGCAAATATTTATCGACCTACTAAGGCAGATAAAAAGAGAAGTGAATGCTGTTAAATGCAGGTACGAAAATAGATTAGCGGAAAGGTCACGCGATAATCCGAAAGCATTCTACAGGTACTATAGAACTAAAAACAAAGAGTCAGTTCAGATACTTAAACACAACGACTGAGTAGTTCAAAATGACCTCGAAAAGGCGAATATCTTTAATAATTATTTTGCTTCCATTTTTAACAAGAATATTCCGAATTTAAATGAGGAAAGCCTAGTAAACATAAATATTAACATTCCAAAAATAAATGAAATAATAGTTGCGGAAGATGATGTAAAGAATGCAATTAATAAATTAAGTCCTGATAAAGCTAGCAGGGTTGATTAAATATACGCGCGAAGTATTAAGGAAGTTAAAAACGAAATTTTCGCTTTACTCGCTTATCTGTTTAATTACTTTCTGGAGGCAAATTTAGTTCCTAGGGATTGGAAACTAGCCAATGTTGTCCCCATATTCATAAAAGGTAGACATAAGGATAAGGAGAACTATCGGCCAGTAAGCTTAACTTCACTTATATGTAAACTAATGGAGTCAATTATTGATTTAAAATTACGCAATCATCTGGAGAGAAATCAACTCTTAGTAAATAGTCAGCACAGTTTCAGGAAAGTGAGGTCTTGTGTCAATAGTCTGATCACATTTTATGAGCATGTAGCAAAAGCTGTCCATTCAGGTTCTAGTTACGATTGGTGTATCTAGATTTTTCGAAAGCCTTTGATAAACTCCTGTTCAATATCCTCCTTCAAAGCTAAAGCTATGTATCCATGAGAAAATGATAACTTGGATTAAAATTGGTTGACAGATCGTAAGCAGAGGGTAACTAGTGGAGTTCCTCAAGGTTCCATTTTGAGACCCCTACTCTTTATAATTTTCGTAAACACCTTAGGTTCTGGAATGAATTGCCAAGTAAATTCATTCACAGACAATACTAAACTTGGGCAGATAATAAAGGATAAGGAAGACTCAAGCTGTTTACAAAACTGCCTGAATATGTTAACTAAATGGTGCAAAGAATCTAGCATGAACCTTAATGCTTCCAAATGTGGCGTTTTACACTTCGGAAAAAATAATCCTAAATTTAGATATTATCTCCAAGACACCGAGATTATAGAAGTAAAAGAACAGGTCGATCTAAGCGTTAAAATAGATAATAAATTAAATTTATCCAGTCAATGCGTAGCAATTGAAATAAAGCAACAAGAGTTGCATCATTTTTCAGGCATAAATATAATAGATGTAAATATAATAGAACAAGTACAGCGTCGCTATACAAAAATGATAAGGAGAATTAAACATCTTAGCTACAATGATAGGCTTAAAAAACTCAATCTCTTTCCCCTCGCACATAGAAGGAAAAGGGGTGAACAAATAAAAACATATGAATTATTGATAAATATGCCCAATACTGCAGATAATCTTTTTTAATTTGACAGGCGTGACAGCGACGCGAGGACACGACAAGAAGTGTAAATTCAAAACATCAATGGGAAAATTTGCCTTCAGCAACCGCATCGTTCAAGTCTGGAACAATCTACCACAAGAAGTAGTCAGCGCTCCAAACACAGAAATTATGAAGACGAAATTTGATCAATACTTAAAAGAAAATAAAGTTAAAATAGTTTATAATTATATATATATAAATATATATATATAAATATATATATATATATATATATATATATATAAATATATATATATAAATATATATATATATATATATATATATATATATATATATATATATATATATATATATATATATATATATATATATATATATTGGTAGGAATATCACGACGTATAGGTGAGAATGGGAGGAGGAAGTAAAAACCCGGAAAATACACTGAAGTTCTTTATTGACGTTTCACCTGTTGGCTTCTTCAGAATTGAACTAAACGAAGAACGCGAGATCGCTCCACATATATGCAGCAGATTTACCCCGGGTCACTCTGGCTCGACCCTCGTAGTCTTCTCTGGTTGGATTTGTCCAGCTTTAATCTTTCCGCTTCGTGTCTGATGAACCGCCCCGCTCCATTAGCCAGCCGAAAGAATCCGTCTCGGTGATTAGTTGACCTGTCGGAAACGATATCTGCAGCCTCAATTATCCTTCTCTATCTTTTGTGCAACCCTTTGTGGATAACTCTAATCCTATCCCAATTAGGAAAGTGACCGTATTCATCGATATGGACCACATGGCATTCGAGGTTCTATGAGCTCTGACGTCTCTTCTATGTTCACTAATCCTGGTTCTAATGTCTCTACCCGATTCCCCATAGTAACTTTGATCGCATCCCCCACAGGGTATTTGGCTGTCGAATTCTTGTGCTTTACTAAGTCTCTAATTCTAGTCCCCGCAGAATTGGCTACCAAAATACCTGCCTTCTTAAGAGATCCGTTGATCGTACACGCCGCCCTAGAGTACGAGGCAGATAAGTATCTGATCCCTTCGTTGTGGGCACATTATCCTCGACCGCATCAGTGACATTACTCGTTCTACCCCTCTCTGCTATTTTTATCGCTCTAACATAACATAACATAACATAATTTAACGGATGACAAAAGCCACAAGGGCCTATCAAAGGTCATCCGTATCCATCAAATCCCACCCATATAATGCATCCATAGGATTTTGTCAGATCATGCAGCTACAATATACAATTTAACAATCCATAGGAATGTCCAACCATGCATCCACAATATATAATTTAAAGCCTCCATAGGAGTCTGTCAAAAACAAAATCAAAATCCCCCAAAATATACAATAAAAAGAAACTGCATCCACAGGAATGAGTCAAGAAACATATCCAGATACCAAAAAGTAAGAAATTAACCCTCCATCCCCATATAATCATCCAATCTGCGCTTGAAAACATTCAAGTTTGGGCTGTCTACAGTCTCAGGTGGCAAACTATTCCAATAATCCACCACTCTGTTAGTGAAAAAATATTTTCTAACATCCAGTCTGCACCTCTGTTTTTTAATCTTTAAGTGGTGGCCTCTAGTTCTATTACTACCTTCTAACTCAAATAACTTGCTGAAATCTAATTTATCCATCCCAGAAAAGATTTTAAAAAGCTCAATCATATCTCCCCTCACACACCTTCTTTCAAATGAAAACATATTTAATACCCTCAGTCTATCTTCATATTCAAGGTGCTTCAGGGATGGTATTATTTTTGTTGCCCTCCTTTGTACTGACTCTAATAAGTTTATATCATGTCTAAAATGTGGTGACCATGCCTGTATACAGTACTCTAAATGTGGCCTGACATAAGAGTTGTATAGTTTAAGGATGACCTCCTTACTCTTGTAGCTAACGTTTCTTTTAATGTAACCTAGCACCCTATTTGCTCTATTTTTTGCCTCAATACACTGCTTTGAAAATTTCAGTGACCTATCTACTACCACTCCTAAGTCTTTCTCATCTTCAACTGAATTAAGCCAATATCCATCCATCTCATAGCTAAATTCCCTATTATCTCTCCCCATGTTAATAACTTTGCATTTATTAAGGTTAAAAGTCATCTGCCACTTCTGAGCCCAAGCTAACAGCTTATCTAAGTCACCCTGCACTTTAAAGCTACCCTCAACCTCTTTGACTACAGCTGCCAATTTAGTGTCATCAGCAAAAATTGACACTTTGCTATTTACACCTTGCCCAAGATCATTTACATAGATTATAAATAATAAAGGGCCTAAAACTGATCCCTGAGGTACGCCACTAATAACATTCCTCCACTCTGACCTCACTCCATTCAGTACAACTCTCTGTTTCCTATTTTTCAGCCATTCAGTTATCCAATTTAAAACGTTCCCACATATCCCATGCAGCTTTAATTTATGAACTAGTCTTCTATGTGGAACCTTATCAAAAGCTTTGCTGAAATCTAAGTAGATCACATCAACTTTCTCACCCCTATCTAATTCTTTAGTTACATAATCCATAAAATCCAGTAAATTAGTTAAACACGATCTATCTTTTCTAAAACCATGCTGAGCATCATTAATTAACCTGCTACTCTCTAGATGATCAGAAATTCCCTTCTTAACCATCTTCTCAAGAATTTTACAGACTATAGAAGTTAAGCTTACTGGTCTAAAGTTATTTGGGTCCTCTTTGCTTCCCTTTTAAAAAATTGGCACTACATTTGCCAATTTCCAATCATTTGGTATTTCTCCAGACTCTAGTGATCTAATAAATATCTTCTCGAGAGCTACTGCAATACTTTCTACACCTTCTTTGAGTATCCTAGAATGAATGTTGTCAGGGCCAGATGCCTTACTAGTATTTAACTGAATTATAAGCCCTTTAATTTCTTCTCTGTCTATATTAATAGAATTTATCACTACTTCCCTTGACCTAGAATTATCATCAATTAATCTAACTGGTTTCTCTTCTGTGAATACTGAAGCAAAATGATCATTAAGGACCTCTACTATTTCCTCATCAGATTCTTTCAAAACCCCTTCATATTTAATAGGCCCTATTTTATCACTGTTAGATTGATTATTGATTCTATAATAGCTAAAGAATTTTTTAGGATCTTTATTATTATTTTTAGCTAAATTAATTTCTGCTGTCCTTTTGGTCTTCTTAATAATCTTATTTAGTTCATTTCTGGTTGACCTATAATGGTTTAAATTATCTAAACTACTCTCACTTTGTAATCTCTGGTATGCCCTTTTTTTCACTGAAACTTTATTAGCTATTTCTTGGTTCCACCATAATGGTTTCCTACATTTCTTCCTAATAGACTTCATCGGAATACACTGTTCCTGAACCATGTTTAATATAGTCTTAAAAATATCCCACATCTCATAAGTATTCTTTCCATGGAATTCTATATCCCACCTAATCTGATTTAGCATGCTGCGTAATTTATCGTAATCTCCCCTATAAAAATTTGGAATTTTCGTGGAGTTTGTCGTTGTTCTACCCTTAACTATTTGCAAATTAAACCGAACCATCTGATGATCACTGTTTCCCAATGATTCCCCTACACTCAATCCTTGAACTAAGTGATCATCATTTGAAAGAATTAGATCTAATATATTGGCACCCCTTGTTGGCTTATTAACAAATTGGATCAAAAAGTTATCCTCAAAACACTCCATAAACTTACAACTTGCTCTATCTCTTCCTATCATATTTTCCCAGTCTACAGAAGTTAAATTAAAGTCACCAAGAATAACTGTATCTTCTTTGCATCCTTCACTTATTTCCCTAATCATTAACTCATCGATACAATCAGTCTGTCCTGGTGGTCTATAAAAAGCTCCCAAGTGTATTTTCCTATTTTTACCAACCTTAATATCTATCCATAATGATTCACCTTCTCCTTGCTTTATAGAGTTATTTAGATTTGAAGAAATGCTATTTCTGATATAAATAATCAACCCACCACCAGTCCTATCTCTCCTTTGACTAATGTACATAGTATAACCCTCTAGTTCAAATTCACTGACATTATCATTAAATATATTTTCATTAACCCATGATTCAACTATACATATTATATCTATATCTTCATGAATGATATAACTAAATAATTCATCCTTCTTATTTCTAAGACTACGAGCATTTGTGTAAAGACAACTCAGCCCACCTATCCCTGAAGCACCTGAGGGCCTATCTCCTCTGCATCTCCTTTCTCTCTTTCCCCGACCCTGTACTCTTGTATTTCCCTGACCACTTTCACTACTCAAGTAGTTTAACCCTAAAGCCCTTCCATTAGCCTGCCTACCTTCTACAAATCTGTGTTTGCTTCCTTTCCCTGCCTCACTTTGAGCCATTAAATTTCCCTGACCACTATCAAAACCTAGTTTCCCGCCTCTAAAGACCTAATAACACTATCTAATTCCCGCCACAAAACCTCAACCCCATCTCGGCTCAGATGGAGTCCATCCATCGCATACAAACCCTTATTCCCATAAAACCCACTCCAAACATCTACAAATACCAATCCTGACTCCTCGCACAAACCTTTCACATATTCATTCAACCCCATTGCACGAGACAACCATTCCATCCCCACATCCATTCTGGGAAGCACACCTGAAACAACGCCTTTTACTCTACTTTCACACATCCTTTCAATCAGCCTTTTATACCGCTGTCGTAACTCACAAGTACCCACCTTCTTTACATCGTTTACTCCGACATGTGTAATCACAACTGCTTCCCTCTCACACCCAGACACCAACCTATCATACCTCTCACACACATCATTTACACCAGCACCCGGCAGACAAACTCTCACTCCCTTCCATTTACTTTCATTCAACTTCCTATCTAAATACCTAATCTGAGAGTCACCCATCACAATCACCTCAGTCATTCTCCTATTCTCTCTAGGCCTAGTATTACCCTCCCTCCTGCTCTCACTCATTCGACCTCCTATTCTACTTTCAGGCACGGCCACACCAGGCAAATCTCTTTCAAATTCTTTCTCTCTCAGGGCATCAAATCTGTTAGTTAGCCTAACAGGTTCCATGTCCCTCTCATTCACACACCTAACCTGTCCTAACTTATCTATTCTGTTCACTTTCACCCACCACTCATCATCACTTACTTCACTTACTGCTTTCTCTCCAGTCCCTGTTCTAGGCCTAACTTCCTCCCTCCTGGTCCCAATCTGACTCTTCAAACGTACACTTGCATCTCTTCTCACTTCAGACACTAAATCGTTCAGTCTCAAGCATTCCGCACGTAATCGACTCACCTCCTCAGTCAAAGCACATACACGGCACTCAGACACATTCACTCTCCTCTCTACACCACAGACATCGCACACTACATACACACTACTTTCAAAAGGCATACTCTCTACATCCAAACAGTCAGCCATACTTAAACAAGAACAATAATAGAAACAAAAACTTACAAACAACAAGAATTTGACCCCAATTTGTGCGCGCAAGTTTAAAACCTGCTAATCAAGATGGCCCCGAAGTAAACAAAAGTCACTTTCTCACCAAAACAAAATAACCACAATTTATACAAAATAACCACAATTTAACTTTGTTATATTAACCAAATATATGATTTTATAACTTAATATTTATGTTTATGTCACACACCAAAGTATATCAAATAATCAAAATATTCTGAGAGCTCTACGAAACACGTGCTACCTGTTCGAAGGTCAGTCGAAGACTCTATTTCGTAATTTTATTAATAGACCCTCTGGATACTTCAGTTTTATGAAAGCTTTCTTTATGTAATCGAATTCATCGCTTTAAAACTTTTTTTCTGCAGATACGAATAGCCCTTAGATAAAACTCGATAACTACCCCGGTCTTCGCTTTCATGCCGTGTCCAGACAAATAATGAATAAAATCGTCCCTATTTGTGCGTTTTCTGTACACGGAGAACTCCACCCTACCCCCATCCCTATGGATCAACGCGTCTAGGAAAGGGATTTTGTTGTTTTCTTCCTCTTCCGCGGTAAACTGTATATTTTCATCCACCTCATTTAGCCGCTTCAATTTATCGCTTACATTAGTATCCACTGAAATTATGGCCAGGACATCGTCTGCGTATCTTACCCAGAGGAAATCCCTCCCCATAACTAATCACCGAGATGGATTCTTTCGGCTGGCTAATGGAGCGGGGCGGTTCATCAGACACGAAGCGGAAAGATTAAAGCTGGACAAATCCAACCAGAGAAGACTACGAGGGTCGAGCCAGAGTGACCCGGGGTAAATCTGCTGCATATATGTGGAGCGATCTCGCGTTCTTCGTTTAGTTCAATTCTGAAGAAGCCAACAGGTGAAACGTCAATAAAGAACTTCAGTGTATTTTCCGGAATTTTACTTACTCCGCCCATTCTCACTATATATATATCTATATATATATATATATATATATATATATATGAAAAAAGCTCACAAAGTGCACGTGAGTTAAAGTTATGCAGATACACCCACAAAGGAAAGTGAAAAAAGATTCCGAGTGCTTTTGTCTTTCTTCTTAAAGACCTTTTCAAAGAATGAACAGGAGGCAGGACATACATTGCCTTAAATAGTGGAAGGGGGAATTAGACTACCCACCTCTGAACCCTAATTAAGGGGTACAAATTCCTGAAGTAACTTTATTTGAGATTTTATGTATGTAGTGATAAAACCAGGGCTAATATTTAAATTTGGGAACGCGTTAATGGAGATACATTCTAATATATTTCTCGAAATATAATTACTGCATTTTATGACTGGTTTGGCACTGTTCCAGGTAATGCTATGGTTAAGATTGTACATATGTAGAAAAAGCGCAGATTGTTTACTGTGATTATGTACATTGGCTTGATGTTGCTTAACCCGGACATCAGTTCTTTCCCGGTTTGTCCATAATAACATTTTTGACAGGTAGGAGAGGGGGTGAATTTTTGACAAGAACGCGATAAACTGTAGTCTCGTACTTAATACTAACATTTATGTTCAGAGGCCTAAGTAAACGAGGTAATTTAATGAAAAAATGGTTATAGGGTAAAACTAATAAGTTTGGGGCTTAAAATTTAGGGATATTAACATTAGTTTGATAATAGGAACGCTTGGCGGACTTATAACAATTGTCGAGAAAGTACAGAGGGTAGCACAAATTTGCCCTATTATATATATTCTATCGCCTTCTTTGTCTAGGTATTCTGGTGAGACAATTCTAAGGGCACGCAAAAACATAGAGGAGAAAACACTTTGTTTGATGTTATTATGGTGGTTAGAATAAAAAATGTATATAAGAGTCTATGGTTGTGGGTTTTCTATATATTTCATATTTGAATTAATGGTTTGTCCGATGAATTAGAATATCTAGGAAAGGGAGTGTGCGATCTTTTTCAACTTCTAAAGTAAATTTAATCGAGGGTACTAAGGTGTTAATTTTAGTAAGAAATGTATTAATATTTACACCAGGCAATGGTTTCTCCACTCCTCCCTATGGGGCAAGCTTGCGCTTCGCTACTAAGATTAAAATTTAAAATCTAAAAAAAAGCGGCCATGGTTAAATTTTTATAAATTTTCTGAACTTCGCCAATTATAATAATTTTTAAAAGGAACTCTGAACTAAATTTTCCCCTTTCAAAATATCATGTTGCTAAAATATAGTTATAGAAGAAGATATATAAAAATAAATGTTTTGAACTTCACCATTTGTAATTCTTTGGGTTTTAAAAATTCACAAAATTTCGATACTTATTTCTGAACTTCACCATTTTGTGTTTTAATATTATAAAAGATTATTACAAATAACTTTGATAAAAACATAAGTCATAACCAAACTAAGATGAAATTATTATTCAAATACTCAAAAAAATCCCCTTCTAAAATTATAGAGTTAGTGATGATGATGATGATGATTATTAGGCCAAGGGTAAAGAATATCATAAAATATCGCATCCAAGCTATAGGGGTTTCATTAGTTTTGGAAAGTATCCAAGATTCGAAGAATTCCATGTATAGGTTGGCGAGTACGGGGGACAAACAATTCCCCATTGCCATTCCAAAGATTTGGCGATAAAATTTTCCATTAAAGGTAAATTTGCAATTGTTGATGCAAAGAGCAATGAGTTTAATGATGGTAGAAGCGGGTATAAGGAGAGCAACTGTGTCGAGGTGTTCTTCAAGGAAATTCAAGAGATCGGGTACGGGAACTTTAGTAAAGAGGGAACAAACATCGAAACTAACCAGGTTATAATGATCAGGGTAGGGTTGCTCATTAAGTTTACTAATGAGGTGCATACCCATTTTGATAGGGTATAGGAAACACGCCCAACAGAGCTAATGATGGGGCGCATTAGGTTATTAGGTTTATGGGATTTAATAACACTATAAAGATAGGGAAGGGAAGCATTTGAAGATTTAAATTTGCTAATGAGGTCAGGGGATCCTTTAAGTAGAGAGCGAACAGTTCAGGGAAATTCTCTGTTTACCGGGTCATTAGGATGCCTTCTAAGGGTCTCATAGGTGAAAGTATCCGAAAGTAAGATATTCATCTTATCTAAATATAGGGATTTATCAATTAGTACAACGGCGGCAGATTTATCGGCCTTACAATCACGAATGTTATTATTATTACTAAGGGAACTTATCGCTTTTTGAAACCTAACAGGATAATTATTGTTCACATGGATTAAGCAATTATAAACATAATATTTAACAATGGAAATATCATTACGGGACACGTCACTAAATTTTTCTAACTTGGCAAATGCGTTGGCAATTTTAACACCATTCGGGGCGGATGGGAGAGAAAATTTTAGCCCAAAACCTAATGCGTTGTTTGTATCAGTACCAAACTCTTGAGTCAAAAGGTTAATAACATGGTTGATAAATCTGGACGTTATTTTGAATCCGTGTAAAGATGAATTCTTTAAGCTTATTAATTTTATTCATTTGTTTCTCATTTTCAGTCCGCAGTTTCAATTATTATTTCGCCATTAAACTCTTTTAAAAGAAATTGTCGTCGTTTTATCTTTTAATAACTTATCATTAAAACTCGGAATATTCGTTCGTTACAGAGATGTTAAAAGAAATGGTTTTATTTTATATAAAGGAAATCCTTAAAAAGAGAAAATTGACGTACAATAGGGTGGTCCAAAAATATATGCAAAAAATTGAAATTAGTTGGAAATGTTCTCCACATGGCTAAAATTATGCTATAAGATGTTAAAAGAGCTGATTCAAAATATTGACTAAATTGGTGAATATTTAGAGGTCGCTATGTGTCTCCATATTTTTTAATTTCAGTCAAAAATATTGGAACTTTTTAATAGTAGGCATTTATTGGTTGTTGCTTCTATACTTTCATATATTTGTCATTGATAACTCATTCATTATGAATTACAATAATTCGCAAAAAAATCAAGATATTGCATTATCTGAAAAGTGGAATGACATTCACATACTCGGCGTATGATGCAATAATAATTATTGTTTCAGCTTGTTGATTTCTGAGCCCATTTGTAAAGTTATGACGTAATAACGCCCCCTCGTTTCAAATGGTGATGCAATCGCACCATTTCCTATATAAGTGAGCAAGGATTGATTAATTGTTCATTTGTAGTTTGAAGTTTAACAGTTAACGTAATACAAGTGAATACAAGTGCTGGTTAATGCAAGTATATATATAATTATTTAGGTAAGTAATATACTTAGTTTATTCAGTGCATAGATAATTTGCGGTCTTTTATCAATATCAAACTTACTTAAAGAATATTAGAATTATATGTTAACACACTTTATGTTTGTCGTAGAATGGACTCTCGACGATATACCATATATAACTATTCGTTGAGGGAACTTCTTTAATTATCTTTAGAGTGCGTTGATGTCTGGCGGGCCGATATTATGTATCTTCGATATGCTTAAGAAGTGGAACTGAGCTCAAGGATAATAATATTGCTATCATTAATAAAATAGAGTTTTATTAATAATAACTACCAATAAACACAAGACGGAAAATATTGACATAAACAGAGAATGGAAAGGGTCGTGGGGGCTTGGGCTAATCCGAGAATTAAAGGATTTAAAAAGGTAAAACAAATATAGAGTTAAAGGGATGGGGTGGTTCGCTAAACCATTTAAAGCACAGGATAGAATTGACAAAAGGGTTCAATACTCAAAGGTAACGTTTGGCTTACGTAACTTTATACTAGTGGTGCAGTGGAAGGCGACGTGAAGGAATTTTCGGTCCGCTGGCGAGTTCCAGCCGAAGGGGGAGGGAATAAGATGATCCTGACGTGGCGTCTTGGGAATGAAAACCGTTTCTCGACGAACGGCTTGAAGAACAATGGCTGCTCTACGTTGTTCTCTTCTTAACAACCGGGGGGGGGGGTGAGAACCGTCTCTTGTTTACGGGCTCAAGAACAATGGCTGTTCTAATGTTGTTCTCCTCTGAACAACAAGGGGGAAGGGTGAGAACCGTTTCTTGGCGAACGGACTCAAAAGAACAATGGCTGTTCTAATGTTGTTCTCCTCTGAACAACAAGGGGGAAGGGTGAGAACCGTTTCTTGTCAACGGGGCTCGAACGAACAATGGCTGTTCTAACGTTGTTCTCTTTCTGAACAACGAGGGGGAAGCCTTGAGGACTTGGCATCACGAAAGGCTCGAACCTTTGGCACTCAAGGGATATTGTCCTCCTTCTGGACAAGTGATGGTGAATCTCGAGGTCGAGGTCCCTTGGCGCACAAAGGGAGAGAGGGTCGTGGTGATGTTTCGCGACGAAAATCTGGATCTCCAATCTGATCTTAGTGGTAAGGTTTCCATCTAAATAGTCGAGACACTCCCTTGGCGTGGGGGACAATGGAGTGGGAACTTCGAGGGAATGCACAGCCGAGGCTTGGAACAATGCCGTATCTCCCCATAAGCCTAACTCAATCTGGCGAGGTCGGCGTATGGGGGCGAACGGAGGGACGATAACCTCCTTGTTTAAACATTGACATCCGGTGGCTGCGATAAGACGCCAAGCTTCGAAGCGAAGATGCACGTGGGAGCATCGTGGTTTTAAATAATATGTGATAGGAGTTGAAACTAACGCTGCCTCAACCCGTTCTATCACAATGTTCATATTTTAATTCACAATATATATATATATATATATATATATATATATATATATATATATATATATATATATATATATATATATATACATATATATTTTTTAATTAAGCATGACTGCCGTAATTTTTTACAAACACAGAAGCCTATTTATTTATGTCAAATGAAAGCTTATTATTTAATGAATATTCAAGATTTAGATATTTTAGAGTCTAAAAAAAATATCTTCTAAGTATAACTAAATGGTGGGGAACCGTGAGCTCACTCAGTTACAATAAATTTTATTTCTGTTATTTCAGATTATGGCTGGAAGTACTCGTTCATCTGCGGCAGTCTGTCTTTTAGGACATCCTACTAGTGAGCTTTCTTATGCAAGACTACTAGCATGTGGTGATGTGCTTCGTGTTGTTCAGTACTACCATCAAGTGGAGTCAATGACTTTGAAACAAAGTTACAACCTCGCTTGCAAAAAAGTCATAAATGTATGGGAAAGAGCCCGAATACTCACACAGCGAATAGACTCTTGCGTTAGGAAACTCTCAAGGTTGTATGAAGAATACCTTTCTTTGAAGAAGAACCGCAAAACCGAACTGTACTCATGTAGAAGGAATGAGCGTAGTTTCGAATCTACTCTTTCAAAACTTTTTGACATGGCTTCAAAAAATGCTTTAAATGTGATAAAAAATGAAGAAGACTGCCAATTTCTGTTGATGCAGAGAGAGAACCTTTTCTCCTGAAGTATGTCGTGCCGTGATAAGATTACTTCAGCCAAGGAATCCCGCAAAAGATATCGACATGAGAAGGCTTTACAATACAAAGAAAAAGTATATACTTCTAAAAATCAAGCAGAGGCTGCTGCTCATGCAGATTTCGAGTCATCATCATCTGAAGGAGAAAGTTTAATTGCGGCAGACAAAGAGTTTTGTCCACCTTCTTCAACTAGTAAAAAGAATGCACAATGTAGTCCTTCAAATTCAAAAAGTATCTTTACAACTTCAGGTGTGGCTGCTGTTTTTGATCGTACAAATATTACGGATAGAAAAGCAAAAATGGTTGCTGGATCAATAGCACAAGACTTGGGTCAGGATATTGCAGCTATGACACTTTCCAGGAGTTCTATACGACGTTCCAGAAAGCAAGTAAGAGAGGCAACATACAATGAAGACAAAGCTTCTTGTCTATTGAAGGACCGATCCTTCTTCACTGGGATGGAAAACTACTACCTGCTATTGATGAAGAAAAAGAAACAGTAGAACGAATTGCAATAATAGTTTCTGTAAATGGAATGGAAAATCTTCTTGGTGTGCCAAAAATAACACGAGCAACAGGAGAAGAACAGGCTATAGCATGCAGTTCATCAATTAATTACTGGAATCTTCGTGACGAAGTTCAAGGCCTTGTATTTGGCACAACTGCATCAAATACAGGCCTACAAAAAGGAGTCGTTACAATAATTGAGAAAGTATTAGGAAGGGAGCTTGTTTTGATTGCGTGAGGTCATCATATTTTCGAAATTATGTTGTCATGTGCTTGCAATATTTTACTTGGGCCTACAAGTGGTCAAAAGAGGAGTCTCTTTGAACCTTTTAAAGAACAATGGCCGTCACTTAAAAAGGATTATTTTTTTAGAGGCGGATAGCAGTTTATTCGTCAATCCAGTAATGCATAATCTTCGCGGAGAAATGGTCCCATATTTTCAGGAAGCTTTGAAATCTCGTCAGTTGCGTGACGATTATGAAGAATTGCTGCGACTCAGTCTCATCTTTCTTGGGGGCATTGATAAGGCAGAAGTTACATTAAGAGCCCCAGGACCGACTCATCATGCACGCTGGATGGCTAAGGCTATATATTTCCTGAAAATATACTTGTTTAAGCATCAACTGAAACTAACGGAACGTGAAAAGGCCAATATTACAGAGTGCTTTCTTTTTATTGCTTTGGTCTACTCGCGTTTTAGGAATGAAGCCCATTTTGGAATTAATGCTCCTTTAAATGACATTCTGGTTCTTAAAACTTTGCAAAAGTACCCAAATCAGACAATATCTAAAGAAGCAACCACAGCCCTTCACAGACACCTTTGGTATCTTGGAGAACATCTCGTTGGTCTTGCATTTTTCGATCATAGAATTAATGTTGAGACCAAACAGAAGATGGTCTCCAATCTCCAACGTAATGAAAACACCAAAGTTGTTCGCCGATTGAATCTTACAAAAAACATCGAGGATTTGGACTTGCATGAACTGGTAACTCAAAAAACTAAGCTAATCTTACGTCTCCTAATGAAAGATGGAAACAAGTTTGCAGAGAATACATTCCTGAAGACTAACCCAAGTTCTTGAGAAGAGAATACGTGCTTTCAAGAATTTCAACGTCGAGCGATTAACTAAATGGTTGTTAACGATCTAACAGAAAGAGGTATTGCACTTATCAAATCGTATAATGCATCTCTAACAAAAGATGAAGAACAGAAACAGTTGCTTCTCAGACTTGTGGCAAAACATCACAAAAATTTTCCCTCGTGCTCAAAAGGATCAATGTTTAATCAGCAATTTTAGCTATAATTTGTGTCAAAAAGAAATCATTTGCCATTTAACTATTTTCTTTTCACTTTAATATAAATTTTTTTTTGAAAAATTGTCTTTCCACACCAAGATCTGTTTCAAATAAACTAGTATTTGCAAAGACTGTTCATTTCTATCCCAAAAATTAATTTACCAGCAGACTAATAAGTTAAGATCCATATAGCGACCAGTAAATATTGTTCGTTTTGATGAAATTCGGTAATACAATCAGGCATGTAGAGATAAAAAACTTTAAAAAAAATTGGGGGGGGGGGGACCACCCTAACGTACAATGTAAGGTCTGGATAAATATTGTATACACTTAAGCTGCATAGGATATTATGTTCTAAGACCGCGGTGAAGCCTATTAGGGCTTGGAAGGAGGTCGTTCACTTAAAGATATGAAATGTACTCTTTTAGTTACATGAAAAATTCCCAAAATTGACTAATGGGGTTAAATCGAATATTATTTTTAACGATATGATTCTTTTTGTAAGGAACTTTATTGTTCTCTTTTTGAAACTCTCTCGAACTTAATTGGACAAAGATTAACGATTTGATGCAGTGACTAATTTTCAACCGATTTTTGATAATGAAACCGCGCACAATGGAGGAAATGGATTTCTAGAATTTATAAACGATAATTTCTTGCACCCAAACCTAGAAAACCGATATGTGAACAAAATATCTTATACTTAATTGTAACTAATGAAGATGTATTAGAAGAAAGTATACAAGACTTCGGAACAGCGATCGCAATATACATAATTGGATTCAATCCAAATATTCCTAAATTTGTTCCCTCGAGCTCAAAACTTGTACCGGAGTTTGTTTTTCGATCTTTTTCAGGCCCGATTAAAACTTTTAAATGGGAATAAAATCTTGAACGTAGAAGACACCCGAGAAATGTAGAGCATGGCCCACAAAAAGGTATACCCAAATTTTAATATCCCTTGCAAAAGAATTTGAATGACTAAATTCATTAGTTCATTGAGACCTTTATGATGCAGTTAATACGAGAGAAGAGATTTTTCATAGTCACAGATTATCTGAAAACTGAAAGCTTAGAACAAGTTCAGAATAGCTTCGAGCAGAAATTTTTCGATATTGCTTCACCAACCAAACGTACAATTTTAAAGAATGTTCGGGAGTACAAGGAAGAAGGAACGGTTCTCACTCTGATCAAAGGACGTTCAGGCCATCCAAGAACGGCAAGGACAGAAGAGAACATTTAGTACGTGTGGCATTTATTGGTGGAACATCCCAAAGTGTCAGACAGGCGAAATGATACAGAACTCTCAAAAATGTCATTTCATTGAATAGTTTTGTGAAGATTGGAAATTTTTACCATACCGAATCCAAGTTCGACATCAACTCAGTGAAGGAGGAGATCGACCTCGCTGCCTAAGATTTGCTCAGTTGTTTCTTGAAAATCCAGAAATATCCACAAAACAGTTAGTGGTTGGTGATGATGCGGTATTCTTCAAGAATGAGCAGGCAAATCTGCCGTCAGTATTCACCCTAAAATCAACCTAGAAATTCACATCCACTAAAAAATATCTCAAGACAAAAATTACGCGGCAAAAGAGCGTTAATTGGCCTGGTCCACCTCCAAATGGGAGACCTAAAAATCCTTCCACAACTGCATGTTGTTTATGGAGACCGATTTAATCGTATCTGGTGGCTACAGGACGTTTCTGCTCGCAGGAGAGCTATTGTGAAGGAACGCCTGTAGGAAGTCTTCCACCAAAGAGTAATTGCTCTAGACCATGGTATTGAATGGCCTCCCAGAAGGCTGGACTTGATTATTTTTTATGAAGTCCTTTGAAGAGTAGAATATTTTCATCACCACTTATCAGCTTAGATGTTTTGAGGACTCCATTTCAGCTGAAATCAGCTTGTTAAAAATAACATCTAGATGATATTAAAAGAGTGATAAGGAAGATAAAAACTAGAGCTAAATTTGTATTGATAAGAATGGCGGTGATGCCGAAAGATAAGGAATCAAAGGAATAACTTTTGCAATAAGTAAAAACAAAAAATCTGCTTTGTATTTATTAAAATCAGGTAATGAACTCTATTACGTATGTCTTTTTATTACACAGATTACAGTTTTTTTTCATTTCACTCATTCCGTGCACTCCATTTTTTAGTAACCTTGAGTTAAAAGCATAAAGCTCCCAAACTAAATCGTTAAAATATGATTAAATTTAGAAATTAACAGAGAGTGCATTTCTCTTTTACATGAAACAAACATTCTTTTAGAGCGATATTAAAATCAAAATTTGAGTATTACCTTTATGGTGGGACGCTGCAGACTGAATTTCAGCGTTCATTTGTCAATATAAATAACGAAATAAACCCATATAAAACTTCAGCTTCAAATTTGGTGCCCTGAATAAATATCGAGATTAAAAAGTATAGAGAACGTAACCGATTGAATAAAACTTCGAAAACCACCAAGAGTGCAGAGACAGAAAACCCATGCCTTTACTATCGTCTTCTTAAATGTGAAATAGGTTCTGCCCAGGACGCCACCCTGGAGGGTACCACATTCGACTATTTGTCGACACGCCTCTGCTCCCAAAGATTATACAGCGCCGGGAGTATTGCGTTCGACCTTTTTCGAGCACACCTCATGTCACGCTAGAACCGTGCCAGTGTATACGGATTGTTTCAAGTCCTAAGAGGGGGTCGGCTTTCACGTCGTATCCCCTCTGTTTGAAGTCAGCGGGGCTCTGCCAGGCGCTGCGTTTGTCTTCACGGCCGAGCTGGTGGCAATACACCCCTCGGTACGGGAGATAACGCGACGTGCCCGGTTCGGAGACCGGATTGTGATCTATAGCGACTCACAAAGCGCCCTGAGTGCTCTCAGGGCATTGGAATCTCCGCATCCCCTGGTTTGCGATATCCGTGACGCCACGGTTTGGGCGAGCCGGGCAGATGTCGAGATTATCTTCTGCTGGGTTCCTGGACATGTAGGAATTGCGGAGAATGAGGGCGCCAAAGAGTCCGCGAGGACTCTGCGACCGGACCAGCGTTTCGATCTTCCTCACACCCACTACATGGTAGGAATACCGGCAGCTCTTAGGGCTGTTTGGCAAAGAAGATGGGAGACGGTCGAGGGTAACTTAAAGTTGCGTGCCATTGCGCCGCGATTGTTCCTATGGACCTACCTCCTAATGCCGCAAAGGCTTCAGGTTGCTCTCTGTCGTCTCCGAAAAGGACACACTTACGAGACGCACCGCTATTTGATGGACCACTCGCCAGCGTCCTACTAGGAAGACTGCGTTGTCCCCCAGACTGTTCGGCACATTCTTGTTGAATGTCCCAGTCTGAGCAATCTCCGTGCACGTTACCTATCCCGGTACCGGGATGGGCGGGGTCGCTACTGCCCGTCTCTTGTACTCGGAACGAGTTCGTGCACACCGACCTGTGGATTTTACACTTTTTGGAGGAGGTTGGCCTTCTCCCCGTTATTTAATATTTGACTATGGATCGCGTTCTTCTTCGTAGGGAGAGGGCGGGCCTTTCCCCGTCGACGGAGCTCGCTTTATATTTTTTCAATTTGTTTTTTTTTTCTTCTTTTTTTTCTCTGGCTTTTAATATAGCCTAGATTTTGGCTAGGTTGAGTACGGCGACTTATGCCCTAGAAGGCGGTCGCCAGATGAGATATTAAAAAAAAAATCAAATTAACTGTGAAATAACAAGGTCAACAGACCTAGGTCGCGTACTCTCAATTATTCTGATTTATGACCTTACGATCTTCAAAACTTTCAAAAGCTGTGGCAATCGGAGGACCTCGGCAATTATATCATTCGAAAGAGAATGTAAAACAACATAAGGGTTTCAAATTTCGTTAGAATCGGCCGAATAGTTACGATGTTATTGTCAAATAATTTGAGAACTAACCTTGGGAACACCTTGATAATTATATCACTCGAAAGTGAATGGAAAACAACATAAGAGTTTTAAATCTCGTTAGAATCCTCCGAATAATTATGATGTTATTGTCAAAAAAAACATTGAAAAGTAAAACAGTTCCCATCCGACCGACCGACCGACTTACAGAGCGACAAAACAACTAATAGAGTCGCGTGCACGCAACTAAAACACCTAAAGAAACAATGAAAACGCACTAGCGTCGTTGTCAAAACATGAGCCTGAGCAAATTTACAAATATGTAAATAATCGTTAACCAATTAGAGAGTTCATCGTCCCTCTTCAGAATCCCCAGGATGTACTCAGTAACGATTCGAACTACGTCCTTAAAACATTAAATAAACATTTTACAAACGCTTTACCAGCGAAGATGCAAATAATTATGTACAAAACAAGGGGTAATACATCTTTATGAAGACGCTACACCTTCAAATAATGAGAGCTGAAAATAAAATTAGTTTATATATTAAGAAAATTAAAATTTCAAGAGTCGGGTCCCGATATAATCTATCTTTTCCGACTTAAAGATTTAGAAAATGATCTGTTTAAGTCCCATTTTATAGAATTTCTAAATGTAACACCAAGTTTCAAAAGAGGCTGATTGATCCTGGAAACTTTCGTCCCATTTCACAATTTCGGTCGTTGGTGTAAACTCTTGAAAGCCATTGGTAGAGACAGGATCGTTGAGGATATGTAAGTAAATGGTTTAATAAATGGGTCGCAGCACGGCTTCTGACGCAGATCTTCATATTTAAGTGGTTTGTTCGATTTTTTTCCCGAAATGATCGCGACGTTTGACCAATTTAAAGGTATAGATGTCGTTTATCTCGATTTCAATAAGGTTATTGACACCGGTCCTTATAAAAGACTTGATAAAGCTAAAATCACACAGAATAAGATGCAACTTTCTAAAATGGATTGAGATTGATTGGAAAACCGTTTGCATAGAGTGGTTGTCAGTGAAAATAATCGTGGGCATCGGTCATCAGTGTCGTCACTCAGGGATCTGTTCTCGGACCCTTGTTTTGTTTTTTCAATAAATTATGACTCAATATTTGAGCCCGATAAGTAAGCAAACTCTAGAAATAACGACTTAAAGCTAGTAAACAAAGGATTTAACAAAGCCATGACACAAAATTTCTTTTCTTATAAAATATCACAAATTTAGAATAACTTGCCTAGAAAGGCTCTTGGAAGTACTAAATAAAGAATAGGATAGATAAATATTACTTTAAAATATAATTTTACAGAAATAGTGGTCATTAAACTAATTCATTATCCATATCCTCTCTTCGTTTTACATGTTCTTTACCTCTGAATTTCACACTTTTCTTTCTGTAGCTTTGAACTCCACATCGAGTGGATCTTATGGACTTAACTAGTTCGTAATTCTGTAAGTACAGGGTTTAAATCTTTAATTTTGTTTTTTAACAATTTAAAATGCGATCTACAGAGGCTCATAATTGGATATGAAATGTTCACCAATCGTTTGCACGATTTTTGTTATTTACATTATTTTTATTGCATTCCCTATACCCTCCCTCCCCCTTCGCTGTTCTCTCTGAGGTGTACCTTACCGTGGGTATATTTGGTATTCGGTAGGGCCCTTCTTCAATGACATATTAAAAGGAGGATTTCCAAGGCAATGATCCTTTGTTTATTGAAGTTTCTTGTACATCATTGGCCTACACGTGATTTCATTTAAAGACCTGTATTTTTTTATATACGAATTTATTTCTGTAAGTTTTCACTGTATTCTCTCGGACCACAACTTAGGGTTACGGTCCTCAACTTATATTTTCTTTTACTACGCTTCTCCCTTCTTATTTATTTTGTCATTCTATAATCCATCTATGGATTACACACATTTCTTTCATGAATAATTATCATCCAGACTTTATCTCCATCGATTCAAAATCAGAATTTCTTGATCACTAAAAATATACTAGACTTTTTTAATCCAAACTTGTACTTGACTGGAGGGGATGGAGTCCCTTCGGCAATCTTAGTAAATTTCAATCCATTGTTTTCTCATTCGGTTTTTTCTTCGTCTCCTCCACACCACCACCACTTGTATGAACCTTCAGTACATTTTGATTGTGCCATCTCCCTTCTCTGAAAAATGGAACTCATTTTCCTTCTATATTGCCTCATTTTTACTTGTAGAGGTGGGGGAGAATAGAAGACAGAGGGAGATTTTGAAGAAATCTTCCAACAGTTATATGAAAGAGGCCTCAAGAGACACCGCCCCTCCCACGCCATTCTCACCCTCAGATCGATAGACAGGCAGAGTGAAATAAAAGTTTCATGTCGAGCATCAGAACGAGAAAGACGACTCTGACACCGTAAATAGACTGCACTCAAACCCTCTTGGCTGCGAAGACTTTTCGCGCAGTGTAATGGATTACTTTTATTTATTTATTCGAAACTAAGAAACGAATGTCAAAGAGAATATCTCCACGAGAAAGTTTTTTAGGAGAGTTTGTTAAAGTTGTGAAGCTAGAAGTGAGGGTGTAAGTTTATAAGGGCCAACAAAGACCGTGTGTTTTATTCACTGTTAGCCCTGTAATTTAGAACTTACCAGGCTCTCGGAAATACTTATCTAAGCAAGTTTTAAATACGTTGATAGTATTACTCCGCGCTATATTCTTTTTCAGACAAGCTATTCCTAGGATTAATTACCTAGTGAAATTATGTTTAGCCATTTTGGTTTCTCAACGCCTTCCATATAACTTAAGCCCATTGTTCTTGTCATACTCGAGTTATAAAACTCAAATAATGAATCAGACAACACTATCAAAACAGTTTAATATCTTTAAAAAACTTATCAGTTCACTACTCAATCTACGTGTTTTCCTCGAGTACGAATGGAGCACCTTCAAGCTCTCCAAATATGACCTTTGTCGCAATTCCGAAACCCTATTAGTTGCGCGGCATTGCTACGTTTAACACGTTTCTACTCATCATTTCGCAGATAAGAACACACGAGTTGGACCGAATATTCCAAGTCCGGTCTTACGATAGACTTGTACAGAGGAATTTTTTTTAAATACTTCCTGAAGAGTTGGGAATAAAGGACAAGAGTGAGAGATTGCCGAGGAATGGTGAAGCATGGGTTCTGGCTATGTTAGTTTATGACCCGCTGCTAGTGGCTGAAAGTGAGAGGGATTTGGAATGTGGATTGAAGCGTTTGTCAATGTGTGAGGAATGGGTGAAGTAAATGCAGAAAAGTGTATAGAAATGGTGTTTGAAGTGAGGATTAGTTGCGGTATGATGTAATCCGTGGTGTGGCCGTTAAACAAGTGTGTCGCTATGTATTAATGGTGTATCGTTAATGATAAGAGTATAGATGAAGCAGATTGCGACCCGAAGGTTGGGAATAGTGGAAATATTTGAGTGGCGATCGATCAGAGCTACGGGATTCAAGTGAGAAATATGCACGAACTTCGCATGAGAATATGCTGGTACCAATGATTGCGTATGGTACTCAGATTCAGGTATGGAAGGAGAAAGATTGAAAGAGAGATCAGCATGAATGGGCAATTTAAGGAGAATGTGGGTGGAAAGTAGATAGAGCATTTATTTTTTTATTTTAAGAGCTCATCTGACGACTGCCTACTTGGGCATTAGTCGCCATATTCAACACTTCCTAGTACTAGGCTACCTTAAAATAAGATGCAACCCCTCCCCCCAAAAAAAACAACAATAAAAAAAAATTAAAAGAAAAAAGGCAACAAGCAAGAAGTAAGCTCCGGCGTCGGGGGGAGGTCCATCTCCCCCCCCCAGCCCAGGACCGTGCGACCTACTAAAATAACAAAAACTAACAAAAACCCGACTAGTTAAATAAAGGGGAGAAGGCCTGCCTCCCCCCCAAAAGTCTATAAGTCCACTAGTCAATGTGTACGAACTAGTCCCGAGTACAAGGGACAGGCGGTAGCGACCCCGCCCATTCCGGTACATGGACAGGTCACGTGCGCGAAGATCACCCAGACTGGGACATTCAACAAGAATGTGCCAAACAGTCTGGGGGACAACGCAGTCTTCACAGTAGGGCGCTGGCGAGTGCCCTATCAAATGGCGGTGCGTCCCGCGAGTATGTTCTGTTCGGAGACGACAGAAAGCAACCCCTATGCCTTCGCGGCATTAGGGGGTAGCTGCCCATATTCCTGCTAGTAGTCGGTGTGAGGGAGAGCGAAAAGCTGGTCCGGTCACCGAGTCCTCGCGGACTCTTTGGTGCCCTCATTGGCGTGCTCATTCCCCGCAATTCCTACATGCTCAGGAACCCAGCAGAAGATAATCTCGACATCCGCCTGGCTTGCCAAAATCGTGGCGTCACGAATATCGCGAGCCAGAGGATGCGGAGATTCCAATGCCTCGAGAGAACTCAAGGCGCTTTGTCAGTCGCTATATATCACAATCCGGTCTCCGAACCGGGCACGTCGCGCAATCTCACATACCGAGTGGTGTATTGCCACCAGCTCGACCGTGAAGACAGACGCAGCGCCTGGAAGAGCCACGCTGACCTAAAACAGAGGGGATACGGTGTGGAAGCCGACCCCCTATTGGAACTCGGAGCCATCCGTATACACTGGTACAGTTCTAGCGTAACACGAGGTGTGCTCCAAAAAGGCCGAGCACAATACTCCCGGCGCTGTACAAGCTTTGGGAGCAGAGGCGTGGCGACAAATAGCCAAAGGTGGTACCCTCCAGGGTGGCGTCCTGGGCAGAACCAGGGGCGCCACCGGCCCGACAGCTATACCTAGCTCTTGAAGGAGTTTCCTAACCCTAAACCCAAAGGGCTTAGGGTATGACTGGCGTCTCTCGGCAGCAGTGAGGGCTGTTGGCGACTGGGGGAGGCACCGGGCTCGCACGTACAGGCGAATAATGCACTATGCACGGCGTAGAACGAGTGGACTTACCCCATTATCGACAAGTAGGCTCTCAATGGGAGAAGTTCGGAAGGCAGCGGTCGCCAGGCGAAGGCCGGTGTGGTGGATCGAGTCCACCTTCCGCAATACACGCTCAGCTGCGGATGCATAAGTAGTAGATAGAGCAAAAGGGAAGGAAAATATGTCACAGAGAGTGGACTAATGGAAAAGTGAATGATTCTGGGTAGGAGTGTGCATGGAGGGTTTTTGGAAGGGGGGGCTTGGGCCGTCCTTCCTACAGATGAATCCCGACTGCACGGAGCAACAGTCCAATGGGCTCGATCGCTACGGTAGGGTACTGGCGACCAAAACAACAACAAAGGGTAGCTTAGTTTTTTTAAAGGACATAAAATAGGGCGCGAGGAAGGGTGGTCTTTAGTAGCGCTGATGCATGCCTGCCACACCTTGTAAGAAAACGATGACAGCTGCGAATGTAAGCCATTGAAATGGCATATAAAAAAAAATCAGAGCAAAAAATGTTTTAACATAATAGACAAAATTCGTGTGTGATTTTTAGTCGCGTGCATGCCACTCTATCAGTTACTATGTCAGTCCGTAGGTTGGTCGGGTGGTAACCATTTTACTGTTCAATTAGTTTTTTGTCAATAACATCGTAACTATTCGGCTGATTCTAACGAAATTTGAAATTCTTATGTTTTTTTACATTCCTTTTTGAATGATATAATGTCAAGGTTCTCCCAAGGTTAGTCCGGGAATTATCCAACGTTTTGAAGGTCATAAGGGCATAGGTCAGAATAATTGAGAGCACGCGACTTAGGTCTGTTTACTTTGCTATTATAAAATATTAACGGTTAATATTTCCCTCCCTGGAAAATGTAAATTAAGGGATTCAATCCAACTTCACTACGTTAATTCAAGTGTCACAAATTTTAAGATATACGCATTGAAACTTTAAAAAAAGCAACGCACACACGCACATACACCGCCCCGCTCTACATAAGGCCGACATGTGTCTTTGTGATGTATCAAACTGACTCCTTTTGGAAATGTTGCCATAAAGTGAATGGCAAAATCAACTACCTGATCAAGTTAGTCAATGGTCCCCTATTTGCAATGGACGAGAGTGATCAACTACCTGATCAAGTTAATCAATGGTCCTCTATTTCCAATGGACGAGAGTGATCAACCACCTGATCAAGTTAATCAATGGTCCTCTATTTCCAATGGACGAGAGTGATGAACTACCTGATCAAGATAATCAATGGTCCTCTATTTCCAATGGACGAGAGTGATGAACTACCTGATCAAGTTAATCAATGGTCCTCAATTCCCAATGGACGAGAGTGATGAGCTACCTAATCAAGTTAGTCAATGGTCCGCTATTTCCAATGGATGAGAGTGATCAAACACCTGATCAAGTTAATCAATGGTCCCCTATTTCCAATGGACGCGAGTTATGAACTACTTGATCAAGTTAATCAATGGTCCCCTATTTCCAATGGACGAGAGTGATCAACCACCTGATTAAGTTAATCAATGGTCCTCTATTTCCAATGGACGAGAGTGATCAACCACCTGATCAAGTTAATCAATGGTCCTCTATTTCCAATGGACGAGAGTGATCAACTACCTGATCTAGTTAGCCAATTGTCCCCTATTTCTAATGGACGAGAGTGATCAACCACCTGATCAAGTTAGTCAATGGTCCCCGATTTCCAATGGACGAAAGTGATCAACCACCTGATCAAGTTAGTCAATGGTCCCCTATTTCCAATGGACGAAAGCGATCAACTACCTGATCAAGTTAATCAATGGTCCTCTATTTCCAATGGACGAGAGTGATCAACCACCTGATCAAGTTAATCAATGGTCCTCTATTTACAATGGACGATAGTGATGCACTACCTTATCAAGTTAGTCAATGGTCCCCTATTTCCAATGGACGAGAGTGATCAACCACCTGATCAAGTTAATCATTGGTCTTCTATTTCCAATGGACGAGAGTGATCAACTACCTGATCAAGTTAGTCAATGGTCCCCTATTCCAAAGGACGAGAGTGATAAACTACCTGATCAAGATAATAAATGGTCCTCTATTTCCAATGGACGAGAGTGATGAACTACCTGATCAAGTTAATCAATGGTCCTCTATTTCCAATGGACGAGAGTGATGAACTACCTAATCAAGTTAGCCAATGGTCCCCTATTTCCAATGGACGAGAGTGATCAACCACCTGATCAAGTTAATCAATGGTCCTCTATTCCCAATGGACGAGAATGATCAACCACCTGATCAAATTAGTCAATGGTCCCCTATTTCCAATGGACAAGAGTGATGAACTACCTGATCAAGATAATCAATGGTCCTCTATTTCCAATGGACGAGAGTGATGAACTACCTGAACAAGTTAATCAATGGTCCTCTATTCCCAATGGACGAGAGTGATGAACTACCTAATCAAGTTAGTCAATGGTCCGCTATTTCCAATGGATGAGAGTGATCAACCACCTGATCAAGTTAATCAATGGTCCCCTATTTCCAATGGACGAGAGTGATGAACTAGCTGATCAAGATAATCTATGGTCCTTTATTTCCAATGGACGAGAGTGATGAACTACCTGATCAAGTTAATCAATGGTCCTCTATTTCCAATGGACGAGAGTTATGAACTACCTGATTAAGTTAGTCAATGGGCCCCTATTTCCAATGGACGAGAGTAATCAACCACCTGATCAAGTTAATCAATGGTCCCCTATTTCCAATGGACGAGAATGATCAACCACCTGATCAAGTTAGTCAATGGTCCCCTATTTCCAATGGACGAGAGCGATCAACTACCTGATCAAGTTAATCAATGGTCCTCTAGTTCCAATGGACGATAGTGATGAACTACCTAATCAAGTTAGTCAATGGTCCCCTATTTCCAATGGACGAGAGTGATCAACCACCTGATCAAGTTAATCAATGGTCCTCTATTCCCAATGGACGAGAATGATCAACCACCTGATCAAATTAGTCAATGGTCCCCTATTTCCAATGGACAAGAGTGATGAACTACCTGATGAAGATAATCAATGGTCCTCTATTTCCAATGGACGAGAGTAATGAACTACCTGATCAAGTTAATCAATGGTCCTCTATTCCCAATGGACGAGAGTGATGAACTACCTAATCAAGTTAGTCAATGGTCCGCTATTTCCAATGGATGAGAGTGATCAACCACCTGATCAAGTTAATCAATGGTCCCCTATTTCCAATGGACGAGAGTGATGAACTAGCTGATCAAGATAATCTATGGTCCTTTATTTCCAATGGACGAGAGTGATGAACTACCTGATCAAGTTAATCAATGGTCCTCTATTTCCAATGGACGAGAGTTATGAACTACCTGATTAAGTTAGTCAATGGGCCCCTATTTCCAATGGACGAGAGTAATCAACCACCTGATCAAGTTAATCAATGGTCCTCTATTTCCAATGGACGAGAATGATCAACCACCTGATCAAGTTAGTCAATGGTCCCCTATTTCCAATGGACGAGAGCGATCAACTACCTGATCAAGTTAATCAATGGTCCTCTAGTTCCAATGGACGATAGTGATGAACTACCTAATCAAGTTAGTCAATGGTCCCCTATTTCCAATGGACGAGAGTGATCAACCACCTGATCAAGTTAATCAATGGTCCTCTATTTCCAATGGACGAGAGTGATGAACTACCTGACAAATGTTAGTCAATTGTCCCCTATTTCCAATGGACGAGAGTGATGAACTACCTGATCAAGTTAATCAATGGTCCTCAATTTCCAATGGACGAGAGTGATGAACTACCTGATCAAGTTAATCAATGGTCCTCTCATTTTCAATGGACGCGAGTTATGAACTACTTGATCAAGTTAATCAATGGTCCTCTATTTCCAATGGACGAGAGTGATGAACTACCTGATCAAGTTAGTCAATTGTCCCCTATTTCTAATGGACGAGAGTGATCAACCACCTGATCAAGTTAGTCAATGGTCCCCTATTTCCAATGGACGAGAGCGATCAACTACCTGATCAAGTTAATCAATGGTCCTCTATTTCTAATGGACGATAGTGATGAACTACCTAATCAAGTTAGTCAATGGTCCCCTATTTTCAATGGACGAGAGTGATCAACCACCTGATCAAGTTAATCAATGGTCCTCTATTTCCAATGTACGAGAGTGATGAACTACCTGACAAATGTTAGTCAATTGTCCCCTATTTCCAATGGACGAGAGTGATGAACTACCTGATCAAGTTAGTCAATGGTCCCCTATTTCCAATGGACGAGAGCGATCAACTACCTGATCAAGTTAATCGATGGTCCTCTATTTCCAATGGACGATAGTGATAAACTACCTAATCAAGTTAGTCAATGGTCCCCGATTTCCAATGGACGAGAGTGATCAACCACCTGATCAAGTTAATCAATGGTCCTCTATTTCCAATGTACGAGAGTGATGAACTACCTGACAAATGTTAGTCAATTGTCCCCTATTTCCAATGGACGAGAGTGATGAACTACCTGATCAAGTTAATCAATGGTCCTCAATTTCCAATGGACGAGAGTGATGAACTACCTGATCAAGTTAATCAATGGTCCTCAATTTCCAATGGACGAGAGTGATGAACTACCTGATCAAGTTAATCAATGGTCCTCTCATTTCCAATGGACGCGAGTTATGAACTACTTGATCAAGTTAATCAATGGTCCTCTATTTCCAATGGACGAGAGTGATGAACTACCTGATCAAGTTAGTCAATTCTCCCCTATTTCTAATGGACGAGAGTGATGAACTACCTGATCAAGTCAGTCAATGGTTCCCTATTTCGAATGGAGAAGAGTGAATTTGTTCGTTTGAGTAGTATTACATTTTACAAATTAGTTCCTATTAGCTTTTAATATTCCCCATTTAAATGCTTAAAATGCCACAAAAATCAACATTTCCACAAATTTTCTTGGCTCCCGAAAATAAAACGAGGTGAAAGGTCATCGATAACAAAGTTGGGGAACTCCTTCACCCTGAAGAAGATTTCGTGATCCTCTTTGCGGAGTGAAACTTGGGTATCCGGGATCCCTGTGACTGCGGGTAGCAAAACCATCTACCACACGGATTTCGATTGACACACGCCATGCTTTTGTAAGTATATCCTTCCATGTCCCCGTTTCAGGAGATCTGCACTCTTCATAGCCAATGCCCGGGCGTTGCCCAGGAGAAAAAGTCCTCTCGCAAATGAATACAGATACCTATTATTTAAAATTCTTATATTGTGGCACAAAATAATATTTTCTTGCTGATTATTATTATTATTTGTAGAGTGAAGGCAGATTCGGAGAGTTGCGCACTCTCCCGATCAAATAAGATACAATGAGTGAACATTTCACATCGTGCGCTTGGCAGTTGACGCATACGTTTGAATGACCGTTAGTTATGAGCGAACAAAGTTGTGCCTGTAGGTACAGATCGAGCGCCTTATAGATACAGATGGCATCAGTAGATTCTATTAACAAGTTGACCACACTGATCATTTTGAAACCTTTAATTCAAATGATTTGCATCAGTACACATTCAAAAGAACCCAAGTATTTTGTGATACCCCAAAGATCAGACTTACACTCTGCGGTCAAATTATTAACTGCTCTCAGCTGTGCCAACGCATTTCTATCTCTATCCAAATGCTGTGCAATTGGTATTACACAGTTAATTCTTGCTGACCACCTTAACTTTGGCATAGTATGTAGTGAGTGTTCTTTCAGTATTTCCCACCGCTGGGGACTTGAACTAAGGACATTGAACATTTTCGGTGATTCCAAAGAATATTTTATACCTTCACTGCAGGCTTCAACACAATCTGTTCCAAGTACCACGATATTATCGGTATGAGTTGCACAACTGGATAAAATACACTTCTCATTCTTCTCTTTAAGATAACATGGAAACCACTGTACTTTCCTGCCATATTGGAGCCGTTGTCATTTGCCTTACCTACACAATTTTCAAAATTGAAATTGAGACTTACTAAGAAGTCTAATATTTTCGTTGTAATTTCTTCACCCGTACCTTTGCAAAATTCACTAAATGCAAGAAAGCGTTCATAAATTAAAAAACTGATATTTTCCCTCTTCATACGAGGGGCGGTCAATAAGTTTTGCAATTCGGATATAAGGAAACGAGATAAGAGGAAAAGTGTTTTATTATTTTTCAGTATAACTACCCTCGACTTCAATGCACTTGCGCCACTTGTCCCTGAGGCTTCGAATTCCCAACAACCACAAATCTCCCGACTGCTGTTCAATCCACTCCTGGACGGCGAGTTGGACATCTTCATCGTGCCCAAACCGGCGTCCACGCAGTGCAGCCTTGAGCTGGCGGAATAAAAAGCAGTCGCTAGGGGTCAGATCTGGACTGTAGGGGGCGATGGTTGAGCTCCTCGAATCCGCACTCGCACAGGGAAGCTTGTGCAACTCTGGCCTTGTGGACAGGGGCATTGTCGTGGATGAGCAGGAAACCGCGTGTCAACTTGCCGCGCCGCTTCTGACGGATGCACTTCTTCAACCCAGCCAGTTCCTCGGCGTAATATTGGCCTGTGATGGTCCTTCCACGAGGCGCATAGTCCACCATCAACACTCCCTCAGAATCCCAGAAGATGGTGGCCATGATCTTCCCGGCTGAGGGTTGGGTCCGGAACATGATGGGGGTCGGAGAGCCCCTGTGCTTCCAGGCCATGCTTTCGAGCCTGGTCTCAGGATCCCAATGATTGACCCATGTTTTATCACCTGTCACTATGCGTGACTCGAATCGCGCGAGGTCTTGGTTGTACAGGAGCAGCAGCTCCTCCGAATTTTGACGACGTTGAAGTCGATCATGGAGAGTGAGGTTTCTAGGGACCCAACGGGCAGAGAATTTGGTCATGGGCAAATTTTTGTGGATGATGTTGATAACACTTCCATATGATATTCCAAGTTCTCGCTCGATTTCTTCGTCCTTCACCCGTCGATTTTCGAGGATCATCCTCTCCACACGCGCCACATTGTCCTCGTTGGTCCCGTCTGACTGGCGTCCTGGACGGGAGCCATCTTCAAGGGACTCACGACCATGGCGGAACTCCCTATTCCAGCGAACAATGGTTGCATAGGAAGGGGCGGTGTTGGTGTACACTGCAACCATGCGTTCATGGATCTCTTTTGCATTCTTGCCTTCCTTGGTCAAAAGTTTGATCACTGCGCGGTGCTCAACCTTCTCCATTGTTGAAAAATTTGTGACTGACGATCTGCGATCAGCTATTGCTTCTTAAATAGACGCGGCAGGAGCGTGCGGCTGCGGGTCCTGACTTGCCATAACTTGTCCTACCCTCCCCACAATCAGCCATCCCCCTTCCTCTGTTTTGCCCTACTGATTCGCAAAACCTATTGACCTCCCCTCGTACATCAGGTAACCAATGCTAGCTGTTATTTAAGAGAACAATCCGGTGCTCCATCAATAGCGATTGCAAACTAATTTTCAGCTTTTATTTCTTCAATGATTTTCTTAGGCACAAATGATCTATATACACGTAGAGTCCAATAAATTCATTTTGTATTTCATTTGATAGGTCCTTGCAGCCCTATTTCATTCTTCCGTGCATTTACATTTGCTCATCTCACGGAATGTGATCCCTCTCTCTGACAAAAATAAGATATCAAGAATGTGATGAAGAATCATCTTTAATTTATTACTTGAACTGGTCAATTGAATAATAACCCATTATTGTTGCCTTACTTTTCCTTCTTGCAATGCAATGTTCTATTCGGGATGGAATATTAAGAAAGGGAGGGGGGAATTAAAGAATCGCATTTTTTAATTCTTTTAATTTCAGTTGTAGTTTTCGTTGTGCAAATTAAAATTTTCTTCGTTTTAAATGAGACCCTTTACTTTTCTCTGCCGCCTTTCTCGATATTCCATTCTGTACGATTGGTTAATACATTCATACGAGAAGAGACATCGTCCTTGGTAAATACAAAAAACAAAGTACACAAGAGAATGATTGCTTCACTTCACTCCAACACAATCTCCTTTATATTTCTCTCCATTTATCAGTGTTACCATAAAAAGGAGAGTTGTTAATTAATGATTAACCCTATCGTTAGGAACATCAGTTGGTAATTCAAATTCCTGAACTTTAAGAAATGCTGCTGTGCCAAGTCTAATCCTGTTGTCAATAAGTACAATGGCGGTTTAGGATGTAGAGGCTTTTCCAGATTCAGCCTACTTTTTATTACTATCAGTAGCAGACTCAATTGGCAGTTGCGGTTCCACTGTTTGGTTTATCATTTTATCATCAGTTTGGGGGTGGGGGGGCGGAGATTCTTTGATTCATATCGATGATGTCTTGCTAGGAGTTCAATAATTGATTTGGACTTTTTGACAGCTTATTCTTGCAATTTACACTATTTCTATTTGTTGCACCAATTTCATATTTTTCATCTTCCCACAAAATTAATCTTAAAAAGATAATATGCAAAAAATCTTAACTATGTGATCACTGCAACAAGTTACATATAGTAAATTTAGAACATAAGAGAGTTTCCTTTAATTGCTTTTATTTATATATATTTTATATGTTTTACACCCCCCCCCCCGTCCCTGTTCTGGCCTGACCGTACTACACAAGCCTTTTGACCCCTACCCACCACCCACAAAGCAACACAATACAGGTTGGATAGTTTACATCAAACATAATAAAAAATACTCCAACTTCCTATTGCAGGATTCATTAAAACTATGCTTAAGGTGATTTGCAAACTTTAAAAACCCTAAATCAAACTCCTCCAGAATTGATCTCAAACTCTATTTTAAATTACTTTCCTACCGCAAAATTGGAGTTCCTACATACTGTCTGAATGTCTTTGCACATACAAGTAACTATGCATAGGAAATAGCAAATATCTTTCAACACTTAGATTCCTTTTAATTCTCGAAGTATCCAGAAACTTGTATTTTTACTATAGATGGGTGTTGTTCGTTATCTCGGCTCTTAAATCGCATAGAAAAGGACATTTCTTTTACCTTTTTGTCCTCCGACAAAGCCAATTCTTTTGTCACTAAGATTCCGTCCACAAGCGAAGATTCAACAAGTATGGCGGAGGTAAACAAACTCTGTTTCCTCGAGGACAAAAGACTGAATTCAAACACACCAAAAGCACAAACCAAATAAAGAAACTAGCATATAACATAATTTTTAGACTACCATGCTACCATTTGGTATATAGGATGAATTTTATAGAATACCATTAATATTATATTAATTCATTACATTAAAAATTAGAATATAACGGCGTATTTACGTAGAATATTCATGAAATAATAGCAATGGAGGCGAGCGGTTTTTTAGCCTAAAGTCAAATACACGTCAACGCACCGCATTAACCGCCAATCCATGGACCTCTCCCGATTGCAGCGAAGTTAAGCCACACCAGGTATGCTAAGTCGCCGGATGGAGTATCGTTTCGGGTTGCCTTCACGGCGGATACCAACCGCTCGAGATAGTCGTGGTTCGGAGCCCGCGGTAATCGGTAGGTCCACTAGCAAGAAATAAAAGACTTCAAAATACCAAACTACTGTTATCATTAACATCACATTATTATTATTACTATTATTTTATTATTATTATTATTTGTATTATTATTATTATTATTTTTATTATTAATAATGTATTAAAAATAAGATAAAACCGACGTAAGGATATGTCAATTTTTTCGATGATTACAAAGAAAGTGGTGAAGTTAGTTGAAGCGTCAATGTGTGGGGTAATACTTTGGCCCGAGAGGCTCAAACAGAGACTGCTTAGGACCTTAAGGGTGGAGAATCACGCAACTCTCCTGACCTGCCCTCATTCCTCAACGAAATCGGATTCTCCGCCAAAAGATAACAGGGTGCAGCTGACATCTGGAGGTACGCGTACCCTCCGAGCGCCAACATCCGCCGAGGGGTCCGGCTCATCTGAAAAGGTTAAGCGCGCTATGGAGGGTCGCATGGGGATAAGGGCAGGATGTCCCTTCCTTCGATTTTAACTTCCACTAACTTTACCACTTCTTTGACCCCTCCAGCCCCGGGCAAACCTTGGGGCGTAGATGCGGGCGTTGAATTCCGATTCCTGATTTTGTAATAAATAGAGAAATAAGCAAAGCCTTTCCTCCTCGCCCGCCAATTTGCAGCCGCCGCGAGAACTACTCACACTTCTTTCGAGGTTCGAAATAGAAACACTAAAGTGTAATTTGGAACATAAACTCGACTGAATATAAACTAGAGAAACACTTGGCTCAAATAATTCCTTCATTAGATTTATGTGACCATGTGGCCCTTCTATAAAACTTATAATCGATCAAGTGCCCTGTCTATAATAATCACAAAATGACCAAGTGCCCTGTCTATAATAATCACATAAATGACCAAGTGCCCTGTCTGTAATAATCACATAAATGACCAAGTGGCCTTTCTATAATGGCCACATAAATGACCAAGTGGCCTCTCTATAATAATCACATAAATGACCAAGTGGCCTCTCTATAATAATCACATAAATGACCACGTGGCCTCTCTATAATAATCACAAAATGACCAAGTGCCCTGTCTATAATAATCACATAAATGACCAAGTGCCCAATCTGTAATAATCACATAAATGACCAAGTGTCCTCTCTATAATAATCGCATAAATGACCAAGTGGCCTTTCTATAATAATCACATAAATGACCAAGTGGCCTCTCTATAATAATCACATAAATGACCAAGTGGCTTCTCTATAATAATCACATAAATTACCAAGTGTCCTATAATAATCACATAAATTACCAAGTCTTCTATAATTTACCAAGTGTCCTATACTAATCACATAAATGACTAGATGTCCTGTTTATTTTAACCACATAAATAACCAAATGTCATCTAAATCTCATAAATGGTCAAGTGTTCTGTCTATAATAATCTTATAAATAACCCAGTGTCCTTTTTATAAATCAAGTGCCCTGTCTATAATAACCACATAAATATAATTACATTCGCCGGTTTATCGCCCCCACTTCACCATTTTGGTTTAAAAGGCTACTCTCCGTGCCTTCCTTTAATATAAGGCACCGAAGACTTCTTTGATAGCCCTCTTAATGTGAGCGCGCGCGCGCAGCTTGGTCTTCCCCTAAAGCAAGACATCGTTCATCTGAATCAGGGTAACCTTTTCACTAAGTTGGGCGATTTGTACCTTCGTGAGAACTTCCGCGGTATCCCCTCCCCCTCCTAATTTTAGATTTTCCCGCGTTTAGACATTCAACACGAAACATTGATTAATCACATAAATGATAAATAATACTGTGAAATATAAATGCAGACCTGTGATTTATGGATATTTTATATATTTGCAGGTATTGCAAACGTTCTGCTACCCTCGCTACGATGCTCTCAACAAAGGACACAATGCTAGTTTTGATGCAGTTAAGCACGTTTTTAACATATAAATATTTGTTTAAGTTGTAATATTAATCAATATTGACGCTCACGGAGGCGAACACAAACTCCAGGCAAGACCTGAAGGTCGGGCACACATTTCGGACGAAGTCCTTCCTCATTCTGGCCCACGGGAGGGCGCCGTTGCTGTGGCAGAGCTTGTGGGACTTGTCCTCGACACGCACCCACACGCTGGATTCGAAGGTATTGAGGTTAGGCGACTGTGGCGGCCAAACGTTCTGGGACCAGAAGTTCATGTTCGACCCCAACCACTCTTGCACTCACTCCCCGACTTAGCGCAATCTCGTTTCGGATAAACGAAGTGGAGATTGAGATGAAAATGAACGTCGCTAATGCTATTTACGAATCGAACGAGGTTGGCCAGCAAGAAGATTCTTCTTAGGCAATCTTGTGATCGCAGTTTGGGTCGCATTTTATTAAAATGCGAAGAATTTGCACGAATTTTAAGTACATATCTCGGGGTGTGAGTACGGCGACTTTTGACCTAATAGGTAGTCGCCAGATGGGTTATCAAAATAAAACAAAATGGTACATACTAGTATCTCCCTAAGTGTGTAACAGTAGCTATGTGAATAGAATAAAAAGAAAAAAATAGAATTAAATCACCCACAAAAAAAGTAAAATTTCGATTTCGTCTTTATTAAAGAAGCCTGATTGAGGCTACGAGGAACATATGGGAGGACACATCTTATAGAGTAGAGGAAAGGGAGGACAGATCTAGAATCTGTTATACGATTTTGCTATTTTGGCTACTTAATAAGGTTAATAATAAAAGTGGCAAAGGCAAACAAACAGACTCATTACAACTCTAGATCGAGGCTATATAGACACATTCAAGAACGTTTGTAGAGACATAATTACTAGAATGCAAGAATACTTAGGCAGTCCAAATTAATAACATGTTTAGATAGCGGAGGACATTGAATCGCTACATTGAGTTCTGTATGTCCAATGTAAGTCTCAGAGAAATCCCAACGTTAGATCTGATAACACCTGGTTTGGGAGCGGGTTTTTTTTTACTAGGAGCCGGTACTAGGTGGAATCATATTTAAATGCTTCTAGAAACAAAAGTACAGCAATGCATAAGTAGTTTAGTACTGGCCTATTCAATTACATGGTTCAATGTGCGTATATACATGAATAAAGGAGTTTAGTCATTACAGCAGCTTTCTTTAGATTGGTGTTACTTTATTTAAATTCCCAATTGTTTCCCCGTCTATCCTAGATAGTTTCCGGGAAGTCTCTATATTGGATCTTATAAGTCCTTCCTCATTCGTGAGGTTTACAAATGCGTTCCCATAGTTCAAGCATCAAAGGATCGTATAAATAAAGAAAAAACAACAACAAGGATGTCCGTAAGTATAAACGCCCTGTCAAATTGCAAAAACACACAATGTTCAATCAAAGTCCTCTGGCTTATAGAGGAAATCCTTCTGGTAGTAAGAGGTGAACAGACGATCGTAATGAGAAGAAGCCCAATCGAATTACGAGACCACCACCAAGTTCACTTGGTCTAGTCAAAGTTCTCTGCCTCTAAAGAAAAGCCTTTTGATAGTAAGAAGCGATGGCTTTAACAGAGATTCCATTAGAGCAACCTCTCCTCGTAATTTCCCAGGACTTCAAACCATTCCGCTTTCTCTTTAACACCAACATCAACTTCTATTTTTAATAGTCATTAGTTCAACCTCTACTTTGAATAATCATCAGTAATTAACTTATATACTAACATAAATGTAACATAGGATAATTTTATCAACGGCTTAAAAGAAATATTAAATGTGGCGCTGGAAATTGGACTCTAATAGCACCGCTTCTTAAATTCGGGGCTCTGATGGAACCCTCTCGAGTCACCCTCTGATACCCTCAACCCCTCGTCCGATCGTACTCCTCTACAGTTCCCTTCCGGGAGAGGGGCCCTATCGAAAAGGTACCTCGCAAGGGCCTGGTTCGGAGATATCTGCGCTCTCCCGTAACGCCCTTAGTAGGTCAAACCTGTGGGGGCGGAAATGCTTCCACTTGTTTTCAGCCCCCACCCCCCAGAAACCTAATAAATAAATCTCAGAAAAATGTTACGATTATTTTTGCTCTTAATGGCCTTGAGATGTGGCATGGGTTCGAATCCTCACCAATTCCAATGATGGGCACAAATTTCAATCAAATGATTTCACAATAATTTTGAAGTTAACTACAGATCTTTTGAAATAATCACTAACAAATAAATAGTTTTTTAATTTATCTCTAAATTTAAATAATATAATTATTCGTTATTTGCAATCTCTACAATGGTTAAGTTCTCAAATGTATACTAAGTTGTTTATATTTCTATAACAAAGGCGTTCTCTGTTCGTAAACATGAAGGGATTTTATTCTTGATAATGTTATGCTTAGTCTTAAGTTTTAAGTTTCTGCCCTAAAAGTCACTGACTTATTTTGGGCCCATAACTAATCTTTGTATGTATAAAGTACTTATTGTAACTTGTTATTAAGATATAAAATGTAATATGTTTATACTGCACATTGGATTAATATGGAATAAATAAATAAATAAATAAAATAAATAAATAAGTTGAATTCTTATCCCCTTTGATTTTTCCTTAATTTTTCTCATTCATTTTTATTCATTCGTAAATAAATAAACCGTAAATAAATGACCTCTGGAATATCTGAGGTCAATCATCGGACAAACCTTCCTAGACAACCCTATAACTAATTACAAACTGAGATGCATGCAGCCATTCTCTAAGAATACCACTTCGCCATATTTGAAACCCCCATACTAAAATTAAAGTAATTTCAATACCAGGATAAATTGTTTTTAGGTATCTTAACGTTCGAAGACATATGTCAACATCCTTTTAGTGAACCCAGTGATAGTGAGTGAAGACCACTTTCTCGACTATTAAGGGAATACCTGTGCTATTCTTCAGCGACTATTATGGGAATATCTGTGCTAGTCTTTATTGACTAGACTATTGAGGCAATACCTGTGCATCTGCATCGCCTATTGAGGGAATACCTCTATCAGTCTTCATTGACCATTAATGGAATACATGTGATAATATTCATCGACTACTAAGAGAATAACTGTGCTAGTCTTCATCGACTATTAAGGGAATATCTGTGCTAGTCTTTCATCAACTACTAAGCGAATACCTGTGCTAGTATTCATCTACCATCTATGGAATACCTTTTTTTGTCTTCATCAACTACAAAAGGAATACCTGTGCTAGTCTTAATCGAATATTGAGAGAATACCTGTGCCAGTTTCATCGACTACTAAGCGAATACCCGTGCTAGTCTTCATTGAGTATTGAAGGAATAACTGTGCTACTCTTTATCGACTACTAAAGGAATAGATGTGCTAGTCCTCATCCATTATTAAGGGAATACATGTGCTAGTCTTCATCGAGTATTGAGAGAATACCTTCATCGACTACTAAGCGAATACCTGAACTAGTGTAGAAGTGGATTACTTGGTGAATCCTTGATCTTACAGCTTGTAGTGGAGTTGGGCAAAAATCTGTAGCCTACATCAAAAGAGCAATTAATTAATGATAAATCTTCTAAAGTTAATTGACACGGTTAAATTGCCTAATTAACCTTTAAGTGCACCTCTTAATGGCGAGCGTTTTATGCGAAGTGGGCGCCCAAAATGTATACATTGTGCTCGTGAAATTTGTAATCACTTCTTTGAATAAAGATAATAAAGCTCAGTTTCAAGAATAACCTTGTGGCGGTTTTGAAGATCACAACCCCCGTACACTTAATCTCATGACCTCGGTGAACTGCACTCATCACAATAGAATGTGACTCTAATCATGAAGAAACACTGCAAGTGAGATGCAATCAGAATTTTGCTTTATTTCGAAAATATATTTCACTTCTTAGTTAAACATTTCATTCTTCCCCCCCCCCCCAAACCTTTCCCATCTTCAGAGGGGTCTCTGTTTCTTTTCGTTCCCACTCTCTCCGATCGAGCACCCCTCTTCCACTAATCCTCCCAGGCGCAAATCTTGTGTTACCATCTCTTCTTACCTTAATATCGGTCTTCTTCTCCTACTTCTTCCTTCCACCTCCATATTCATTATTCTGACAACGTAGTCCTCATCTCTCCCCATAGCATAACCATACAAGTGAAATCTCTTTCTTCTGGCTAATTTCTTCGATACATTTAATACTTTTACTGTCCCTTTTATTCTCTCGTTTGGAATTGTATCCTTGTCACTCCGTACATACACCCGAACCACGTTAATAGTTTGGTAGGGAAAGTTAGCATTTCTCGGTTCTCTGTGAATCAATTTTTAGGAAACTTATCCCAGCTGCTCTGCACAATATGGCGACATTAACGTTATGTTTTATTATTTTGAGTTACGTCCTTCGACTTTTATTTCAGATTCGTCTTTTTTTTTGGGGGGGGGACCATGCTAAGAGTTTTTGAATGAAAGTAGCCTATCATCCTTGCGTATATATTTAACAGCAAGCCATAATTATAATACACGATCGATGGACATAATGAATGATTTGCCTACATGAGCGCCATTAGACGGATGACTTCACAAACACCATCATGGATGGAATCTGTCAATTTCTTAATAGTAGCAGGATGGATTGCCTCTGCTGCAGCTTTAATGGTCGCTCATAAGACTTCTTTAGACGAAAATTGACATCCATCGGCATAAACATCTTGTTTTTGGTGGAACACAAATTTTCGATCGATTGGGTTGAGATGCGGAGAGGCTGGCGGCCACACCATCAACTAGTTACCTTATATGCCGAGTAAGCCTATGAACGCTTGGGTGGCCCCGGCAGAGTGAGATGGAGCATTGCCATGCATAAAATCTAAAGTCATTAGAATTGACAACGGTATGTCATCTAGCCCGATATCCAATACCTCCTTAAAGAGATTGCACTAGGCGGCTGCAGTCACTTTAACCCCATCAGGCACCCTGACTAGGCCAACAAGTCTAGTGTCCAATTATACCTGCCCACGACATGACTCCTTCCTGCTGTTGAAGTCGCAAACGTTGGTGACGCTAATCTCTGAAATAGACCCAACCATTTGCCCAACCAGGTCGGGTCCGTCAACGGTAGCCTTGGTCTCGTCAGTGAAGAGAATGCAACTCATGTCCAACATCATGTAGTTCCGGGCCCGTTGAAACCTCAAAGTCTTGTGATGGGGCGTTAAAGGAGATAGCTTCAGGGGAGTTCGCACGGAAGCCATGGTCCATAGGATACGGTTCCTGGTGGTCTTCGGTAGATGGGGACGACCAGCGGCGGTGAACATGAGTTTACTCGTTTGTCTGAGTTTCCCACGTAACTGGCGGCCAATATTCTTCAAATCCTTGGCTATCACACTCTTGTGTGTCCCACAATCGGATCACTTCTTCCTTAACGAAGATTCCTTCAGAAATCATCGTGTAACCGTGTCCACATGGCGAACTAACTTCGCCGCAATAACATGAACATGTGCCTTCGACACTTTCCTTGGCGATGAAACTTTTTTTTTATCGTTGAGGCTTCTGTGACATCCCATTTTTGTTAAAGAGGATAAATGCTATTAGTGTGGCACACCTAAAAAAATGACATCTGAAATAAATATTCATGAACATGTGCCTTCAGCGCTTTTCTTGGCGATGAAAGACCAAGGGGCCTCTGCGACGCCCCGCGGTTCACCCCCAAAAAGACGAACCTGAAATTAAAAGGGAAGGACGTAACATAGCATAATGAAACATAACATTAGTGTCGCCATTGTGTGCAGACCAGATGGAAAAGTTACATCAAAATTGATCGGACTGCTTGGCAAAGAAGATGGGAGACGGTCGAAGGGAACTTAAAGTTGCGTGCCATTGCGCCGCGACTGCTCCCATGGACCTATCCCCCAATGCCGCGGCGGTTTCAGGTTGCTTTCTGTCGTCTCCGAATCGGACACACTCGTGTGACGCATCGCTATTTGATGGAGCGCTCGCCTGCGCCCTATTGCAACGACCTCGTCGTCCCCCAGACTGTTCGGCACATTCTTGTCGAATGTCCCAGTCTGTGTGATCTTCGCGCACGATACCTGTCCCAGTACCGGGATGGGCGGGGTCGCTACCGCCTGTCCCTTGTACTCGGGACAGATTCGTGCACATTGACTTGTGGACTTGTTGACTTCTTGGGGGGAGGCCGGCCTTCTCCCTATCATTTAAGCAAGGTTTGTTTTTTTGTTTTGTTTTTTGTTTTTTTTTCCTTTGGTTTCACGCTCCTGCTCCGGGGGGACCTCTCCCCGACGCACCAGCTTGCTTCCTTTCCCCCTTTTGGGGTGTTGTTTTTTTTTTCTCTCTTTAATTTTATTTTAAAGTAGCCTAGAACTAGGCCAGTTTTAATACGGCGACTAATGCCCAAGTAGGCAGTCGCCAGATGAGCTCTTAAAAAAAAACAAAAAAAAAAACATCAAAATTGATTCACAGAGAGCCGAGAAATCTTAACTTCCCCTACCAGGCTATTAGCGTGGTTCAGGATGTACTTGGCAGCATTATCATTTTAGCTACGTCCATTTTCCTTTCTGTATCCTCTTCATCATTAATAGTTTCATTCACATACAAATATTCTCTTAATCGCTAAAATGATTCAGTTGAACCCTTCTTTAGTGCAATGGTAAACTTCATTTCTGTATGTTAGGTTTCTATTAGTCGGTATTTAACTATAAAACTTTAAAAAAATCTTCAGCTTTAATATTATTGGCATGACCGACTAATCAAATGTTTGTTCATTTTTTATTTAATTAATGTTACCTCTTTAAAAGACCATTAAGTTGAAGAAGTGGCAAGATTTTATTTTTAATTTTAAAAATCCCATCATCGTGTAACCACTACAATACCTAGCAATTAATCCCTTAGTACATATCTAAGAAAACGTACAAATAAAATCCAAAAAGTAAGATAGACAAACAAAAAGAAAATACAAACAAACCACAAATTAAAAAATCTCCTGACGTAGAAATTCCCCTCCCTGTCTTCTCAAAAATGACAAGTTCCCATCTAGAAGCGTCCTCTCTAAGTTACTTTGGTCAGTTCCTCCTGTTCTCCTCCCTCACCTCGCACCTCATGGTACCTTTAATGCCTTCCTCTCATATGGTGTGGTACCATTCAATTCTAAACACCTGTTTGTTCAAATTCTAAAGAAACCCTGCTTATTTCCCCCATTGCCCCCCAACAAATTACCCTACAATCTCGAAATCCCGTTTCTTTCTAAAGTCATTAAAGGGATGATGTATCGATAACATCTTCCAGTCTGGCTTCAAGGCTGCTCCAATCTTTTTCACATCTATCTTCTTCTCTTTTACATTCCATTGCATCGCTTTGCTCTATCATTTAATTCTATACTGATGGCAAAAGAGTCTACCTTCTTCCCATCCTAGTTTGCTGCGGCAATTTGAAATATTCTATCATTATTCTACATCATTGCAACATCTCAACCATGACAAAACGAAGGTAATGCTAGTGTTATAAGGAAGTTACAGAGGAAAGAAGTACCTCAAAGGCCTTGCGGCCCAAGCCGAGGAGGCACTTTGTAGAAGATGAAACTTAGGTAGCCTTCGCTAATCTGAATTCAACTCTCCCTACTAGCACGCACTACAAAATTGCTATCGCCACAACATTATGTTCTAAGGTTATGTTGTCGAGTCGACTCTTCAACTGTTTGACACTACTACTGTTGACATCTACCACTGGCAGCCTATTCCACGTGTCGCAGATGCCGTATGCGAAGGATTTAGCCACCGGAAGCGTATTAAATCTGGGCAACTCCAAAATTTCACCCGTGATTTCGAGTCGCATTCCGGTTAAGGTGAAGTACTTCGTGTAGTCGACATTTTCAGAGCCCTTCAAAATTTGGAAAGTCTCTGGGCATCCCTGAAGGAGGTCGCTGCAAAAATATTACGCATTTTCTTAGCCCTGATGGTCCCCAGGTTCCCCTTTCCGATACTGCCCCAATTTGGGGGCAGTCGTTAATGACTGCGAGTCTTCTCTCCGTACTTTCATAATCTTAGCCGCATCCGCACCCACTCTGATCGCTATCCACGCTTTCGTTACCCCCCGACGGGAACTCCTTTCTCGTAGGCCCCCATGATTCCACTCTTCGAACCCCTCCAACTTGTTCAACAGTTTGCAGACTGGTTTCTTCTCCACCGAAGACGTTTCTTTCGTGCCACCACCCTCCCCTATGAACTGTATTGGCTACCACTCCTATCCCCCTTCCTCACTGACCCTAACTCGTCCCCTAAAACCCATACTACCTGCTCTGCCCCCCTACTATTGGTTCTTCACAGCCAGTTCTGCTGCATGGCGTGATTGTGCTTTTTCAACATTTGCTCCAAAGGTGCGGAATGACCTGCCTGTTGCGATATGCCCCGCCCCTTTCCTTGGTGCCTTGAAGACCCACCCACCTCTTCACTCACCCCCTTCCTAATTGGTAGACAGGCGTTCTGTGAAGACACATGCACTTGAAGTGCGCCAAACGAAGTTTTGTCCGCTAAATAAACTCAAATATTCTTGTAATTATGAGGTCTCCATAGCAACGGAAATTCAATTGACTTATCTAACACTAGGCGCTGTCTATGTGGTCTCCGTGGCTACGTCTTATATAACGTAAGGCGCAACCTAAGTAATGCGTATAGGCAATTTTCACCGCTGAAGACTAATTGTTTGATTTTGTTGAATAAATGGTATTTATCGAAAATAAAACCCTCTATTGAAATCCCCTCGATCGTGGGAGGGATACAGAGGGAAGGAGAAACCGAGAGCCGTACCTTTTCTCCCCCCGCCTAAAAAAAATACCGAAATGTTCACTAAACAAGAGCCATTTTTCTCCCAAACAACCACTACTCTTATAAAGCGAATTCTATCCTGAAAACAAACAATGGCACAAAATTTGCCCGCATAAACAAAGCATGGTATCCAATTCACCAAAATATGAAAATAAAGGTACCAGATTCACCCATATAAGCAAAGATTGGTACCCAATTTACCAAAATATGCAAATAAAGGTATCAAATTCACCCATATAAGCAAAGTATGGTACCCATTTTACAAAATATGCAAATAAAGGTACCAAATTCACCCATATAAGCAAAGTATGGTACCCAATTCACCAAAATATGCAAATAAATGTACCAAATTCACCCATATAACCAAAGAATGGTACCTAATCCACCAAAATATGCCAATAAAGGTACCAAATTCACCCATATAAGCGAAGAATGGGACCAACATTACCGTGTAAACGAAGAATGGTCCCCCAAACCCCCCGTATAAATAAAGAATAGTACCAAAATCACCGACATAATAAAAAATGGTACCAAACTCACTAATATAACAAATAATGGTACAAGAATCAACCTCATGACCAACGAATGATAGCAAAATCACCCGTATGAACAAAGAATGGTACCAAACCTCCAGGATAAAAACCAAGAATGATAGGAAAAATTACCCATTTTAGCAAGGAATAGTACTAAAATAACCCGTATAAGCAAAGAATGACACAAACTACCGGCCTAAGCCAGGTATGGTACCAAACTACCGGTGTTTAGAAAGAATGGTACAAAATTACGTGTATTAACATCTTTCGTACCAAAATAACCCATATAAACAAATATGGCACCCAAATCACCCGTATGCGCAAAGAATGGTTCCCACATAACTCGTATAAATAAATAATGGTACATAAATCACACGGGTATGCAAAATAAATGGTACCAAAATAATCCCAATAAACAAATTCGAAAGTAACCCGTGTAAAGCAAAAGTGGTATCAAATTAACCATCATAAACAAAGAATGGTAGCAAAATCACCCTATGAACAAAATTACTCGGGTAACCAAAAAATGATAGGAAAATTTTATAAAAATGACACCAAAATAACCCATATAAAAGGAGTGTTACAAAAAATGCCCGTATAAACAAAGAATGGTACCAAAATCACTCACATTAGAAAAATGTTACTTAAATCACCAATATAATGAAAGAATGGTATAAACATTATTCGTATAAACACAAATGGCACAAAGATCACTCGCATAAGCAAAGAGCGGTACCAAATCAATGTTACTAACAAAGAATGGTATCAAAATAACCATATAAGTTGGTACCAAAATCTCCCGTGTAAGCAAGTTATAGTAGCAAAATGACTCTTCTAAAAATAATGGTATAAAAAATACCTGTATAAACAAAAATATTAGAAAATGACATTGAAATAACCCCTATAAAAAGATTGCTTCAAAGATTTACCCATATAAACAAAGAATGGTACCAAAATCACCCATATAACAAACAATGGCACCAGAGTCAACCATTTAAGCAAAGAATGATACCAAAACCACCCATATACGAAAAGAATAGTATCGAAATCACCCGCATAAATCCAAACCGGCACCCAAATCCCCCACATAAGCAAAGAATGGTACTAAATTAACGTCAGTAACATACATAAAAAGGTACCAAAATAACCGCTAAAAAAGTGGTACCAAAATAGCTCGTGTAAGCAAAGGTATAGTACCAAAATAACACGTGTAAACAAAGAATGGCATCAAAATCACCCGTGTGAGCAAAGAATTTTAACAAAATAACCCATATAAAAAGAATGATACCAAAATGACCCAAAGAAACTAAACATGGTACCAAAACAATCAGTATAATCATGAATAGTACGAAATTATCCGTATTAAGAACGATATCAAATGACCCGTATAAACAATATATGGTACAAATAACCCCCGTATACACAATGAATGGTACCAACAATACCCATTACAAGCAAAACATCATAAATAAAGAATGGTGATCCATAGATTTTCATAGTGATAAAACCTAAAGGGACGTGATCTAGTGGACCTGCGGCGAAAATCAACCAGATTTGGACTCAGAAACCTCAATGACCCCTTGTGACATTGGTTTGACCTTTATATCTCTAAAAATGGCCGAGTTAGCACCTGTAGCCACGGTAGCGCCACCTGGTGGTCAACTTGTATCATATTTGAACTCAGTGACCCCAATTACCATTGGTAGCATTGGTTTTAGCTGGCTACATTGAGCCAGCGACTCGTTGTGGACATAAGATGAACACAACACGAGATTTGCATGACCCATAGACCTGCTTGCTTCGCCGCAGTTAAAAACAGGTATCACCAGGAACAAGTAACAAATTGGCTCGAACATCACTGCCACATACATATATGGGTAGTCGGTCCATCTCCTAGAAACTCCATAGATCTTAATCTGACTGAAGACCTGTGGGTGATGCTCAAAAGGACGCGTTTAAAAGCGGAAGACTGCAGATACTGACCCCCTCCCCCCGACCATTAATGGAGTGACATGGCTCCCTGCCATTATTGGTGCACCATCACTCCCGACCATTAATGGAGCGTCATCGCTCATGATTTGCTCCTAAAGTTGATATCAATTTAGAACGAATCCCATAAGAAATTCTTTGGGTGGTAGTAGGGATTATAAAACATGAAACCTATATCTATCATTTTGAGTGTCTTGTAAAATGGCCCATGAACATGTGAATGGTGTAGTTAAATAATCTGAAGCAAAAGAGCTTAGGGAACCATAACATTGGACTCTGCAGAAACATTTGCCCATGACCATATCTCAGTGGGGCCCATGTTTCGTAATGGATCTGAAGTATGAGTGGCTAGAAAAGCAAGGATTACAAGATCGAGCCGAAGCAGTAATCCCATCCAGCGACTAACCATCTCCACTGTGGTAAATATCTCTTAATATGAAAAACGGTGTCTCCACTCGGCTATGCTCACTCTCCTCGGGTTATCCTATAAGGCAACCGCGAGTCATCTGGTGAGAAAGGGGCATTTAACTAGCCAACCATTATCCATTCCAGTTGTCAAATGTTGCAACAATTGGATACCTACAGGTCAACGGTCTAATTCTTGCATTGCAAAAGCTACCTTGATACATACCAGCTTCTCTTACGCAAAATGCTAATGCAATGCTTGTTGTTAAAAGACACTGGATGCCTTAAGGTAAAACTTACACCAAAGTTACATTTTGGAATGTAAAATCTGCATATTCTCGATGTGGTAATTGCAATGAAGATAAGATCTCAAAGTGAATGTTTGCAAGACAAATACACCGTCAGTACATTTCGAGTGTATTGCCCCATTACCACGGGTTCAAATGATACCCTTTCATTCTTGAACTTCAGTTGATTGTGAAAGGTATCTCTGATTATCCTTCTCAAGTTATCTTCCCATTAACTTATCAACTATTTACGATTAAATCAAAATTACTTCTATACTACGTTTACTTATTATATTCAGATTGCATAATCAATATCATTAAAAATTTGTAATTTAAGGTGTATTCAAAAGTTCTCAGAATGTATTTCTGTTTCTATTGAATCTGATTATATTAAAAGTATACTGATTACTTCCATTAAATTAAACCCAGTTGTGTGAAAAAATAAAAGTGCATTTTCATAGTAAATAATAATAAAATAATAAGGAAAGAAAACTGCCAAAATATGTAGAAGAAAAGTAGGCCCACTTGGGCATAAGTTTATTTTCACTAACTCGGGCAGCCGCCAACAATGGCACAGAGCCACTACAATTACACAGATGAGCCTATCTTTGGGCTACTTTCAAATAATAATACATAATAGAAACAAAAAACAAAATGCAATAACATTAATCAATAACAAAGGGAAAAGGCATGCTTTTTCCGAAGCAAGCAACCAATAATTAAAAACTATGGAAGAGAAACTACACCCCTTCTCCTCTAAAAACTATCTCACCGTCTAGTGTGCAGGAGTTCGACCTCAACACAAGAGACAGGTGGTAGCGACCCCGCTCGTCACGATAGCGGGGAAGGTACCGTGGGGTGACCATGAATTTTTGATAGAAAGTTTAGGGCGGAAGCTCCATCCGTGCGTCCCGCGCGTGTCATATTAGGAGAAAAAATGACGATAAATCCGTCGAGGCTTCGGGGGATAGGCCCACGGAGTGTGGCCGCAATGCCACGCAACTTTAAATTCCCGCGCGCCGTTTACCATCTTATTTGTTCTTGCGCTGGGGAGAGGCGGGCTTCCCACCGACGCCAGAGCGTGCTTCTTTCTTCTTGCTTCGTTTCGTTTTGTCTTTTGTTTATTCGGGGGTTTTCTTTGTTTGCTTTGGTTTGGAGAATTTTAAAGTAGCCTCGTACTAGGCTTAAATTTAAATTGCGGCAACTTATGCCCTTAAAGGCAGTCGCCAGATGGGCGCGTTAAAAATAAATGGGGATGGAGCTATCCACCGTTTGCGCCCCGTTTAGCTTTGAACAAGGGTAGGGACTCCCTTTTTGGTACCGTCCTTTCTGGAGATGGAGTTACCAATGCCATGGGAGTGGTTTACCTTCACTTGCTATTTTACCACCACCAATTCTAACGACTCGGTAGAGAATTGTGTCCACTTCGCACTCCTTGAAACGGTCACTATACAGGTAAGGGATGAGGCCTGGTGGTGTTGGCCGAAGCAGGGCTTGTGCCGGTTTTGCTCCAGCTATTCAGGGGTGGCACTAGGGATGGTGGTTGGGGGATGGAGGGGTAAAAAGCACAGAAGGGTTCACATTGGGTATGCGAACTACCACCTTCGTGATCGGGGTGATTGCGCCGGAAACGGCCAGGAACTCCGTTTCAAACAAATACGAATCGCAATGCATTGAGGAAACAGGGTGCGAGCTGCTGCAATTCACACACTTGGCTTTCCACGATAACATCTTTCTTTGTGCACAGCCTCGGGACCGTTACCACAAATTTGGGGTTGACCCAATTTGCACGTATACAAGTTCTCTTCGTATGACCGATGTGTTGTCTCTCGGAGCCTCTCCATGGTAACAGCCTAAATGTCCTTACGCGGTAGCGATACCAGTCAGTCCTCACCGAGGTCGAAGATGACAAATAACGATGTTCAAGGTAGAGTCTGCTGTTACCCGGACACCTGTGCCATTGAGTGTATGAAGATTACTCAATTTGGTCCTCTAGGAAAGATTAACCATTTAAACCAGAAGGGTTCCGGCCAAGAAATGGGAGACTCGTGGTTCTCTACCGATGAACATAGCTGAGGCCTGAAGCTGACGGAGCATGTACGCACCATATTCTTCGGATAGCTTTGTTCTATCGGATGAACAAGACTCGCTTGAAGACGGCGAACACGAATACCCAAGTCAACCTTTCAATGAGGGGGTCAGAGTCCCAGCTATTTTTACTTTTTGATCTTTTTTGATGTCAAGGGCGGGTTTTTCACCCACTCTTCCTGAGGTAGCAGAAGTCAGCCGCGGCCTGGTCCTGCGTTCATATAAAGAGGGATCTGCCCGTACTAAAGCCCCTTCCCCGGCGAGGCAACCTATTTTCTTTACTCTTTTTTTTAGCAAGGCTCTGCTAGGAAAAGGGGCAAGCTCAAGGGTAGCTCTAGTCTTCTGGGGTGGGCCATCTTAATCTCTTATTGAGGTCCCCACATAATTCAGGCACCGGAGGGAAGCTGGCCTCCCTCTGGTGTCTGAGCATCCAGTAAATATCCAATGACTAGATACAGTGCAGGAAGCCAACCTAGTCCAGAAACTTAGTAATTGCTCAATCAGGATTTCACGAAACCGTCCTGAGTACTAGGGAGAAGCGGTAACGACCCCGCCTCGTCCTGTAACCGGGACAGGTAACGTGCGCGAAGATCACCCAGACTGAAACACGCAACAAGAATGTGCCGAACAGTCTGGGTGAAAACGCAGTCGTCGCAATAGGGCGCAGGCGGGCGCTCCATAACATAACATAACATAATTTCACGGATGACAAAAGCCACAAGGGCCTATCAAAGGTCATCCGCATCCGTCAAAACCCACCCACAAAAAGCACCATCACCAGGGAAAGACAAAATCAAAGTCCCCCACAATATAATATAACAGATGACAAAAGCCAGGAAAACTAAATCCAGAGGATTGTGTCCAGAAACAAGGGTATCACCAATCAAGGCTTGTCAAGAACTAAATCATGCAGCTATAGATATATACAATAATATTAATATATACAAAACTTAGGAACCATCACAACCTTCCCTCCCCATAAACTCATCCAACCTACTCTTAAATACATTTAAATTTGGACACCCTACTACCCTCCGCGGCAATCTGTTCCAGAAGTCCACCACTCTATTGGTGAAAAAATATTTTCTTAAATCCAACCTACACCCTTGCTTTTAAATTTTAAAAAAAACTTGCTAACATCCAATTTATCTAGCCCAGAAAATTTTTTAAAGAGCTCAATCATATCCCCTCTCACACACCTCCTTTCGAACGAGAACATATTTAATACCCTCAGTCTATCTATATATTCAAGGTGCCTCAGGGGAAGGAATAATCTTTGTTGCCCTCCGTTGCACTGACTCGAGAAGGTTAATATCATGTCTAAAATGTGGGGACCATGCCTGTATACAGTACTCTAGATGCGGCCTAACATAAGAGTTATAGAGTTTAAGAATAACCTCCTTACTTTTGTAACTGACATTTCTCTTAATGAAACCCAGCACTCTATTTGCCCTATTTCTTACTTCAATACACTGCTTAGAAAACCTTAATAACTTATCTATTACTACTCCTAGATCTTTCTCATCCTCTACTGAGCTCAGCCAATGCCCATCCATTTCATAGTTAAATTCTCTATTATCTTTTCCCATGTTAATAACTTTGCACTTATCAAGGTTTAAAGTCATTTGCCACTTATGTGCCCAGAATAACAATTTATTTAAATCTCCCTGCACTTTAAAATTATCATCAATATCTTTAACTACAGCTGCTAATTTGGTATCATCCGCAAAAATTGACACTCTATTATTAACTGCCTCCCCAAGATCGTTTATATAGATGACAAATAATAATGGACCGAGAACTGATCCCTGAGGAACCCCACTGATAACATCCCTCCACTCTGACTTTACACCATTTAGCACTACCCTTTGCTTTCTGTCTTTCAGCCACTCAGCTATCCAATTTGAAACACCTCCACATATCCCAATCATTTTTAATTTATGAACTAGTCTCCTATGTGGTACCTTATCAAATGCTTTACTAAAATCTAAGTAAATTATATCTACATTCTCTTCCTTATCTACTTGATCTGTTACAAACTTCAGAAAGTCTATTAAATTAGTTAAACATGATCTACCTGATCTAAACCCATGCTGAGCATCGCTGATTAACCCCTCCCTCTCTAGATGTTGGCAAATCCCTTTTTTTAACTATTTTCTCAAGAATTTTACAGACTACAGGAGTTAGGCTAACCGGTCTAAAGTTATTTGGATCCTCTTTACTACCCTTCTTGAAAATGGGGACTACATTCACTCTCTTCCAATTATCGGGTATTTCTCCATATTCCAATGACCTAGTATATAACTTGTCCAGAGCTATTGAGATACTTTCTACCCCTTCTTTAAGTATCCTAGAATGAATATTATCAGGGCCGGAGGCCTTGGTAGTATCTAAATCACCTATTAGTCCTTTTATCATCCTCCGATCCACACAAATGTTAGTAAACACCTCTTTTCCTGACCTATGAGTACTATACATAGGACTATTTAGTTTCTCTTTTGTAAATACTGATGCAAAATGACCATTTAGTACCTCAATTATTTCCTCATCAGTTTCTCTCACAAACCCTTCATATTTGATAGGTCCTATTTTAACTCTGCCAGACTTGTTATTAATTTTATAGTAACTAAAGAACTTTCTGACACCCTTTTGTTCTTCTTTATAATCTTATTTAACTCATTCCTAGCCATTCTATAATCACTTAAATTTTGAATATTATTTTCTACCTGTAATTTTTTATATGCCCTTTTCTTCTCTGAAATTTTTCTAGCTATCTCCTGATTCCACCATAATGGTTTCCTACTTTTGTTCCTAATGGCCTTCATTGGGATACATTGTTCTTGGACTACATTTATTATATGCTTGAAAGTATCCCACATCCCATAAGCATTTTTACCTCTGAATTCTACATCCCAGTCTACAAAATTTAGCAAGCTTCGGAGTTTTACATAATCTCCCTTATGAAAATTTGGAACTTTTATAGCATTCTCGGTTATTTTACCCTTCTCAATTCCCAAGTTAAAACGAACTATCTGATGGTCACTATTTCCCAATGCTTCCCCAACAGTCAATTCTTGAACTAAATGATCACTGTTAGAAAGTACTAAATCTAATATATTGTCCCCCCTCGTTGGCTCATTAACAAATTGATTAAAAAAATTATCCTCAAAGCATTCTATGAACCTGCCACTTGTTCTATCCCTACCTATCATATTTTCCCAGTCCACAGAGTTTAAGTTGAAGTCCCCAATAATAACTGCATCTGTTTCACATCCCTTACTTATTTCCCTTATCATTAGTTTATCTATATCATCAGTCTGCCCAGGTGGCCTGTAAAAAGCTCCCAAATGCACCATTCTATTTTTACTGAACCTAATATCTATCCAAAGTGACTCAACTCCATCCTGCTTTATTGAAGTATTTAAACTTGAAACAATGTTGTTTTATATATATATATATATATATATATATATATATATATATATATATATATATATATATATATATATATATAATTATTCCTCCATCAAATGGCGAGACTCCCGCAAGTGTCCAATTGGAAGACGACAGAAAGCGACCTGAAGCCGTCGCGGCATTAAGGGCAAGTCTACGGGAACAGTCACGGCGCGATGGAACGCGACTTTAGGTTCCCGTCGGCCGTCTCCCATCTTCTTTGCCAGGCAGCCAGGAGGGCTGACCTGATTCCTGCTATATAGTTAGTGTAAAGAGTGAAAAGTTGGTCCAGTACCCCAGTCCTCACGGACTCTTTGGTGCCCTCGGTGCCAGCATGTTAAAAGCCAACATTATCAACCGGGGACACAAGGCAAGCTAGTGAAGCTCATCCCTGTTGTTTCCGATCAGGAATGTGTGAAAGAAAAAGGTTGGTGACTAGCCTGCAATATTAGCCACCGGTCAAGACAAATAGATAAGAAGAGGCGTATAAAAGAAGTGACGGAAAAGTGTAAAATTGAAGTGTGTAGGAGAAATAAAGCCCAAGCAGTTAATTTAATGATACTGCCGAGGATAGTGGAGACGGAATGGCGCGCCGCTTCTCGAGATACCGGATGCAACAGTGTAACGGGACAACCCCTTACGGGGGCGAAAAGCATGAAGACAAGGGGGTTGGGAAGAGACGTAAGTAAGCAAAGCCCACATCGAAACGGGAAAGGGCAGTGGGAAGAGGAGAAAAAAAAAATAAAAAAAGGTTAGGTTTGGGAGTACGGTTACACGGTTATCTACGTGTTCGCCTTTGGTCCATTGAGTAATGGAACTAAAAGCCAGTTACACGCGATAAACAGCCACACCATAGAAACTAATAGAAAAGCTCTGCTTCTGCCATCAGGTCATCGCCTGCTAGTGATAAAAATACCCTACGATGACAGGAAAATGCGGAAAGAAAGGAAAATCACATTTGTACATAAGTTTTTTAGGGGACGCCATCAATGGCATCATTTACCTCAGTCTCTTTCCCGATCTTTCACTGGACGTTCTCTCTCATCTGTTTCCTAAGGGGTAATATTTACATTCGAAAAATACTCAAGTAGATTTTAAAACATATTAACCAACGTGTTTTCACTACTCGGTTACGTAGACTATTCCACGTTTATGCGATTTTATAAGGGTTAGGTTTCGAGTTTTTTGAGGCTTTTTTTTCCAAAAAATTTGCAAGAGTTCGTCCTCCTCTGGACGAGCGAGTTCTTAACCTGGCGCCGAGATTAAGACGTCGCTGGGTCTTTTGAAGCAAAAGACTCGAGATAGTCGAGGACACGGGGTTAGATTCGGTAATTAAATAAAAGCGGACCTTAGGGTGGTACACCCTAGAGGCTAAACACAGATCCGAGGTAAAAGGGGATTTCGTTTTAGGGAGGGGGGAGGTAAGGGAGAAGTAAGTTCCTTTTGAAACGTAGCGACCTCTAGCTTGCAAACTAATGCGTCTATTGATAACTGATGTATTTTTTTAGGTCTGGCCGTGTTGAAGCGCTTATTTACCACTTTAAATCTATTTTGACGCGTGTTTGCTCTCTCGAGCAGGAGTCTATAATTGCTGAACACTTTTAAGCGTTTTAAACACTTGAATCAATTGGCCACGTGATCTATTACCACCCGAGTGGTAATAAGTCAAAGGATCGAAGTCTTTCTTCTTCCGGTTTATTCCTAAGGATAAGAGAAAAACAAAATGGAAAAAGGAAAAGAGAGAAAAATGAAAGATAAAACAAAGAAAAGATGAAAAAAAGTGGAAAAATGGTAAAAATAAAGAGAAAGAAAACATGAAAAAGTGAAAAAGAAAAAGAGAAGGAAAAGGAGAAATGAAAAGTAAAAAGAAAAATAATCTGTATTATTTTTATTGATAGGTTTGTTTGCGGCGGGGAAAAGACCTACAGCTCTCCTCTTGCTGTAGAATATCTAACCCTTTTTAACTTAGATTTTGGTTACAATTTTGTCGTATTTTTCAAGTATTTCTCGAAACACTGTCTACACACAACTCGGTGACATGAGAATTACTGAGAATTGAAAATGAATGAACATAAACACAAAAATCCTTGAAAATTAAATGCAGCAAATTTTGTACTTACGACCTCAAAGAGATTAGTACCCCCCACCCCCTCGCTTCTGTCCGTTTGTGACGCGATTTATTATAATTTAAGGATTTGGAGATGATCAAATGCGATTTAATTTGAGATTATTGTGATGAGAGAAAATAGGACCATTTGGTCACCACCACATAGGATCATTTGACCCCCCCCCCTAAATATAATTATTTGAGAGCCATGAAAATAGGTTCCTTTAATCCTCCGCCAAATACAATTCTTTGATCATTTCCTAAATAAAATCATTTGAGCGCCACACAAATGAGATCATAAGAGACGCCCCCAAAAGGTAATTTTAAATTTTCAAGGATTTGGGGGTTTATTTTCATTCATTTTCAATTCTCAGTAATTCTCATGTCACCGACTTGTGTGTAGACAGTGTTTCGAGAAATATTTGAAAAATACGACAAATATAATCATTGGATTACCTCAACAGATGAGATCATTTGACTACCTCCCGAATGGTATCATTAGATCATTCCCAAATGAAATAACTTTAGTATACCAAAGGCCACTATTCGATCATCCAAAGATAGGATCATTTTGACCACATCCAAAGAAGATCATTCGATCCCTTCCCAAATATAATAATCTGATCGACACCAAATAGGATGTATTGATCTAGTCTATATAGGATATCTAAGCGACCCCATAGAGGATCATCAGATCAACTGCAGATAGGATCATCTAAGTGATCCCAAGAAAGGTTAACTGATCTACCTTAAATAGGATCATCTGAGCAAGTAAAAAAATTGAAATCTGATTGATCCCAAGCATTATCTTTTGATCGACCATAAATAGAATCGTAGGATCACTCACAAATATGATCATCTGATCACTCACAAATAAAATCATATGATCGATCCCAAATAGAATCATTTGATAGGATCTTCTAATCGACTGGAAATAGGATAATCGGATCAAAACCAATAAGATCATCTGATCAACTCCAAATAGGATCGTCTGATTGACCTTAAATAGGATAATCTGATCCCTTTCAAATAAGATCATCTGATTGACTCCAAATAGGATAGCTTGTTCAACCCCAAATAGAATAATTCGGCCGACCCCAAATAGGATAATATGATAGACCCTTAATAAGATCATATCATCGAGTCCCAAAGGTTTCATCCGACTGACCACAAATAGGATCATCTGATCGACCCCAAATAGGATCAGCTGATCAAATCCAAATACGATCACATATTCGACCCCAAAGGGGATTATATCGAACCAAAATAACATCATCTGATCGCCCCCAAATAGGATCAGCTGATCAACCCCAAATAGAATCATCTGATCGACCCTAAATAGGATCAGCTGATCAAATCCAAATACGATCACATGTTCGACCCCAAAGGGGATTATATCGAACCGAAATAGCATCATCTCATCGACTCCAAATAGGATCAGCTGATCGACCCCAAATAGAATCATCTGATTGACCCCAAATAGGATTAGCTGATCGACCCCAAATAGGATTAGCTGATTGACCTCAAATAGGATCAGCTGATCAAATCCAAATACGATCATATGTTCGACCCCAAAGGGGATTATATCGAACCGAAATAGCATCATCTGATCGACTCCAAATAGAATCATCTGATCTACACCAAATAGGATCATTTTATACACTCCATATAGCATAATCTGATCGATACAAAATAGGATCAACTAACCAAACCCACATAGGATCATTTGAACATTCTCAAATAGGATCATCTGATTACCCCTAAATAGGATCGTGTGATCTATCACAAGTAGGATCATCTAATTGACCCCAAATAGGATAATATGATCGACCCAAGTGAATAAAGCCGTGGTAGTGTTAACCTAGTTTTAGAGTGGCGAAGACACTGAGGTAGGGAGGGAACGTCGGAACGCCAGGTGTAACAGCTTAGACGGGGAAGTCCCTCGCGGGGGCATCGGGTGTGGTAAGTCACCAGGCAGAGTCCAGATTCGGATGGAGTTCCCTGCGGCTGACCTACACTTCAGAGGTTCGGAGCCCCCGTTAATCAGCAGGCCTCAACCTCTCCACTGAGAAATATAAAACCACAAAATGAGGGATGATCGGTGGTAAAACCTCTGCCCAAACAAGTGTTCATCGTTGGTGAAACGTACCAAAACGAGTGTAAATAAGTGGTAAGACCCATCCAAAGGATTGTGAATTAGTGGCAAAAGTCATAAGAAAACAAGTGCAAATTGATCGCAAAAGTGTCAAGAAACAATTGCAAAATGGTGGCAAAAGTGAGACGAAAACAAATGTAAGTTGGTGGCAAACCCCGAGCCAAACGAGTGTAATTTGTAGCAAATCCCGTACGAAACGAGTGTAAATTGAGAGCAAAAATGTACCGAAACGAGCGCAAATCGGTGGTAAAATTCATCCCCAAACTGCATATTGGTGGTAAACCCCGGAACCAGTGCAACTCGGTGATAATCTCGTACTAAAACAGGTGCAAATCCGTTGAAAAACGTATTCAAGTTAGTATTAACCCACCGGTTAAAAAAAACAAGGACACATTAGTGTAAAATTGGTAATAAAAATTGGTGGTAAAAACAGTACTCAAAACAACAGCCAAGTGAGCATTTTACAGATTCTTTGCTTTAGGTACCAAGATCCTAAAAGCAGCACTAAAAGGTGTTAAACTGTATTATTACAGCAGTTTTCCCCCTTGAAATTTTCCACTATTTATTTTCTTCCTCATCCTTTTTTTCCCTCTCTCACCCACACTTGATTACACAGTTTCTTTCAAATCTTCCTCTTCATCTAATCTGGTTGGAGGACTGTTAAGAAGATCCACTCCATTCATGCTTCTATGGTGATCCGAATTCATATCTAAAGGTTACCCAAAGGTCATCCTTAAAGGTTGCCATTTACCCGTCCATGGTCTCTCTCGACACTAGAACCCCACACGTATAATAGGGTGGTCTACCTTCGCCACACTCTAACTTACCCCGACTTCACCGCGTCTTTTTCCGAGCCTCTCTTCAAACATTTTCTGGCGAAGATCCAAACTTTATTATTTGAATGTAGGGAAGTCTCGCGCTTCCAACCGCTCTTTCTAAAGCGAGTTCGAATGTAGGGAAATCTCGCGCTATCAACCGCTCTTGCTAAAGCGAGTTCGAATGTAGGGAAGTCTCGCGCTTCCAACCGCTCTTGCTAAAGCGAGTTCGAATGTAGGGAAGTCTCGCGCTTCCAACCGCTCTTGCTAAAGCGAGTTCGAATGTAGGGAAGTCTCGCGCTTCCAATCACTCTTGCAAAAGCGAGTTCGAATGTAGGGAAGTCTCGCGCTTCCAACCACTCTTGCTAAAGCGAGTTCGAATGTAGCTTTACAAAGCTATTTTATATTCCCTAAAATACGGTTTATGTTTATGTGGCAACAGGCGTCTGTTCTAAATTATTGACCAATATCTATGAATTTTGAGTAGCTGACCAAAATAATGTCTTATTAATTAATATGGTGATCCGACTTCGTTCCAGCCCTAAAGTAATTAATTATTTTTCTTAGTTAATTAAGCCTCCCGTTCCTTTTCAAACCTGACAAACAACAGTAATTTTGGTGATTTTCAAAGTAATATATTCAGTCTTGGTTTGTAGTCTCTGAAAAACCTCACATCAGACTTTTTCAATGGTAATTTATATCATTCACCACCTTAATATTTATATATCGTTTGAACCCTGTAATCTATTAAATTTGAAATTTAATTGCTTTGCCATTTGTTTGCTAGAGTAATATCTTTCATATCCCGTAAAAGTTTTCCTCTAGTTTTAGTCAGACTCCAGCATCGTAAAAACTTGTTGGCACGATATATTTTTTGCCTCTGGCTGTTGATTTTTTCACAATATTTGTCCATTATTTTGTTAATTCTTCCCTCCAATTTTACACTTCTAATTTATCCCATTTTTTTGTTAACAGTTTATTAATTAGTAAAAGTTAGAACTTCCAAGAAGCGCCTAACGATGACAACTTTATCTCTAAAAGTGAGGATTTTTTAAATTAAACCCAACTGGCAACTGTGCAGTATTTTATTTATGCACCTGGAAGACGTAACGAGGCCTTGCAAGTGGCCTCACTAGACCAATTTTGACTCAGTTTGCAGCCACAGTACAGAAGTTTTCCAGCAACTGCAGGAGCTTACTATAAATAGTACTCCACCACAGTCGGATTTACTGTAGCAACTTTATTTGCATATTCAGAGTACATTTTTACAATTAGGACTTAACTATTAATGTTTGTGTCTTTTGGGTTTTTGTTTTAAGGGGCTATCTGGCGACTGCCGACTTAGGCATAAGTTGCCGTAAACAAACAGCCTAGTTCTAGGCTACTTTAAAAAATTGAACAGGAAACAATAAAAAGAGATAACAATAACAATAACAAAGCAATAACAAAAACAATAACAAAAACAACAACAACAATTAAACCGGGTTAAATGAAAGGGAGAAGGCCGGTCTCCCCCCAAAAGTCAATAAGTCCACCAGTCAAAGTACACGCACTCGTCCCGAGTACAAGGGACAGGCGGTAGCGACCCCGCCCATCCCGGTACCGGGACAGGTGTCGTGCGCGAAGATTACCCAGACTGGGACATTCGACAAGAATGTGCCGAACAGTCTGGGGGACGACGCAGTCGTTGCAATAGGGCGCAGGCGAGCGCTCCATCAAATAGCGATGCGTCACACGAGTGTGCCCGATTCGGAGACGACAGAAAGCAACCTGAAGTCACCGCGGCATTGGGGGATAGGTCCATGGGAACAGTCGCGGCGATAGGCACGCAACTTTAAGTTCCCTTCGACCGTCTCCCATCTTCTTTGCCATGTAGTCAGTGTGAGGAAGAGCGAAACGCTGGTCCGGTCGCAGAGTCCTCGCGGACTCTTTGGCGCGCTCATTCCCCGCAATTCCTACATGTCCAGGAACCCAGCAGAAGATAATCTCGACATCTGCCCGGCTCGCCAAAACCGTGGCGTCACGGATATCGCGAACCAGGGGATGCGGAGATTCCAATGCCCCGAGAGCACTCAGGGCGCTTTGTGAGTCGCTATAAATCACAATACGGTCTCCAAACCGGGCACGTCGCGTAATCTCCCGTACCAAGGGGTGTATTGCCACCAGCTCGGCCGTGAAGACAGACGCAGTGCCTGGTAGAGCCCCGCTGACTTCAAACAAAGAGGATACGGCGTGGAAGCCGACCCACTCTTGGGACTTGGAGCCATCCATATACACTGGCACGGTACCAGCGTGACACGATGTGTGCTCCAAAAAGGTCGAACGCAATACTTTCGGCGCAGTACAAGCTTTGGAAGCAAAGGCGTGGCGACAAATAGCCAAATGTGGTACCCTCCAGGGTGGCGTCCTGGGCAGAACCAGGGGCGCCACCGGCCCGAGAGCTATATCTACATCTCGAAGGAGTTTCCTGGCCCTAAACCCAAAGGGCTTAGGGTATGACTGGCGTCTCTCGGCGGCATAGGCAGCATCGAGATATGCTGCGGATGCAGTGAGAGCTGTTGGCACCTGAGGGAGGCGCCAGGCTCGCGCGTATAGGCGGGTGATGCACTGCACGCGGCACAGAGCGAGTGGCATCTCCCCAGCATCGACCAAAAGGCTCTCAATGGTGAAAGTGCGGAAGACACCAGTCGAAAGGCGAAGGCCGGTGTGGTGGATCGAATCCACCTTCCGCAATAAACGCTCGGCTGCGGATGCATAAAACTCGCATCCGTAGTCGAGCTTTGAACGAAAAAAGGATCGATAAAAAAAGTAGGGCAGTAGCCCTATCAGCGCCCCAAGCGCTGAACGTCACGGAACGGAGAATGTCCATGGCGCGGGTACAAGAGACCCTAAGGCTGCGAATATGAGCCTCCCAGGTGAGGCGTCGGTCGAATACAAGACCAAGGAAGCGGTGCGACTCAACCACATCCAGGCGCACCCCATTAAGAAACAAATCTGGGTCGGGGTGAAGCCGTGGATGGCGGCAGAAGTGCACCACCTTAGTCTTGGCCAAAGAAAACCGAAACCTGTGCGCTTCGGCATAGCGAGAGACGCGGTTCAATGCCTGTTGGAGTCGACGCTCCAGAGTTGGCATCTGGACCGCGCCAAAAGAGATCGAAAGGTCGTCCACGTAGAGCGTAGCGAGAACATCTTCTGGCAGAACCGAGGTGATGCCGTTGATGCTCAGGGCAAAGAGTGTGACACTGAGGACACTTCCCTGCGGGACACCCTCTTCCTGCTCCTTTGGGGCAGAGAGGGCTCCCCCCACCCGTACGCGGAATCGACGATCTCGCAAAAATTCAGATATAAACATTGGGAGGCGTCCCCTCGCCCCCATCGTGTGGAGAGTCTCCATGATACCGTATCGCCATGCGGTATCATAGGCCTTCTCCACATCAAAAAACACTGTGGCGTAGTGCTGTCTACGAAGGAAGGCCTCGCAGACGGCATTTTCCAGTCGGAGCAGAGCATCCGACGTGGAGTGGAACTTGCGGAAGCCGCAGTGTGCGGAAGACAGATGGCCTCCGCTGTCCAGGAAAAAGGCTAATCTAACATTTGCCAATTTCTCCATCAACTTGCACACGCAAGAGGTTAGAGAGATTGGGCGGAAACCGGTCGGAGTAGAGTGATCTCTCCCCGGCTTGCGAAAGGCGAGCACAGTAGCGATTCGCCAGGAGTCTGGGAGAAGACCTTCCACCCAGATCTTGTTGAACAAATCTAACAGAAAGGCCATGCCTCGCTCACCCAGGTGTCGAAGCATGGCGTACGGGACATCGTCCGGACCATGGACGGTGTCCGCGCACGAAGCGAGAGCGGAACGCAACTCACTCACAGTAAACTTGTGGTTGAAGGGTTCTCCGCCTCTGGAGGTAAAGTCCAGCCGGCGGCCTTCTGCGACATCACGACGTGCATTGAATGCTGGTGGAGCAGCATCCCGGCTAGAAAATGCGGAAAAAGCGGTCGCTAAGGATTCCGCCACGGACGTGGGGTCCGAGATTGCGGTCGCATTCTCCTGGAGAACGGGAGGGGCGTCCTGCGAGAACTTGCCCCGAATCCTTTTGACTCGCTCCCACACCTCAGCTAAAGGGGTCTTCCCGTTAAGTGAAGACACGTATGCCCGCCAAGAAGAGCGGCGGGCGAGCTTCGAAATATACCGGAACCTAGCTCTAGCCCGACGAAATTCAGCGACAGTGAAATCGTTCGGGCGGCGCTTATAGCGCATGTAGGCATAACGCTTCTGTTTGAGGGCCGTCTCACACTCGGCCGACCACCATGGGAGTAGGCGGCGTGCAAAACGGCCAGACGTCCTAGGAATAGTAGTCAGGCCCACGGCGATGAGGTTGCCGGAGAAGAACTCAACGGCCTCATCTACCGACCTAAACTCCTCGACTGAGATAGAGAATTCAGTTATTTCCTGAAATGCAGGCCACCGCGCCCGCGAAAAGCACCACCGAGGTGGTCTCTCAGGTGGCAGTTGCCCTGAAAATGATATTTGAATGGGAAAGTGATCACTACCATGGAGGTTATCGACCACCCCCCAATCAAAATCAGGCTGTGCATCCGAAGAGCACAAAGATAGGTCAAGGCAAGAAAATGAAGCGGTTCTCGAACAGTGATGCGTAAACTCATCCACGTTTAGGACACCCATCTCAAGCTCTTCGATCAGATCGGCAAAGACTTGTCCCCTGGGATTTATGGAGTAATCTCCCCAGAGAGGATGCCTGCCGTTCAGATCTCCAAGCAAGAGATAGGGCCTCGGCAACCGTGCCACGACGCGGCGGAAGTCCCCCGCTTCGAAGTCAGCTGACGGTGGAATGTACGCAGAAATGATAGTATACCTCCTATCCAGGTGCAGCTGCACAGCCACTGCCTGAAAGGAGGTATCTAAAGAGAAAGGAAGAACGGAGACATCATGCCGGGTGTAAACCGCGCATCCCCCAGCCCGGCCATCCCGCGGTGGTGGGGTCGCAAGACCCTTATACCCCGGGAGGGCAGGCAGCGGGCACGCGCCTAGCATGGTCTCCTGCAAAAAAATAGCTAACGGGGAACGGGACGAGACGAGCCTCCGCAGCTCCTCCCAGTTGGCCCGGAGTCCACGGCAATTCCATTGAAGGAATATGCCCTCCAGGCCTAGCTCGGAGGAGACGCGGGGGCCCTCCTCGAATTGAAGACCCTCACGGGAATGGCCGTACGCTTTCCGGGGGCAGAACCCTTGGCGCTGTTGGCCGGACAAAGCGCTGAAGGCGCTGTCGCCTTCGAGGACTAATTGGGGGAGGTTAGGCTCGCCATGCGAGTCTTTTCCTCCCTCCGCCTCGAAACCTTAGGCGGGCGTTGCAGCTTTGGAGGCGGGGGGCCCTCTTTTCGAGGAACCACCGTCTCCGAGCCACTCGCTCCGGCTCGGGGCGTGGGCGAAGGGGCCGAAGCTCCTTTGTTGCTGTCCTCCTTTCGGGGAACAGCTTTAGGAACCCCGGAAGATGGCCTAGCGACCATCTTCAGGGGTGTTGCCTCCTGTGAGTCTAACGACTCGGTGGAGGCGCGTGGCCGTTTCGCCTTACGGGAAACGGTCACGCTGGGGGAAGAGGGGGAAGCCCTGGTTTTAGCCGGGGCAGGGTATGAACCCTTTTTTCGACCAGCTTTACCAGGGGAGTGCTCGGGTTGAGTAGAGCCCGAAGAGGGCTCCGAATGGGCGCGGAAAAAACCGTGCTCTTTGGCCTGGATGGGTCAGGAGCAGAGGGTGCCTTTCTAACTATTGAGGCATATGACGTCCCAGGCAGAGCCGGGTGCGCCAGGACCAAGTCCTTAGACTCGCGGAATGAGAGTCGATCCTGGGCCTGAACGGCTAGGATTTCTTTCTCAAGGATATATGCACCACATTGCTTCGAATAATCTCTGTAATTGACACACTTGTCCACACACAATTTAGACTTATCGTGTGCGGCCTTGGAGCAATTTACACATACTTCAGGTGACCCTGACTTTGCACGTCTACATGAGCGATTCGTATGGCCGAAGCGGTGACAGTAATAGCACCACCGCGGCAGTGGCACGAATGCCTTCACGCGGTAGCGGTACCAACCGGCACGCACCGACTCAGGGAGCTTGTCACAGTCGAACGTGACGAAGAGTGTAGGGGTGGGTCTCGAGGCCCCTCCCTGTTTTCTCATCACACGGTTGACCTTGACCGCCCCATGGTCGGCCAGCTCTAGGGTGATGTCCTCAATGGAGTAGTCAACGAGTTCCCTCGCCTAAACTACTCCTTTCACAAAGTTCATGGTAGAGTGCGGCGTCACACTCACCGGAGTGCCAATAAGTGTCCGAAGAGCACTTATCTTGGCCGCCTCGGCGGGATTCGCCAGAAGGCTCCCGTCCGAGAAACGGGTTACCTTCGGCTCTCTACCAAGTGCACTAGCTAATCCTTTCATTTGATGGATCATGTTGCCCTTGGCCAACATGGTGCCATCAGTGGAGCGAATAACGAGGAAGCGTTTGAAGCCAGCGGGCTCGAAAAACGACAGGTAACCTCTGAATGAGGGGCCCCGATGTCATCGAGGCTCCGCCCTGTGCACTTTTGGTCTTTGTCATCGTCAGGAGCTCCGTACCCTGGGGGCAGAGGGGCCGGATGTGCCTATCTTGGCTTGGTCGCTGCCAAAGGGGCAGCAGACCCATCCGCCCCCTTAGCCCCCGCGGATGGAGAGGAGCCCCGAGTCTTCTTCGTCTTTTTGGTCTTTTTCGTCCTTTTCTTTTTTGGAGAGGAGGGCGGGGAATGAACCCGCTTCTCACCCCCACCGGTTGAAGCCCCCAGGCCAGATGGACCGGCCTCAGCCAGGTCCTTCTCCAAAATGGAGAAGGTCCTGGTGGTCGCAGGGGCATCATCCGGAGGAGATGCTCCCCTCCTTGTACTGCCTGAGAATCCACAGCCGTTTGATGAGGACCTTGCATAGGGGCGGATTCGAGTTCGGTGCTTGGCGCCGAGCCCGGATTCCCCCCCATGGAAGGCCTTACCGTCTGAGGCTGGTTTTCCTCAAGGACCATGTCTATCACAGGAGGGACCTCTAGTTGGCCATCCCCTCCCAGGACATCGCAGGTCCCCTTGGCAGCGTCATAAGTCTTTAGTGGGGAGGCACAGGCCTTAACCCCGGCAAGGTTTAATATTTTTGCCAGCAGGTCTTTTGAGGGAAGCGACCGAAGAGGCCTGGCTTCCCTCTCCCCCCCTAAGGGGGTTTGCCCTACCGAGCCGCTTGCACGAGTGGCGGTCAGCAATGGGCTGCCTGCTGGCTTTCTTGGCAGTCCCCTTCGAAAGCAAAGGAGGGACTGCCGCTGGAGATAGGGAGGTGCCCGAAAGCACCTCCAGAGAAGGGGGTGAGGGGAGTCCCTTACACCCGTAGGCGTAGGAGAGGAGTAAGCCTCCTCTGCGGTTAAAGAGGTATGGAGGGTCCCCTGCGCAAGCACAGGGGGGGGGGACCTCCATCTTTTCTGTGGAGCTGCACGAGGGTGGCTCCGTTGTTTTAGGGGGAATTAAGGGGAGATGTGTTTTTTTTTCATCATTGGGCATGGTGACCCTCTTTGTTTTACGGGACGCAATCGCTCACCACCTCTTGCAGTAGCCCGCACTGCAAGAGGTGCTTACAGGCCCGGCAGAGCCAGGCGCCGCCATTTGGGACCACCCCTCCCGCCTGGTGGCCTGGCAGTCTTTCGGCATGGCGGCTCCACCTTAGACACGGCGTAAAACAGATAGAATGTGAAGAGGAGAGGAAAAGGGATGTGAGGAAGGTATGGGTGGGGATGAAGCAGGTTGTTAAAAAACCCCCATCCCGAACCGGAGCTGAGGGGTTAGGGAACAATGTCCCCTCCCCCCTCAGCCCCGATCCGGGGTGGCTGGCTTGAGAATAAGGTCAGCATTCTACCCTGTGGAATTAGAGGCTGACCAGAGAATGTTGTGGGAGAGGTTGTATGAAAATCGACGAGGTAGGGGAGAAATCGGGCTATCTGAAGGAAGGAAGAGAAGCTAAGCTGGGGCCGGACGGAGCACTGGATCCCGTCAGCACGGCGGCCAGGATGGCAAATCGCCGCGCCCCTTACGGGGTAATATTTGTGTGTTTACAAGGGATTTTAATATACGTTCTTAACCTCAACATTCAGGGCAGCAGTCTCCCAAACACGATTTTACCCTCGTTAGATTACAAGATCCTATTTTTTCTCAATATTCCTAATTCTTAACGATTAGTAATTCTCCTATGCATAGTTAATGGGTTTTGAAACTGTAGCATTAGGTAAAGGACCCAACCATTCGGATGATATAGCTGGTTGGGGCGTTTTCCTAATGATGTATTGAATTGGCCCCAGGTATTATAGCTGGTTCAAGATAGAGAAATAAAACAGCGAAGGAAGTCCTTTGGTATCATTTTGTTCGCATTTATAGGTTCTTTTACAAGTCTCCTTCCCAGTCACGGACAGAATCTTCTTACTAACAAGGGCAGACAACTGGCTGAAAAAGACAGTCTGCCATATGGCTTGTTGGCTGTGGTGTTTGTGCGTTATTTTGTCTTGTAAGGCAAAGCTTCTTGACACCTCTTACAGTTGTATTGTCTGCGTCACTGGGACAGCAAATTTCTGAAAAATGGATGTAAAATTGCCTCCTATTTACCAATTACCGCAATATTAGACGAGAGAGAGAGAGAGCTCTTTTTCAAATGGAGAATAGTGACAAGTCCTTTTTGGCACAATAGAACAATTCAAGTTCTTATTCTTAAGTCCCAGTTCTCTTTTTACGAACTTATTCCCGGTTAGTCCGGGAATTATTAAGTCGCGTGCTTTCAATTATTCTGGCTTATGACCTTAGTTATCTTTCTTTCAATAATTCCCGGACTAACCTTGGGAGGACCTTGGCAAGCGACATGGTAACTATACAGTCGTGTGCACGCGACTAAAAATTAAACCGTGCCCCAAATCTAAACCTGTTTTTCATTTTTATTCTTCAATTTAAGCTTCGTTTTAATGAAAGAGATCCCCAGACCAGATAATGAAATGCGCATAAAGATCAGCATGACTCACTGGTAAAGCCGAAGGCACCGAGAGCTGGTCCTCGTATGTGTGTGTGGTGAGGGGGGGGGGGGTCGTAATGTATTTTTTTACACCAACCAGCGATGGTGAAAGCCTTCCTGATACCAGGGGGGACTCGTTTGACACCAGGGGTATGTGGGTATGAATGCCTATTGGGTGACACTAGTACTCCATCGACAGGGTTCCGGAACAGAGGAGAGAGTAGGTGTTTACCTGTGGAAAACGAGAATGGAAAAATAGCGGTGTAGTGATTGGCTATGTGCGTGGAATTACTTACTTCGGCGGGGGGGGGGGGGGGGTGAGTATCAGCGTATCCGACCAATGGGCAGCAAGCTCATGACGTCACTGAAAATTGTGTGTCCGCGCTCGCTGTGATTAAACCCCTGCCTTGACGCCAGAAATCCCGGCCTCTATCCACTAGCGAGGGCTCAGGACCATGCCAAGTCAGATTTATAGTGGGGCGAGGGGGGGGAGGGGTACTTGTCTTACCCCAGTACCGATCAGCTTTATATATTGACTATTTATATCCTTTAGTTCATCAGTGAAACTAAATTTTTTATGTACATATTTATTAGACGAAGCGAAATGGCGCGTTGCCAAGGTGACCACGGTGACGTCACGGAGAGAGAGGACCAACAAACTTAATATCTCGGGCAAGAAATATTTGATTTACACACGTTTTGGGGGTATATACCAGTATATACTCGGTTCAGCTATTTAGATCCAAGTATAAGCGATTAACTCGTTGTGGTTAAGCGAAGGTGATCTGTATGAAAAAGTGTCCAACAACCATTCAAGGTACCATAACTAAATCTATTCAGTAGACACGATAACTTATAAAATGGGCATACTAATCAGAATCTTTTAAGATTATTTGTATTCTAAACGCATCTTGGTGCGTTTTTGTTTAATATTTTGTCGCCATCGTTGCCACTTTCAATTCAACTCAGGTTTACCATCATCCCATTGCTGTGTCGTCCGCTCACGAAGTTCTCTCAAACGCCGAAACAGGAAAAGAATATATTTACATTCAAATCCAGGAAGGAGAAAGCGCCATTGTATTTTGTTGGCACAAACAATTCTAATGAACCTTTGAGTTCATTTGGCTAAACGTGGAGCTGCGTTCGGGCAATTTCCTGACCCCAGGTTTTAGGTCGCATGACGCGAGTCTAAGTTATTACGTCGGTCGGTCAGATGTTAACCACTTTACTTTTCAATTAATGTTTTGGCAATGGCATGGTAATTATTCGGCCGATTCTAGCGAAATTTGAAACCTTTATGTTGTTTTACATTCCCTTTCGAATGATAGAATTGCCAAGGTCCTCCCGAGGTTAGTCCGGAAATTATTAAAAGAAAACGAACTATGGGTCGGATTGACCCACTTGATTTAATTTTTGAAGGTCATAATTCAGAATAATTGAGAGCACGTGACTTAGGTCTGTTGGCCTAGTTCAAGAGCACATTTCACGATCCTGTCGATGCATATGGGACATACTGACGAATCAATGGGGTTTTTCCCCCTTATTTACTTAAGATCACCAACATGGGAGAAAGCCTTTAAAGAAGGGGGGGGGGGGCTTTTCGTCTAGAGCACATTAAAAAATCTTCAAAGATGAAGAGAAGAAAACTGACGAAGGAATGTGAACTTACCGTAGCGTCACCCACTAAGCCCCAAATAAGAAAGCTTTTTCACGGAAAGCGGAACGCCCTGAGGGAATGGATGGGGTAGGGGGGGGGGGGAGCAATACCCCGGCTACAACTAAAACCTGGAGGGGTGGTCCAATTAAATTTTCCACTTTTTCGCGCCTGCCTAGATCCGGCAGGGGGTGAACGAGGGTGCTAGAACGTTCTAATAAAATGTAAAGCGCATTTCACAATACCCAAAGATGCCTGAAGCGAAGCAATCGGATTTTGTTCTTAATTTTCTAAATAACGGAGGAGAAAAGCCTACATTAAAGAGGTTTTTTATGTAGATTCCTAAATACATTACTCCCTTTTCTAGGTTTTTTAATGTAGTTAATACAAATATGTCCAATTATTATTATTACTTAAAACTAAGAGGAGCTCCTGCTAGCCGAGTGGATATTGCGTTGGTCAGCCAACGAATGCCTACCAATTGGTGGGCTCGCTTTGCTCAGCCCTGTATTCGGGTGGGTAGATCTTACACTTATCATTACACACATAGCCAATTACAACTCTGCTTTCTTTCCTCTCCCGTATTCGCAGCACAACACACTCTCTGTTTCAAGGAATCCTGCTGATGGGTATATATATATATATATATATATATATATATATATATATATATATATATATATATATATCCACATACCTCTGCCAAAAGAGGACACGCCCCTGGTACCCACGGGCTTACCAGAGATTGTCATACTGACCTTTATATTTATTTCATTATCTGTTTGAGATCCTCCGGGATAAAGGCCGGTTGGGGTTACTACTTAAAAGTAAGGAGCAAAAACCAATGCTAGAATCTGAACCAGAAAGTTTTAAAGGAAGTTGAGATGTTAAGATAAAGAAAACATACCATCCCTAACCATGTTGGAAGAGCTTTCGACCTTGCAACATATCATGTTTATAAAATTATACTTTTAGTAATAATTTGTACCCTATAAATGTGATTTCAAGGTTCTTTTGTAGTATCTTCTTTCCAAACACCCGATCACCCTATCCAACAATTAGTGATCATGAGGTTTGGTTTGATTTTCTGGTAATTCTATTTTTTTATATCACTCCAATTTCAATTTCATTCGTTTCTTCTGCTTTTCTCCTCTAATTATTTGTCCGTTGGGTTATTAATGCAGAGACTAAATAATTGTAGGTATAAAAATGTCCTTTTAGGGACTCGACATTTAAAAAGCGAGGCAAAATTTACTTTAGCAATCTATGTCAATCGACATCCATTTTTTTTACCGTTTTATTCATTTTGGTCTTCAATATATTTCCCAATTTCGTTTTCCGTTCCAATAATTCAAGACGACATCCAACCCAGTGCAGAAGGAACATAAAAGATAAAATTATCTACGGGGCCTCCTCTCCGCGAACAAAATTTATGGAAATATGCCAAAATGGCCCAAGATTCATTAATAAAAAGCTTCAAATAAAAATGGTTGCAAAGGGTGAGATGGTACTCTGTTGGCGCCTTCATAACATCAGTGCATACGTACACAGAAACACACGAGATGGATTCGTCTAACAGTCATTTTACAAGATCATCACTTTTCGTTCACATTATCTCAAACAGAAAATGACGGACATTTTGATCAAGCCTAATTAAAAACAACCTTGGTATCAACATCCATAAGACAACATTGGAGTGTAGGCCTATGCCGCTATGCGCCATTACATCGCCTAGTTTTCATGGATGAATACGTAATGGCGCTGGGCAAAATCTCTATGTAAAACTGCCAACTAATATAGTAATGAGTGAGGGCCTGTTTGTTAGTAAAATCGAAAATAATAGACATAACCGAAAACCTCAGTGTTTCTTTTAGAATTACATCATTCTCTTTTAGGTAGAGATGAGCCGCGGTGAGCAAGGACGAACGAGTAATTATAATCTAATGCCAACTTATTATTTGATTGACGAATGATAATTAAATCAGTAGAGTACAAAACTGCCCAAATATAATAAAGCAAATACAGAGGGTTCAAAGAAGCATATATATTTAGCAACAGTGCTACTGCATCTACAGTTGCCCAAATTAGTCAGCTCACATTTTTTAAAATGGCTCTGACAAAAGTAGGTTAACTATGATATAATATAATTATTTATATCTTTTATAAATCCTCGGATAGGCTTACATAGTACCGCTCGATTTTTCGGTGCTGTGTTGCCAACTAAGATAGTTTTCCTCGCACGTTAGATTTGAAAATTAATTATAGCGATAAAAATTAAAAATAGCTAAATATTTTTGTAATATCCAAGATTAAAATTTAAATATATAAATATATTAAGCTAACTAAATGGGAAAAAGGCAAAACTTCGGGAAATTTAGCATATTGTTTTGAAAAAAGAACAAAATGCTTTGAGAGTACTGCTTGAAACACCACAATAACGTAAAAAAATCACCTTATTTCATTTTATTTTATTGGTAAATGTCTTATCTAGTATGTTTATAAATAAATATACCCCCAAACACCATCTCTCATTAAATAATATATTAAATTGTCATGAACGATATTCAGCGTAGTCACATGCCTAATTATGGCAAATGCATATAGACGAATACAAAGAAGGACGAACACCTTTTAACCCTTTAAAGGCTAAGGTGCCATGTGTAACCAGATAATTTCAAGCCACTTTGACTCTTAATATATATTGATTTAAGGATTATTATATTTTTTAGGTATGATTTCATCTAGGCATCAAAGGGTTAAAATAACAAATGCTCATAGTTTATTCTTCTTGCCTCTGTTTCTATCCTCATTTTGTCCCTAGCGAGAGTACTAGGGCCCTGGAAAGCCACTTTTGCAGCACAGAAACATCCTCTTCATTTTTTAAATTTATTAAGAAAGGAATATCAGTGCAACCCAAGGAAGAATGATGCATTCAATGGACAAAGGTCGAAAACAAGGAAAAGGGCCAAAATACTGGGTCAAACGGGGCGGGGGGGTCAAATTTGAAGCAACCTAAAACAAATTTATAAATAAAAGATTACAGGTAATCAAAAAGTGACCTGTAAGGCGGTAGTATAGTTTGGGTAATCCTTGGAGGAACAGCACCACCCTGTCTCAGTGCATAAATGAGGATCAGCGGTTGTATATATTCCACAATTTTTGCTTCATCTATCTTCACCACATTCTTTACAGATTTCTCCTTATTAACTTTGAGTGAATACAGCCTTGTTGCTATTGCGCTTAAAACTTGAAGGAGTTGGGGGGGGGGGGGGTGACCAAAGAGTCAAACCAATAAAAAAAGCCTTAGTGGCACCAAATATCGAAGTATGAAGTGTTGTGAGATTTTTTTACTGACCATTCAACCGTATCTTTGCTACACAATCGCGTTCTTTTCATTCAATTCAAACACTTTGCCAATGGCCTTTGCCACTGAACGGCGGGTGTTCTTTCGTCTCTATACTAATACACACATACACAATTATATATACATACAGCGTTCAGCGGTTTAATAAAGCTGTTGGCACAAGTTCAGAATATTTGTTACAGTATTACTGTTACTTGGGAACATTTAAACGTCAGTCTAATGGTATATCCCCGAAATGCAGCTTCCTCGCATTCTCCAATTTAAGTAAAGGCTCGAGAGAGCCATAAAAATACCCCGCTCAATTGGAACATGAGGCCTACAACAATCCTCACAAATCGGTTCGGGTGACATTAAAAACTTATATTTGATAAAGTGTTAAAGTTTCAAGACTGCACACTGTATGTGATGGCACTCTTTATACATCCTAACGTGGGGGTGGGGAGTTAGAGCCTAGTATTAAGCTGTAGCATGATTACGAAGACTTTTACCCTAGCAGGCAGTCGCCAGATGGGCTCTTAAAAAAGGGGTGGGGGAAATTACATCCGTTCCCCAGTGTCTAGAGAAAGTACTACAATCTCTCCGGTCCCCATATGTACCATTTGAACATCTCCAAATGGCTGTTCACCAATCCTGACTTCTTTTATTGGTAGTAATAGTATTGAGGACCTGATCAACTACCGAATGCCGTGTTAGGAGGAGGATTTGGAACCTCTATAAACACCTTTTAACACCCACAGGTTGCACGAGACCATGCTTAAGGGATCCTCAGCGTGGGGGGCGTTTAGTTAAATGAGTAGTTTGCGTCCTACTAACTCTATTCCTAACCTATAATAGGATGACCACACTGCGGCCGTTCATTTGGTATCTACGGTTGTACTGCTTATGGCGAATGGTCTTTAATCCCTATTTGGTTGCCATACCAACAAAAAAGCTTCGCATCGTGGCTCTGGGTCTGTCGTTTGGTCCCCCAATGTCAGATCCTGGTTGTCCTGTCGACTACTAAGGAGTACCTCTCTGAACCAGCCCGCTTCTCTGGTTGCTCACTTGGGAGCTGCAACATTTATGGCTTGACCAGTTGGTTGGCAACCTCCGGTCGCTGCGTCTGGAAAGGTGACCCCTGAAAGTTCCGATGGGAAAGGGGTTACCTCGCAACCTTTTTCTAACATTTCTGTAGTTGAGAGATACCTTGAAGGTTGGGGGTTCTTGGGTATTATTTCATTACGGATCTTCTCACTTTAAATCCTCAGGGGGTTCAAGCTGAGCTTATTCAGGATGAAACTTCGCCCCACCTTGGTGTCAGAGGGAGAGGGGTACCATGGCACACCTGTTTATAGTAAAAGGGGTTTACTTCCAACACCTTCCTCCTGGTAAGGACTCTCTCCCTCTCACAATTACTGGAACAAGTCCCAAGGCGTTTCCTCTTAACAATCAAGCTTGACCCCTTTTCTCTTTCCCAGGGAGCGCCTCAGTACAAAACAAAAGCCTATATCCGTACCTTTACTCGGTAGGGACATCGAGTAGGGGTATTTTCCCTGTAAACTATTGACGCTTTTTGTCCTCCCCGGGAACCGGCGGGTCGGCTAGTGCCTTATCTAAAATGGATACCGACGCGCCGCCGCCCCGAAGTTTTTCACTGCCTTCTGCTAAGAGAGACATGTCGGGAGATATCTCGCTGCCGAGAGTGGTGAAGCCCCGATGGAGGTTTACGGAGTGGAGAGAGCCCTTTCAAAAAGAGTCCATAACATAACTTGGTCCCCCAGGCTGTGTCCCGCAAGGGCGTAGGTCACTAGAGGAGGGTGAATATCCTCAAACCCGAGCCTTCTCTCTAGAAAAAAGTGCTAGAGGGCGCCAAAGCACAAAATCTATACGTAAGAATGAAAAAGAAAACCAAATTCAGGATGGTTCACAGGGATAGATGGGTTGCAACCCACACTTTCCCCCAGGGAAGTGATCTAGACGGAACCATCCTTAAGGCTGCATCCAAAAGGGGGCCCAAAAGGAACAATAAATCTGCAACCGCACCACTAAATAAAAAAGGAAACAGTCAGCAGGGACCTAGGCCTCGGAGAGGTCGGAACCCATGGTTGAGCACCTATCTGGTCTTCGAGCACGGATGCGAGGTCGCATAAGGCCGCTAACTGAATTTAACCACCAGGGCGAGGTCGCATAAGGCCGCTAAGGGAATTTAACCACCAGGGGCGAGGTCGCATAAGGCCGCTAACTGAATTTAACCACCAGAGGCGAGGTCGCATAAGGCTGCTAACTGAATTTAACCACCAGGGGCGGGGTCGCATGAAGCCGCTAACTGAATTTAACCACCAGAGGCGAGGTCGCATAAGGCCGCTAACTGAGTTTAACCACCAGAGGCGAGTTCGCATAAGGTCGCTAACTGAATTTAACCACCAGAGTCGAGGTCGCATAAGGCCGCTAACTGAATTTAACCACCAGAGGCGAGGTCGCATAAGGCCGCTAGCTGAATTTAACCACCAGAGGCAGTTCGCATAAGGCCGCTAACTGAATTTAACCACCCGAGGCGAGGTCGCATAAGGCCGCTAACTGAATTTAACCACCAGGGGCGGGGTCGCATAAAGCCGCTAACTGAATTTAACCAGCAGAGGCGGGGTCGCATAAGGCCGCTAACTGAATTTAACCACCGGAGGCGGGGTCGCATATGGCTGCTAACTGAATTTAACCACCAGAGGCGGAGTCGCATAAGGCCGCTAACTAACCACCAGAGGCGAGGTCGCATAAGGCCGCTAACTGAATTTAACCACTAGGGGCGAGGTCGCATAAGGCCGCTAACTGAATTTAACTACCAGAGGCGAGGTCGCATGAAGCCGCTAAGTGAATTTAACCACCAGGGGCGGGGTCGCATAAAGCCGCTAACTGAATTTAACCACCAGAGGCGAGGTCGCATAAGGCCGCTAACTTTATTTAACCACCAGAGGCGGGGTCGCATAAGGCCGCTAACTGAATTTAACCACCAGAGGCGAGGTTGCATGAGGCCGCTAACTGAATTTAACCACCAGAGGCGGGGTCGCATAAGGCCGCTAACTGAATTTAACCACCAAAGACGAGGTCGCATAAGGCCGCTAACTGAATTTAACCATCATAGACGAGGTCGCATAAGGCCGCTAACTGAATTTAAGCACCAGAGACGAGGTCGCATAAGGCCGCTAACTGAATTTAACCACCAGAGATGAGGTCGCATATGGCCGCTAACTGAATTTAACCACCATAGACGAGGTCGCATAAGGCCGCTAACTGAATTTAAGCACCAGAGACGAGGTCGCATAAGGCCGCTAACTGAATTTAAGCACCAGAGACGAGGTCGCATAAGGCCGCTAACTGAATTTAACCACCAGGGGCGGGGTCGCATAAAGCCGCTAACTGAATTTAACCAGCAGAGGCGGGGTCGCATAAGGCCGCTAACTGAATTTAACCACCGGAGGCGGGGTCGCATATGGCTGCTAACTGAATTTAACCACCAGAGGCGGAGTCGCATAAGGCCGCTAACTAACCACCAGAGGCGAGGTCGCATAAGGCCGCTAACTGAATTTAACCACTAGGGGCGAGGTCGCATAAGGCCGCTAACTGAATTTAACTACCAGAGGCGAGGTCGCATGAAGCCGCTAACTGAATTTAACCACCAGGGGCGGGGTCGCATAAAGCCGCTAACTGAATTTAACCACCAGAGGCGAGGTCGCATAAGGCCGCTAACTTTATTTAACCACCAGAGGCGGGGTCGCATAAGGCCACTAACTGAATTTAACCACCAGATGCGAGGTTGCATGAGGCCGCTAACTGAATTTAACCACCAGAGGCGAGGTCGCATAAGGCCGCTAACTTTATTTAACCACCAGAGGCGGGGTCGCATAAGGCCGCTAACTGAATTTAACCACCAGAGGCGAGGTTGCATGAGGCCGCTAACTGAATTTAACCACCAGAGGCGGGGTCGCATAAGGCCGCTAACTGAATTTAACCACCAAAGACGAGGTCGCATAAGGCCGCTAACTGAATTTACCCATCATAGACGAGGTCGCGAAAGGCCGCTAACTGAATTTAAGCACCAGAGACGAGGTCGCATAAGGCCGCTAACTGAATTTAACCACCAGAGGCGAGGTTGCATGAGGCCGCTAACTGAATTTAACCACCAGAGGCGGGGTCGCATAAGGCCGCTAACTGAATTTAACCACCAAAGACGAGGTCGCATAAGGCCGCTAACTGAATTTAACCATCATAGACGAGGTCGCATAAGGCCGCTAACTGAATTTAAGCACCAGAGACGAGGTCGCATAAGGCCGCTAACTGAATTTAACCACCAGAGATGAGGTCGCATATGGCCGCTAACTGAATTTAACCACCATAGACGAGGTCGCATAAGGCCGCTAACTGAATTTAAGCACCAGAGACGAGGTCGCATAAGGCCGCTAACTGAATTTAATCACCAGAGATGAGGTCGCATAAGGCCGCTAACTGAATTTAACCACCATAGCCGGGGAAAGGGACTTTTCAACGACTTATTTTCGAGAGGCGAGTTGCGTCCCGTTTCGCTTCACTTCAGGATACAGCCCCTGGTCAAGACGAAACCCCTTACGACAAACTCTAACCGAGGTCTGGTAGGAAGGTATGTTCGTAGAGTCCTGGCAGATTGATACCGTGCTTGATTTTGGCAAGACTGGGCAGGATCAATCTGTTTCCCCCCCACTCCTCTTTTTCTAACTCCCTTCGATCGAAAGGTGGGACCTCTGCATCCCTCTGTCTACTACGGACGGTGAACTGAATCCACCACACTGGTCTCTGGTTTGGCGAGTCAAGCTTTGCACACGGCTCATTTTCAGGGGTTACTAGTTGACGCTGGAGGGGTGCCCCTCGCTTCACGTCAGACATGACGCGCTTATGCGGGCGTGGCCAAACCCCCTCCGGAGTCTTCCACGGCTCCCATTTCTTCCTGGACCAAGAACCCTGACGGGACTCGATGCAACACGCCATCGTTATAAAGAGCCAATATGGCGTTAAAAAAAGAGGTCGCTGTGTGCAAAATAAGGCATAAAGAGACAAATGTATTGCGGCGTTGATGCTCACGACCACACTCACAGTAAAAACAGACAATGGCCTATCCGTCAGTACGCCCAGAAGGCGGTTTGGTAAAGTGGTGGAGTTAGGGAAGTCAAAATGTGGAGAAGGAAGGTGAATGAGTATCCGGATGGAGAAAATGAACACCCAACCTTCTGCTTGCCCCATCCCTCCCTCGCATCGTGACAGAGATCCCCCAAACGGATAATGAAATGTACATAAAGATTAGAATGACGATCGCTGGCAAGGCTAAAGGCACAAGGGAGCGGTTATCGTTGAAGGGGGGAGGGGGGCAACTGAACTTAAAATCGGGAGCGTAAGCCTTCCCCCCTCCCTGATCCTAGTGTTCCCTCGCTGGTCACCTTTTGCGCCTTATTTAAATGACACATTATCTTTTTCATTTCCCCCTACGTCTTTTATCCCAGGCAAAGGGGGGTAGCATGGGTATAATACCCCTACTACAACTGAAATCTGCACCCTCCTCGGTCCCAGTACCCACAGTTGTGTACTCCCAGCCCCTAACACCTGCGGCCCTATATCTTCCTGTATTTTCACTTCCCCCAACTTCACCACTCGACAAATCTTTCTTTACTGCCCTCGTGAGAACATTTGGAACCCAAGGGGGGGGTACCCATTTTGCGTCAAGGGTATGTGGATACAAGCGCCCCCAATAAGGGACTCTGGTACTCCATCGGCAGGGTTCCGGATCAGAGGAGAGAGTGGGGATGCGTTGCTGTGAAGACGGGAGGGGAAATGATAGCGGTGTTGCGATAATGTGATAACGCGGGTAGAAGTTTCAGCGTATCCGCCAATGGGAGGTTAACACGTAGCGCCACTGAAATTTGAGCGTGCGCGCCCGTTGGGATCGAACCCGTGCCTCGACGTTAGAAATCCTCACGCTCATCGGCCAAACGGGTTCTGAGTCACTCATTGCAACCCATGTGCGCATGCGTGACTGTTTCTGCCATCACCACGTACAGAAGAACGTACTCGAGAAGTCTTCTTCTGTAGTCAGAGGGAGCGGAAACGATGGGGGTGGGGTGAGGGGGAGTCAAGGGTGAAATGCGAGATAGGGAGAACAGAGAAGAATTATCACCCCAAATAAAATTAGCTTAATCCAACCGGGCAACTCTAATAAATAACAAAAAATAACAATCAATTTAACTTAATCCAACGGGGGAATTCTAATGAACAGCGAAAAAAAATGAGAATAAAATTAGCTTAATCCAATGGGGGAATTCTAATATCAAACAGCAAAATACAACCAATGTAGAGAAAAAAAAATGACAGGGAATACAGACAGGCGTAGAGGGGAACGGATTAATAAATCCATGAACAAGGACGATAAGTAGTGGGAAGTAGGAATTGCCTTTATCATCAAATGGCTGTCTGAGTAGGACAGGTCATTAAACTAAAAAAAATATGTAATCTAATTGTTGAATTTTCTCTGAGCGTAAGACAAACGTAAGAAAAAAATGAGTAAAAAGAATAATTTAAGGAATGGGGCGAGAACGGTGTTTTTCGAACCTTGCGCTAATCAGTACAAAAAACAACAAAATCTCTACAAACTTGTCATTGATTTCGGATATGTTGGTAATGGCGTTAGTGCGTACGTATGTACACACAAGAATTTGAGTACAATCATATATATTCGTATAAAAGAAACGTATTTACTGTTCTTGGGCAAAACTTTATAAGACTCGATAGAACGTAAACATAATGAAAACAAAGAAATCTATCTTGATATATTCACAAATCTCGGAGATTAAACAAATCCTTCAATTGCCACAAGAAAAAGATTACTTAGGCTCCCTTTGAACGTCACATTACTAGGCTACATAAGGATTCTTGTTAGTAAATACAAAATACATGGTATAATTATTGATCTTATTATTTGTGCATTGATGGGTTAGTTTGATAACCATCTTTTCGTGTTATAGGTCTGTGGCCTCATCTCACTTTTGTGACAAAAAGAAAACAGGCGATACAATCAACTACAAACTGAAAATCTTGTTTATTCCTCTCAAAAGTGATATTAAAGAACCTAAACATTAACGTGAAAAGGTATTTCGCAACTAAAAACTAAATTTATAAATATTATTATGATCTTCCCAGTCGAAACTAACAATTACTCCTAAAAAACTGTCTAGGCTTAAAGGCCATAAAACACAAAATAATTTAAAAATCGCGTCAAAAATGCAACCTTTGTTTTGTACCAAACTTTGAAATACGATGAAAGAACGCTCTTTTGAGGGTAGTTTTTGGAAACAGGAAGTATCCTACTTCTGAGGAATACCTCAAGAAGGGAAGAGAGATCCATTACCTAAATCGTGAAGAAAGATCGCTTCAAGGCGGCTACAAGAGTTCCTCGAGAGATTAGTGAGATTTTGGCCATCGATGTCTCTAGGCAGGCTGAGTTACGTCGGTTTGAGGAAGTGAAATTTCACCCTTGCACACCCGCGGCCAAGCCATTGATCAGTCTAAAGAACAAGAAAGCTCGTCTTCCATTCGACACTGAGCAAGTTACATGGATGGGTGACCAATGAATGGACCAAAGTCCACTTCAGGGACGAATCTAAGTTCAATTTGTTCTGGCAGGAAGTTCGTGCGTCACCGAGCAGGCGAAAGATTATTTATCCATTTGCACAAAGAAAAGAGTGTAGAGTTTGGCGAAGGAAGTGTAATGGTCTTGGCATGATTTCGGTAGAAGCCACTTGTACGCTTGCATGGTACAGTGAATACACAAGTGAGCGAGGGATTACTGCGATATAATGCTCTGCCCCAACTGCCATTTTCATACAGGATAATTCCCCCTGCCAGACGGCCAGGTTGGTAAAGACCTTCGTAGACGATGATCACGTCACTTAGGAACTGGCTTGTACAGAATCTGGACCTGAATCCCGTTGAAAATTACTGGAAGCGACTTGGAGAGAAGTCCAAAACGAAGAGTCCGAAAACAGTTCAAGAACTCTTAGAAATACTTCAAAATGAAGAGAGGAAGATTATTCGCGAGAGTATCAACAAACAGATCGTTCCTGAGGCGGGAAATGTTAAAGCATCATTAAGAATAAGGACGCCCACACTAAATAATTACTTATAACCTGTTCGAATGATTTCCATTGATAATTCAATCATTAAATTACAATGGAAATTGGTTTCCTCCGTCGTTCGGATCATTTTGTGCACTTATATTTTTATACTAAATTACTTATCTGCTGATAACTTTCGTTTTACTCACCTAAAGTTCCATAGCCTTTAACCATACGTGGTTTATACCTCTCGGGAAGATCTTGGGATAGAAATAGAAGCGTTCTGATCTTTTGGGACGGTACTGTATATACCTAAATGAAACGTTCTTTGCTTAGAGAAAATATAAGACCTAATACTTGCAAGAATTTATATGACAGTGAAAATAAGAAACCCACTGCAATAAAAATTGTGTTTAGAATATTAAAACTATGATATATTTCTTTTATAAAGCACTGCATATATACAAAACGCTGCATTACACCGCAAACAATAAAAAAATGGCGCCTTTGTCACACACGAGGCTAATTCGTAAGTTCTATTGTGTAACTTGTTTCTATGCTCCAAAATGATCTTGAATTTAAACAATTTTATACGAACTAATCATATACGACACTTATATACTAAGTAATCCTATATCCTTCTCATGAACTAAAATAGTGTACAATCGCGAAACTAATCTCATTGGCGTTAAGATTGTCGTGCAAATCAGGGTTGCCAACTCTTGATACAAAAGGGCTAAAAGGTACATTATATTGTACTTGTTACAAAGGTACTTTATAAGGATTTATAATCATATTTATCATAAATAAGACTGTAGCAAGAACTTGAAAAGGTGTTTGAACTTGATCAAGAGGCCGTCTTGCTTTAAAAAAAAAAAACATTACTTTCTTTCCAACCTAAGAGATTTATTTTAAAACCTATGGAAAATATTTTGTACATTTTTTTAGTACGAAAAAATGGGGGCTAAATTGGCAACACTGGACGGTACAATCCTAGTGTAAGAGACGAGTGGGGGGCGAGAAGCGTTCCTGAGGAATAGGGAACGCGAGATAGAACGAAAATAGAAAGTGTAATAATATACACTTCTTAGAAACATAATAAAATAAAAGATTTCTAGATTTTAAAATTTATTTATTGATAAAAAGCACAAAAATATTTAAAAATCAAATGGTTCTGCGACTCATCGGAAAAACGTCTGCGCCACCTTTCGGTCGGGGCCCATAGGTTGAGAACCACTGATTTAGGTATATAAAAGTTATTTTTCTTTTTAATTCCCCAACAATAATTCTCTCTCTCTCTCTCTCTCACATATATATATATATATATATATATATATATATATATATATATATATATATATATATATATATATATATATATATATATAATCCGAGTATTTAATTAGCATTTCTATGGAACCTTATCCCTTATTTCCGATGGTTCACATGAGCTGGTACAGTTTGGAAGAGGCTGATTGCAAATGTATAAGGGATTTCAAGTCTTCCGGGCCACCCTGTACAACGCAAAAGTGTGAGTGAGATCTGATTCCTTCAAATCCTATACAATCACATAGCCATGAAGTAGAAGGATGTGCAGCATGTCTAGTCACATTACCATTCAAAATCATGTAGGGTCAACATTTCTCATAGGACCGAATTCATGAAAACGGTCATTTGTGAAGACCTTGTTAGGACCGAATTCATGAAAACGGTCATTTGTGAAGACCTCGTTCACTCTCTAAAAAAAGGTCAACATGCCTAAGTCGCGTGATCTAAATTAATCTGACTTATGACCTTACCACCTTCAAAGCTTTCAATAATTCATCGGCTAACCTTGGGAGGATTTTGGCAATTATATCATTCGAAAGAGAATGTAAAATAACATAAGGGTTTCAAATTACGTTAGAATCGGCCGAATAGTTACGATGTTATTGCCAAATAATTCTAGGACTAACCTTGGGATGACCTTGTTAATTATATCATTCGAAAGAGAATGCAAAAGAACATAAGGGTTTCAAATTACGTTAGAATCTGCCGAATAGTTACGATGTTATTGCCAAAAAACTCATTGAAAAAGTCAAATGGTTACCATCCGCCCGACGACCTACGAACCGACAGCAACTTATAAGAGTCGGGTGCACGCGACTAAAAAGAAGTCTGGGGACCGCCGGTTTGATTGCGGACAAGGAACATGGATTCAATTCGTGGAAGAATAAGGGGAGTGGGGGGGGGGCGTTCCAAGTACAGAAGACACCAAGCCTCGAATTATCAGTAAAGGGAAATAGCATCGATACAAAAGATTTTTGTCCCCAAACCTTTTCTTTTATTAACAGTTTTGACGTGCACGAATTTCATCGAAATCGCTCAAACACTGAGTGAAGTAAATATTGAACGTCGGCTGCTACCGCGACTTCTCAAAAGTGACCCTATCATTCGGTTCGCCTAGTGAGAGAGTACGTGCTTAATCCCCCCAAAGGGGTGGGGGATGTAGTAGGGTTAATGCTCATGCTACAAGTGGAACCTAGAAGAGAGGCATGCCCCTCCTGGCCTCAGGGTCACAAGATAAACTAGTGCTGTCTCGCCAGTCATTTTTCGCACCTCCTAAATCTCCCATAATCTTTTCCGGATGGATAGACCCAAGAAAGGATGAAAGAGGGTGTTAAACGTTCTTAAAATAACGTGGTTAAGAAATGCCACCAATTCATATGGAAATTTAAGTCGGTATAAAAATAAAACGAAAACCAACAAGTGCATCTCCGAGTGAGGGTATCGGTGGGGGGGGGGGGTACTTCCTAAGGATCAAGTTATTGGAGGAACTTTCCCTCCATTTTCCCCTAACTTCGCTACTTTATACAAACTTCTAACAAAATATGACGGAGATGCCCTCGTTGGTTGTTTCATAGTTTTCGGGAAATAATAATGAAAGAAGCTTTCGAATAAATATCAGAAACTATAATTTTGGGGATCGTCCACAAGGCCTAATCAAACATATTCGCATGAATTGCTCTACCGTAAACTTAAGTAGTTGCTAAAAACCACTGCGTCATGGTATTTAATTGTTCGTCTGTTGGGCACGTGTCCTCTTTGCAAACGAGAGAATCACAAGACTTGTTTAAATTCAGAGAAGAAAACCTTTTAATGAAGGATTGTATGCAAAATGTTGCGGGGGGAATAAACGCAGATGTCATTATGTGATCTCTATGGTTACGTAAATTCGGTTAACGCTATGCGTAGGCTATGCCCTACCTGCATGGCCTTTCTACCACTGAAGTAAATAATGTTTATTTTTCCTTGAATAAATGTTATAATGCGTCAAAGAACGACTTGAGACAATGGCATTTTAGATTTAGTCAATTCAAGCAGAGAGAATAGGATCAATATAATTCGACTGGCTGAAAGGTTCGATAAAAAACGATCACAGATTACCTGTGATCGTTTTTTATAACCAGCAAATTGTGTGTAGTAAATTTGAGAGGGCCTGATTATGATCAATTTAGAGGATATGCCTTGCGTAAATATGACACAATTCATAGATAACGATGCAGACAGTAATTGGAAATGAAAACAAATACAAAATAGCCGATAAAAACAGCCACCTTGAGCGGATTAGCAGACAAAAATAAAACCATCGATAAACGTATTATAGAATATAAAACGTTAAAACAATATTATAACTAAGAAAATAAAAGTATACCTAAACTTGTATCGATTTTTTTTTTTAGTCGCGGGCGACTCTACATCTCACTAAATCGGCCAGTCGGTCCTTGTTTTGCTTGTTTTTATTTTTGTAATAACATAGTAACTATTCGGCCGATCATAACGAAATTTGAAACCCGTATGTTGTTTTAAATTCTCTTTCGAATGATAGAATTTCCAAAGTCCTCCCAAGGTTAACCCACGAATTAATTTGTTTTGGCAATAACATCATAACTATTCGTCCGATTCTAACGGAATTTGAAACCCTTATGTAGTTTTACATTCTCTTTCGAATGATATAACTTCCGAGGTCTTCCTGAGTTTAGTCTTTGAATTATTGAAAGTTTTGAAGGTCGTAATGTCATAAATCGGAATAAGTGAGAGCACGTGACTTTTTGGTCAGCCGACCTTGTTTAGAAATAATACGGCGATGACCCAAATATATCAACCTATCCTGCAGGAAAAAGAAAGAAAAAACAAATGGAACTCTAAAAAGAAAGAAACTGGCGGGGATTCAAAATCAATCGCCTCCATTTTACTTCAGTTTTTTACTCTAGATATAATTTTATATTCTTGACCAAAGCGCCATCTAGAGGCTTTGCTGAAAATTCAAAATTGAGTAATATCGACATTAAGTATCAAGATATTACACGATACAATGATAAAAGGAATATCAATAAGACTAGAGAATATGATGTTTACGCTATTGATCCGGGCATCATGTGGAGCTTTAAAAGAATACAAATACCGTCGTTTAGCGCTTACCAAGATTAACCTGTGATGATGTGACATATTTTTTGCGCCCATCTAACGACAACAACCAAGACTAAAAGAAATGATAAAAAGAGAAAAAACAGAACGCATACTACAGCGTCGGATAGAGGCCCCATCCACCGCCCCCAAAGCCTGGACCCAACAAAAATAAAAGGCTAAATAAAATGGAGGAGGCCAGCCTCCTCCAAAAAGTTAAATACTCCACAGGTACATGAATCCATCCCGAGTACCAGGGACAAGCGATAGCGACCCCGCTCGCCCCGGTACCGGGACAGGTAACGTGCATGAAGATCGCCCAGACTGAGACATTCAACAAGAACGTATCGGACAGATGAGGATCAACACAGTTCCCTGTAATAAGGCACAGACGAGCACTCCATCAAATTGCGGTGCATCCCGCGAGTGTGTCCGATTCGGAGGCGACAGAAACGACATTGGGGTTAAGTCGTGGCGCGATGGCACGCAAGTTTGTGTTGCCGTCAGCCGTCTCCCATCTTCTTTGTCGGGCAACCCGAAGGGATGTGATGCAGGCATGTAAAGAGAAAGGGTAATAATTAACATTTTAAAAAGAGTATAAACTGGAGGACGAAGGATGGAAAGAGCGCATAAAGATTGATTCTATGGGAGTTTGAGAGAAAGAGGTGTGGCAGAGGGACAGGTAAAGAATAGTGTGTGGAAGAATAGAGATGGAGAAGGCTTTTATGAGGTATGCTGGGAGGAGGTGCTACACATACATCGCTGCATTGCTCTGAAAGTGCAATGTAAAAGATGTGTAGTTTTGTGCTGAATATAAATTCAGCAGCGGTTTAATCAGTGATCTGAATTCTTTAATTTTTCAGTAGAGATCTTCTTCTGAAAACCTACTGAAGCGACGAAGGGCCTTTCGAGTTCAGGCGGAAGCGCATTCCACAGCTACGGAGTAACTACTGAGGAGGTATTGTTGCCCTTGGAAGATACACCTGACGACCAGTAGAGACCTGGTATCGAAATGCCGAGAAAATATTGTCGACAAACTCATTCATGGACTCGTTTACATATCAAATAATTTTAAAATTTAACCGAAATTTTAGATATTTACTCAGATTTAATACGCAATAGCAACGAGGCCGCATCCCGCAGACAGTAAGGAGCGATTTGTAAAGAAAGTGATGAAGTTGGAGGAAATGAAAATAGTAGGAGATATATAACTGAATATCCTCTTGCAGGCCTTGTGACCGGGGTGGTGCAGAACTGTAGGCAGTGGGACCGGGGAGGGGGCGTTCCTCTAAGGGCATTTATTATACCCCTGCTACGCCCCGCTCCCCCTTTTATCTTTACCCTTTTAATGAACCGATATTCGGTTTTTTCTAGCGTTAAAAAAATTAAAAACTTCCATATACTTTAATAACTTTTAAAAATGTAAAGTAATAGAAATGACTAATTAGATATTTAAACCATGGGTGATTACTTAGTCTCCATCTATGGAGTGCTCGGCCTCGTAAACGAGTATTGTAGAGCAAAGTTTAAACGGATCTAGAAAAAAATGGCTAGAATAATTAATATCTGGATACCATAATCTATGGTCCACGTATTCCGGTACAGTTCACAACATTAATAGCCAAATGGATCGATGCCTTACCTGCTCCAATTCTGAAGAAAATCGAACCGGCCTCAGGTAGTAGCATATGATAATGGCGTGGACCAAGTTGATGATGACGAAGATCATATTCCAAAGGAATGTATCAAAGGCACATAGAATCACCCAACCCCACAGGGAAAAAAAGAAACACCCAATGGTGAGAGTGACTCTCAGATAAAGGATACCGTAAATTCCATTGGGTGCCAAATAAGACAGTAAAAGGAATGTATTGGCAAGTTGAAAGTAAATATGATTGACCGGAAGCCAACTTGAACAGATATGGAAAGGGTCTGGTAAGAATTGATTGGTTTCGGTAGAGTTACTAACGAAATCGACTTGTCCAGGGGTTGTGGAAGGAAATGTCTCCCCCCAAAATGCGTCGACGGTTTTCAAAAGTTCATTGGGGGAAGGGGTTGTATTGGACGTTACCGAGAAGCTGGATGCAACCCCATCCATTGGTGAGGCACCATCTGTAGCAGCGGTCGAAGACCCTATGTCTCCGACCTGAGAGCCATTTTTCAAAATTACACTTCTTACAGCCCTAATCACTTGTGGAATGAAAGAGCTTCCATTGAGTGTCATGGTTTTAAATTAATTATTTTATTAAAGTTGGATTAAATATAGCGAATGCGAATAGTCTCCAATCATATGGAACGCGAATGATTTGATTGTTATATATTCGAATAACTGTAATAGTCCTGGACAAGAAAGCTTTTAATAAATCGTTATAAAACCAGAGAATTTTAATAATTTTTGCTCCCTCAAAACTATAATAAATCTAATCCCTCAAATGGCTATTAAATAACTTTAATCCACTTCCAATATAATTATGATAAACTCATGATTTAAAACGATTGATTTCGGAGTGATTTTGTTAAGCTAAAAGAAATATAAATTATTAAAAAGTTGTTGCAGGAAAAATTAGCTTAGTGTGCGGAGATTTAGAGACGTTGTATGAGGCATTGAAGTTTTTTCGGCCCTAATCTCACCTGACCTAAACTAACCTATTCTAGATTAGGTTGGTTAGATTAGGTCCGAAAAAAACTTGGAATGCTTCATCTTTACAAGATCCGAGATTAAAGCCGAAAGGTATAATTAACGTAGGAAGAATAAAAAAAAATATGACAGAATTAATAAAACAATCGAGAAAATATGGAGAAATATATATATTTTTAAATAAAGGCGGGTTAAGCTGTGAATCAGTCTTAGGTTCATCGGTTTTATGGGAATAATGAAATTATTTGATGATGTGGAGGCAGAAGATTATAAATAAACTATATTAAATAATCAAATGATCTCAAAACTACAGTTTACTCATTTTTAATTTCTAGCACACCATCATAATTCATTTTTTTTCTATCAAATATTTAATCCTTTTACATATTTAATAAATTTCCGCACGATTATTACATGCGGCCTATAATTGATTTTTTTTTTAGCCCATTTTGAATTAACTTTTCTAAAACGAGAAAATGTGACGCTTTAGTAGTGATAGTAAAATTAATCAATGTTCTGCTGATGAAAGGATAGAAACATTCACACAGGAACAAAACTAACACACGAGATCACAATTCCATGTGAACTGAGTGAAGCTGAGGCAAAGCTTACATAGAAACCCCAAAAACAGACTTCTGGCACTCAGTCGAGCAAGAGTTGCCATTTAGTGGCCGAAGTTAAATCTCGACGTTGTGGCGGCTGCTCCAAGTGGCTTTATTTCTTTGATGAAGTCCAACTAAATCTCCAATTTTTCACACAACTTTATTAGTGGACAGATTCGATAGACCATTTTTCATGGATTTCCACGCCCTCTTTATTATGAAAATATATGACACATGTTGATGCAAAGGGAAAGCTGTACTTCCCTTGAATATGCTGTAATAAAGGAAAGAGCTCCAGACCTAATTTGATATATTTTATTTTCCCGTGAGAAATGAAAGAAATCATTTCCCAAGTCTTATGATAAATTTCATATATATATATATATATATATATATATATATATATATATATATATATATATATATATATATATATATATATATAGTTAAAGCGAGAAACCAAACTAACAATAAATAGAAAATTTGAAATAGTCTATGATTCATAGGTTCAAATCAAACTGTAAACAAAACCCGACTAATTGATGCATCGTAAATTTTACACAGGAAAAAGGCCAAAAAATAGAACAACATTTTAAGACAAAGGCTAGAGTGAAATCACATAAAAGCGATGCTTCAATGTGCAGGTTGATGTGGGTAATTTGTAGTCTAACTTCAATATAATATAAAATAAGACAAATATTTTATTTCTACAGAGATATTAACCAAGCTGCCTAGTAAAGACTTGAAGGATCGCTGCACTATTCATCTTAGTCAATGAAATCGCCGTCGAATCTTCTACAGGCCTTCTGCCCCCGACCCCTGTTTAATTCAGGCAAAACTGTTGTGATCCTGGACCTAATCTCCTCCTTAGGGGTGCAGGGGGACTTGTTGTTATCTCTCTCTCTCTCTCTCTCTCTCTCTCTCTCTCTCTCTCTCTCTCTCTCTCTCTCTCTCAACCACGCCCTATACATAATTGTCCAGGCGGTTGCAGTCTGGGAATTGGGAGGCCAGATGCTCGGAGTGATATGACCAAAGAAATTGCCTGACATCCAAGACCGGGTCCTCCTACTTGTGTGGCACACGCGCGGCCTTCCACCGGTCACATCCCGGATCCAGAGCAACTCTAACTTCTTCAGGTACTTGATTTAGCCGTCCATATTGAGTGTGAAGCCCCCCGGAAAGATAAACGGGGACATAATGTAGCCCTTGCTACTGACCATTTCAAACACCATGATGGGAACTTATTAGTCAGGACTCTCGGTGCATTTTGAGGTGACGCAACAAGTTAGCGGTTGTTTTGAGAGGTTCACCGCCTCGTCCTAGCAAACATTCTCGCCTAGGAAGAACCAAAGCTTGGAAGGCTTGAGGGGTTGCTTCAGTTTGTTCCAATTCGCAGCACGTTCCTTCGGCTTGTCCTTCATCTTCTGCGACATAAGTTTGCCCTCTCTCATCTTGTATGAGTAGTAGAGGATATCCCCCCCCACTAAATGCCTGATGAGAGACTGACACTCCCTCGTCCCTGACTATGAACCTCAATGAATTGCTGGGATCGTTGTCAATGATGACTTGGATCTCCGCGGAAATATTAGGGGCTTCTTTTTGTATCAGGAGGATTATATTAAGGTTTCCGAGGCGCTGTACCCCCGTAATCACAGCCTGGCTCTTCCAACTCCTTCTTAATTCTTTGTACCGTCCTTAGATTGACACCCAGGCACTCGAAGATCTTCGCATTGGAGTTCCCGGCCTTAATACAGTTAGCACAACTTGCCTTTGCAAAATTTTGAGATGATTGAATTTAGCTATAGTATTGCTTCCTTCACAGGCGATAAATAACTGAGTCTACTATGATAGGAAGAAGGGAGAACAGATGCCAGACAACACGCATGAGCGGAATTCAGCGTTGCCAACGGAGACAAATTGCCAAACGCCCCCTTTAATAAATATAGTTAAATTTTTCATCCAAAGGAAATATTAAAAAAATACCTGTTATTAGCGAGTCGAGAGAAGGACTGAGGAATTTAGAGAAAAGGGACAGCATTAGGGTAGGTTGGTTGTTAAAAAATGTTAAAAAGCTTGAAGCTGGTTGTTTGTTGATATTAACGAAGAGGTGGTGGCGAGTTGAGTTTGTATTTAATATATGGGCGTGTGTTTTAATGAAAAGCGACTTTAAAATTCTGAAGTGGGCGGTATTAGGATTAGAAGCAAGAATCTTAAAATTTTTGAAGCTGGCATCAGCTATGCATTTGATGATGTGGTCTCTGATGGGAGAGACTTCCTTCTTGGCGATAGATTTCCGCGTTGGTTAACCAAATCAAGGGAGAAGGAATTAGTCAGCAAAGAGTTTCTTAGAAAGCCGAATTCTCGGTGCATTAAACTGTAAGAAGAACAAAACCGAACGGCTCTTCGCATCAAAACATACAAAATATTCATCTTAAATTTCCGAACGAAAAAGATAAATAAATTTAAAACTAATCCAGATTACGTTTGATTTCTAAAAATGGACGTGCAAAAATCAGTATGTCTTTTTTTTAATGAGAATGTTTTTAACTTCCTTCTCCATAGTGAACTTAACATTAGGGTGAAAGGGTATTAGAAGAAACTTGAAAACTCCTTTTCAGATTTAAATAAAGCAAATGTATCGTCGACCAAACGCTTATAAAAAAGTGATCTTAAAGAAGAGGGTAGTACTCAAAAAACCTATTTTCGAAAGATACCATAAAGGCTTTATTAAAAGTTGGTCCCAAAGGGTCCCTCATTGAAACCCCATCAACCTGATGAAAGATGGAGACATTGAAATTAAAAATATTTTCTATACAGGTAACATCTGTGAAAATTGTTGACGATTAAACCCAGAGGGGTAAAAGCTTTCTCTTAAATAATACTGAGGACTTCATCAAGGGAAACATTTGTAAAAAAGAGACGTTACGTCATAACCCACCATATAGCCATGTCCATCGAGCCGAAGCAAGTCAATGGAAAATTCATAGCTATTTTTATACGTGTATTGGTTATATGTAAACTGGTTATATGCATTGGCTCATTCAAAACCAGCCAAGATGAGTCGATGATAGTCCTTCCTTGTGGATCTTTGGTAATCCTTAAAGCTGCTCCAAGGAAGAACCAGATACGTACAACTTTGAGCTAGAAGGACATGATCTAGTGGACCTGCGGCGGAAATCAATCAGATTTAGAGTCAGAAACCTCAATTACCCCTTGTGACATTGGTTTGACATTCATATCTCTAAAAATGGCCGAGTTAGCACCTCTAGCCACGGTAGTGCCACCTGGTGGTCAACTTGTATCATATTTGAATTCAGTGGCCTCAATTACCTTTGGTAGCATTGGTTTTAGCTGGCTACATTGAGCCAGCGACTCGTTGTGGACAGAAGATGAACACAACACGAGATTTGCATGACGCATAAATCTGCTTCCTTCGCCGTAGTTAATAAAGATCCTCAGTTAAAGTGTTTGAATTTTTTTTAAGCTGAGGGGAGAAGGATTAATTTTGTTTTCCAATCTACGAACAGGACTAAGAAAAAGTTCAATTAACCTGCAAAACTTGGAGGAATCCTCAAGGAGAGTTAGTCTTCATTTTGCTAATGTAAGCGGCTTTGTTCCTAAGAACAATTCCATTGTCCTTGTCTGGTCTTGCTGATTGTCACATTTCCATTCCGTCGGAGAGACGTAAGATTTTGACTCTCATCAGTTTTAAGATGACAATCAATAAACCAGAATATTTTATAGAGATCATTTGTAGAGGTATTATTTTATAAGGATCCTTTTATAAGGAACCATTTATAAGTATTATTATATAGGGATCATTGTAGGGGTATTATTGTACAAGGACCCTTTTATAAGGAACCCTTTATAAGTATGGGTATTTAGAGATCATTATAGAGGTATTATTGTATAAAGATCCTTTTATAAGGAACCCTTTATACGTATCATTATATAGAGATCATTGTAGAGGTATTATTTTATAAGGATCCTTTTATAAAGAACCCTTTATAAGTATCATTATATAGAGATCATTTATAAGTATTATTATATAGGGATCATTGTAGAGGTATTATTGTATAAGGATCCTTTTATAAGGAACCCTTTATAGTATCATTATAGAGGGATCATTTTATAAAGATATCTTTTTAGGATCAGTTGAACATCTCCATTAAGTTTTCGTATCGCGGACCAAATCTCCCAAACAGATCATGAAATGCGCATAAAGATCAGAATGCGAATCAAGATTGATAGAGAAAGCACCAATGATCGCCCCCTCGTTGGGGGGTTGATTTGTCTGAGTCGTCGTATTGCGTGTTTCCCCCCGCCCCAACCAGTGAGGTTGGAACTCATTTTGATCCTAGGAGGGGGTGGGGCGCCCGTTCCGCATCAGGGATATGCAGATACTTGTTCCTCACTAGGGGGACACCAGTAGTCAATCGACAGGTTTCCGGAACAAGGAGAGAGTAAGATGTGCGTGTGTTGTGAAGGCGGGAAGGGAAATGAATGCGGTGTTCTGATTGGCTATACTTACTATGATGAGTGTAGAGTTTTTTACCCAAGGGTGGGGAGGGGCGAATATCAGCGTATCCGACCAATGGGCGGCCAACTCATGACGCTACTGAAAGTTTTCGTGTCTGTGCTCGCTAGGCTCGACCCCCCTGCTTCGAAGTCAGAAGTCGAACCTTTATCCACGAGGAGAAGGAGAGTTAACCAGAGTTAACCAGATGGTTCGAAACTTAAACGCACGATCTTTTCAAACGTCCAAAAGTAGAGAATAAAATATCCAAATCTAATTTTTCTTGAAAATAATCTTTTAATTTCCATTAAACTTGCACAGATTATTCTTTGAAATTTTCCTCTGATAATGTCCAAATTTCATTTCATATAACACCTAATAATAAAAGTATGAGATGATTTGTATTGGAAGAAAGGATGCGTCCAAAATTAGGGAACAATAACTTATAACTTTCGGGTTATACGCAAAATTTCCTAACATATGCATGACAATAATGTCCCATGTTTACTGTAGAGATCGACCTATGATATCACTCCAATATTCAGACAAATCCTTCAGAAAACAGATTACCCAGTGGAATAGTAAAGGTGTGACACTGTCTGACATTTCGAGGCATTGTAATTGTGAAAAAGTATGATTTCGCGCATAATAAAACTCCATGAGGATCCCGGATCCTGCGAGTCAGCGAAGTAAACAGGTGGCCTTCGAAGACTCACTTCCAGAGAAGATCATACGATGCAACTGATGTAAGTGTAGGTCTGATTTGAGACAGCGGCAGGTCTTTCGCGTCAAGGTACCGAGAACTTGAACCTGAATGTGTTTCATCAGACTGTTTCACAGCACTCGAGAGAGGTGTCACTCATAGCACGCCCCCCTGCTAAGAAAACACTTATAGGTAAAAAGAATAAAGCGGTTAGGTTGTCCTTTGCTACTGAGCATGTCCTATGGAGTGCGGTAAATGGCAAAAGTATTTTTCAGCGACGAAATCAAATTTAATTTGTTCGGATTAGATGGGAAGCAGCGTGTAAGGCGTCGTACAAGTGAAATATTGAATTTCACGTGCACGTAAATGAGGGTTAAATTTGCTCATGACATCCTTATGGTGTGGGACATGTCGGATTGTCCTTTTACGCTGTTTATAAGAATCATTTTTAGAAAGGCAACCTCTTCTTTCCTAGCATCGGGACTACGTGAGCCTGTTTTGATACAGGACGATGTTTGTGTCACACAGCAAAAGACGGTGAAGCAGTCCTAAGATACTGAAAATAATGTCGCGATGAACTGTATTGCGCAGAGCCCTGATTTAAAACCGATAGAAACCCTATGGAAGATACTCGAAGAGAAGGTGATGGAATGGAAAGCCGAAGAATGTTGAAGATGTCTAGCAAAGATTGGAAGAAGAATAGAATAAAATCTTGACGAACAATGCAGTAAATTTGTGAAGTGCTGCCGCTGAAGATGTGCATAAGCCATTCGGAACAAGGTTTCTGTATACTTCTTATTAATACTTTGTTTCATTATCACTGAATTAGTTATATTATTCTCTGCCTAAGGCTGCAATTCCTTATAATTACAAGGTGCGATGGATAATTTGTCGCCTAACTTCAATATTAAGTGTACCACCTCCAACCACACACAACTCAGAACAAACACTCACAAAGCAGATTGGAAGAACACTAGCACAGATACGAACAAACAAATTACCCCTCCTGACGTCATACATGCACAACATATCTCCCACCAAGCAGTAGTATTGTAGATGAAGGGTCGAGTGCGCACAAACTCGGCCTTCTATGAGCGTATCCAGATAAGTACACACGCACATGGACTCGCACTCAAGTCTCCTTACCCTCCCCCCTTCTCTCCTGCCCCTACCCCCACAATACTTTGATCAGTGACCTTTTTTCGAAGGAATTAAAGTCTACACATACACACACATATACATTGGGTTAGGTTACGAGTAAAATGGCGCCCCCACCCCACCCCTAGCATTCGTCACTACCAGCCTTGGTCACATGCAGTTGTTTTCTCGTTTCCTTCTGAAAATAATTAGTATGTTTAATGATGCGAATGATAAATAAATATCAGAGTATTGATCCAAAAGAATACTGGAGAAAATGGAATATGTGACGAGGGTGAATCAGTCTGAAGGGAAAAACATAAAAATAGACGACATCGAAATGAATCCTGGAAAGCGTTTTAGAGCAAAGCTCTGTCTAAACAGGTACGCACACACACATACATTGGAGAAAATTATACATGTTCATTTTGCTTTTGCAACTTGTTTAAAAAAAAGGTCAAGGTTGTTATAATGTTTTATTTTACATTGTAATTCAAATATGCATACATTTTCTACAGCTTAATAAATCGAAAAAACTTATTATATAATGGTACATAATAAATACAGTTGAGTTGATAGGCTGCCCAATTACATATTTTCCAACAATTAATTTTATTGAGTATACAGTATTAATTTTTTTTCTTTACATTCTATTAAAAGTATTCTTTACAACGATTTCTTCGTTTCTTTGATCATTATATAAATCAAATTGCTCAATAAAAGATCGATATGATTTACCGTTTGTCTTCTGCTGAATGAAATAGACACAAAACAAGCCACATGAGTTTGAAAAGTAACTTTGAACTCTGAATGGATTGACGATAATAATTTAATTCATTTTTACTAAGTTTTTACGAATATAAACATCGTTCTGGAACCTTAGACCTAGGCTGTAGAAATAATACAAACTTTTTTGTTAACAAACAAAGCGATCCAATGCGAACCAGGTCGATGGCTGCTGTCCAGATTAATTATATAAGCTGTTGGCAGTTTTAAAGGTTGCCATAATTGAGTGTTACTCGCCAAACAGCCATGAAAAACTCGCTTTGTAGTTTTATTTCGTTCCATAGTTCTTCTATTTCTATTGCATTCATTTTTATTTAGAATCAACTAATACGTTTCTAGACTTTTCTATCTCAATAACAGACTGAAACTCTGCATATACGAGTATAACAAGGGAAAACGGGTCTATTAATTGAGATTTAAACTGTAACTGTATTGATAATGTACCTGTTGTATAGGATTGGAGCATTTTCCAATCCTGATTTAGGTTAATACAATAAATATTTTTAATTTTTATAAATTGTTCATACGTAAGTCCAATACTCTGCCCACCTCCAATACACCTTATATCGTTATATAACGAGTAAAAAATCTTTGACGCAACTGGATCTGTATATTCCGAATAATTTAATTCAAATGGTCTTTCAACTTCATTCCCGTTTATATAGATAACGATGCGATTCACATTATTAGGTTTAAATTCAAATGCTGATGCATAAAAACTACCAGAAAATGCAGAATGATCAACCATTCCTATAACCATGCGTGTAGGTATTCGCCCCATGAAGATATTATCCACACTCCTCATTGATATTCCACTCTCAATTGTAAAATTTATCATGTGAATTTGTGTGATAGGGTACTTAGCGTTTGATTTAAGCAACCTATTTTGCATCTCTAGATAAGCTGATGCTAAAAGACGGACTTTTCTAATGTAAAGAAAACTCTCTAATAATTCGATTTTAGCTTCTAAACCGGTCTGACTTCTAAATAGTGTAAATGAATGTGGTGCTCTGGATAACTTTATCTTTATTGAGACTCCATTTATTAACCGCTTATGTTGTGAGAAGAAATCAGCGTGTAGTTTTCCATATACATCAATTAGTTTTTTCTGAGATCTGCTATATTTCTTTTCTATACTTTTTTTACTAGAGTAATATCCTGCAGTGGAAAGAAAAGTAGATATTTCTTCTTCAGTATAGTTCAACAATGTCTCAAAATATGCACGATAAGGGTAATTATTTCCAATCGAATTTACCGATGTTTCATTTAAATAAATATCAACATTGCTGAACAAAGTATGAAGAATATTATTTTCAGGAAAAACATTCTCCCATTTAGAAGTTGGCTCCGTTTGACTTCACAATTCTTGCTTTAATATAAAGATAAACCTTACTAGGGTCTACATAATACTCTCCGATACCAGATACATAATATTTAACCAGTGTGAGGTCGGAAGAGTTATTGCTAAGCGGAGAGTAAGACTGATAATTGCTTTCAACGATGGAAGTTTGGGTTGGTGGAACGGTAAACAAATCGAGTTCTGTCTTTAATCAGATATTATTTGTTGGATGAAGAGCATTCAATTTACACGTGTAAGATTTACAGCCGTTGATACCTTTATAAGAACATCTATGAAATGTCTGATGGTTTATATTATGAGGAAAAGACACCCCCATCCTCGTCATCATCTATTTTCAACTTTCTTCTATTCTTCAACTTCTTATTCATCCATTTTCGCTTATTTATTGCACCTATTTTTTCTGATTTCCTCTCATTATCCCTCTCAGATTTTAACTTTCTTCTAATATACTGTCTAGTATCTTTAGTGATATTATGTTTTACCCTTCCCAGCTGGTCTCTCAGAGCTTGTTTCTCAGTCTTTCCTTGCACAATATCCTGAACAGTATCGAAACCGGCTGAAATAGCCTTCTTCTTAGATAACGAGCACCACTCTTTATATATTGTGATGCATTTCTGAATAGGGAAGAGAAGAGGGATCCAAGACCATGTCCCTTCTGGGCTATTAACCATTTAAACACTCGTGGTCCATTCAACATTTTTAATTATTGTTTAATGTTTACTCCTAATGTGTAGTTTTATCATCAAATGATCAACAAAAAATGGATTTTTTCCACCTTCAACCGTTCTTATATAAATATAAATTGATCTCAAGTCCCCAGAGCTTAGATTCAGATAGTGTGGATTATCAAAAGTTATACTGAATGAACCATTATTGAAAGGAAGATGAATAATTCTCATCAGCCTCAACTGTGACCCGCCTACTAACTGATAGTCTACAAGGTTAGAGTAAATGTAACATGATCTCGGATGAGATATAAGAGCAGTAAAATCTATATTGAACGCTATACAATGATTTAATTTGGGGATATCATCTCTGATAGATCTTTTCATTATAGTGGAAAATTCTTTTGACAGATGAATTAATAGATTTTCTTTCCTTTTCACATTGAGCAATGAGCCTGAAGTGAGCATTAACATATAATCAGTAGACATTTTCCGTTGCTTTCTGTCGGATTGAAACATTAAATCTTGAGATGATAATTTCTGTTTCATTTTCAGATTCATTTTCTCTATGATGCTTTTTCATTTTTCTAATATCTAGCGTCTATCCATATCTCATCATATGCATAGTCAATTTCTTTTATTTTTGTTCCCTTTCCTCTTGCCAATATAGTATTTGATGCATAATTGTTTACTTCCGCCATTTTCCGATAGACTGTGAATGCGTGTGTAGACTTAGTAACATTATAGATATTCCCTGTAAATTGAAACTCACAAAGACCTACTTCATACTGCCTGTGGTTTGTTATTATGGATTTTTGCAACTCTATTTTATAGTCAGACATGATATTTTGAGGGTATACATCCAGAGAGGATGAGGAAGGAAGGATGACATATGTAAAAACTCTGGCTCCATCTTCACAATTAATATAAAACCTTCCACATCTCCCACCTTTATATAATTTTATGAATGTATTTGCTCAAGATTTTGGGGTGATATCACATGCCTTGATATATGAGTTAAATGATTGTGGGTACCCTCACTATTTTACTAAATATAGCTTGTTTTTCCATTCCCTTCGCTTTACCTATCCTCTCCACTACATATTTCTTACGGGAGTTAAATTTTACTTTCTGTAGTTCTTCTTCATAAACCCCACCTTCAATATGTTCTCCATTTAAATCTTCAATATAATACAGCGCTAATACATTTGAATTTTTATATATCTTGTAGATTTCCTCAATCCAACCTATTTCGTACCCTTTTACAAATTTACAGGAAACGCGTGAGATTCGAACATAATCACCGATCTTAAATAGAAACCGCTTTTTTTTTTTACCGTTAGCTCTCTGCTTCGGTATAGCAACATCGTGTCTAACTTTGAACGGTGTGTTCCCATTCATTCTATATCTAGAATTATTATATGCCTTTGCAAAATCATCTAAGACGTCGATGTATTTCCAGGTATTATTAAAAGTAAAGTATCTGAATAGTCTTTCTTTTATTGTTATTTGTACACGCTCTACAAGACTAGCTTTGTTTAGAGAGGGAACATGACAAATGCCGATATTAAATTCGCTTAATAAACGTTTAATCTTATTTCCTTTAAACTCTCCTCCATCATCAGAACATATATAACCTGGAATCCATCCGGATTCTTCCATGAGATTTCTTACAACTTTTAACACTACCTAGTCCGTCTTCTGCTTTAAAGGAATTAACCAGAGATATCTAGAATATACGTCAATTACAAAGAGCAATGCAGCGTATACCATAATTAAAACTTTCATATTTGGACATCACAGTTAAATCTAGTTGCCAAATCTCGTTGGAGCCTTGCGCTTTTACGTGTTTGGTCTTGAATCTTTTTCGAACAGGTTTGTGTAATGCGATATTTTTTACGGATTGACATAGTCGATTTACCCCACCAAAAGATGTTGATAGACTAAGGGATGTATATAAGCGTAACAATCGATGGTTCATTTCTAACTGAATATCTGACTAGCTTACACTCTTATATAACTATTCAATGAAAAGACATCTTATCTTAAAATCCAATTTTATTTTACATCTAGAATAAAATTTATAATTTCAATTAGAATTTCATGGATGTTCGCAACCTTATTACTATAGCAATGTCTCTGGGCATTCCTATAATAAAAACCTCCTGGGAAACCTAAATATATATATATATATATATATATATATATATATATATATATATATATATATATATATATATATATATATATATATATATATATATATATATACATCAATTATTATGTAAAATTCATATTATGCAATCCTTTAACTTTGTCAATTTAATCTTTCAATTAATTTACTTAACTTTTGTAAATTAGATTATTTTATGTACCACTTACTAATTAATTAATTCATTTATTTTACTTGTCAATTCATTTAACGTAATACTGTTCCAAACAACATATTTTAAAATTTCACACACAAACAAACAAACACACGCTTTCAGCTCGACCAAATAGCACACTATTCTTTCCCATTCGACTCAAGCCACTCTTTGTATAAAGGTCGGTAATTATTCCTTCTACAATTAGTCATTTACCTCCAAACAAATCATACTTAGTTAATTCCACTTTCACAATTCTTTGCAAACGACCATGCGAGAGTAGGTCTTAATTATATTTACTTCTCATGTTGCAGCCCCTAATTCACAGTCTATCATAGTCACTATATTATTCACCATATTATTTCACCATATTATTCCACCATATTAATTTCAAATACTTCAATTCTCTTCGCATCTTGTTACTGTAAATCATATGTTAAAATATCTTACATTGTATACCTAATCTACTTATCTCATTGTACATTCGTTGATTCTATGAATATATTTATATTTGTTTAATTGTCTTTCTTAAAGCCCAGTTCATTATTTCAAAATTTAGTTCGCTGTCATCTTAGGCCTAAAAACTATCCGCCTACAACTTCGATCAAACAAATTTATGGTTATGGTTTTCGAAACGCTATTTAGGCTGATTTATTAGCAGAAAATAAATCATATGAATAACCATATACTATATTACTTTGTACACATTTACTGATTCTTGGAATCAAAAGAGCTGGATTAATCGAATCGGGAAATCGTATTCGATATGTAACGGGTAAAAATTGTCAATGTTTATTTTTAATCCAACCTTATATTTTTCAAAATTAATATCAGAAGGTTTTCTTATATGATCCAGTATTTGAATAAACATATTTTTTAAAGAATTGTGCACTGATAAATTATTATTTCTATCTTGAGTAAACTTAAACTTTCTTCTTTCAAGTCTTGATGACGCAGGCTAGTGAGATTCCATCCTCTGGACTTTCATGGTGAGACTGGTTGATAAATAGATATTCTATTAAATTTTCTTTACACGTAATGGTGACGTACTTGTAAAGATCCCTGAAGACAAATTCTTTCACAAGTTCGATACTGTTTCTCCTCTTGTTGAGAAAACAGTGGAACTCATCAAAGGAGATATTTTATATATACTCAACTTCTGTGATGGTGGGTTTAAATTTTCGCCATTCATCAAGTCCATCGTTTAATGTAAGATAGCAGACATCAACCACATTCTGTAAGCATTTCATTTGACGAAAACTTTGATGACACTTGTCTTCAAGTTTTAGAAAAGTGTTGACTTCATATCCATCGTTAGCGCATTTTTAAATCGTGTAGGAATGAACCATTCATCCCTTTCCCTGTAAATGCGGAAATGGATTCTTGGAAATAGACTGTTAGGGTTGGCCTCCACTAGACACTTTAACTGCTTTACACCGTAGTCTTTCACCCAACGAATAACATAGGGAAAATTTTCCTGTTTTAACCTATGTATTGCAGCAAACACAAGCTAAAACTCATCCTCACTAAGGAATAGTTTATCGTTATAGCGGGTTCTTCCGTAGATATTTTCAAAGATCACTCTAATATAAACGAATTTTGTTCTAGTAATCTTCATAAGGCTGAATATATTAATTTTATATTCTTATTGTATAATTTCCTTCACCTAGAATCGAGACATAGCTTCTTACGCGTGAGTATTCGTGTGAATTTGAACAGACAGTGAGACAAAAAGCCATTAGTATAGGGTTTCTCTGACACGGTTTTAATTTTTTTTTTTTCTCGTATTAACATAACAGTGGAGTTGCCACTTAGCCTTTTACAATTATTTGATTGGACCGTCTAGTTGCCATTTCCACCAGTGAAATTGATTAATAATTCAACTAGTTCCCTGTTTGGGGTTGTTGGCGATAGTGAGAAGTACGACGTGTGTTTGCGCAAACCCTTGAAGTTGAAGTGAAAGAAGTTAATGCGTGAGTAATATTTTCCAATTCTTTCCGGCGTTACGAATTTTTTATAATATATTTCGGGAAATTGGAAGATATTAACTTTGCTCTTAGTTTCCCCAGAAGAGGGGTGGTGGTCTTTTCCACGTTCTAGTTAAATCATTAAGGAGGTCGATAATGTTACATTGTCGGAGTCTTTTACCGTCGATTGTAATCACCCCATTATTATCTCAACTGAATCCTTCTGTATTTTTTAACGTCTGATAAATTGATCTACTCCTTTCACGACATTAGGCTCCAGTGTTCCTAGTATTTCATCTGCATATTCTTTTATTTGATCCCTATCATTCTGGCTAACATTAGCGGAAGGTGAGTTTACAACCTTATCATACTATTTTAAATAATGTTCCAACGTGTTCTGGTAAAGTATAATACGTTTATCTGGTGATGTGTGTGAATTATTGAGTATAGTAGTCAATTCTCTCTCCAAAGATAAAAGTCCTTCTTGAGATGATATTAAGTTCTAGGGTGGCTCTCTCTCTCTTTTTCAGGATAAACAATATTTTTTTCATGTTAGAAGGTTGGAGAGTGTCGAAGAATACATCACTCTCCAGACAATACGTCTATATATACATTTATGTATCTATTCGTTGGAAGGAAAGAGATAAAAGCCACGAGAATATGTGTATATGTGTACAGTTATATACAAATATATCCTCTAATGTACGTACGCGTCGTTCACTATGTACAAGTACGTTCACTTGGTAAAAGTAATCCGTTGATTACGAGGTATATTCTCGTGCTCCCATCTGCGTTCATTGAACGAGGAGCCGTATATTCCCGTGCTCCCATCTGCGTTCATTGAACGAGGTGCCGTATATTCTCGTGCTCCCATCCACGTTCATTGAACGAGGTGCCATATATTCTCAAGCTCCCATCCGCGTTCTTGAATAAAGCCCGTATATTCTCGTGATCCCTCCCCAGAGAGTCATAGTACATTAAAGAGAGGTTTTCACCCCTCTCATTTCATCATACGTAGACCGCGCAGCGTAGCAGTCAATTTTCGACGCGGTGAAATGAACTCTAAAAGTAAAGGTCGACTTCGGGAATGAATAAAAAGAGAACCATTAACACGAATTAATGGTTTTGTGGTAGCTTAATTGGTTAATTTCCCCACACGCGCATATTATAATTGATTCATCCTCAAACGCGGTCATCCATCCCTTCCCACCCCATAACACGCTCTCTGCTATTCTCTTTTTTGATTTATTCGTCTCATATGAACGTAACTAACCTCAAAACATTTACAGTCACAACTTCACTCACACTTTTCCTCACAAAACATATGGATACCCTACACTCACTCGTTCTTCGCTCCATTCACCCTCTCATCCCCAACAACTCTCGCATATTTTCCGTTTGCAATTCTCTCGCCTTATAAAATACACTTTAAGCGCAAATAGTCCCATATTCACATCCTTCACAACTTTCACATCAAACATCACGCAGCATATTTATTTTCCCTCATTAGAAGCGAATCATTCATATTCATACACCTTCTTCTCTTCCCCCAACTCATATATACTTATACACCTTTTTCTGGTAAAATAACATGTTTGCTACACACTTTCTCATCGCAGAAACCCACCATTTTCATTCACCTCATGCGTACCATAATCCTCAATTATTCCATTTCTTATTTTCTCACCTATATGTTCATCTATTTCTTATCATCCACTAATGTCACTCACAAGTCAATCCACCACTCCTCACAAGACATTCCGTGACCTTTTTTACTTCAGGCTCACTTCTATCATTTGCATGGCTCATAATACACTGCAACTACGCACAATTTTCCTCTCACAAATCTCTAAATCCACCCTACCCCTCCTCCATATTCTCAAGCTCATATACCCATGCCCAAATATTATGTCATGATATTTCTCACCCATTAACACAGCCACCTCTTCCTTACCACTACCATCAAACCTACACTAATTGTTCATTTCCCTTCACACCCACCTCGCACGCTGACATCTAAAATCTCCGTCTTTTAGATGTTTTCAGTAACTTCCTCACATCTTTTCCACATTACATGCACCCGTCACATATAAGTATAATCAATCGATTCTCTCGTTGACGAGGATTAATTGACGTAGCGGGGTCAGTAACTTCTCTTCTCGTATGTAATGATAATAATATAAAAAATAAAATAATAATAATAATGATAATAAAATAAGAATAATAAAAAAATAATAGGGTAAATGTTGCGAGTATGGGCGGATGCCATTCTAGCTTACTTTGAGGGTCCGCTCGTTGTTTGGGGACGGCTGGTCGCGGGGATGGGCCTACCGTGATCCTGAGATTTCAATCATTTAGGGGTGGTCTGGGGGGCACAGCCCCCCAGTATATAATCGAAAATCGCCATAAACTTCGTCCACATAGATTTCAGCTCAGAAAAAGTAGCTAGGAAAAATATCCCCAAATAAGCTATGACTCGAATCCAGCCATACTCTACACAATTACTAATAATACAATAAAATATAATAATAATAATGATAATAATAATGATAAAATAATAATAATTTTTAAGGCGCTCTTCAAGTGCATGTGCCTTCACAGAGCGACTGACTATCAACTAAAAATAACATCAGAGAAATGATGGGTTTTCAAGGCGTGTTGAAGGCAGCAAGGGAGAGGAATGAGGGTGTATCGCGGGAGGCAGCTCATCCCACATTCTCGGGGCAAATATCGAGAAAACACAATCGCTCATGCAGCACAGACGACTACAAGGAACAATAGGGGTGGAGAATTTGAACTTACGGTTCTTAGGAGCTTGGTTAGGGTCACTAGAGATGATAGGTATAGGGTGCTGCTGTATTTAAGATGTAAGAAAGATGACCTTGAAGTTGATTCTATATAGAAAAGGGGTGAGTAAAGGTGTGCCTGAGAATGTTCTTGTTCCCAATCTCATAGCAAGTTGGCCGGATACTGGTATAATCGAAACGATTGATTACTAATTAATATAAACATTTAACTATGCAAGAAAGTCTAAGTTAAGCGCAAAGCTACTTTAAGTACTGCTTAAGATCGGAACTGAAGAGATCCCTGTACTTATCATAGTTCCGAGTGATCCAGGAATATGACATCCATAATAAATAGCAACAGCAATATATTCTCAATGTTTTGCTTCTTTCCTAAAAATTATATATCATTCGAAATAGTAGAGTTACAAATTTCATATTTGATATTTACTTTAAAAAAAATTACTCATTTCAATGTTCTCTCTATTAGTTTCTAAGCTTTCGAGTGTTGCCAAGTGAAAGGTTGTACAACACTTTATGAAGTGTGTGCCTCTATCTCATTGATGATGGCGGTCTTCAATTTTGTTTTTATTTTGAAGGCCTTGTGTACTCGCGCTTCTTTTTCGCGTGTGGACACCCCGAGTGAGGTGTTTTATTTTGAGCGGTACGATTAAAATCGTAACCTCTCAACATTGCAGTCGTAAAGTATATCCATTATCCCTGTAATATTAAAGAACTATTGTTCTTGTTCTCAATTCTAACGCACATTATCTAAAACTTTATTTACTGTTCGGGATTTTGTATACTCGTCTATAAACTTGAAACTATCTTCTTCCGAATGCTGTGTAGAATTTGATAACAAAACATATACTTTAAGAGTTAGCGGGTTTTCTTTGGGGTCCCATTTTCCCGGATTGCCCTATATTTTATTGGGAGGGAGGTCAATGAGATTTCTCGGTCCTCTTCATCCGTAGTCTAGTGTATCCAGAGATGGAAAAGAGCGGAGTAGAAGCCAACTGGAGATAAGAAAAAATGAAAAACAAATTTGAGAGAAAAAAAGATCAGCACTACAGAATAAGACTACTGCTTGAACTTTAGGAATCCCAAACTATGTAACTCAAAGGCATATTTAAAAACACCTTCAGTATTTTTCTTTGGTACAAGAGTCACTAAATAGCACACAATACATAGAACACACAGTAATCCTATCTCAACTCAGGCTGACCACTCCACTATACTCTACTGGTCCCTCCACTCTATACAACAATACAAAAACAATAAACCTTTCTCCGACACCAACAGGGATTGGATACAACCAAAGCCCAGACGACATCAAACATCTACGCTTAGATTACTAAAATCTCACACAAGCACGTACTACGGAAAAGTAGCAGACTAGTAGAGAAGTGGCTAAATGGCAGACGGCAACGGGTGGTGCTGAATGGACAGGCTTCTGAGTGGGTGCCCGTTACTAGCGGAGTGACTCAAGGTTCTGTCCTGGGACCACTACTATTTATCATCTACGTCAACGACATGGATGGTGACATGGTTGCCAATATTTCTAAATTTGCCGACGATATCAAGCTTGGTATGAACGTTGCAAAGGATGGAAATACTGCCCGCCTGCAAGATGATCTTCGGAAGATTGGGGAGTGGTCTGATACGTGACAAATGCCTTTCAACGCAAACAAATGCAAAGTGATGCATATCGGCCACCCAAATCCCCAATCACCCTATATCCTTAAGGGTAAGGCTCTTGAATCCACCGACACTGAGAAGGACTTGGGTGTAACTATCACCAGTGACCTCAAGTTCTCGAAACAGTGTATTGAGGTGGAGAAGAAAGCCCAAAGGATGTTAGGGTATATAAAGCACCAGTTTGGATATCGGAACAAGGAGATAGTACTGTGTTTGTACAACTCCCTCGTCCGACAGCACCTGGGGTACGCCGTACAATTTTGGAATCCTTCATTTAGAAAGGACAACGCGAGATTGTAACGCATGTAAGCTATGGCAACCAAACTGATTCCCTCTATCAGACATAAAAGTTATGAAGATAGATTAAGGGAATTTAATATGTTCTCGCTGGAGACCCGGAGACTACGTGGTCAGCTTATCGAAGTGTTTAAAATACTTCGAGGCTTCGACAGACTGGACTACGGGGATATTTTCCAGCTCAGCGAGAGAAGAACAAGAAATCACGGCTACAAACTTGAACTGAAGCGATACCACCGTGATCTGTGTGGGAAATTCTTGACATACAGTATCTGTGGTAGTTGGAACGCACTTCCGATGGAAGTTGTCAACAGTGAATCTGTTGACGAGTTAAAGTCAGGACTAGATAAAGTTTTGCGAAATCACCGTTAAGATTTTCGAGAGTGATCTTCGAGGTTGCCAACGGACACCTTCGAGGATTGCGCCAAAAGTACCCTCCTTGTATGGACCATAAGGTCTTTTAGGCTACTTTTTTCCTTGTAGCTAATATCTGTGGACTCAGCCAGGTAGCTTGGTCGCCTTCTTCACAAGAAGAGGGGAGGGGGATGCAAGTAAGTCATTTGAGGAATCGCCTTTTATTTTGTCTAAGGGAAAAGTATAGTGACCAAGATGATTGACGTAAAGGTCCAAAAATGAACCCCAAAACAGAAAAATAAGGTAAAATATTTTTAACCTGTCTCACTTATCTCTGACTGTTTTTACTTATAACTTCACTATATTTACCGATTTGCATAACACATACACTTAAATGTGTTGGTAGAAAAATTTGAGTAGGACAAAATACTTCGTACCATATTAAGTTCACTACCTATTTGAGCATTGATTCTTAACCTTCTGTCGCCCAAACACATTATTTCTACCCCTTTCCAAAATTGCTCCACTTAAAAGGTCCATTCTCCATAACATGCAAATAATATTGAAAATCTTCTATTTTTATATATTATTACATTTACTTGGATTATTTTCTAATGGAGTTTTGCAATTGTAAACCAATAAAATATTTTGCCTTGTAGAGCACAATTTGTATAATTAATCATTATATTTTTAACTTTGTCAGAAGGCCTATTTTCCGACATACTAGAAAGGGAAAGACGACGAGAAACGCCATGAAAACGTATGGAATTAGATCATAAAGGGTTTCAATGAAAGTGATAACATCTCCCAGAAAAAAAACAAGTCGCAAACTCACATGGTATCAATCTGTGAAAGGAAAATCCAATTAGGAAATACCAAACAGGGTATTGAATATTTAATGAGTTAAAATTTGCTCGTAAATTTTCTTGGATTCGTTTACAAGCCAGTTAGGCAGCTAGACGTTTTGGTCGATTGGTTGGCATGGTTTGGAGACCCGCAGATTAGTCCGACGACTTAAAATCCAGCACCATCACTGCGACTGCTTGACCCGCAAGAAGGCCCGGCGTTGAAATCGTAAGGGGTCTGTGCCTCTCGTGTGGTCCAGGAAGCCCATGGGTCCCCCGACCACATGGCCGCTATGACGCAAATGTTTCGCCTTGAGCTAATCGCCCGCCTAGAGAAACATCATTCTCCCACGCGTTACTCGCCTCACCCAAGTAGGCCTCCCAATGGAAGCTATGATATAAAAGGTGGGTGTGATGCAACAACATGTATTAATCATTTAATTTATAAACAGAATAAAGTTATGGACTACTTCATTCGTACCCGTATTCCGCTGCGAGTTCTCAACTCCCAACGCTTTCCCTAATCCTTGCCATTCGCCTACTCCATAAAAGGAATTCTAAACCGGTAAAGTGATGCATCTGACCTCACAGTTTAGCTATCTTCTTAACGCGGTATGCAATGTGAAATTACCGGTAATTCCAAACCTGAATTCTAAGCCTCATTCAACCCACACGAAGATTAGTCTTATGGCAATTAGTGTAATACGTCAAATTTTTATTCAACTGTTTGTAACTCCTTTAAACGTTATTTTTGTATTAAATTTTTACTATACATTAATACAACCGAAGTTTCCTGAGTTACTTTCTACCAAATAAAGAGTTAAAAAAGCCTCGTCTCCTAATTGCCCCAAGAGCTTTGCTCCTCATGGGCTTGATTAGAAGCGTTACCTATATATTCCTGTGACGTAATTTTGTATAATTATTTTTATTTTGTAATGTTTTTAATCAATAAAGATTTGAATTATAATCCTGCTAAAGAAAGGATTGCCAAATTCCATCCTCACAATCCTGAGTCTGCCCGACCACAAAGCTCGGAGACGACTAATTTTCTCGTCATCAAAATCAGGTGCAGCTTTTCCCTATTATAGGGTGGGATCAGATTCTGAAGTATACACACAAACAAGTTGTGTCGCAAATTGTATTTACGCGACAAGACATCGCCTGCGACTGCTTGCCCAGAGAGTGGGGCCGACGTTGACTACGCCTGCGGCTGCTTGACTCGCAAGTGGCTTCGCGGTCGTCGAGACATGCCTGCTGGAAATTGACCTGCGGGTGAGCATGGAGGTGATACCATGATTGCTGGAATGACCCACAAGTGGATCCGTTGTGGGCTGTGGCAGCATTGATCTCGAGTGGGTAGAGTTTCAAGAGTGATCTCTCCTGATGACTTGTAAAACTGAGTTATAAATTTGTCTGTACAAACAGAACAAAGTAAATTATCAACAAAAAACGCCCTTTGTTAGCATGCCAGTGCGACCTTCGCCTCTTTCTTTAATTAACCAGAGTGAGGCGTTCAATAAAAATTGACTACTTGTTGATCGGAAAACTCCATAAAATGAGCAGAATCTTTATCCTCGTCTGCTATGAGTATTTACAAGTAAGCCTTCTCTATATGAGCCTACAGGCCAAAGATAATACCTAAATCTTATTAAAATATGGAATATATTGTTAATAAGAGAAGGCCCGGATATAAGCAATTATTAAAACTTCTCGCTGCTGAGCAATCCAAAAAAATATCAAAGGAGTAATAGATGGCTTTGTAGGAGGGCCTCTTGGAGTAATCTCTCCTATATCTCCCCCTTTTCAAGTGTTTTTAAAAATATCGTCATAAGTCTTTATTTGTGAAGGGTCATTTTGTTGTTATGTATACTACTAGTTATGTAAATTTATGTAATTGTGTATATAATTGTAATGTTTAATCTATCTATTTGTAATGTTTATTTGTAATATATTTATTTGTAATGTATATATTTGTGAAATATCAGAGCAACAATCTCCAACTCCATTAGTAGAACCAACTAACCTCCTCCCATGCAACCAACTAACCTCCTCCCACACAACCAACTAACTTGCTACCGATAATTATTTAAGTTTAAAGTTCCCCAATTTTAGGTAGTTCACCTCCAACCACTTAAAGCGCTCCTACTGGAATTAATTTGCTCTAGATTTTGTGTAACTATTCAATTAATGTGCTCTATTGTTTTGTGTGATTATTCAGTGCATTACTACTGCAACGTAAGTCTCTTATAGTTGTCAAGTTTGGCGCCTATGTACCTTAGACCTCTCTCTCACGTATGATAAGTACCATTAAGATTTTTTTTTATTTGTACGTATTGTATAAACTGTAAATAAGATATTCATGATTTCATATATTCATTTATAACCTTAATATATTAATTTTTTATATTTTCTTTTAGCTTTACCCGTACTAGGCTGTGCTATATATAAGTTGAACTCTGATTTAAGCAATTAATGTAACTTATCATTTACTTAACTGTCGGTACATATTTAGGGTTTCTTAAGACTAGCATACAGTCCAGCTTAGCCTATAATTGGCGTTCTAGAATCTTGTGTTCATAACCAAGTTCTTATTAACTTTCTTTAGTGTTGTGAGACTTAACCCTGCCCGTAACATTAAGTGGGGGCCTGTCCGGGAATTCTCTTGCTTACGTTTGTGTACTTTTGTGTTATTGAATCAGTGTTCATTTATACTAGTTTGTCATGTTTTGAGTGATTGTCTTATTTTTTTTTGTAATTCCATTGTGTTATTACTTATTAGTCCCTTGCTTCAATCCACTTTTTTTGTGAGATTACTGATTGTAACTATAACGTTTAATTATAGAGTTTAGTATTGATGAATTCACTAGTAAACCCACACTAGATATTTTGGCTACAAGTCGCATTAAAAAGTCTGACTGGATCACTTTAGCTGCTCATTATGAAACTGCTCCCCAGTCTAGCATGACAAAGGCAGAGGTGAAGAAGGGTGTGATTGACTACCTAGTGAAAGAAGATTTGATAACTGTTGATGCATATAGTATCTGTGCTGAAGATGGTGATAGTAACTCATTGATAATGTGGAAAAAGATGGAATATGAGGAAAGAGAGAGAGAGAAAGAAAACATGAGCTTGCTATACAGAGATTGAGGATTTAAAATCAGAATGAGAGAGGAATAAATGGTCAAAAACCTATATCTGAATTGGGTAGTTCACTTAAGTTCATGACCAAGTTTGATGAGACTGATTTTGAGAATTTTTTCATAATTTTTGAACGTGTAGCCACTCAACTTAAATGGCCACGAGATCAGTGGGGTTTCTTTGTTCAGACAGCCTTTGTTGGTAAAGCCAAGTTGATTTACGCTAACCTCCCTGATGAACAATTAGAGTATTATAGCGTAAAACAAGCCATCTTAGAAGCCTATGATCAAGTACCTGAGACCTATAGAAAAAAATTTCGAAGCCTTCAGAAGGAGGAGAAACAGACGTATCTGGAGTTTGCGAAGGAGAAAGAAAGGCTACTCAATGCTTGGCTCAGAGCTAGCAAGATTTCAACTTTTGAAGAATTCCGTCAACTGATGGTGGTGGAGGAAATTTTCCGCAAAGTCCCATATTCCCTTAAGTTATACTTGCAAGAGAGAGAGAGAGAGAGGTTAACACTGTAAACAAGGCTGCCATTCTAGGCAAGGAGAGACGTCCAGAACAAGTTCTAGCTACTTCTAGCATTCCTACCTCATTGCCTACTAGTGAACCAGCTACTTCTAATTCTAAGCAGACTCTACTGAGTGCCTGTCCCAATAAACCTAAGGTAACTCAAGACAGAGTTGTAGCTGGTAGTGACCCTTCTAGCTGTTCTAGTGATTCTAGTGATCAGTTTCAACCATTTCGCTCAGTAGGGACAGTTTCCTCTTCTGATTTATCCACTAAGTATCCCATTCAAATTCTTAGAGACACAGGAGCCTCTCACAGCCTCATGTTAAAGGGTATGTTGCCTGAGTTAGAGGATTGTTATTCGGGTCAAAGTGTTCTCATTCACGGGGTTAGTGGTTGTATTGCTGTCCCTCTGGCTAGGGTTTACCTGACCACTGATTTTGTTAGTGGGTACTTCACTGTGGGAGTTCAAGAGTCGCTGCCTGTGCAAGGTCTGAATCTTTTGTTAGGGAATGATATTGCAGGTGGTAAAGTGGTGCCTGATCCTATAGTAGCTTCATCTCCCTCATCCAGTAACAATACAGGGCAATTAAAGAAGGATTATCCTCACTTGTCCCCTTCTTGTGTAGTAACAAGGAGTATGACTGCGCAACAAAGTAAGCCTAATGATAGCACAGATTCTGATGATATTGATATCGATGTTTCTTACCTGTTTTCTGATAATGACTCTCCTTAGGTGTTAGCTTCCCCAGAGGAACTGATTAATGTACTCATTGATCGCGACACTCTCAAAGAAGCTCAAGTACAAGACTACCTTAGCACCTTTCTTTCACAGGACAGTGGAGGATTCTGATGTTTCCAGGTTTCCTCTTTGTTTTTGTTAGGATTAGTATCCTGATGAGGAAGTATAGACCTCCTAACTCACCTGCTAATTAACATGGCATGAATGCCATGAAGTTGAAATACCTGTGAAATTCCGCTCACTTATTCTGTCAGTAGCCCATGATACCAGTTGTGGACATTTAGGTGTTAACAAAACCGACCATAAGATCTGTAGAGACTACTTCTGGCCTAAAATGAAAGTCTGTTGCCTACTATTGTAAGACCTGTCATGAATGTCAAATGGCTGAAAAACCTAATCAACCAATCCCACCAGCCCCTTTGACTCCTATTCCTGTCACAAGTGAGCCATTCAGTAAGGTCATTATAGACTGTGTTGGTCCCTTGCCTAAGACCCGTAGTGGCAATGAGTATTTGCTAACCGTTATGTGTTCCACTACCAGGTATCCTGAAGTGTTTCCTTTAAGACGAATAACTTCCAAGGATGTTGTTAAAGCCTTAAGCAGGTTTTTTACTCAGTAGGGAATTCCTCGGGTGGTACAGTCAGATTTTGGTAGCAATTTTACTTTTAACCTTTTCAAACGGACCATGGATGAGTTGGGAGTTCAGAAGTACCACTCCACTGCCTGTAGACCCGAGTCCCATGGTGCATTGGAACGTCTGCATCAAACTCTAAAGTCTATGTTGACTAAATATAGTATAAAACATAATGCAGACTGGGATGAAGGTATCCATTTTGTGTTATATGCTGTAAGGAGTCGTCTGCAGGATTCCCTTGGGTTCTCCCCCATTTGAATTGGTTTATGGACATGAAGTTAGAGGTCCCCTTAAAGTTCTCAAGGAATTATGGTTAGGTGATCCCCCTAATAAGCCTCTTCTTACCTATGTACATCAATTCAAACAGCGATTAAAGTCTGCTGCGAATCATGGCATGAGTAACTTGAAAGATGCCCAAATTAAGACGAAAGACAATTTGGACAAGAAGGCTATTTCTAGAGAATTTAAACTAGGAGATCATGTGTTAGCTTTTTTGCCCATTCCTAAGAGGCCCTTGCAAAGTAAATTTCATGGACCTTATGTTATCAAAGAAAAAAAGAGGTGATGTGAATTATGTAATCAAAACTCCAGATAGGAGAAAGTCAGAGAGGTTGATCCATATGAATCATCTTAAGCCTTATCATGTAAGAAGTTTAGAATTACTTCCCTGTGACTAATGTGACTATTGTGCCTAATCCTGTATATTCCAATGAGTAGGATGACATTCCCTTGCCTTCTGACAAACTTCAGAACTCTGATATTATGTTTAATCCGAGCTTAAAATTCCAGCACTTGCCGTCTGACATGTATCGCGAGGAGGTGACGTTGTTCTCTGAGTATCCACAGCTGTTCAGTGACATTCCTCAACGGTGTCCATTGGTAGAGCATGATGTGGTACTGGTAGATGGTGCTCGACTCATTAAGCAGCATCCTTATCGAGTCAGCCCATGAAAGAGGGATGCCATAAAGAAGGAGTTGTTATTCCTGTTGGAGAATGGTCTGGCCGAGAAGAGTGATAGCGATTGGGCTTCTCCTTGCCTGTTGGTAAACAAGCCTGACGGATCCTACCGCTTATGTACGGACTATTGCCAGGTCAACCAGCTCACCTGCCAAGATTGTTACCTAGTCCCTCGCATAGATGACCTAATAGACCAGTTGGGAGACGCAAAGTTCATCACCAAGATTGATCTCTTACGTGGCTATTACCAAGTCCAGTTGACAGAGCAAGCCAAGAGGATTTCTGCCTTTGTCACTCCCGGTGGTTTATACCGGTATACCGTCATGCCATTCGGGGTGGTTAATGCTCCAGCCACATTCCAGGGACTGATTCATAGTGACCGAAGGGATACTTGGATGATCTGATTGTCTACAGCCCCTCCTGGGAGGATCACCTACGTCAAGTACATGCCCTGTTTCGCAACCTCTCAGAAGCTCGTCTCACCGTGAACCTAGCTAAAAGTGAGTTCGGGTATGCCAACGTTGTCTTCCTGGGACATGTGGTTGGTCAGGGGAAGGTTAGCCCTGTCTCAGCCAAGGTGGAAGCCATAACGTCACTGCCGATTCCCCAAGACCGTAAGGGCTTCTTGGGCATGGAAGGATACTACAGGAGGTTCGTCTCCAACTTTGCTGACCTCGCTGCACCTCTGACCGACCTTGTGAGTCCCAAGAAAAAGTTTGTATGGACTCAAGAGTATCAAGAGGCATTTACGAAGATCCGTGCCCTTCTTACCAACGCCCCCATTCTGAAGTCTCCCCGGTATGATAGGCCATTCATCATTCAGGTCGACCTTAGCAATGCTGGGGTGGGTGCAGTGTTATTGCAACATAGCGATCATGCATTGCATCCAGTATGTTATTCTTCTTGTAAGTTTAAGCCCTATCAAAAGAATTATAGTACTATTAAAAAAGAATGTTATGCTTTATTATTTGCCATAGACAAATTCAATGTATATATAAATGGTTCAGGGCTTCCTATTGATGTCTATACTGACCATAAACTCCTCAAATTCCTACATAAGACAAAAAATTCTAACCAACGTCTAATGATATGGTCTTTAGTATTGCAACCATATAAGATAAATATTCATCACATAAAGGGAAAAAATAATATTATTGCAGATATGCTATCCATAAATTGAGTTCAGTTAATTCTTAAGTTTAAATTAGATTTAGTTATTTGATTTATTGCATTTCACTTATAAATATCTCATTGGGGGAAGTGATATGTATACTACTAGTTACGTAAATTTATTTAATTGTGTATATATTTGTAATGTTTAATCTATCTATTTGTAATATTTATTTGTAATGTAATATATATTTATTTGTGATGTATATATTTGTGAAATATCGGAGCAACAATCTCCAACTCCTTTAGTAGAACCAACTAACCTCCTCCCATGCAACCAACTAACCTCCTCCCACACAACCAACTAACTTGCTACCGATAATTATTTAAGTTTAAAGTTCCCCAATTTTAGGTAGTTCACCTCCAACCACTTAACGTTCTCCTACTGGAATTAATTTGCTCTAGATTTTGTGTAACTATTCAATTAATGTGCTCTATTGTTTTGTGTGATTATTCAGTGCATTACTACTGCAACGTAAGTCTCTTATAGTTGTCAAGTTTGGCGCCTATGTACCTTAGACCTCTCTCTCACGTATGATAAGTACCATTAAGATTTTTTTTATTTGTACGTATTGTATAAACTGTAAATAAGATATTCATGATTTCATATATTCATTTATAACCTTAATATATTAATTTTTTATATTTTCTTTTAGCTTTACCCGTACTAGGCTGTGCTATATATAAGTTGAACTCTGATTTAAGCAATTAATGTAACTTATCATTTACTTAACTGTCGGTACATATTTAGGGTTTCTTAAGACTGGCATAGAATCCAGCTTAGTCTATAATTGGCGTTCTAAAATCTTGTGTTCATAACCAAGTTCTTATTAACTTTCTTTAGTGTTGTGAGACTTAACCCTGCCCGTAACATCGTAATGGTGTAAAGTCTGTTCTTAGCGAGCACATAATTGTCTGTCAATTCATAATGTTTTCTCTTCAAGGTAGGCCTAACAAAAACTTCCAGGTAAGGGAATTCGATTGTGAAGTTGAAATGCTAAGGCAGTTTTGTTTTTTCTCAGCGACCACAAACTGAGGTATCTGACCTGAATAATTAATTTCTGATATAGATTTATGTTATCTTTAGGAGAGATAACATTCGTAATAGCATACTGTAGTCTGTCTTAAGCATGGCTAGGACTATTTATTACACATGGGATTGTTTGAATAGGCATTTCTGTGAGGCAATACGCGTGATGGCATGATACCAGCCGTTGATTCGACAAAAGTAACTGTGTTTGCATTATAATGAATTACCTATAGATTTCACATTCGAAAAATCTTTCATTTAAACTTGCTGGCTACCTTCGGCAGATTTCTTGGGGGAAGAGAAAATACAAACGGGACTTTTTACACTTTTAACCCTGGTAACGTAACGCGGTAACGTATTGACAACTGATGCGCTGCGCAAAACCACTTTTTTTTCGTTTGCGCAGCGTGTAAATGGCCTAGAGGCTCATAATTTACCCAGCAGTATTGAGCAAGGGTCCTACTGCTGGGGTCTTACACCCAGATATGGGTTTTTAAGGTTCCACCTGGTTTTCTAGGTTTAATTTTTAAAATCTCGTAACACCTAGGGTTGGGGGGGGGGATGCACGACGATTTATTAATAATTACAATAAATTATATCATTAATATAAATTTATACTACTACACTTCACGTAAATGCGCATATCAGATGAAACAGAACGTGTTCAATGGGTGTTAGCCGCATCAAACAAGTATTGAACAAGTTTATACAGGCCTTGCATCATTGCCACACTCCCATACCCTCCATTCGCTGATTACAGTGGCAGTGCCGTTATGCGTTTCTTTTTGTAAAGTTGTGGTTGTGCATTCAATAACCGTGCATTTTTGTCATTTATGTAATATATATTTAATTTTTCTTCGCATTTTAGAAATACTGATAAAAAAATGGCAAGCCATCCTAAAAAAGTGGTATAAACAGGTGAAAGAGTGACTAAAAGAAGATCCGACTGAAAAGGGATGTAGTTACTGCATGTGTTTGTATTCAATGGTTTATTCTGAATACAAAAACATTCTATTGTTTCATTGAGGAAGAAGTCAGTAATTCTGCAAGAATATCTTAAATTGACCCAAGTGACAAACAGTTACATCAACAGTTGAAAGATTTATATTTGAGTGGACGTGTAGGGGTGCGAAGATGTATCAGAGAAAAATTCCTTCCAAATCGATAATATAAATAGCCCATTAAATTACCAACTCAGTACGGACTAAGCTGTGGCGTAATGGCTAGAGTGACTGGCGTTTAAATCAAGAGGTACCGCGTTCGAAACTCAAAGTCCACAACCTTTTATGAAGAAAACGGAAATCAAGGAAAATGAACGCTTGAAGGATCACTCAACTAGAATCAAGAAGACTCAAGATAAATATAACGCCTTAAGAAAGAAAAACGACTTCAAGGGCTAACTCATCAAATTATCAAGAAGGAATCATCAACTCATCAGGAAGGAATCATCAACGCAAAATAAATGGAAGTAAATGAAGATGCATCAAGAAAGAAATCGAAGATCAAGAACCAACTCAGCCAACAAGATAAAATGGAAGACAATGTTTGAAGGGCCAACTTAAAGGAAATTCAGAAAGTAAATAGATTCGATAAAAAGAGAATTCTAGATAAATACAAACTGAAAATAAGGAATGCCCCCTCTTCCTCCCCATAGACGTTGCACGAGGCAATTGTCTTTGACGCAAAGTGGTGAAACAAGGTTTAGTACTGATTATTTAAATTAAGAAAAACGATTTCTACTAGAGGAAGAAGGAATTGTTGCCAGTTTAGGAGTTTTAGATTCCGCCGCAGCAAAAGATATGAAAAAATCTCGTAGTTCAATAATGAACGTAGCAGTGCATTTTCCCCACCTTGTTCCCGAAGATCAACTAGATAATTTGGATGATGAATGGAGGTTATTTAGACAGTTCAAAAGATGTGTCACTGTTCTATAAATCTATTCCTGATTTATGGCGTTGTCTGCGTGTAACAGCAAAACTGTTACACGTGGACACCTAAACCAGAATTGGTGAGAGATGTAGTGGAAGGCGCTTGTCACCAGCGTTATGAAAAATGTCTCAAACATCAGAAATCTTCTTGAAGTAAATGTTTGCTTTGAAGAAGTAAATTCGGAAGGAGGAATGTAATAAAGCCTAAATTTTGCACTTTATTTCAACTCGTGTAAGTATATTTATTATTTTATGTGAAATAAAATTTCCGTTTTTTTTTTTGTAGGAATGTTTTTTTTTTCATATGTTGCCTTGGTTTATTTAAAATCATGGAGTGGGAGCCCTGATATTTAGTCAACACCGTCATTCTATGGCGGCTAGACGTGCAACACTCAATATCAGTGTTTTTGGACGTCTAACTTTTTCTTGTTGCACTTTCATTACCCCGTTACCCGGTACGCATTGTTTATTGCAATTGCTCGTAAGGGGCGCGGCGATTTGCCATCCTGGCCGCCGTGCTGACGGGATCCAGCGCTCCGTCCAGCCCCAGCTTAGCCTCTCTTCCTTCCTTCAGATAGTCCGATTTCTCCCCTACCTCGTTGCTTTTCATACAACCTCTCCCACAACTTTCTCTGGTTAGCCTCTAATTCCAAGGGGAGAATGCTGACCTTCTTCTCAAGCCAACCACCCCGGATCGAGGCTGAGAGGGGGAGGGGACATTGTTCCCAAACCCCTCAACTCCGGTTCGGGATGGGGGTTTTTTAACAACCTGCTTCATCCCCACCCATACCTTCCTCACATCCATTTTCCTCTCCTCTTCAAAATCTATCTTTTTTACGCCGTGTTCAAGGTGGAGCCGCCATGCCAAAGGACTGCCAGGCCACCAGGCGGGAGGGGTGGTCCCAAATTGCGGCGCCTAGCTCTGCCGGGCCTGTAAGCACCTCTTGCAGTGCGGGCTACTGCAAGAGGTGGTAAGCGATTGCGTCTCGTAAAACAAAGAGGGTCACCATGCCCAATGATGAAAAAAAACACATCTCCCCTTAATTCCCCCTAAAACAACGGAGCCGCCCTCGTGCAGCTCCACAGAGAAGGAGGTCCCCCCCTGTGCTTGCGCAGGGGACCCTCCATACCTCTTTAACCGGAGAGGAAAACCAGCCTCAGACGGTAGGGCCTTCCATGGGGGGAAGTCCGGGCTCGGCGCCAAGCACCGAACCCGAATCCGCCCCTATGCAAGGTCCTCATCAAACGGCTGTGGATTCTCAGGCAGTACAAGGAGGGGAGGGATCTCCTCCGGATGATGCCCCTGCGACCACCAGAACTTTCTCCATTTCGGAAAAGGACCTTGATGAGGCCGGTCCATCTGGCCTGGGGGCTTTTACCGGCGGGGGTGAGAAGCGGGTTCATTCCCCGTTCTCCTCTCCAAAAAAGAAAAGGACGAAAAAGACCAAAAAGACGAAGAAGACTCGGGGCTCCTCTCCATCCGTGGGGGCTACGGGGATGGATGGGTCTGCTGCCACTTTGGCAAGCGCCCTAAGCCAAGATCGGCAAATCCGGCCCCTCTGCCCCCCCGGGTATGGAGCTCCTGACGATGACAAAGACCAAAAGTGCACAGGGCGGAGCCTCGATGACATCGGGGCCCCTCATTCAGAGGTTACCTGGCGTTTTCGAGCCCGCTGGCTTCAAACGCTTCCTCGTTATTCGCTCCACTGATGGCACCATGTTGGCCAAGGGCAACATGATCCATCAGAGGAGAGGATTAGCCAGTGCAATTGGTAGAGAGCCGAGGGTAACCCGTTTCTCGGACGGGAGCCTTCTGGCGAATGCGGCGAATCCCGCCGAGGCGGCCAAGATAAGTGCTCTTCGGACACTTCATGGCACCCCGGTGAGTGTGACGCCGCACTCTACCATGAACTTTCTGAAAGGAGTAGTTTATGCGAGGGAACTCGTTGACTACTCCATTGAGGACATCACCCTAGAGATGGCCGACCATGGGGCGGTCAAGATCGAACGTGTAATGAGAAAACAGGGAGGGGCCTCGAGACCCACCCCTACACTCTTCGTCACGTTCGACTGTGACAAGCTCCCTGAGTCGGTGCGTGCCGGTTGGTACCGCTACCGCTACCGCGTGAAGGCATTCGTGCCACTGCCGCAGCAGTGCTATTACTGTCACCGCTTCGGCCATTCGAATCGCTCATGTAGACTTGCAAAGTCGGGGTCACCCGAAGTATGTGTAAATTGCTCCAAGGTCGCACACGATAAGTCCAAATCGTGTGTGGCCAAGTGTGTCAATTGCGGAGAGCCGCACCCTGCTTCTTCGAAGCAATGTGGTGCATATCTCCTTGAGAAAGAAATCCTGGCCGTTCAGGCCCAGGATCGACTCTCATTCCGCGAGGCAAAGGACTTGGTCTTGGCGCGCCCGGTTCTGCTTGGGACGTCATATGCCTCAATAGTTAGAAAGGCACCCTCTGCTCCTGGCCCATCCAGGTCAACGAGCACGGTTGTTTCCGCGCCCATTCGGAGCCTTTCTGCGGGCTCTACCCAACCTGGGCGCTCCCCTGGTAAAGCTGGCGGCAAAAAGGGTTCATACCCTGCCCCGGCTAAAACCAGGGCTCCCCCCTCTTCCCCCACGCGCCTCCACCGAGTCGTTAGACTCACAGGAGGCAACACCCCTGAAGATGGTCGCTAGGCCGTCTTCCGGGGTTCCTAAAGCTGTTCCCCGAAAGGAGGACAGCAACAAAGGAGCTTCGGCCCCTTCGCCCACGCCCCGAGGTGGAGCCAGTGGCTTGGAGACGGTGGTTCCTCGAAAAGAGGGCCCCCCGCCTCCCAAGCCGCAACGCCCGCCTAAGGTTTCGAGGCGGAGGGAGGAAAAGACTCGCATGGCGAGCACAACCTCCCCCAATAAGTCCTCGAAGGCGACAGCGCCTTTAGCGCTTTGTCCGGCCAACAGCGCCCGGGGTTCTGCCCCCGAGAAGCGTACGGCCATTTCCGTGAGGGTCTTCAATTCGAGGAGGGCCCCCGCGTCTCCTCCGAGCTAGGCCTGGAGGGCATATTCCTTCAATGGAATTGCCGTGGACTCCGGGCCAACTGGGAGGAGCTGCGGAGGCTCGTCTCATCCTGTTCCCCGTTAGCTATTTTTTTGCAGGAGACCATGCTAGGCGCGTGCCCGGTGCCTGCCCTCCTGGGGAATAAGGGTCTTGCGACCCCACCACCGCGGGATGGCCGGGCTGGGGGATGCGCGGTTTACACCCGGCATGATGTCTCCGTTCTTCCTTTCTCTTTAGATAACTCCTTTCAGGCAGTGGCTTTGTAGCTGCACCTGGATAGGAGGTATACTATCATTTCTGCGTACATTCCACCGTCAGCTTACTTCGACGCATGGGACTTCCGCTGTGTCGTGGCACGGTTGCCGAGGCCCTATCTCTTGTTTGGAGATCTGAACGGCAGGCATCCTCTCTGGGGAGATTACTCCATAAATCCCAGGGGACAAGTCCCTCCGATCTGACCGAAGAGCTTGAGATGGGTGTCCTAAACGTGGATGAGTTTACGCATCACTGTCCGACAACCGCTTCATTTTCTTGCCTTGACCTATCTTTGTGCTCTTCGGATGCACAGCCTTATTTTGATTGGGGGGTGGTTGATGACCTCCATGGTAGTGATCACTTTTCCATTCAAATATCATTTTCAGGGCAACGGCCGCCTGAGAGACCACCTCGGTGGTGCTTGGCGCGGGCGCGGTGGCCTGCATTTCAGGAAATGACTGAATTCTCTATCTCAGTCGAGTTTAGGTCGGTAGATGAGGCCGTTGAGTTCTGCTCCGGCAACCTCATCGCCGCGGGCCTGACTACTATTCCTAGGACCTCTGGCCGTTTTGCACGCCGACCACTCCCATGTTGGTCGCCTGAGTGTGAGACGGCCCTCAAACAGAAGCGTTATGCCTACATGCGCTACAAGCACCGCCCGAACGATTTCACTGTCGCTGAATTTCGTCTGGCTAGGGCTAGGTTCCGGTATATTTCGAAGCACGCCCGCCGCTCTTCTTGGCGGGCATACGTGTCTTCACTTAACGGGAAGACCCCTTTAGCTGATGTGTGGAAGCGAGTCAAAAGGATTCGGGGCAAGTTCTCGTAGGACACCCCTCCCGTTTTCCAGGCGACAATGGTTATTGTTCTAAGAGTGCGATTTGAATAGATAACGGCAGCTGCGTGACCAAGGAATATAACAAACACAATGATAATAGATTCTAATACACACAAAATAAAAGGCACAACAATAAATAATATATATATATATATATATATATATATATATATATATATATATATATATATATATATATATATATATATGGGTACATAAATAATACGGACTTAAGCTCTTAATACTAATTGGATAACTTGGGTTATTGAATGATTATAACGGGAGATTTAAGGTAGTGAGTGATTTAGTTCTTTTGAAACTCGAGAGTAAAGCGGAGAAAACTTGGGGGAGGTCTTGATGACCTTGATTACACACAGGGATAGCCACAAACCTACAGTTGGTGGGGCTACTTTCTCGAACTTGTGTTTGCGAGATGCGGGCCTCTTGTCCTCATGAGGTCACCCAACGAAATTCGAAGCGGGGGGGAGGAGGAGGAGGAGGAGAGAGATGATTTCTCCACACTCGGCTTGAGCGAGCTAACCGGCCTTTTGTCCTTAAGAGGTCTCCAGAAGAACTTTGAGGATGGCTTTTCCAATCCTTGCTCCGAAGGCGGATGAGAAAGGCTGACGTTGCCTCACGAGACTCTGCTCCTTGACCCGAAGATACGGGTGTGATGTCCAGCTCTTCCGTGGCTTGCGACCATCACTCACACTTCTTGGGAGATAGCTCGTTGAATTGCACTCCCTTTGAGGAAGTCTCGTCTAACCAAATTTGTCTGTAATTCTGGAGCGGGTGCATATATACCCAGAGTTCTCCAAACCAGGGAGAGAGAGAGGCCTTCTTTCTCGCTTTCTCTCCCGAAGTAATATTTTAGGAGCTGGGGGAAATAATATTATTCTAGGGGATACTTCTACACTCTTATTTGAAGGAGACATTGAAGTCTTACATGAAGAAAAGCATTATTAACGTCAACTCATGGGAGACCTACGCGGGGGCTCGCCCTGGTTAGCGACGTGCAGTCTACTGGGCATTGGAGAGGTTCGAAACCACCCGAAAGAAGACAACGAACAACAGCGACCAGGGCGTGAGCATGCTAAATCTGCCAACCCAGGGCTGCGGCAATAACTCCCTCCACAAGGCACCTCCTGCGGGACGTGTGAGAAATGGTGTAGGTCGCGACTGGGCCTCCTCAGCCACCGATAACCCACAGGATCGATGGCAACCTAAAGGACGTCTTCCTCGCTCGCGAGTGACATCTGAACTCTTAAGTTGCTGCTTGCTTTATGCCTTTATATTCCTTTTATTGTTATCTAATGTTTTTCCTCTTATTATTTTAGCCTTGCGTTGACGAGATATATCATTAGTTTATTGCCACTAGCGTTTCTATCCCTAACTCTGCCTTCGACTACTGTTTATGCCATTCCATTCTTCATAGATTTTCTTATTTTATAACATATTATTGTTTTTTGTTTTTTTTAATTCGCTGCCAGTAAAAATCGGTTGGATTGGGCGGCATGAGAGCTTTGATCCCTTTAAATCTTTCAGGCGAGCTCCACAGACAGGGAAAGAAATTCCTTGTCAAACAAGTAGATTTGGCAGGGTTTGTCAGCTGCGCTGAGAGCCACCGCAAGTGGCGTAGCTTAGGGCTTTGTTACACGTAATTTCATGTTCGGCGGAGGCACAATTGACATGCACTTGCATGTCAACACGTTCAGCCCACATGCCCAAAGAGAGAGATGACAGTTTAAACAGCGCATCGGTACCTCAAAATCTCTGCTTAATTGGATCAGAAATACTCGACTTGGACGAATTGAAGCAATTTCTGCTACTCAAACGTCAGAAGTATTGAAACGACTAGAGCAAGAAGGCGAGGTTACTCTAAAACACTAGTAACACGTTGACCGAAAACTTGCTTTCGAGTTGAAACAGGTCATAACCCGGCAACTCATTTGAGTCTGGGATGGGCTGTCATATTTTGGGCAACATCGCGTTGGGTGCGGGGAAACCTCCAACACGTCTCCATCACCAAGATCTCACAAATGACGTAGACTTAAGTACTAAGAAACGAGGATACTAAGACTCAGGGTCTATTTAGGTGGTACACGGATCCAACGAGACAGTATAATTCGACTGAACTGGTCTAGAACGCTTACCACAAAACCCCTTCCTTTGAAAGATAGAATAGACAAGAAGTAGCCTGGGAAAGGGTTTGGACGAGAAGATTTGTACATTATTCCACAGTAAATAAATTCGTGACTCCCCACCACTAAAGTCTATAAGGGAGCGGTACTACTAGAACTTTCAACTCGGTTGCGCCCGGAAGGTCATCTCAGAGAGCAGAGAGGTAGCAAACACGTCCCTTTTTTTAACCAGCCAGAAGGAAAATCTTCCTGGCGGACTCCCCCAATTTACCAACGCAGGGTAAATTTGGACCAGTGACGGATTTCTGCTTGCGCATGTTAGATTAGGGATCATGGCAGGGCCCACCTTCACCGAAGAGCAAGGCAATCATCCCCTCAAGGATCTAAAGTTCGCATATTTGAGTCACTTTGCTTGCTCTTATAATACGAACTAAATCCACTTAATTACATGCCTAACAAGGAATATAAATGCAACCACAATTTTAGGGACAACTACAACTAGATCGTTGCAAGATTTCCCGCCTGACCTACGAGTCTTGGATCGAAGGGAGCATGACTGTTGCAACCTTTCCAATCCCCGTTTCGTATTTTCATGGTTATTTTTTCCATGTTTGCAAAGAAGACCAGAATGAGTACAATAAAATTAAGTATTAAATGACCTTGGTTCGGTTTAACCGGCAATAAGACTTGAAAACAATTATCCGCTCAAGAGAGGCGAGTATGCTCGTAATTAGGTGTCTTTCGACGGTGCAAGTCATAGAGGACGAAACAACAAAGCTTTGGTGTTAAGAGAACTAAAAAAACACAGGAGCAGCGCAACAAATAAATGCAGTGGATGTTTTTTGAAAACTAAAACAGGACAGAACTTGGAACTATGACGCAACAGAAACATTCGCTTGTGCACATGGTGCAGTGCCAATCTTGTAAAGCAGACGTAGCAACTCGAAAAATTAGCCGATTTGAAAAATATCGCAAAGGGTTTAAGATAAAGAACTAGTGGGTTGCTGCCCAATCCAAATGGATTATATATGGCAGCTAGGATAAAACGAGGTAAATTATCTATAAAAGGTGGCGGAGACCACTTTGTGAAAAAATTTAAAGAAAGAAGGGTTAAAAGATTCCTCTGCCAATATGAATCGAAGACTGGTCTGTTGAGGGATGGTTAAAAGGCTCGGGAAACAGGACAACCGGAGAGTGGCGAAATGGGTGCGATCTAATAAAAGGTGGGCAACCGATTGGTCCCCACCACAAAACCGACAGCAAGGGCTGATCTGAACATCACCCGAAACAAGATGGCCATGAGTAAGTCTTATGTGGCCAATGTGAACTCGACAAAGGGCCACCTGCAACGACCGCAATCTATGGCAGCTCGAGGGCCAAGAGTGAACAAAATTTTTAATTTTGTACAGTTTGGATGATGAAAAGTCATCCCATTCATTCTGCCACAGTTAAAAAATATACTTTCTTATTGAAGGAAAGTAGTCTCTAAAAGGCGGAGCCGTGTTTTCCGAGGACACAGAATGTGCCGAGCGGGCCAGCCGATTAGCCCTCTCGTTGCCCAAGAACCCCACATGCCCAGGTGCCCAGCAAAAAATAATTCTATATCAGGACGCATTTTGGATCAGCCAGTTGCACATTTCTGTGACTAAGGGATGAGAACGCATTAAAAGATCTATTTGACTGTAAAACACTCCTTGAGTCAAAGGCTAAAAGGATTACTGAAAGTTAAGTGGTAAAAATGGATGCTGCTGGTGGCAAAGATAAAGTTAGGAATTCTCCTCCTGGGTAGATGACTGTGCCGCCCACGCCACTGTCCGACTTAGAGCCATCCGTGTATAGTGGGCAGCATTGTTTGTGTCGGGTCGAATGTTCTAAGAACAGGCTCTTAATGATGCGAGGCTCCATAGAAGACTTCTCCAGGCTCCACATGTTGGTACATACTGTGGGGAGAGGAGCACACCAACTAGGGGTCAGTAAGGATGGAAGAGTAAGGACGCTTAGAGCACCCAGGTTAGAGAAATGATCTCCTATGCGAAGGTTCAAGGGACGGGGTAAATATGGCAACTTATCAAATACCGCCTTCGATTCGGCAGCATACAGGCATCTGTAGACCTCTGATACAGGGGCTTGCTGTACTCGGCAGATGTATCACATGCAGATTTGAAGTCTATGGTAGGGCAAAGGGAGTACCCCACTATCGCAGTAAAGGTTGTTGACAGAAGTACGGAAGGCTCCACTGGAAAGATGAACTCCGCGGTTTCGAATGGGGTTCAGCATTTTAAGGGCTGAAGGAGAAACCGATGAATAAATTTGACAGCCATAATCCAATTTGGATTGGACGAGAGTTGTGTATAATGCCCACAATGTTTGTCGGTCGCTGCCCCACGAAGTGTGCGAGAAGACTTTCAAAAATGTCTAGAGCACGCAGACAGACCGTTCGAAGACGGCGTAGGTGTGGTAACCAGGATAACTTTGGATCGAGAATTACGCCAAGAAACCGAAACTCGGAGACAAACTGCCCTGAGGAACTTCCTCCTCTTGGGGTTGCAGGTCAGAGTATGCGACTCCAACAGGTACCTTGAGAGATAGAGATGCTAAAAACTTTGAATAAGGCCTCTCTTTCCCCAGAAGTATAGCTGCCTCAAGATGCCGTATCTCCATGTTGTGTCGTAGGCTTTCTCAATATCGAAAAATATGTTCAGGACTCGGTGCTTTAACGAGAAAGCTTTCCGGACCGATCCCTCGAAACGTACTAGTAGGTCAAGGGTACTATGACCTTTGCGGAAGCCACATTGAAATGGAGAGAGAAGGCGATTGGTTTCTAGGAACCAGTTTAGGCGCTCCAACACCCCTTTTTCCAGCAACTTACTCAAACAGCTGATGAGAGCTATAGGGCAGTAGTGATCTGCGTCCAACCAGTCCCTGCCCGGTTGGGCAAAGGAAAGGATGATCCCGATGCGCCATGATGATGGGTAAAAACCCTTCACCCATATAGGGGGGGACAAATCAAGTAAGAAGAGAGTAGAGTGTGGATGTAGGTGCCGAATCATATCGATTTTTTTTTTAAGAGCTCATCTGGCGACTGACTACTTGGGCATTAGCCGCCGTATTAAAAACTGCCTAGTACTAGGCTACTTTAAAATAAGATTAAAAAAACCAACACTAAAAAATAAAAAAGGGAAAAGGGCAACGAGCAGGAAGCAAGCTCCGGCGTCGGGGGGAAGGTCCTCCTCGCCCCCCGGCGCAGGAACGTGCGACCTACTAAAATAGCCAACGGTGGTACCTTGCAGGGTGGCGTCCTGGGCAGAACCAGGAAGCCACCGGCCTGAGAGCTATACCTAGCTCTCGAAGGAGTTTCCTAGCCCTAAACCCAAATGGCTTAGGGTATGACTGGCGTCTTTCAGCGGCATTAGCACAGTGGAAATCAGCTGCGGATGCAGTGAGAGCTGTTGGCGACCGAGGGATGCGCCGGGCTCACACGTACAGGCGAATAATGCACTGTGCACGGCGTAGAGCGAGTGGCATCTCCTCAGCATCGACTAGTAGCTTTCATGGGAAAAAGTGCGGAAGGCACCGGTCGCCAGGCGAAGGCGGGTGTGGTGGATCGAATCCACCTTCCGCAATACACGCTCAGCTGCATAAAACTCGCATCCGTAGTCGAACTTCGAACGAACAAAGGATCGATAAAAAAGTAAGGCAGTAGTCCTATCAGCGCCCCAAGCGCTGAACGTCACGGAGCGGAGAATGTCCATGGCGCGGGTACAAGAGACCCTAAGGCTGCGAATATGAGCCTCTCAGGGTAGGCGTCGGTCAAAAACAAGACCAAGGAAACGGTGCGATTCAACCACTTCCAGGCGTACCCCATTAAGAAACAAGTCTGGTTCAGGAGGAAGCCGTCGATGGCGGCAGAAGTGCCAAGCAAAACCGACCCCTGCGCGCTTCGGCATAGCGAGAGACGCGGTTCAGTGCCTGTTGGAGTCTACGCTCCAGATAATGTATCTGGGCCAGGCCAAGAGAGATCGAAAGGTCGTCGACGTATATCGTAGCGCGAACATCTTCCGGCAGCACCGAGCAAATGCCGTTGATGCTCACGGCAAAGTGTGACACTGAGGACACTTCCCTCCGGGACACCCTCTTCCTGCTCCATTGGGCCGGAGAGGGCTCCCCCTACCCGTACGCGGAATCGACGATCTTGCAAAAATTCAGATATAAAGATTGGGAGGCGTCCCCTCGCCCTCATCGTGTGGAGAGTCTCCATGATACCGTATCACCATCCGGTATCCTAGGCCTTCTCTAGATCGAAAAACACCGTGGCGTAGTGCTGTCTACGAAGGAAGGCCTCGCAGACGGCATTTTCCAGTCGGAGCAGAGCATCCGACGTGGAGTGGAACTTGCGGAAGCCGCAGTGTGCGGAAGACAGATGGCCTCCGCTGTCCAGGAAAAAGGCTAATCTAACATTTGCCAATTTCTCCATCAACTTGCACACGCAAGAGGTTAGAGAGATTGGGCGGAAACCGGTCGGAGTAGAGTGATCTCTCCCCGGCTTGCGAAAGGCGAGCACAGTAGCGATTCGCCAGGAGTCTGGGAGGTTACCCTCTACCCAGATCCTGTTGAAAAAATCTAACAGAAAGGCCATGCCTCGCTCACCCAGGTGTCGAAGCATGGCGTACGGGACATCGTCCGGATCATGGGCGGTGTCCGCGCACGAAGCAAGAGCGGAACGCAACTCACTCACAGTAAACTTGTCGTTGAAGGGTTCTCCGCCTCTGGAGGTAAAGTCCAGCCGGCGGCCTTCCGCGACATCAAGACGTGTATTGAATGCTTGCTCTGGAGGCGGGTGAGGTCGTAGTCCCTTAGTTCGTTTGAACGGACGACACCTTTGACAAAATTCAGACCCGGATGGGGCAAGACAGTTACTTGAATTTCAGCTATCGAAGATAGAGTTAGTACAAGGTTGTGTTGAGAGTGGGATGACACCTCGACTACGACATCACCACTACCTCTTGGCCACACCCTCGGGGGTTCACCACAGTGGGACTCAAAAGATTCATTGACGTCAAACACATCGACTTTTGCAAGTGGGGTGTCGGATGATGAACTCATGACAAGAAAGCGGGGATAATCTAAATCTGGGTCTACTTCGTTGGAATAGGGGTCCAACGAGCAAGGGAAGGCTGAAAGGGGAGCTAAGGAACGTTTGGCACGAGAACCCTTACGAGAAGGGGGTTTTTGGTTTATGGCTAGCCATGGCAAAAAGAAAAAAACTTCGTATTCTCCCTCGGGGTTCCCCACCATGGAGCCCTACAAGGGCCCGGCACTACTGCAACTCTACTATCAGTTACATCCGGTATGTCCTCTTGGAGAATGGATACGGATCCAGCACACCAGCTTTAGAAAACTTAGAGGCTGCCCGAGTTCTCCTACGCACGGAGAAAAGGGGCCAACGATGGGTTTCTCCTTGGGCATTTGGTAGACAAAGGCGGTGGAGATGCCCAGCCTCTTCCACCTTCATGAAAGAACAATTCGGAATCAATCCATAAGATGAGAAAAGGTCCACTAGATAGGTGAAGGAAGAGGGGGAAATAAAGGGCAGTGGAAGAACGTAATAGGGAGGGAAAGAAAGAGGGGCATGTTAAAAGTCTTTTTGGCAGCACCATGGAACCCCTAAGTGGCCCAGGGCTGACCCTCTTCACCATGTGAAGGCCAGAGCGCCTCTGGGAACAACCCCTGAAGAAAAGATCACAGAAAGGGAGGGGGTAAAAAAAAAAATCACAAACATGTCTAAACCAAAACATCATGTTTTCTGGCGGCCTACAATTGACGCACGCTCACATTATATTTTATTTTAAGTTCATTTTAAAAATATTAAGTATCTATAAATTTTGTAGTAAATTCTACATATCTTAAAAAATACTATTAAGGAGCTACTCTCATAATTGCCCCGGCAATTCACTTACTTTCAGGATAAAAGTTCTGCTTTACTTTACGGCTATCGCATCATATTGTATTATATATCATTTTTAAGGTAATTTTGAAATGGGGGGTGGATCTTTTCTCGTTTTCACGTATTATGGCCCACCAAACCACCCAAATGAATATAACATCAAAAAGTAATCCCATTCCTCGATTCCCACGTTTGAGAAATGGAATTAAGAAATCTATCTGAGGGGCTACTCGCTCGAGTAACCGGCCGTTCAGCCAACCGACTGAGAAGAAAATGCGCCATAATAATAGAAAAGATCAGGTATTTATTGAGATATCATTTCCTAGCTAACCTTGGGAGTAATTTGGCAATTATATCATTCGAAAGAAAATCGGCCGATTAGTTATGTTATTGCCAAAACAAAATAATTCATGAGCTAACCTTGGGAGGACTTTGGCAATTATATCATTCGAAAGAGAATGCAAAACAACATGAGGGTTTCAGATTTCGTTAGAATCGGCCAAATAGTTACGGTGTTATTGCAAAAAAAAACAGGACCGACCGACCGACATAGTAAGATGCAGTCACCCGCGACCAAAAAGAATGAGACACGTTATTTTTTATATTAGTGGCCACTTGGCGACTGCCTACTAGGGCATAAGTCTCCGTAATTCTTTCAAAGCGTGTTAGGCCAGATTAAAAACAACAACAAAAAAACGTGCAAAATGAAAAAAAAAAACAATGAGGGAAACACGCTTTGGCGTCGGGGGGCCTCGCATAAACCACTCCTTTCACGAATTTCTTGGTAACGTGCGGAGTCGCATTCGCCGGCGAGCCATTGTGTCCGAAGGGAACAAATCGAAAGGCTCCGACGCATTCGCCAGGAGGGTTAGCTGTCAACGGGACATGAGGTCCCTCTTCTCCTTGTGATTCAGCTGGGGCCCCAGCAACGTGAAGAGACTCTTACACAGGGGCGGATTCAGGTTCGTTGTTTGGCACCGAGACCAGGTTCGCCCCCATGAAAGAGCCTGTGATCTGTAGCTGGGTCACCTCTGGCATCATTATTTATTTATTTATAAATAAAGAAGGGGATGGGTGGGAGATGATAAATGTCTGTTTGGTCACAGACAAACCTGCTAACCCCCAAACACTTCGAGAAGGTGGTAGCTCATCTGCAGCCAACTCAAGAAAGACCGCGGACGAGGAAGAGGATAAATACAAAGGAATAAATCTGTAGGAGGAAAAGAAAAAAATATTGAAGAAAAAATAGGAGTGGCAAACATAACGAGCTTGCGCTTAGCAGGCAGACCTTCGGTCTGTTGCCTGCTGTCTATCTGGCTCTAGCAATGGGGCTTTGGTCTAAAAAAAATGAAAAGGTTTCTAGTACATATCTCCTAATAATTTACTCTTGGTCTATTTCTTTCAGATCCATGCTTATTTTCTAAACTTTAAGGCAAGAAAAGACATCGGAATTCTTTTGCTATACGGAAAAAGACAATCCTCAAAGCTTTCCCCCCCATCTAAATTTGCTTATATATAAGACCCCCCTACCCACAAAAAGAGCAGCAGCCATACCTTGATTTTAATACATTTTCTGAATTTCACGTTTTGTAATTATACTCGTTTTGAAAAATTCCAAAACATTCGATAATCAAATTTATTTTTTCTGAACTCTGAGAAAGAACTTGGATCAAATATTTGAATATACGAAAAACAAGACCTGGGCGATGTTTTTTTTTAATTGTAAAGAAAATATTAGAATTTGGAGAAAAGCTTCAAATATACCTAGGCGACTCCACAAACTAAAATTCAAATTTAAAAGTTGTATTCCTAGAATATAGTGTTATGGAAGAAATAATCCTCCCCCTTGAAGAATTTAATTATTTGTACTTAGAGTAGTGAGTCTGTAAGGGAGAGGATAACGTTTTGGAGTTTGGGTTAATTCCAAATAAAGAATAAGACACAATAAGCCAAATTTACTGTCGTTTATCTAGATCTCAAAGGAAAAAATAAGAAAAAAATTGATTTAGAATAATATTTATTCATAACATACCCCATTATACTTTAGATAATCAGATTTCTCCTTAATTTCAGTGTTTATTTACCCCTGGTGATGGGCGTTTATAGGTAGCTTTAAAATAGATTCTCTTCCAAACTTAAACTATAAAGGGAAAATGCAGTCAAAATCCTTGAGCAAGAACCGACAATAAAACAGAAAATAATTAGTAAATTGGATTTATAAAGCACCAGCATGGTCAGACCTGTCGTTAGAGCTACTCAAATAATTGCTGCACACAAAGTGGTAACACATTAGTAGTTAATTGCTCAACTCGCCCCGAAGGCATCAGGACCGGCCCTAATTGAGAGAAAGCAGTGGAGTGAGGAGGAAGGAAGGTAGCTGTGTGTTTCGCTATCATTCAGGTAGCGGGGAAACTCACCGTGGTCCATGGAAAATTCACCCTTCTACGTCAGGGGTATGTGGATATGAAAACCGTTTCTGCGTGTCCAGGACGAAAGAAAGACTCGCTGTGTGTGCGGAGGGAGATGAGAGGGAGAACGATGTTGATTGTGTGTGATTGGAGATGCCTGCGCCCAGGAGTCAAGTCGGGTACAGCGTATCTGCTAAGAGGCGCCTAGCTCCTGCCCTAGGTTGGAATTTGTGACCCACTCTCACTCGGATAAAACCCGATACCTAGGCGTTAGAAGTCCAAAGCATTATTCGCCAAGCTAGCGAACTCCAGTAGTAAAAAATTTTTTTTAAAATACATAAAAATTAAAGTATTACATAAAATTTTAAATACTATAAATAAAATAAATACATAAATTCTCTAGATGAAATTTTGAATACACTGAATAAAATTTCAAATAGATACTCTATATTTTTTGAATGAAGCTTTGAAAAGTTGCCCACAGTTCAAATCCATCCAATTCAAGAAGTGCAAAGACTGGATGGGATCCCAACGGGGAAAACCACTTGAGTCTCAACCCTTGTCCGGATAGTCGCCAACCTGCTCTCCTTGTCCATAAAACTTCCGCATTCCACGAACAAGCTGGTAATGACGCCTTCCTTCCAGATACATCATTGCTTCTGCAATTAAAATTCCCCCCAAAGTCAGCCCCAACTCGTGATCTACTACTGGCCAATGCAAAAATAGCTCTAAAAATTGTCATTAACCCCCCCCCCCAAAAAACCCCCCAAAAAACAGGCAATGGCTTCGCTACTAATATTGAAATTTAAAATCTAAAAAAAAAAGCAGCCATGGTTACATTTTTATAAATTTTCTGAACTTCGCCAATTATAGTAATTTTTAAAAGGAACTCTAAACTAAATTTCCTCCCTTTCAAAATATCACCTTGCTAAAATATAGTTATAAAAAAACATATAAAAATAAATTTTCTGAATTTCACAATTTGTAATTCTTTGGGTTTTAGAAAATTCACAAAATTTTGATACTTATATTTATTTCTGAAATTCACCATTTTGTTTTTGATATTATAAAAGAATTATTAGAAATAACTAACGAAGAAAATAATCTTTCACACATTTTCAAAAATCCTGTTATACAATTATAGAGTTAGTGATGATGATAACTCAAAACTGGCGATATCTAAAGTTCAGAAAATTTACATAAAAGATGTAATTAAGAAATTATCCCCAAAAATAAAAGGTAAAAAAATTATCAACTATCCTCAACTCTCAATACAGATTCACCATATTACAGGATTTTTTTAATAGTTATCTGGTGACCAAAGAGGGCATACCCACTGAAAAAAAGAATAAATTAAATTTAAAATTACCTTAAAAAATAATAAAATACAAGAGAGTGGCCTTACAGGAGGAGGCTTGCGCTTCGTGGGCCGACCTTTGGTCTGTGGTCTACGGCCTATCAGGCTTTGTCAATGACCTTTTGGTCTAATTTTTTTTTAAAGTTTCCTAATAATGCACTCTTGGTCAATTTTTTCATATCAATGTTTATTTTCTAGGCCTAAATGCCATAAAAATCTTTTATCAGAATTCTTTTAAAATACAGAAAAAAACAATCCTGTTTATTTTTCATCTAAATTTGCTCAAATAATTTCATTATGCTTAACTTGTTTTTATAAGCAGTGGTTACTTCCTTCTAATAAAGATTAAAATTGAAAATCTATTTTAGAAATAACTTCGCTAAACTTTTGAATGTACCAATAAATAAAATAAAAAGCTTCCATGCCTAAATTTTAATAAATTTTCTAACTTCACCATTTGTAATTCTTTTTGTTTTAAAAAATTCTAAAACTGGATAATCATTTATTTTTCTGAACTTAACCATTTTGTTTTTTCAAACTCTAAAGGAATTCTTATAAATAACTTTCATAAATACTTAAAATATACTTTGGCCATAACCAAACTAAGGGGAGAACAAGGTCTGCTGACCAAAATGTCGCATGCTCTCACTTATTCACCTTGGAGGACTTTGGCATTTATACCATTCAAAAGAGAATGTAAAACAACATAAGTGTTTCAAATTTCGTTAGAATCGGCTGAGTAGTTTTGATGTTATTGCCAAAACAAAATAATTCCCGAGCTAATCTTGGGAGGACTTCGAAAATTATATCATTCAAAAGAGGAAGTAAAATAACATAAAGGTTTTAAATTTCATTAGAATCGGCTGAATAGTTACAATGTGATAAAAAAAAACGGGACCAACCGACCGACGACATAGTGAGATGTAAAGTCGCACAAGACTAAAAAATATCTACAGGGTTATTCAAAAAAGAATTAACCGATTTCATGACGCATTGCTTCATTTTTCAAGCCTCCTCATGGAATGAGTCAGTGATTATTTGAAAGTTTTGAATGGCTGCCACAGGGGCGCTGTAGTCGCGTCGCATCGCATCGTTCTTCCGGCAACATTCAGTTGTTTGTTCACCCTCGGAATGGAGAGTCCTCAGCAAAAGGCGTTCTGCGTTCTCGAGTTCGCGAAAACAAATTCGGTTGTCACGGTGCAGCGTGCTTTTCGAAGGCGATTTGACATTAATTCGCCCTCTCCTAAGAACATTCGACAGTTTCAAGAGAATGGGTGTCTGTGTAAAGGAAAAAGTCCCGGACGATCACGAATTTCGGCGGAACAAGTGGCGAAAATCAATGCTGCGTTTAAGGGGAGCCCGCGGAAGTCCACAAATCGAGCGAGCCGTGACCTTACGATCCCTCAATCCACTATCTGGCGTGTGCTAAGAAGACGTCTGTCTACATTTGAAACCATACAGACTCCGCCTCGTTCAGGCACTTACCAAAGACGGCAAGAGGAAGCGGATGGAATTTTGCGATTCGATGCTGGAGATGATAGAAGACGAAACCTTCATTTCACGTTTAATTTTAGTGATGAAGCGACTTTTCACTTGCGCGGCTCAGTCAATCGTTACAAATGTGCGTATTTGGGGAACAAAGCACTCACATGAAACAGTTGAGCAGGAAAGAAATTTCCCTATGGTGAACGTCTTCTGTGCTGTTTCGGGACAATGGTCCCTTTTTCTTTGAAGGAGACACCGTTAAAGGACAAACCTATCTCGATATGCTCCAAAACTGGCTCTTCACTTCACTGCAAGCAGATTCGCATGACTTAATTTTTCGACAAGATGGAGCACCGCCCCATTGGCTCGAGTTTTTTTTAAATGAAAAGGTGCCCCAGCGATGGATTGGTCGGAAGGGGGCCCGAGACCTTGCTCTTTATGCTTGGCCTGCGAGATCTCCAGACATCAATCACCGTGTGTGATTTTTTTTCTTGTGGGGATATGTAAAAGATCGCGTTTATGTTCCACCGCTACCCACTAACCTCGATGACCTTAAACATTGAACAACAACAGCGATCGTGATATGCTGATACGTGTCTGGGAGGAATTCTCTGAACGCATTGATGTTGCCTGTGCTGCAGGTGGTGGCCACATTGAACACTTGTAAGACAGGAAATAAAAGTTGATTGTGACTTTGCTGGAGTTTTCTATTCCTTTTTCTTAATAAAATCGGTTCATTCTTTTTGAATAACCCTGTATTATTATTCGAAAAAAAACCCCAAACAAATCCAGTGGTAAATTGAGACGAAGATAGCGCCGTGATTCGCAGGTTTTTAGAGCCTTCTAATCACTAAAAGTTTTAGAAGAAATGTTTTATTCCGCTCATCAAATTACATAGGAATGAATACCCGTTTTTGGTACAATTCTGATGAAGTTAAGTTTATCGATACATGGTTGCCTTTTTAAGTTCTGACAAAAAAATAGATAAGTCGCCATCTTGGGAGCTAGTAGCCACATTATTAATTGGAATTGCTTCATATTATGTCATTATGAAGAGATTTTTTTTTCTGAATTAAAATATTATATAGAAATATCATCTTATTCACTTTTAAAGAAAATATGATTGATTTAAATAGCATTCAGGGAGTGAGGCTTATATATCTGAAGTCAAGGAACGTGGTAGAAAAACTAGAGGCTTAACGACATTTAGCAATCGCCTTTTGAATTCGAATCTAATGTTAGGCTTTCAAATTAGGAATATGACTAGTTTATTTAAAAATTGCAGAGGTGTGACCCACTTCGAAATTACCCCTCAAAATTATAATTTTGGGCGGAATTAGCTGGGCTAAAGAGGCGGCGCTATCGTCGTCTCAATTTATCAATCCCGTTCTTAAAATATAGTGTTATGGATAACCAAACAGCTACAATAACAGAGACATTTAAGAGGCACGCTTAGGTGCCCCAGGCAGAGACTTGCCTCACTCAGGGATCAAATGCGCTATCAAGTAAAAAATAATCAAATGAGGAAGAGGTCCCAGAATGAGAGAGAAACCGTAGCGCGCAGTTCGTTACGGTAACGGGAGAGGTACTCCATCAGATGGAGCTGCATCCCGCAAGTGTGTGTAAATCGGAGGTGAACTGGAGGATGCGGAAATTCTACTACCACAAGGGCACTTAGCGCGCTATGAGTCGCTATATATTAGAATACGGTCTCTGAAAATGGACACAGGGCAAAATCTCCCGCACCGAGGCGGTGTATTGAATTTTAATTTAATTGCAACCAGTACGGGCGTGGAGACAGACGCAACGCCCCGGGGAGATAGGCATGGTTGCCCCCCTCCCTCTTCTGACTTGGAGACATTCGCGTAGACCGTCACGGCTCCAGTGAAGCAAAACATGTGCTCCGAAAAATACGAACGCAATGCTCGGGGTGCTGTAGGAGCGTTGGAAGCAGAGGCGTGGACACAAATGTTAAAAAGTGGTATACTAAAAAGTGCGTCTTGGGGGCAACCATCGGCCCGGAGTTATATCAAACTCTCGAATGAGTTTACTAGCCCCCAAAACGAAAGGCTTAGGCCATGATTGGCGCATTTCATTGCAAAAGACGAAATAAGAGCTGTTAGGACTGGTGGAGAACCTGAACCCGCGCGCACAAACACACAGGGCAGTACGTAAAGCGAGTGCCATCTTTCCTGTATCGAAAAGGAGGCTCTCTATAGGGGACGTGCGAATGGCACTGATCATCTGTCGGAAAGCAGTGTGATTTATCGAATCGACCTTGCATAGTAGACTTTAGGATGCAGAGGAATAAAATTCACATTCGTAGTTTAGCTTTAAGTGTAGCTCTATCAGCACTAAATGCTGAAGGTCACGGAGCGAAGAATATCCATGGTGCCGGTACAATAGACCCTAAGGCTGCGAATGTGTTCCTCTTGGGTGACGTGTCGGTCGAAAACAAAGTCTAGAAAGAAAGGATGAAGGTCGACCACGTCCATGCGAACCGCATTTAGGAACACGTCTGGGTCTTAGTCAAAGAAAACAGAAACTGGTGCGCATCGGCATAACGAGATGAGTTCAGAGCCTGTTGGAGTAGGCGCCCAAGAGATGGAAAAGTCCTCAACATAAAGCGTGGCGAGAACCTCCTCCGGCAGCAATGAACTGATACTGTTGATGCTCAACGGAGAGAAAGTGACACTGAGGAAACTTTCCTGCGGCATGCCTTCTTTTTGTCCTTCCTGATCCTATCCGTACGTGGAATCGACGATCTCATAGGAATTCAGACTTACGAAGGATCTAGCAGAAAGCACTTTCCAGACGGAGCAAACCATTGAGCGTTGAATAGATCTTACTGACACTGCTCTGTGACCTCCGTTGTCCAGGAAATGAGGTAGCCTAACATCTAGCCTTTTCTCCACCAACTTGCACACGCAAGAAGTTAGAGGAATTGGGCAAAAACTAGACGGGTGGTGATCTCTTACGGGCTTGCGAAAAGCAAGCCGTTCGCATACGTCAGGAATCTGGGAGAATACCTTCCGACCAGATCTTGTTGAACAAAGCTAACAAGTGTCAAAATATGACACACGGGATATCGTTCCGATTAAGGGCGGCATCCGCACACGAAGCTCGTTTGTCTCAATTTTTGGTCCTTGAAGGGTTCTCCGCCTCGGTAGCTGAAGTCTAGTCGGCGGCCTTCAGGGAGCATGCGGCGGGCATTATATGCTGATGAAGAAGTATCCCGTCTAGAGATTGCGATCGAGAAGAACACTGTCACGGACGATGGTCAAAGATGGCAGTACCGTCTTCCTGGATGAGGGAAAGAGTGGTCTGGTGAGAACTAGTCCCAGTTCTGTTAACATCCTTCCACATCTCCGCAAGAGGACTTTCCCATTTATTAAAGATACCTCCCCCGCATCATTTATATATATATATATATATATATATATATATATATATATATATATATATATATATATATATATATATATATATATATATATATTATTGTGCCCATCTGGCAGCCACCAGCAAGAGCACAACTGCCGAAATCCTAAACAACTCTAACTTTAGGCGAATTTAAAATAAAAGAAAATACCAAAAAAGACGACCCCCCTCCCCAAGCCAAAAATACAAATAAAGAAGAACGGCCTGCCCTGTACGGTGACCGATTGTGATTTTTAGCCACTCACAGAGCGCGTTGGATTACCTAGAGGCATTTTAAATATCATGGGGGACCGGATGGAAAGGTGTAACCGCATCCGGCCCCCGGGCTATGGGCACCGTGTGCATCCGAGACGTCGGTGTAGCAGCCACCCTCGGAGACATGAAGGATCGGTATACCGGCCTTTATAAACAGCACTAGTAGAGGATCGGGGTCAGAACCTGTTGTCACTTGCCCCCCCCGATAGTCCCGCTCAGGGGATCCTCGCTAGCTTCCCACACGACGGGAGTGGTTGATATTACCTTTCTGGTTTATTTTCCCTCTGGAAGCCCATAAAACGTAGTGAGGGCTCCCTCCGTACTAGAGAGGGAGCCGCAAAGGGGCGGCTCCCAAGGATATGTGGTATCGGGAAGCCTTTTACCCTTTGGCATCAGAGGAGGGAAATCCCCTCCACACGACTATCTTCTGTTATTTAGTGCTCTTTAATTAGTGTTGTCGCGTTGTGATTTTAGTGCTTTTTAATTAATTTCATTGTGTGAACTATAATTACCGCATTGTGTTTAATGCTTTTTAACTAGTTAATGCTGTGCTCCCCATTCGATGGTAGTCTTGCTTGCAAGTACCAAATTTTATTTGTAACTCATTGCTCATGTCGGCTTTAATATTAACTTCCTTCTCACTCCATTTATTCATTTGTTGTCACGTGCTGCTCTGTGTCTTCCTTCCTGGCTAACCCTCCCCCACTCCCAGGCCTTGCGTCGGCGAACCCGCCCCCACATCCACGCCTCGCCTGGGAGAACCCTCCCCCACTTTCTACGAGTCAAGTTAGGGTTAGGTTTTCCGCCTGCTGCGTTCTCCATAATTCTCGCCTTTGCTCCCTCCTTTCTCCCCCACTATGTATGATAGGGACTCAATCCTCTCACTCAACTCTTTAAAATTATCCTCTTTCGCCAGCTACATACGCGAAGATAAAGGGTGTTGGTATCCCCCAAACTCGCCCAACTAGGAGGGGGCCAAGACTTTCGGCGTCCCTTAGGAACCTCTTTCGCCCTACCATTCTTCCTTTACCCAACACCATCAAATCTCCCCCTTCCTCCTGTGCTCATCAGCAGGCGCTGTCGGCGTCTCTTCTGAACATTAAGAGTCTGACCAATAAGTCGGAGTATGTCCATGACCTCGTTGTTCGCACTGGGGTTTCCTTCCTTGTCCTTACAAAAACCTGGCTCGAGTCTGATTCTGGTTTATGCACTGCCCTTGCAACTCCTCCGGGTCATTCTTTCCTGCATGTTCCTCGAAACCACCGTGAAGGGGAAGTTGCACTGATTTCTAACTCATCCTTCCCACTGAATCTTCTCCCCCTCCCCTCTAGCCTCATTTGAGGCTCTCATTGCTGTCTCACGTGCTGTGCTCGCTCTGCCTAATGTGGTCCTTTACCGCACTCCCAGCTCGTCTCCAGCCTCATTTCTCGAGGAGTTCAGTAACCAGTCTCGAACCTATCCTCTGATGGTTCTCTCCTTATTCTCGGTGACTTCAATCTTCCTAGCAACAATGAGACTTTTCGTGCATTCATTGACATCATCGACCTCTTCTCTCTTACACAACAAGTGTCATCCCAAACACATATACATGGTAATACCCTGGACTTAGTCATCTCGAACCTCCATATATAAAATCTAACAGTAACTAACCTTTCTAATACGATTTCCGACCACTTCTTAGTCAATTTTAAATTCTATATTCCCTACCGAGATCCTACTCCTTTCCAGCGACTATCGTCAATTGATATTACTTCTCTCTTTAACGACGTTGTTTCTGCCCTACCTCCTATTGATACTACTGCTTCACCTGACCAAACCTTAAACTCTCTGCACCAATCATCACTCGCCTGCCTTGACGTGCACGCCCCCTTATCACTCCTTCTTAAAACCACCATCACCGCGCCCCTTGGTTCACCATGGAACTCCTTCGTTCAAGGAGGTCCTTACGTGCTCATGCACGAGCCCTCCGTAAAGCACGCTCCCGTGGGCAGGATACGACCACCCTCACTTTACTATTGTCTTGCTACTTCGACTTATTCTTCCAAATTAAAATCAGCGTGCGAGGCTCATTCACGCAAACTTTTGTCTGAGAGCAAGAATGACCCCCGGACTATCTTCATCTCCTCTGTCGTCTTTCCTCGCCTAGCCCCATTTCCCCCACCTCTCCTCCCATCACCCCCCCTACTCTTTCTAAATTTTTCTCTGATAAAGTTATTAACCTTTACGCCGTACTACCCCAGTCGTCTGAATAAGCCCATGCTGTTCTCCCCGCCCATACTCCATTGCCGCTTAACGTCCTCACTCGGGCGTCCTCTGAGGAAGTAACTGCCCTGATCTCACGCTCTAACAAATCTGGATCCCCTAATGACGTCTTTCCACCCAAACTCCTCCACCAAATTCTCCCTGCTCTCCTCCTACTGATTCTTCATCTCTTTAATACTTCTCTTGCCACAGGGGTGGTTCCCTCTTCCTTCAAACATGCCTCAATTCGTCCTATACTTAAAAAAACACACCTTAACCTCTCTGAACCATCTAGCTATCGCCCTATCTCACATCTTCCATTCCTCTCCAAGATCCTAGAGAGAGTGGTTTTCTCTCACCTTAATGACCATATTTTTAACTGCAATATCGATGAAACGTACCAATCGGGGTTCAAAGCGAAGCACTCTGCTGAACCCGCTCTTCTTAATGTTTCAAACGGTTTACGTAGAGCAGCCGATAGGGGTTGTACGCGCATTCTAGTCCTCCTAGACCTCTCCTCTGCTCTGCTTTCGACACAATCGACCACACTGTCCTCCTTGATCGTTTTCATACTTTCCTAGGTCTCTCGGGCACTGCACTTGATTGATTCCGCTCATACCTCTCCTCCCGCACTCAGTCGATCGAGCTCGATAACCTCTCCTCCGAGCCCGCGCCCATTCATTTTGGGGTGTCTCAGGGCTCAGTCCTTGGTCTCCTCCTCTTTCGCATCTACTTACTTCCTCTTGGCTCCCTTCTTCGCGATTTGGGCCTGTCCTTCCACCTCTATGCTGATGACACTCAGATATACCTTTCCTCATCCCCTGTGTCCTTCGCTCAATCAATTACTAAGCTCCTTTCACCCTACACCTCCATAAACGAATGGCTGTCTGCCAACTTTCTCCAACTTAACCACGATAAAACAAATTCTCCTTGTTGGTACCGCTTCGATGGTAGAGAAACCTAAAGCTCTCTTCCCCTCCCTTAACCTTGGGGAAAACAATGTCGCCTTCTCTGTTACCATCAGTAATCTTGGTGTTATTTTCGACGAGCAACTCTCGATTAAACCGCACATCCATCGTATCTGTAAGTCTTCCCTCGGTTTCCTCCGCAACTTTTCACGTGTTCGATCCCATTTTGATCGAAGAAGCCTTGAGACTGCTATTCATGCCTTCGTCACCTCCCGCTTAGACTACTGCAATTCTCTTCTAGTGAATCTCCCTTCTTCGTCACTCCCCCCCCTCTCCCTACTAGTTCAAAACTATGCTGCCCGGCTCCTCCTTCGCCGGCCCCGGTTCTCTCCTTCGATGGCTTTGTTACAGGAGCTACACTGGTTACCTATTCGCTTCCGTACCCACTATAAGATTCTTCTCATCACCTACAAGGCCCTAAACCTCGAGGCTCCACCTTATCTCTCGTCTGCCCTCTCCCGTCGTCAAACTCCTCGGGCACTCCGGTCTAACCTCGCTCCCATCCTAAACACTCCTCGTTCTGTCCTCTGCTCGATGGGTGACCGTTCCTTCTCAGTTTGTGCTCCTAGACTCTGGAATGCTCTTCCTGCCAAAGTACGATCCTCTCCCTCCCTCGCTACTTTTAAACGTCTCCTGAAGACTCATCTCTTCAGAATTGCCTTCTCTTCCCTGTAAACTTTCTCTACACTCGCTACACAACATGCACTCTGGGAGGGCTAACAGCCCTGAAGGGCGCATTATAAATACCTATTATTATTATTATGTGAGGAGAATTTTGGAGGGTCCCTTACCATAAATTAGCGGGGAGGGATCTACTTGGGAGCTAGGTGAAGGGGAAACCTCCCCATCGTAAGAAGAGGTCATAGAGTACCGTTCGGACCAGCTTGGCACGACTCGGGGCCCCCTCTCCCACCCGGTGTAGAGCGTTAAAGGAAATTAGGTGTAAAAGTAGAGATGGCTGAAAGGAAAGATAAGACAGGGGTGGAAAGAAGGCCACATTGAAAAAACATCCCCACCTTCACCAGAAGCAAGAAGCGAGAGGAACGACCCCACCCCCACCAATCCCGGCACAGAGCAGAGGTGAATGGACTAAAAAATGGTCGACGACCAGCGCCGGCCTCTCCCTCTGCACCGACAGTCGATCTCGACGGTGTCTATGCCATCGAGAAACGCCAGTCATACCCTTAAGCCCTTTCAGATTATGGCTAGGAAACTCTTTCCACAGCTCAGTGTAGCTCTCGGGGTGATGGCGCCTATGGTTCTGCTCAGGACGCCACCATGGAGCTGGATCTGTGCCCGTGTACACGGATGACCTCCAAGTCCGAAGAAGTGGTAGGTTTCCACGCCATATCCCCTCTGTTTGAAGTCAGCGGGGTCTACCGGGCGCTGCGTCTGTCTTCACGACCGAGTTGGTTGCAATACACCCTGGTTCGCGTTATCCGTGATTCAACGGTTGTCGAGATTATATTATGCTGGGTTCTGGACATGTAGGGAGTGCGGGGAATGAGCGTGCTTGAGACCACGAGGACTGGGCGACCAGACCAGCGTTTCGCAGGTCCTCCAACCGACTACATGGCCGGAATCAGGGCAGCTTGGCGTGCCATTGCCCCATGACTGTTCCCATGAACATACCCCCCAATGCTGTGACGGCTTCAGGGCCCTTTCTGTAGTCTCCGAATTGGACACACGTGCGGGACGCACCGCCATTTGATGGAGCGCTCGCCGCTACCTTATTGCGACAGCTGCGTTATCCCCTGGACTGTTCGGCATATTCTTGTTGAATGTCCCAGTCTGGGTGTCTTTACGCACATTACTTGTACCAGTATCGAGATGAGGGGGGTCGCTACAGAAGGTCGCTGTACTCAGGACGTGTTCGTGCACACCCGACTATGGACTATTTGACTTTTTCGTTGTTGGGGGCATGGTCAAGCGCCGGGAGAAAGCCGGCTTGGCGTGTCCATGATCAATCCATACCGCAAGGATGTCCACGGGTCAATCCATACAGCATGCGTGTTCGCGAGTCAATTCATACCGCAAGTGTGCCCACATCGCAAGGGTCTCCACGGATCAATCCACTCCACAAGGGTGACTACAGGTCAATCCATGCTGCAAGGGTGCCGGCAGGTCAATCCATGCTGCAAGGGTGCCGGCGGGTCAATCCATACCGCAATGTGTCCAAGGGCCATTCCATAACGAAAGGTGCCCGCAGGTCAATCTATACTGGTGTCCGCGGTTGAACCACACCAGAAGGTGTCCACGGTCAATTCATACAATATTTAGCAATCGCAAATATTCATCCAAGAAGAGGCCAATCAGAAGAACCCCCCCCCCCACTTTAATCTGCATGGTTAAAATCTCATACAATATGATCCTGCTCAAAACACAACTTTTTGAATTGCCTTTTAGCTTGCCAGTGTCATTCTGATCTTTATGTTGGTACCATTATCCATAATCTTGCATTTTAAAACTCCCCTGCTATATATTTTTTTAATAACCTCTCAACTAAAAATAAGTATATTAATTATCTTGATGATCAATTGACATGGCATCCTACTGCAACCCTCTTTGTGGCGTACCAGGGCATCATTATTTCTCCTGAAATCTTGTCATTTTAAAACTTAGTTCCGCTGATGCGTGCCGACCACACCGTGGGAAAAAGGCAAAAGACGATGAAACCCCTTTTTGCGAAAATCCCGCCTGTCAACTTCTGAAAATGTCATCCCTTACCCCGCGATAAGTCATCATCTTTGATCACAAGTATGATCGGTGCGCATCAATGCCACACTAATGCTCTCGCTTACCGTGATAAGTTCTTGGAATAATTGGATTCACTTCATCAGGCGTCTCAAAGGTGAAGTGGAAGATGTTGGTGAGACTCGAAGTTTGCAGCACCGCGTCCATAACACTCGCTTTGGTGCTTATCTGAACGTGCCGACCCGAGGTGAAGATCACCTGTTCAAATAACGAGGCATTTAAGAGACTCCCGCAAGGGTTCGGACTTCCGAGTTCGAACTCGTCCTTAAGGGACTTAGAAATAACCCCTTCCAACCATTATTATTGGGGGTAACGAGGTTTGCTACCGCAGTTCTCTACAACCACAACTTTCTTCGTTATTTCGCTTCTTTATATTTATTTACCCATTTTTGTTATTTCTCTTCTTTATTCCCCTTTTTAGTTCGTCTCTCCCTTAGAGCAGCAGCAGCCTACAAGACCTTCGCCGACAGGATGGGGTTCTCCTAAAGATTCCGTACTCCAGCTAACTGGTTCCTCGTGGTAGTGGAAGCAGTTGTCTGTGTCAGGTAGGCTAGTGCGGTATTTGTGTGTGTGTTTAGTTTTGGGTGATGGCCGCACCGGAACCTTGCCAGGGCGAATCGTGTGTGTGAGACGTAGAAGGGATGTTTCGCCTGGGTTGTTCAAGAAGTAGTTTGAACCCAGAGATTATATGCTATGCTTTATGGTGTGTGCGGATTGTTTTATGGGTATTTTTTCTTAGAATTTAAAGCGTAATAGCAACGAGGACATATCCGATAGGGTAAAGAGATAGATGTAAAGAAAGTGAAAATGTGGAAAGATATATAGCTCCAGATTCTTCTGCAGGGATTGGGGCCACGAAGGCAAACAAAACCCCAGATGTCACGTGACATCCCCTTGCGCGTGCGTAAATGGATAGATAAGTACAAGAAAAGTGTGCCAAGACGTGCTAAAAGCAACCACTTCAAGTGGAGTCAAGAGGGAGGGGTGACTCTTTCCTCCTCAGGGATGAATGGACGAAAGCTGGTCGGCGATTAGCCTGCAAAATTAACCGCTGACCAAGCCAAAAAAAAGGGTGAAAAGAGGCACGAAGGGGGTAAAATAGAAAAAAATCTAGAAGGAATGAAGCCCAGGTAGTTCCCAACTAGTTTGAGATTGTCAGGGATAGTGGGGTCGGGGGGAGTGACTCCTCTCCCCCTCCCTTGCGGGTCGATTCTTGTCATAGAGACGTAGATCGCGAGTTGCTCGGCTCGAGGATGGCGATATCATAGCTGAAGAGTGTGATGCTACGAGGGACGTGATGGAGGCGAAGGTTGAAGAGGGTGATGGATAGAATGGATCCCTGGGGGAGATCTGTGGTGAATTACTTGCCAGGAAAGAGCTCTTGATAGCCGAGTGGATACGGCGTTAGGCTTCTAACGTCGCGGTACCGGGTTCGATCGCGGTATGAGCGGACACAAACGTGAGCGCACGAAGAGATCTGGCTACCAATTGGTGGACGCGCTGTGTTCAATCCTGTATTCGGGTGGGTAGATCATACACTTCTCATCACACACATAGCCAATTACAACACTGCTTTCTTTCCTCCCCCATCTTCGCAGCACAACACACACACACACACACTGTTCCAAGGAATCCTGCCGATGGGTATCTATATCCACATACCTCTGATGCTGAACAAGTCCTCTGACCCGGGGGGACGAAGGTTCCACCTGAACGCTGTTTTGGTGTCAAAACACTACTTGCTGGCCCCTCTCCTCAAAAAAGACCAGCCCCTGGTGCTCCTGGTTTCACCAGCGATTGTCATACTGATCTTTATGTCTATTTCATTATCGGGTCGGGATCCGTCTGGATAAAGGCAGGTTGGCGAACCATTACTACCAATTGTCAGGAAATTGGCCAATCATTCGGGGGGGGGGGGGGACTTGCTGGGTTTAGTATTTTGTTGAGGCGGTGTCTACTAGGTACTGGTGTCGAAGGCTTTGCTTATGAAGTTGCCACTACAGCCCTGCCAAGTGGTGTTAGTGGGAGGAAGCCTTCTTGTAAATGCGGGGGGTGATGGTAGCGATTATAGTGCAAGGTTGGTGGAAGGGGTGGAATCCGGGTTGTGAGGCATCCAGTGTGATGTACTAGGTTTTAGTTAAGCCTATCTTAAGGTTAATTTTAAAAAACCCAAAGAAAACCATGATGAAAAGACTGGGGAGGCTCGTTTCCCTCGGGGACCAAACAACAATTTACGAGTCAAATCGTATGGATATGCCCCTCCCTTAAAAAATCTATCACACCACAACTAGGCGCGCAAGAGGCCTCCGCAAGAACTAGGGACCGCCCAGCTTCATTCTCATTCTTCAGGTCAAACATTGATCTTATGAATGGTTTTTAAGCGAACAATAGAACTGCTGACTTCCACCGCACTTTTGATCTATTTTACACTTTAAGCACTTTTCTTTATCCTTATTCAAATCTATATCACTTTTCAACAGGTATAATAATTTTACCCTTATCAGTTATTCCCCATTTCTCAATTTCTAATTTATTAATTCTGCCCTACATTTTAAAAAGCTTCATCATGAAAACATGATAAATGCCTTCAATCAATTATATCCATACTCACCTGTGAATTAAGATAGAGGAGAGAGCCAATTTCAACTGGTTTCCTGAACATAATATCATCAATATGGATAATGCGAGGACGTTGTTTGCTAAAAAAAAAATATTAGAAAATAATACAAATATAAACAAGTAATTTACTGTACTATGAAAGTAAAGATAAATAAAATGTTCTATAACTTACTAATACATGAAATCTTCACAAATGATATAAAAATTAACTTCTATTTGAATATTTTCTATAAATATTTAAAATATTAAACTACGAGATCTGAAAGATATGTCAATAAATATACTTTCACACATTCCTTCAATAAGGCAAGTGAACAAAGGGGAAAAAATATGCAAGGATCAATTGCATAAGAAACCCATCTTTATTCATCATATAGCATTTATAATAATTACTATCCAATAGTTAGAATAGGAACAATACAAATGAAGTTCATTACTAACCAAACCCATGAAAATAACTTTGTAATATCATATTTTTCATACGAGACCCAAACTTTACATTCCTCTTAATATTACTCAGAAATAAAGTCATTAGACTACTAATAAGAAGTCAACATAAAACAACTAAGTTCATAATCTAGGACGAAGAATTTGTTCTTTCCTGTCTTTGAGTGCCCCAGGGCTAAAGAAGGGTACACCCGCAAAAGAAATAGGAAGATAAAAATAAAGTGGTTTAGAAAACTGACCTAAAAACGTAAGCATTAGCGAGGGATAGTTCAAAAGCCTGTCTCATCAAGAAGCCTCCGAAAATCTTGTTAAAGATGTTACGTGACTGGCAAAAGTAGAGAAAATATATTAGATGAGGAGGCATTTTAGAGCATGTAGATAGCCAATTTTTATCATAAGGAAATTTTCTGTTTTGTAGGGAAAAGGGTTACAAATGAAAGTTGGGATAAATACTTCAAAAGAGGGAAACATACCAAATGATTTTATTTTTTCAAGATAGAAATAGAGAAAAAAATAAGTTACTTTCACCAAACAATGCAATGAGAAATAGGTAAGGAAAAGAAAATAAATATTTCAAACTGAAATTTTAACAACAAAAAATAGTAATACAAAGAAATAATTTACTAAATAGAGCCACATACGATTAGAACAGAGATTAAATAAAATTTGGATATATTTATTGTAAATACTTCCTTTGGCATGCTGTGTATGTATCTAAAGAAGTTATATAATTCTAAAATCTATAATACAAAATCCTAAATAAATCCCAATAGCGTAGGTTTTGTACATGTAGTGGGATGAATAGCCATTATTTCTTAATGTTGTGCAATGAAATAGATGAAAAATCCAATTTAAAACAGCAAAGAGGGCAAAGGACAAATGATAATCACCTTTACACAACAATTATGTAAAGTAACAACATTAGAATTTAAGCCACAAATAATTAAAGGATTGAATAAAAGTTTTGTCTGGTGAATATGAGGTCTATAGATAGCTATGGATATTCAGTTTGTGCCGCTTGGAAAAAAAAGATTTAATCAATTATAGTTATTTTGTTCTACACCTTTTCCCATTTTATTGGTTTAAAAACAAAAAACTCATTAAAGAAGATTGCAATGACGATGCTAGCCTAGAGTGGCTATTAACTAGGACTTGCTACCCTATTCTTGGGAATAAATGAGAATTAGGACAGGAAGGAACAGGTGAGAACTTGTCAAACTGAATAATCAAACTAATTAAATGGGGAAAAGGTTGAAGAACAAAATAGTACTATATAATTGGTTAAATTTGCTTAAAAATATATATATTTTTTTCCCAAAGTGGCAGGGCTTTCCAGAAGACCTATTATTAAATTATATGTAGGTTTTGCGGTCTCTATGGTCATGGAGCCTTGGTTAATTTATATAATGCTATCAATAGGCTTCTTGGCACTATATAGGCATACAGACCTTCTTACCAATGAAGATCAATTGTCTTTGCTTTTCATGAAAAAGTGTTATTTATCAGATGAAACTTTATTATACATTTCTGCCTAAAAAAAATCTTTTAAGACTAAAATCAGTTGCCACAAATGACTTTTTTGCTTAATTATAAAAATTGCAGCTTTTCTTATGAATTACAGAAACTCAAATTTAAAAAAAAAGCATAAATAAAATAAAGTAGAAGAGGAAAAACAGCAAAAGAAATGGACAAAGTGAAAAAGATTTAAGAATGACAAAAACTACAATGCAAACACCATTACCCCTAAATGCTGGGGCAGGAGGCATCTCAAAACCGTTGAAATATTTTGCACAAAGAGGACAAGAAGCTCATAGGATCTTTGGAACCAAATAAAAACGATCATGGGTGAAATGACTGCAAGGATAGCATCTTAGGTGAACACTGAGGACATGGCAAGGTTCTCCCAGAGATATATCAGCCCTTATATCTGTATTTTTGCCTTTGGTATGCAAGTGTTGGGCCTAGTGTGAGTGTGATGAGGCGTGTCTAGTTCCTGGTGGCAAAGAGCTTGTGTTAGATAATCAATCTGATGAGGTGTTTGCAAGCGTTTAGTTTTGGAGATGACCACATCAGAACTTTGCCAAGGCACGCTAAGTGTGACATGGGGGGGTTGTGTGGCAGAATAGCATCAAATAGGGGTTCGGACCTAGTGAATGTATGGGCTACACAAAGAGAAAACGGTTTAAACGTACAAAACCTTTTAAAACCTATACCGAGAAACTCAAATTGAGTGCCTTATAGAAAAATGAGATGGTATAAAAAAAAAAATAGGTGATAGAATAGCATCTCCATGATAAAGGTTTATAAAATAGAGACCAAACAGTAAAATTAGGACAAAAGTGTGGAAGATACATAGCCTAAGCAGATGAAAGAGATGGATAAAGATGAATGAATAAACATAGATGATTGCGAGTACAAAGGCCCAGAAATGCAACCAGGAACAAGAGGCAAAAAACACAGATAAAGCTGATCCCGGCAAATCTGAGAATAAAAGTTAACATATTCAACAATGAAGCTAAAAACAAAGATGTAAAATGTGCAACCTTTTCTTTTTAATTTTAATCTCCCACAGAAACCTGTGCCAAAAGAAAAATATTGTCGAAACTCTTCAACACCTATATCAATTTAGGTCACTATGGTCCAGACTAAAGAAAGATTAATAAAAACGAAAACTCGGGAAAATTTCGAGCAATACTGGCGCACCCAAACGAGCCTATAACACTAACCTATACACGAACGCCGCTGCCCAAGAAAGCTCGTAAGCCTGCCTCATGAGGAAGCCTCCAAATATCTTCTTGAAACGATTTCTGTGCTGAAGATCAACAAATGCAAGAATTAAACAGAAACCATTCCTTGATGCAAATGCAGGGAAACACGAGTGAGAGTTATTGATAGGAAAACTGTCAAAACCATGCATTTGCTTATAGTAGAAGGAAAAATATAATAATTGTAAAATACACAACATTTAGAAATGAATAAAAGGTATAAAAATAATAGGAAAGAAAAATTTTAGCAATCAGTACAGAAAAATATTTTCAGGAGTGTTGTAAAAGAAGGGGCTGTTAGTCCGGGAAGTCACACATCTAAGTTTTGTTTCTGTGAGCAAATACACAATGGTGCTAATGTGCAGGGTTGTTGTGGACCCCATCCAGCCATAAGGGTTAATCGGTGCCAGTGTGAACTGAGGAGGTATAAGAAATGTGTGGGAAATATTTTTTTCGCCCATCGGGCGAGTACTTTCAATTAGAATGGTCCCCTAGTACTAGGCTATCCTAAAATTCACAAAAAACAAAAGACAAGGACAAAAAATGAAAAAAACAACAAAAAAAAACAAGAAGGAAGCACGTTCCAGCATAGGGAGAAGCCCGCCAACCCAGGGCGTAGTAATATGAGACCTACAACAAGGAGTCAAATAAAATGGAGGCCAGTCTCCTCCAAAAAGTCAGAGTCCACAAGTCTGTGTGCACGAACCGTTCCAAGCACAAGGGACAAGCGGTAGCTACCCTGCTGATCCCGATACCGGGACATCTAACGTGGGCGAAGATCATCCAGACTGGGACATTCAACAAGAATGCCCCCAAGTCTAGGGAGGGGGGGGGACAATGCAGTCGTACCAGCATCGACAAGTAAGATTCTCAAGGGGGGGGGGGGCAGAAGGCACCAGTTGCCAGGCGGAGATTGGTATGGTGGATAGAGTCCACCTTCCGCAATACACGTTCGGCTGTGGATGCATAAAACTCGCATCCGTAGTCAAGCTTGGAAAGAACAAAGGATTCATAGAAAAGCACCCCTGGTGCTGAAGGTCAAGGAAGGAATAATGTCCTTGAGGCAGATAGAAGAGACCCTAAGTCTGTGAATATGAGCCTCCTAGGGTGGAGCGGAGTCGTGAATGGCAGCAGAAGTGCACCACCTTAGACTTGCCCAAAGGAAACCGAAACCTGTGCGCTTCAGCAAAGCGAGAGATGACGACGCTCCAGAGTTGGAATCTGGGCCGCACCAAAAGAGATGAAAAGGTTGTCCACGAAGAGAGTAGCGAGAACATCTTCGGGCAACACCGAGGTGATACCTTTGATGCTCAGAGCAAAGAGACTGAAAATGAGGACAATTCTCTGTGGGACACACACACTTCCTGCTCCATTGGGCGAGAGAGGGGTCACCACATCTGTACGCACAATCGACAATCTCGCAAAAATTCAGTCAATGATTGGAAGGCGTCCCCTCGCCCCCATCGTGTGGAGTCTCCATGATACCTTATCGCCATGCGGTATCATAGGCCTTCTCCAAATCGAAAAACACCGTGGCGTAGTGCTGTCTACGAAGGAAGGCCTCGCAGACGGCATTTTCCAGTCGGAGCAGATCGTGCGACGTGGAGTGGAACCTGCGGAAGCCGCACTGTGCAGAAGACAGATGGCCTTCGCTGGCCAGAAAAAAAGGCTAATTTAACATTTACCAATTTCCCCATCAACTTGCACACGCAAGAGGTTAGAGAGATTGGGCGGAAACCAGCCGGGGTAGAGAGATCTCTGCCCGGTTTGCGAAAGGCGAGCACAGTAGCGATTCGCCAGGAATCCGGGAGGAGACCCTTCACCCAGATCCTGTTGAACAAATCTAACAGAAAGGCCATGCCTCGCTCACCCAGGTGTCGAAGCATGGCATACGGGACATCGTCCGGACCACGGGGGGGTGGCTGCGCACGAAGCGAGAGCGGAACGCAACTCACTCAGAGTAAACCTGTCGTTGAAGGGTTCTCCGCCCCTGGAAGTAAAGTCCAGCCAGCGGCCTTCCGCGACATAAGGACGCGTATTGAATGCTGACAGAGAACCATCACGGTTAGAAAATGCGGAGAAAGCGGTCGCGAAGGAATCCGCCACGGACGCGGGGTCCGAGATTGCGGTCTCATTCTCCTGGAGAACGGGAGGGCGGATCCTGCAAGAACTTGCCTAGAATCTTTTTGCTTCGCTTCCACACCAGTGCAAGAGGGGTCTTTCCCGTTAAGTAAAGAGATGTAAGCCAGCTAGGAAGAGCAACGGGCGTGTTTCGAAACATAGAGAAACCTAGCTCTAGCTCGACGAAATTCACCGACAGTGAAATCGTTCGGGCGGCGCTTAAATCGCATGTAGGCATAACGCTTTTGTTTGAGGGCCATCTCACACTCGGCTGACCACCAAGGAAGCGGAAGGCGTGAAAAACGCCCAGACGTTCTAGGAATAGTAGTTAGACCCACGACGATGAGGTTGCCGGAGTACTCGACGGTCTCGTCCACCAACCTAAATTCCTCGTTTGGGACACATAAATCAGTCATTTCCCGACATTTGGACCACTGAACCCGCTCCCAGCCCCCCACCAAGGGGCGGTTTTTCAGTCGGCAGGGATCCAGAAAAATTAATTTTGAACGGGAAAGTGATCACTACTATGGAGGCGAATTATTTGTACCGCCAGCTCTACCAGGGGAGCGACCGGGATGAGTAAAACTCGCAGAAGGGTTCCGAATGGGCGCGGAAACGATCGCGCTCGAAGGCCTGGAGGGGCCAGGAGCAGAGGGTGCCTTTTTTAAAAATTGAGGCATAAGATGCTCCAGGCAACGACGGGGCGCCTCGCGAAATGAGAGACGATCCTTAGCCAGAACGGCCAGGATTTCCTTATCCGGGAGATACGCACCACATTGCTTCGAATAACTTAGGTGCGGCTCTCCGCACTTGGCCATACACGATAGGGACTTATCGTGTACAGCCTTGAAGCAACTTGTTAAGCCTTGAAGAAACTTGCACAGACTTCGGGTAACCCCTTTACACGTCGACAGTAGTGATTCGTATGGCCGAAGCGGTGGCAGTAGTAGCACTTACAGAGCAGCGACACGAATGCCTTCACGCGGTAGCGATACCAACTGACACGCACCGACTCAGGAAGCCTGTCACAGTCGAACGTGACGAAGAGTGAAGCAGTGGGTCTTAAGACCTCTCCGTTTTCTCATCACACGTTCGACCTTGACCGCCACGTGTTTGTCCAGGTTTAAGGCGACGTCTTCTATGGAGTAGTCCACGAGTTCCCTAAAATAAACCACTCTTTTCACGAAGTTCATGGTAGAGTGCAGTGTCACACTCACCAGCGAGCCATTGAGTGTCCGAAGGGCACTAATTATGGCCGCCTCGGAAGGCTCCGACGCATTCGCCAGAAGGCTCCCGTCTGAGAAACGGATCGCCTTCGGCTCTCTACCAATCAACCTAGCTAATACTCTACTCTGATGGATCATGTTGCCTTTGGACAACATGTCATCTGTGGAGTGAATAACCAGAAAGCGTTTGAAGCCATAAGGCTCGAAAACGCCAGATAGTCTTTCAATTTTGGGGCCTCGACGTAGTCGAAGCTTCCCTCAGCGCACATGCGGTTTTGGTCTTAGTCTGGGCCACCCACCCGAGGATGCCTCGGGGCTAGACGTGCCCAAATTCGCCTGGTCGCTTGCCGAAACGGAAGAGGACCCGTCCGTCCCAGGAGTCCCTGCTAAGGAAGAAGAACCCTTAGTCCTGTTTCTTCCTCTTACTTTTCTTTTTAGGAGAGAAGGGTGGGGAATGAATCCGCTTCTCTTCACCCCCGGAAATAGCCCATAGGCCGGACGGAGCGGCCTTAGCAAGAAACTTTTCTGAAATGGAGAAGGTCTTAGCTATCAAAGGGACGCCAACAGGTGGAGGAAGTCCCTTCTCTCTTTGTGATTAGTCAGGGGCTCAAGCTAGGTATAGGGAAGCTTGCATGGGGTTGGGTGTTTCGCGCCGAGCCCAAGTTCGCCCCCAAGAAAGATCTGTGGCTGGATCACCTATGGGACCATGTCCAGCTTATGTGGGGCCTCCATGTGTATCTTCCTCCATGGCATCACAGATCCTATTCTAGGTACCTTCAGTTACTGTAAAGTCTCTAGCCGGCGAACCAACCTCCATCGGGGAAGAGAGGGGGAGGGTGCCGGCCCACTATCCCTTGGTCCTCTAAGCGGGTTGGCCCTATCGAGCCACTACCATTGGGAGCGGTCGATTTTGGGCAGCTTGCTGGCTCTCTTGGCAGTCTCGTAGTTAGGAAATGGGGGACTGCAGCTGGTGGAGAGATGGAGTCTCCCTTGGGTGCCTGCAAAGAAGGGGGGTGAAGGGGAAGCTAGCGCACCCGTAAACGAGGGTGGGAGGGGCCCCTGAGAGAGCACAGTGTGGGGGGAGGGCACCTCCTTTTCTGAGGTGAAGCTACCCGCGGGCGGCTGCAAAAATAGCAAAGGGGCTTGCATGGGGGATCGTGAGAGGGAAGTCCCTCCACCGGTCGAAGGGGTGTCTTGTGTTACCCCGTCCTACTCAACACCTAGGGAGGGTAAGGCCGTGCTTGTAGGCGGCTCTCCATACATTTCCGGTCGCCCACTATTCCGCTCATTGTAGCCATGGTAACAGTTTATAAAAAAGAAAGAATGCATGGAAAGTAGATACTATGACCTCTCAATGCCTTGGGAGGTTTAGAGGAAAGTCTCCATTTGATCGGAAAATTTCAGAATGTAATCATTTATACATCCTGGGCTCCACGGGTTCAAGCCAAGATGGGCCTTGATAAGCCGGCTCGCCATTTGGGCGAAATTGTCTTCGAGCTTTGACCATAAAGGATGATGACGACGTGGCCACCTTCTGTGTGTGTACTGGAAGAAGGGGAACAGAGGCGACGGCCCAAACACACCCCGTGCCTAATACTTGCCTTAGCCAGCAAGCTTTCGGCTCTTGCAGCAGGTATGGACCTTAGGGTATACAATGCCACTCAACTAAAGACCCATGAGGACGAAAGTGCCCCGGGCAGCCAGAACCTCTGTGGGTAGGAGACCGAGTGTGGAAAGGGGTAGGAGGGTATGGAATAAGGAGAAGTCGAGAGAGGCGGGTCCACTAACGAGTAGGGTGCTTGAACCCCTATTATTATCATACCCTGGTGCTAGGTGATCCAAGTATGGGATGCAGTCCACCTAGGCACTATGTCTAGCAAACCAAACTCTGTTCAGGTGAGAGCTGTTCGTGCTGGTATGAACTGGAAGTAGACAAAAGGGAGAGGGAATAGACATAATAATAATAATAATAAATAAAGATAAAGTAGCTCTGTGAGGGAGTGAGGGGAAAGAGCACCTAGGCCCCATCAGAGAGTTCAAGACAACCCAATGACACAGGGCTTCCCTAACTACCACTCAGGTCGGAAGGATGTGCGCAGCTCCCCCAGGTACCGAGTCTAACAAGCTAGACAGGGTAATCGCCTGCGGGAACACAATTTCTCGAGCTTGTATTAATACCCAACCACTGCATCAAGTCGCTCCTCACCCATCCCACACAAACTCTTAATTCTCCGTTTTTCTCTCACATAAACCAAACATCCGCACATTCCCTCTTCCCTCATCACATGTATCTATTACTTTCCATACACCCAATCGATTCGGATGCGATTAATCAGATAAACTGGGCAGGGTCCATAACAACCACACCATTTAATGAAATGCCTTAATATATGGGTGTAGGAGCAAGAGGCTTACTACTCGAATGTCCCCTATCTTGGCTTAGTCGCATCTAACAACACGCTCTTGAAAACTGTATGGGTATTCTCTAGCCATACTTCTGTTTCAACTTGACCGTTTATTATTTATTTGGTGACATCTCTATGTGTATATACTTCCCATAATCATAAATCAGACAAGAGTGAAATCAGGTTATCGGATTAAGTGTACATATTCTAGTTTAAATAAACACGCAAATAGGTTAAGTTAGCTCAAATAAACACGCAAACAGTGAACAAATAAAAGAAAGTTGGTTAGAATTCGAAGTTTGGAACCTTAACACAAGAAACAGTATCAGGTGTTTAAGTCTAAAATTCCTCTCACACAAAGATGCTCGATATTTACTCAACTGGAAAAGGCTTTTTGTATGAGTTTATCAACATCGTAAACTGGATGTTTGGCTTCACAGGGTAAGTAAAGAACAACATAAAGATAAAAAAAACTAGGGATATGTTATTAATAATGCTTAAGTTTATCTTGACATCACAAACATTAAATGGAAATCAAATGGGCCTTAAAGCACAACTAAAACCAACACAACAGTGAAAAACCTTACCTCGGGGTGACATATGATCAAATTTTTTAGCTTGGATTCCTCCATCCAAACTGAGTTGGGTTGTTTGTTTTTCGGGACAAAAGAAATCTCACCTTTGTCGGCCATTTTCATAAACAAATTATGCACCAAACTCTTCTCTATAAAAATGAAAACAACATTAGGCACTTGCTACTGATATATTAATACAAACATAATCAAATGAAGATTGGTTGACTGTTTAAGGGCTCCGCAACTTCAATCAAGAGTTATTGTCGCCCGTCAGAAGGAAGGAAGAGAGGCTAAGCTGGGGCCGGACGGGGCGCTGAATCCCGTAAGCACGGCGGCCAGGATGGCAAATCGCCGCGCCCCTACAGGAAATCAAATGAGGAGGGAAATCTATTCTGTATAGGAAGAAAGCGAGAGAGGCCAAATGGCTGAAATAGATTGGCTAAAAAAATAATAATTACTGAAATTGCATAATTCATCAGTCTCAATAGCGTGGAGAGGGAATTACAACCAGAAGTATTTAATCTAAATAGATTCAATACATTAATACCGTGAAAATAACCTCATAATTTTCAACATACTTCTTCCTGTAATGGGAGAATAAGAATATGACCAAAATGCTGCGCACTGGAGGTAGCAAGTAAACATCCACAGGTGGAATGAGTAGAGACACTTGATTGGGAACCTGCTCTCCGAAGAACCTACAGATGCCTTCACTGATCTTAGATGATTGAAAGGGTTGCTTTTACATGTGTTCAAAGGACCATGTAACTTTATTAGCTAAAATCCTTTTTTTTGTGTATATTGTCAATTTGCATAAGAATTGCAGATAGTGCGAGGGGTTCTGAATTTATCCCGTTTCTTTTCCCCTCTCCTTACACCTCTTTTCTTTACTTGGATAGGTATTGAATGGGCATTCAAGCTCCCTACGAGATGAGATGTGTGTAGTGCATGATTGTGTGAGGTTTGGGCAGTCTATGAGTATTTGTTTGATATTGTTTGGGCTTTGGTGGCATTTGGTCCATGTTGGTATTTGGGCAAGGTTTATTCTGTGTTTGTAATGTTGTAGTATAGTGGATTGGCCTGACCGAGTTGAGATAGGATTACTCGGTGTGTTCTATGTAGTGATTTCTCTGATTGGTTTATTAAGTGTGTGGGAGGGGTTCATTGTTCAGTGCTCTGCTGAAGTATTGGGTCCCAATCATAACTAGGTGTATTTTGATTGGGAGCATTTTTGTTTCAGCATGTAGGTGTGCCGCATGTGCATACTGGGATATTTGGCTATGGTTGGGTGCCATGCTGGTGGTGCCAATCAGACCCCCTATCACTTTCCTTCCCGTCTTCACACTACAACATAACCATTTTCTGTTCTGTATCCCTGTTGATGATTTTTTTTTTTTTTTTAATTAAGGGGCTATCTGACGACTGCCGACTTAGGCATAAGTTGCCGTAAACAAACAGCCTAGTTCTAGGCTACTTTAAAAAATTGAACAGGAAACTACAATAAAAAGAAATAACAATAACAAAGCAATCACAAAAACAACAAAAACAATTAAACCTGGTTAAATGAAAGGGAGAAGGCCGGCCTCCCCCCAAAAGTCAATAAGTCCACCAGTCAAAGTGCACGCACTCGTCCCGAGTACAAGGGAAAGGCGGTAGCGACCCCACCCATCCCGGTACCGGGACAGGTGTCGTGTGCGAAGATCACCCAGACTGGGACATTCGACAAGAATGTGCCGAACAGTCTGGGGGACGACGCAGTCGTTGCAATAGGGCGCAGGAGAGCGCTCCATCAAATAGCGATGCGTCACACGAGTGTGCCCGATTCGGAGAAGACAGAAAGCAACCTGAAGCCGCCGCGGCATTGGGGGATAGGTCCATGGGAACAGTCGCGGCGCAATGGCACGCAACTTTAAGCTCCCTTCGACCGTCTCCCATCTTCTTTGCCAAGCAGTCCGAAGAGCTGCCCATATTCCTGCCATGTAGTCAGTGTGAGGAAGAGCGAAACGCTGGTCCGGTCGCAGAGTCCTCGCGAACTCTTTGGCGCGCTCATTGCCCGCAATTCCTACATGTCCAGGAACCCAACAGAAGATAATCTCGACATCTGCCCGGCTCGCCAAAACCGTGGCGTCACGGATTTCGCGAACCAGGGGATGCGGAGATTCCAATGCCCCGAGAGCACTCAGGGCGCTTTGTGAGTCGCTATAGATCACAATCCGGTCTCCGAACCGGGCACGTCGCGTAATCTCCCTTACCGAGTGGTGTATTGCCACCAGCTCGGCCGTGAAGACAGACGCAGCGCCTGGTAGAGCCCCGCTGACTTCAAACAGAGGGGATACGGCGTGGAAGCCGACCGCCTCTTGGGACTTGGAGCCATCCGTATACACTGGCACGGTACCAGCGTGACACGATGTGTGCTCCAAAAAGGTCGAACGCAATACTCCCGGCGCAGTACAAGCTTTGGGAGCAGAGACGTGGCGACATATAGCCAAATGTGGTACCCTCCAGGGTGGCGTCCTGGGCAGAACCAGGGGCACCACCGGCCCGAGAGCTATATCTACATCTCGAAGGAGTTTCCTGGCTCTAAACCCAAAGGGCTTAGGGTATGACTGGCGTCTCTCGGCGGCATAGGCACCATCGAGATCAGCTGCGGATGCAGTGAAAGCTATTGGCGACTGAGAGAGGCGACGGGCTCGCGCGTACAGGCGAGTGATGCACTGCACGCGGCGCAGAGCGAGTGGCATCTCCCCAGCATCGACCAACAGGCTCTCAATGAGGGAAGTGCGGAAGGCACCGGTCGCAAGGCGAAGGCCGGTGTGGTGGATCGAATCCACCTTCCGTAATAAACGCTCGGCTGCGGATGCATAAAACTCGCATCCGTAGTCGAGCTTCGAGCGAACAAAGGATCGATAAAAAAGTAAGGCAGTAGCCCTATCAGCGCCCCAAGCGCTGAACGTCACGGAACGGAGAATGTCCATGGCGCGGGTACAAGAGACCCTAAGGCTGCGAATATGAGCCAACCGCATCCAGGCGCACCCCATTGAGAAACAAATCTGGGTCGGGGTAAAGCCGTGGATGGCGGCAGAAGTGCACCACCTTAGTCTTGGCCAAAGAAAACCGAAACCTGTGCGCTTCGACATAGCGAGAGACGCGGTTCAATGCCTGTTGGAGTCGACGCTCCAGAGTTGGCATCTGGGCCGCGCCAAAAGAGATCGAAAGGTCGTCCACGTAGAGCGTAGCGAGAACATGTTCCGGTAGCACCGAGGTGATGCCGTTGATGCTCAGTGCAAAGAGTGTGACACTGAGGACACTTCCCTGCGGGACACCCTCTTCCTGCTCCTTTGGGCCAGAGAGAGCTCCCCCCACCCGTACGCGGAATCGACGATCTCGCAAAAATTCAGATATAAACATTGGGAGGCGTCCCCTCGCCCCCATCGTGTGGAGAGTCTCCATGATACCATATCGCCATGCGGTATAATAGGCCTTCTCCAGATCAAAAAACACTGTGGCATAGTGCTGTCTACGAAGGAAAGCCTCGCAGACGGCATTTTCCAGTCGGAGCAGAGCATCCGACGTGGAGTGGAACTTACGGAAGCCGCACTGTGCAGAAGACAGATGGCCTCCGCTGTCCAGGAAATAGGCTAATCTAACATTTACCAATTTCTCCATCAACTTGCACACGCAAGAGGTTAGAGACATTGGGCGGAAACCGGTCGGAGTAGAGTGATCTCTCCCCGGCTTGCGAAAGGCGAGCACAGTAGCGATTCGCCAGGAGTCTGGGAGAAGACCTTCCACCCAGATCCTGTTGAACAAATCTAACAGAAAGGCCATGCCTCGCTCACCCAGGTGTCGAAGCATGGCGTACGGAACATCGTCCGGACCATGGGCGGTGTCCGCGCACGAAGCGAGAGCGGAACGCAACTCACTCACAGTAAACTTGTCGTTGAAGGGTTCTCAGCCTCTGGAGGTAAAGTCCAGCCGGCGGCCTTCGGCGACATCACGACGTGCATTGAATGCTGGCGGAGCAGCATCACGGCTAGAGAATGCGGAAAAAGCGGTCGCTAAGGATTCCGCCACGGACGCGGGGTCCGAGATTGCGGTCCCATTCTTCTGGAGAACGGGAGGGGGGTCCTGCGAGAACTTGCCCCGAATCCTTTTGACTCGCTTCACACCTTAGCTAAAGGGGTCTTCCCGTTAAGTGAAGACACGTATGCCCGCCAAGAAGAGCGGCGGGCGTGCTTCGAAATATACCGGAACCTAGCCCTAGCCCGACGAAATTGACCGACAGTGAAATCGTTCGGGCGGCACTTATAGCGCATGTAGGCATAATGCTTCTGTTTGAGGGCCGTCTCACACTCGGCCGACCACCATGGGAGTGGTCGGCGTGCAAAACGGCTAGACGTCTTAGGAATAGTAGTCAGGCCCACGGCGATGAGGGGCCCGGAGAAGATCTCAACGGCCTCATCTATCGACCTAAACTCCTCGACTGAGATAGAGAATTCAGTTATTTCCTGAAATGCAGGCCACCGCGCCTGCACCAAGCACCACCGAGGTACGCTCTCAGGCGGCAGTTGCCCTAAAAATGATATTTGAATGGGAAAGTGATCACTACTATGGAGGTCATCGACCACCTCCCAATCAAAATCAGCTGTGCATCCGAAGAGCACAAAGATAGGTCGAGGCAAGAAAATGAAGCGGTTCTCGGACAGTGATGCGTAAACTCATCCACGTTTAGGACACCCATCTCAAGCTCTTCAATCAGATCGGCAAGGACTTGTCCCCTGGGATTTATGGAGTAATCAATCTCCCCAGAGAGGATGCCTGCCGTTCAGATCTCCAAGCAAGAGAAAGGGCCTCGGCTACCGTGCCACGACGCGGCGGAAGTCCCCCGCGTCGAAGTCAGCTGACGGTGGAATGTACGCAGAAGTCAGAGTATACCTCCTATCCAGATGCAGCTGCACAGCCACTGCCTGAAAGGAGGTATCTAAAGAGAAAGGAAGAACGGAGACATCATGCCGGGTGTAAACCGCGCATCTCCCAGCCCGGTCATCCCGCGGTGGTGGGGTCGCAAGACCCTTATACCCCGGAATGGCGGGCAGGGGGCACGCGCCTAGCATGGTCTCCTGCAAAACGATAGCTAACGGGGAACGGGATGAGACGAGCCTCCGCAACTCCTCCCAGTTGGCCCGGAGTCCACGGCAATTCCATTGAAGGAATATGCCCTCCAGGCCTAGCTCAGAGGAGATGCGGGGGGCCCTCCTCGAACTGAAGATCCTCACGGGAATAGCCGCACGCTTCCCGGGGGCAGAACCCCGGGCGCTGTTGGCCGGACAAAGCGCTGAAGGCGCTGTAACCTTCGAGGACTTATTGGGGGAGGTTGGGCTCGCCATGCGAGTCTTTTCCTCCCTCTTTTCGAGGAACCAACGTCTCCGAGCCACTCGCTCCACCTCGGGGCATGGGCGAAGGGGCCAAAGCTCCTTTGTTGCTGTCCTCCTTTCGGGGGACAGCTTTAGGAACCCCGGAAGATGGCCTAGCAACCATCTTCAGGGGTGTTGCCTCCTGTGAGTCTAACGACTCGGTGGAGGCACGTGGCCGTTTCGCCTTACGGGAAACGGTCACGCTGGGGGAAGACGGGTGAGCCCTGGTTTTAGCCGGGGCAGGGTATGAACCCTTTTTGCCGCCAGCTTTACCAGGGGAGCGCCCGGGTTGGGTAGAGCCCGCAGAAGATCTCCGAATGAGCGCGTAAACAACCATGCTCGTTGGCCTGGATGAGCCAGGAGCAGAGGGTGTCTTTCTAACTATTGAGGCATATGACGTCCACGGCAGAGCCGGGCGCGCCAGGACCAAGTCCTTTGTCTCGCGGAATGAGAGTCTATCCTGGGCCTGAACGGCCAGGATTTCTTTCTCCAGGAGATATGCACCACATTGCTTCGAAGAAGCAGGGTGCGGCTCTCCGCAATTGACACACTTGGCCACACACGATTTGGACTTATCGTGTGCGACATTGGAGCAATTTACACAGACTTCGGGTGACCCCAAATTTGCACGTCTACATGAGCGATTCGTATGGCCGAAGCGGTGACAGTAATAGCACCGCCGCGGCAGTGGCACGAATGCCTTAACGCGGTAGCGGTACCAACCGGCACGCACCGACTCAGGAAGCTTGTCACAGTCGAACGTGACGAAGAGTGTAGGGGTGGGTCTCGAGGCCCCTGCCTGTTTTCTCATCACACGTTCAACCTTGACCGCCCCATGGTCGGCCAGCTCTAGGGTGATGTCCTCAATGGAGTAGTCAACGAGTTCCCTCGCATAAACTACTCCTTTCACAAAGTTCATGGTAGAGTGCGGCGTCACACTCACCGGGGTGCCATGAAGTGTCCGAAGAGCACTTATCTTGGCCGCCTCGGCGGGATTCGCCAGAAGGCTCCCGTCCGAGAAACGGGTCACCTTCGGCTCTCTACCAATTGCACTAGCTAATCCTCTCCTCTAATGGATCATGTTGCCCTTGGACAACATGGTACCATCAGTGGAGCGAATAACGAGGAAGCGTTTGCAGCCAGCGGGCTCGAAAATGCCAGGTAACCTCTGAATCAGGGGCCCTGATGTCATCGAGGCTCCGCCCTGTGCACTTTTCGTCTTTGTCATAGTCAGGAGCTCCGTACCCCGGGGGGGGCAGAGGGGCCGGATGTGCCGGTCTTGGCCTGGTCGCTTGCCAAAGTGGCAGCAGACCCATCCGTCCCCACAGCCCCCGCGGATGGAGAGAAGCCCCGAGTCTTCTTAGTCTTTCTTGTCTTTTTCTTCTTTTTAGGAGAGGAGGGCGGGGCATGAACCCGCTTCTCTCCTCCGCCGACAGAAGCCCCTAGGCCAGATGGACCGGCCTCAGCCAGGTCCTTCTCGGAAATGGAGAAGGTCCTGGTGGTCGCAGGGGCACCGCCCAGAGGAGATCCTTCCCCTCCTTGTGCTGCCTCGGAGGCCCCAGCCGTTTGAGGAGGACCTTGCATAGGGGCGGATTCAGGTTCGGTGCTTGGCGCCGAGCCCAGATTCCCCCCCATGGAAGGCCCTACCCTCTGAGGCTGGGTTTTATCAAGGACCATGTGTATCACAGGAGGGGCTTCCAGTTGGCCATCCCCTCCCAGGACATCGCAGGTCCCCTTGGCAGCTTCACCAGTCTTTTGTGGGAAGGCACAGGCCTTGACCCCGGCAAGGTTTAAGATTCTTGCCAGCAGGTCTTTTGAGGGAAGCGACCGAAGGGGCCTGGCTTCCCTCTCTTTGCCCTACCGAGCCGCTTGCACGAGGGGCGGTCAGCAATGGGCTGCCTGCTGGCTTTCTTGGCAGTCCCCTTAGAAAGCAAAGGAGGGACTGCCGCTGGAGATAGGGAGGTGCCCGAAAGCACCTCCAGAGAAGAGGGTGAGGGGGAGTCCCCTACACCCGTAGGCGTAGGAGAGGAGTAAGCCTCCTCTCCGGTTAAAGAGGTATGGAGGGTCCCCTGCGCAAGCACAGGGGGGGGGGGACCTCCATCTTTTCTGTGGAGCTGCACGAGGGCGGCTCCGTTGTTTTAGGGGGAATTAAGGGGAGATGTATTTGTTTTGCATCATTGGGCATGGTGACCCTCTTTGTTTTACGGGACGCAATCGCTCACCACCTCTTGCAGTAGCCCGCACTGCAAGAGGTGCTTACAGGCCCGGCAGAGCCAGACGCCGCCATTCGGGACCAAAAATCCCGCCTGGTGGCCTGGCAGTCCATCGGCATGGCGGCTCCACCTTGGACACGGCGTAAAATTGATAGAATGTGAAGAGGAGAGGGAAAGGGATGTGAGGAAGGTATGGGTGGGGATGAAGCAGGTTGTTAAAAAACCTCCATCCCGAACCGGAGCTCAGGGGTTAGGGAACAATGTCCCCTCCCCCCTCAGCCCCGATCCGGGGTGGTTGGCTTGAGGAGAAGGTCAGTATCTACCCTGTGAAATTAGAGGCTGACCAGAGAAAGTTGTGGGAGAGGTTGTATGAAAATCGACGAGGTAGGGGAGAAATCGGGCTATCTGAAGGAAGGAAGAGAGGCTAGGCTGGGGCCGGACCGAGCGCTGGATCCTGTCAGCACGGCGGCCAGGATGGCAAATCGCCGCGCCCCTTACAGGGTCCCTGTCGATGAGGTACTTACATCCACATACCCCCGATGCTCAACTCGTGCCCTCACCCCAACAACCCGTGTGAAGCGATTCGCTGGTTGGTGCCCCAAAATACAATACCACCCAGAAATCCCCCCATCCTCACCGACGACCAGCCTTTGGTACCTTCCGGGCTCATCAACGACTGTTATTCCGATCGTGAATTTCATTATCCATTCAGAGGGATCTCGTTCAGGAAAGAGATACCACAACAGAGTAGTAATAGTAACCAGTCTATTTATTTGTCAACCTTTAACACTGAAGTGGCTCACTTTAAGGTCATGATGGTTTGTGTAGAGGATCGTGACGCAAGTTGGTGGGTCCCACTCAGCCGGGAGGGTTAGTGTGAAGGGACAGGGGGAGGGGAAAGGTCTAAGGCGATATTGAGGAGGATCTGAAGGGGGGCGGGGTCCAAGGAGAAGGGGAAAGGTCTAAGACGATGTCAAGAAGGGTCTGAGGGGGGCGGGGACCCAAGGAGGAGGGAAAAGGTCTAAGGCGATGTCGAGGAAGGTCTGAGGGGGGAGGGGAAAATGTCTAAGGCGATGTCGAGGAGGGTCTGAGGGGGCGGGGTTCCAAGGATGAGGGGAAAGGTCTAAAGCGATGTCGAAGAGGGTCTGCGGGAAGTCGAGAGGAGTTGCGAGAAGGCTCAATGGATGTTATGGGAGGGTTTAATGGCTTTGGGGGGAGAGTTAAATGGGTGTTACGGAAAGGGTCATGGGTTTTATGGGAGGGTTCAATAGGTGTTAAGGGAGGGTTTAATTGGTGTCAAGAGAGGGTTCAATGGGTGTTATTATCTGATTTCACTACTAACTCAAAAGTGCCCAACAGAAGCATAAACAGGTATAGCACAAATAAACCTTCGCAGGAAAAATGAATGCATCTTAGCCTTGCCAGGGTGACCCATTTGTGATGTAAGAGGGCTTTTCGGTTTGGAATGAAATCTGGGAAGGTGGGGTTGAGGACAATTGGCCTCAAAGATTGGATGGTTTCCTGTGTAGTGTGTGAAATTTTTTATGAGTGGTAGGAGGGGGTGGGGGGTCATGAGTACTTCGGTGTGGTGGGCATTTGGAGTTTTGAGCTTTGTGGAGGATGGTGTGACTTTTGCGAGCAGTGGCTCGGATTTCGTCTATTATGGAAAAAGTTACCTTCCAAGGAGGTTAGGTTAGGTTACGTGAGGTCAGGTTGTTAGGTTAAATGGTGTTTTATAAGCACACAAAAAAACACAATTTCTCCAAAATGAAATTAAATTAAAAATTAATGGATTCGGGAGGAGCCTATAACGAGGACCTTACTGAACTACCTCATCTTTATCATGCCCCTCCCACCAACACCCATTAGTGGACTCCTCCAACACGAGTGTGACCCGACAGCGAATCGACCTCTTCCGTAATGAACGACCCGAGGAGAGAAACTGACCCGTTTCACTGGGCGGTGCCACGAACAAGGACTCTTCCTTGATCAATTTCCTGGAGAGTTTGTTCACTTCCCCTTGGTGGTAAATCCTCCGTTCTTCCTCACTTTCACACGCGAGTGGATTAATCACAGCGGACTTTTGATTCAAAGGATCACGAGCCACCATCACGAACACAGCCATCGTGACCTAGAATACGAGGAATAACCTTAAGTATCTAGGAGACATTCATTGTACTTAGGAAGCAGATTAAAAGGTACAAGGTGTTAATGGGTCGGAAAGTCTTTGGAAGATGCATGATATATTAGGAAGATTATATTAGGTTTCGGTGGAGGATGGAGGACAAAGCTGCCTGGAAGCAGTGTTGGACCCCCGTCCTCCTCCAAAGACTGATTTTCTTTCTCTCCCCTACAGAAGTTCGATTAAGAGGTTGACAGAAATCTAAAAGTTTTGTAAATCTGGACATTTTTGGTTTCGAGTGCATGATGACAAGTGGAGCTGGACAGAAAGCCAGATGTGTATGAAATGTGTGTATGTATATAAGGGAGGGAAGATATGTAACACCACCAAGGAGCGAGCAGGACGCAATTTATTTTTCCCTCTTTCCAGCTCATAATGTACCACTGATTGCTCTCATTTCGGAGTAAGGAAGGAGTTGGGGGAGTGTGGCGCGATTTAGGGACCTCGGCTGTCTTTCTCCCTGCTCCGTCATTAGCGAGAACACGAGGACGAGACGGATCCAGCCAGTCGCCAGCACCCCGTCCCCCTCCGCCTCGACACTCAAGGAGAGAGAGAGAGGATGCATTATAAACATGCGATTTTTTAAAAATAAATTTTAGGAGCCCTTCTGCCGACTACCTACTTGGGCATAAGGCGCCGTACTCACAACACAGCCTATGATTAGGCCATGTTAAAAAAAAATAACAAGGATAAAAAGATCATAGGCCTAAAATAAAACTAAGGAAAAAGGTAACATGAAGGAAGCGCGCTCCAGCGTCGGGGGTAGGCCCGCCTCACCCCCGGCGCAAGAACATGCTACCCACAAGAGTCAAATAAAGTGGAGGAGGAAGTTGTATAGTCCGCAAGTCGGTGTCCAGAACCAGTCACGAGTACAAGGGACCAGCGGTAGCGAACCCGCTCGCCTCGGTACCAGAACAGGTAACGTGCGCCAAGATTACCCAGATTGGGACATTCAACAAGAATGTGCCGAACAGTCTGGGCCACAACGCAGTCATTATAAACGCGCGAGAACGTTAAAAAGACCGCACCGGGGCAAATTAGTGGCCACAAAGTCGAGGCAGCTGGTAGTTGTGGTTGGGCTCAAACCAGATTTGCTTCTCGTTCGCGAGGTCGTGTGCACACCATTGTATCTATTGCTTTAATGCGTTTTTTTATGCGATTAATATTATTACTTTAGTTTGTATTATTTGCATTTTCTTCTTGATTATTTTGTATATATTTTCTGGGATTGTGTTAGGTGATACACGCACACACACACACACACATATATATATATATATTTTAATAAAGTAAATTGAGTGTTCACGTTTCCTTGAGCCTCCTTCCGATCTAGCAGGCGGCTCAACGAGCGAGTGAACAAACCCTTGAGATGGGTTGTTTCCACGGGACCATCTGCTACAGTATGTTGGAGCCAACATTGAGGTATGGGATTGAAAGTAAGTTGGTTAGTGCCAATGTTGGGATATGGAATTGAGAGTATGTTGGTACCAACATTGGGGTATGGAAAAGGGAGAATGGTATGGATGAGAAGGAAAGAACGAAAGTGAAAGCAGTGCAAATGGACAACTTGAGAGAGATGCTTGGTGTTTGTGGACGGTTGATAGAATGAGGCACATTCGGGTAAGAGGTGTTTATGGTGACAAGATTCTTTGTTTTAAATTCTAGGAGAGATCGCCTCTTATGACTGCCAACAAGGGCATAGTCACCGAACAAACTAATTTAATCTAGAGAGAGGCTGTTTTACCCGCTAAACAAAAAGAACCGCAAAAAAATAATAATAATAAAGTATGCTCAGGCGCCTGAGGGAGATCCACTACATGAGGGGCTTGAACATGCAACCAACTAATAAATCTAGTGGAGGAGGCGCGATTCCTCTCAAAGCTGCATAATGCCACAATGGGGTGTTCAGGAACCCGTCCCCGAGTACAAGGACAAGCGGTAGCGACCTTGCTTGTCCCGGCACAGGGCCAGGTATCGCGCGCAAAGCTCCCCCGACTGGTATATTGTACCGGACAATCCAGGAAACCAAGCAGTCATAAGGTGCAGGGGCGGCTCCATCAAATGCCGATGTGTCCGATTCAGTCACAATAAACGTCTTGAAGCCTTAGAGGCAAGGGGATGGGGGGGGAAGGTTGAGGTACAATGGCATCTAATTTTAAATTCCTATAGGCCGTCTCCCATCTGCTTTGCCATGCAGTCCTAAGGATTCACCCGATACCTACCATGTAGTCAAAGTGGGATAGAGCAAATGCTGGTACAGTTGCCCAGCACTCACCGGAATCTCTGGCGGCTTCATTTTCCCTAATCCTCACGTGTCCAGGAACCCAGCAAATCGCAATCTCAACATTCTCCTGGCTAGCAACAGCCGTGGGGTCATAGATACAGCAAACAATGCGTGGGGGGGGGGAAGGGAGCAGAGACTTCAATGCCTCGAGGGCATTCAGTGTGCTCTGAGTGGATAAAAATCACAATTTTTTTTTTCCGAACTCTGCACGACGCATAATCTAAAATCGAGCAGTGTATTGCGACCTACTCCGCCATGAAGACAGATGCAGCGCCCAGAAAAGTCGAGCTGGCGTCAAACAGCGGAGGGAAAGCATGGAACTGTTTTCCTCTTCAGATTTGGAGCCGACTGTGAACACTGGCATAGCTCCAGCATAACACAACATGTACTCAGTCTTGGCAAACAGCCACTCTAAGTCACTTTGTACATGCGACTCTTTTGGTGAAGCAGTCAGTGAGCTGCCCTTGTAACACCCATGGAACTTTAGTTACTTCTCCTCTGTTGAGCCTGTCTCTTAGGACAGCAATATCCAGTGTCTCTCTACCTTCTATCTTCCAGACTTTTGGAAGAGTGAATTGCATCAAACAGGCTTTTATTATCAACACAATTTATTTTCAAATGAGCAGAGTTGGAATCTCTCTTTACCAAAGAAAGAGCTATTCTGAATAAGCTGCAAGTTAAAGTTAGGCAGTATATTTTTTAGGGCATTTCAAACAGTGGGCTCAGGATTGTTGTTAAGAAGCTCGTGCTTGGGTAGAGAATCTCCACTGATTAGGAGTTTATGCCTGAAGGGTTAATTCTTAAGCATGTTTAATTCCCTCTCTAGATGATTCTCACACTCCTCACTTGCTTGTTTTAAGTTTTGGAGATCTAGTTTCAATTAGGTCATTCCACACAAAATCAGACAAATTTTAAAAACACTTGCCAGGTGACCATATTGGATTTTCTTCATTTTTAGGGAGGTATGTTGATACATGTCATAAAAGAACTTCACATGCAAAATTATAGCTCTGTACTTCAAACAGTTCCGGAGATATTGCCCACATAATTTAGGGGGCTTTTTAGAGACTAAGTCAATTTTTCAAAATCGCCAACTTTGAGGCCTCATAAAATATGTAGTTTGAAAGATATAGGTCCGAAAAGTTCAGGTCATACAAAATCAGGGCCATAGATTCCAAAAAAAGCAATCAAAACCAGTCTATCTCTAACCATCAAAGAGTTATAAGCTAGCAAAAACTGAAATATTGAACAAATCGTCACATCTGAACCAACTTCTGATTCAAAATATTCATACTTAGAATCAATACTAAAAGTTATAACTGATAGGATATGATGATATATGTCTTTCATTGTATTTAAAACCTTTTCTGGCAGTTGAACCTACATAGCAGCTGAGAAATAGTGTTTCAAATATAGTCAATTTTCATGATTTTTAGAAAATGACCTTGACCTTTTGATCTTTTTGACTCCGTGGAAACATGAGGACCCCCTTCAAATTTTTTGTGTTTGAAGGGAAAGGTCTATACACTAGCTTTCCTAAATATCTTATTTGTTCCATTATTCCTTCCTTCATTTTCACAATGCTGAATTCAGGACACTATCAGTGTTACAGCAGGACCCCTTTATATCATGAATTCTGTATAACATGGTTTCTATTTGAAACCTGATATTTTTGGCTTCTGATGTATTGGGCTGATTGGTAGGGATGCTTGTAATGATACTTCAATGTTAGTAATGAAATTCAAATTTGCTTAGCAGGATGGCTGATGCAAAAGCTGAGTCTAGCAAATGCTGTATTGGAAATTATCTGAAGGAGGATTGCCACAGCACTAATTTTTCACAGAAAAAAGGTGTCTTATCTTTGGAAGACTTATCCAAGGACAGTGTTAAATTGTTAGAAGTAAGAACTGGATATAAATGCAAAGAAGGTGACTCACTTTGTTATTATCATGAGAGTGTCTTTTTAAGTAGATATCAAAGTTTGCAGACATGTTGTGCTGATCCATTCCAGAAGCATAAAAAGCGAATGACTGGTAAGTAGAAATTCATTAGTTCTTTATGTAAAATATAATTTATGTAAAGTTACATTTTAGAAATAAGTTTAATTTCACATTATATGATATGATATGATTTATTTATACACTAAATACAAAACTCATTACAGTTTTTGTGAACAGTATTTACAATTATCTATTGCAGGAAATACCCCTAGCCCGAAGGTTGTAAACATTAAAAAAATGAGACGAGGGGATAAGCTTTGTGTGTTGTTGAGTAGTCGAAGTTCTATCTATTTACTGTCCCCATCTTTTTCAGGATTATTTCGGGTTGGGAAAAGCCCAAGAGCTGAAATGTACAACCTTAAACCTGGGCAGAAGGTCTGTGCACGTTGTGATACCCAGATGAAAGCACCTTCAGATTACCCCATGTATGAAGAAACAACACTTGAAGATGCCAGCGAGCAGTCATTTGAAGAGACCTTCGAATCCCTCAACTCAAGTGTTTTACTACTAGAATGTTCCCCAATTAAAACTAAAATAAGAATGAGAGACAAGGTAAATTATGGTAAGCGGAAAGTATCGGAGGTTCAAGAAGTTGTAGCAAAGAAGGTAGCCACTGTTCAAAACATTATCGAAGAATCAATACAGTCACAGGATACCACCAAAGAAGCTTGCACAAAATGTTCTGACTTATTTGATGAAGGAGAAATTGAAAAATTGCAAATCCAAACAGGACAAAATTCAAATATTGACACTTGTTCCAGAAAGCTCGACTATTGAAAAAACGTGCAATGAATTTGGTGTTTCAAAATATGCAATAAACCAAGTGAAAGATCTAAAAAGAAAATCTGGAATCCTTGCACGACCCAACGCCTATCTAGGGAGTAAGTAACTGTCACAAGATATTATTACTGCTGTTGAATTGTTTCATCAAGAGATGAGTTTTCCAGAATGTGCCCAGGAAAGAAAGACTTTGTTTCTGTCAGAATCAATGGTGAAAAGGTTCGTAAACAGAAAAGACTAATTTTGGTAAACGTCGCAGAATTGTACGCAATTTACAAGGCGAAGTTCCCCAATTTTAAGATTGGTATATCAAAGTTCTTTGAGCTTCGGCCCAAATGGTGTGTACATGTGGGGAGTAAGAGCTCTCACTCTGTTTGTATGTGTGAGAAACACAGAATGCCAAGTTGTTACTCAACAGTACTGATTACATAGATATTTTGTCAATGGCTGTTTGTGACATATCTAAGCAGCACTGTATGTTGAGAATCTGTGAAAAATGTCTTCAAGAAGATCACTCACCTTCTTATCCATAGTAGAAATATTAATTCGAGAATTATTCATAGTAGCAAGAGTTAGTCTTATACTCTTTAGATGCTCCTCTAAGGAAACATAGGTCAACGCTTGCACCCCCACTAATCCTCCATTGGAGGGAGAAAAAATGGTGGCAGGGACGTTGTTAGTAGGTGCCATGTTGTTTGTAACATAAGATAACATAATTTCATGGATGACAAAAGCCACAAGGGCCTATCAAAGGTCATCCACAAACCCCACCCATAAAAAGCACCATCGCCAGGGGAAGACAAAATCAAAGTCCCCTACAATATAATATAACAGATGACAAAAGCCACAAGGGCCCATCATAGGTCATCCGAGTCAAACAGCCTCTTTTTTAAGGCACCCAAACTCCCAAGAAAACTACATCCAGAGGATTGCATCCACAAACAAGGGTATCACCAATCAAGGCTTGTCAAGAACTAAATCATGCAGCTATAGATATATACAAACAATTTTAATATATACAAAACTTAGGAACCATCACAACCTTCCCTCCCCATAAACTCATCCAACCTACTCTTAAATTAAATACATTTAGACTTGGACTACCTACTACCCCCCACGGCAATTTGTTCCAGAAATCTACCACTCTATTGGTGAAAAAATATTTTCTTAAATCCAACCTACACCCTTGCTTTTTAATTTTCAAGTGGTGACCTCTAGTCCAATTTCCATCATCTAACTCCAAAAACTTGCTAACATCCAATTTACCTATCCCAGAAAAAATTTTAAACAGCTCAATCATATCCCCTCTCACACACCTCCTTTCGAATGAGAACATGTTTAATACCCTCAGTCTATCTATATATTCAAGGTGCCTCAGGGAAGGAATAATCTTTGTTGCCCTCCGTTGCACTGACTCGAGAAGGTTAATATCGTGTCTAAAATGTAGGGACCATGCCTGTATACAGTACTCTAGATGTGGCCTAACATAAGAGTTATAGAGTTTAAGAATAACCTCCTTACTTTTGTAACTGACATTTCTCTTAATGAAACCCAGCACTCTATTTGCCCTATTTCTTGGGCCTTTTACTATTTATCTTAGAAGATAAAGATGATTCTTTGTACCTTACTGGATTTGTAGTACTTCTCCGGGGTTTACTTGATTGGTTATTTCGCATTCCTAGCTTAAAGTTAAGTGGAATGAAAAAGTCAAATCGAGAAATTCACTTAAAAGTAGTTGGCAACTCCACAACGGGTCAAATCAGGCACGAGGTATATTGTGGAAAATAGGACACACACTCAGATTGATAAATAAATTTAGGCTTCACTATTTTGATTTTATCACTTATTAAAGGTGAACTTATTTAAGAATCACTATGAAAGTTATGTTAATTAGGTTAGTAATTAGTTTATGATTCACTGGTAACCTCTCAATAAGATTCAGCAACATTTACTAAGATTAAAGAGGCATAATAGAGGAGCCTCAGATTAACACATCCGCCCTGACCACCAGTAGAGGTCTGAGGTAATAGGCAAAATTAGTTTGTTCACTCAAGTAAATATCCAATAGTAGCATTAGTGTATGATATGCTCAGGTCAGGTTTCAAAGGCAATGTCAGGTCTTGTATGTGCAACAATCCAATTCAACTGTCCAAGTAAGGCACAATATTGCACTTTTTAAGATTAAGATAATTTGCTTCGCTTCATAGTGGCAAGTTGGTAACTAATTTTATTGGTGAAATTGTAGATGCATATTGAAATTGACCTCCAGCAATAGTCTCTTTGATGGTATTAATGTTAAGTCCAACATATTTGAATGATCTTGATGTAAAAGTTCAGGTAGAGAACATGCCATTCAGCTATTTAACGATGTTCTCAAATTCTGTCATTCCTGCCCAAAGAAAATTGTCAACATACACAAAAATGATGCCAGCAAAATTTCCTTCATTATACCAGTAAAATAATGATTGATCAAGGAAAACATCTTCACTGAGTACAAGTAGCTCTCTTTTAACCTGTGTATACCAGGCCCTTGCTGCATTTCACAACCCATACACAGTCCTTTCCAACTTACATAATTTACCATCAAAGTACTCTGGTACACATTGTGCTCAATTTCATCTCCATGCAGGTAAGCTGTTTTCACATCTACTGTGAGAAGTTTTGACTGTTTAGTAGCAGCTAAAGCAAAGGTCAAATGATCAGGTTCTCAAGAGCAAGCCGGAGAATCTCTTCAAGTTGAAAGTATCCTCCTCAAACTAATACACTACTAATCTGGCTTTGGTGATGGTCTTCTTGTTCTTAATTATTTCAGTAATCACCCATCACAAACTCATTCTTATTACCCCTCATCTTCAACTTCTTTGTAAACATCGTTGGCGAGCCAGTTTTTCATTTCAACTCTCCTTCGCAGCACTAACATCACCTGAAGTGAACATAAGCTTTTGAACAAGGAACCACTCAATCAAATAATCTAAATTGATCCAACCAACACCGTCGGAATCATTTTGTAGGGTATAGCAGTTCCTATATTTTCCTCCTCTACTTAACACTTTTCCAGACACCAACTCTCCAGTAGACGAATGCACTCCTTGAATGTATTGACCTATACTAACTTTGTCCATCACTTTACAGACACACCAGGTTTTACAATTCAATTGAATCATTCACAGTATTTTTTTTTGATGGAGCCCATCTGGCGACTGCCTGCTTGGGCATAAGTCGCAGTACATGAAACAGCCTACTACTAGGCTATATTAAGAAACAAATAAGAATATGTAAATAACAAATAATGCTAAAAAGGACAAGGGCAAAAAAAATAACAACAAATGAAAAGGCTAAAACGCAAGAAGGAGGCTGTCTCCGGCCAGCCTCCAAAAAGTCATAAAGTCAACAAGTCAGTGTGCCCATACCTGTCCCGAGTACAAGAGAAAAGTGGTAGCGACCCCACTCTGGACAGGTAACGAGCGCCCGCGATGACCCAAACTGGGACATTCAATAAGAATGTGCCGAACAGTCTGAGGGACGCATCTTCACAGTAGGGCGCTGGCGAGCGCTCCATCAAATGGCGGTGCGTCCCGCGAGTGTGTCCAATTCGGAGACGACAGAAAGCAACCTGGGGGCGTCGCGACATTGAGGGGTAGGTCCACGGGAACAGTTGCAGCGCAATGGCAGGTAACTTTAGGTTCCCCTCGACCGTCTCCCATTTTTTTTGCCAAGCAGACCGGAGAGCTGCTCGCATTCCTGCCATATAATCGGTGTGAGGAAGAGTAAAACACTGGTCTGATCGCCCAGTCCTCGCCGACTCTGTCGCGCTCATTCCCCGCAATTCCTACATATCAGGGAAGCCAGCAGAAGATAATCTCAACATCCGCCTGGGTCGCCAAAACCGTGGCGTCACGGATATCGTAAACCAGGCAATGCGGAGAGTCCAATGCCCGAGAGCACTCAGGGTGTTTTGTTAGTCGTTATAAGTCACACTCCGGTATCCAAACCGGGCACGTCGGGTAATCTCCCGTACCGAGTGGTGTATTGCAACCAGCTAAGCCATGAAGGCAGACGCAGCGCCTAGCAGAGCCCCGCTGACTTCAAATAGATGGGATACAGCGTGGAAACCAACCCTCTCCTGGGACGTGGTGCCATCCGTATACATTCGCACGGTTCCAGCGTGACACGATGTGTGCTCCAAAAAGGTCGAACGCAATACTCCCGGCGCAGTAGAAGCTTTGGGAGCAGAGGCGTGGCGACAAATAGTCGAAGGGTGGTACCCTCCAGGGTGACATCCTGGGCAGAACCAGGGGCGCCAACGACCCGAAAGCTATATCTAGCTCTCGAAGGAGTTTCCTGGCTCTAAACCCAAGCGGCTTAGGGTATGACTGGCGTCTCTCGGCGGCATAGGCACCATCGAGATCAGCTGCGGATGCAGTGAAAGCTGTTGGCGACTGAGAGAGGCGAAGGGTTCGAACGTACAGGCGAGTGATGCACTGCACGCGGCGCAAAGCGAGTGGCATCTCCCCAGCATCGAACAACAGGCTCTCAATGGGGGAAGTGCGGAAGGCACCGGTCGCAAGGCGAAGGCCTGTGTGGTGGATTAAATCCACCTTCCGCAATAAACGCTCGGCTGCGGATGCATAAAACTCGCATCCGTAGTCGAGCTTCGAACGAACAAAGGATCGATAAAAAAGTAAGGCAGTAGCCCTATCAGCGCCCCAAGCGCGGGCACAAGAGACCCTAAGGCTGCAAATATGAGCCTCCCAGGTGCGGCGTCGGTCGAATACAAGACCAAGGAAACAGTGCGGTGGTCGATTCAACCACATCAAGGTGCACCCCATTAAGAAACAAATCTGGGTCAGGGTGGAGCGGTAGATGGCAGCAGAAGTGGACCACCTTAGTCTTGGCCAAAGAAAACCGAAACCTGTGCGCTTCGGCATAGCGAGAGACGCAGTTCAATGCCTGTTGGAGTCGACGCTCCAGAGTTGGCATCTGGGCCGCGCCAAAAGAGATCGAAAGGTCTTCCACGTAGAGCGTAGCGAGAACATCTTCTGGCAGCACCGAGGTGATGCCGTTGATGTTCAGGGCAAAGAGAGTGACACTGAGGACACTTCCCTGCGGGACACCCTCTTCCTGCTCCTTTGGGCCGGAGAGGGCTCCCCCCACAGGCACGCGGAATCGATGATCTCGCAAAAATTCAGATATAAACATTGGGAGGTGTCCCCTAGCCCCCATCGTGTGGAGAGTCTCCATGATACCGTATCGCCATGCGGTATCATAGGCCTTCTCCACATCAAAAAAGACCATGGCGTAGTGCTGTCTACGAAGGAAAGCCTCGCAGGCGGTATTTTCCAGTCGGAGCAGAGCATCCGACGTGGAGTGGAACTTGCGGAAGCAGCACTGTGCAGAAGACAGATGGCCTCCGCTGTCCAGGAAAAAGGCTAGTCTAACATTTACAAATTTCTCCATCAACTTGCACACGCAAGAGGTTAGAGAGATTGGGCGGAAACCGGTCGGAGTAGAGTGATCTCTCCCCGGTCCCGGTTTGCGAAAGGCGAGCAGAGAAGCGATTCGCCAGGAGTCTGGTAGAAGACCTTCCACCCAGATCCTGTCGAACAAATCTAACAGAAAGGCCATGCCTCGCTCACCCAGGTGTCGAAGCATGGCGTACGGGACATCGTCCGGACCATGGGCGGTGTCCGCGCACGAAGCAAGAGCGGAGCGCAACTCACTCACAGTAAACCTGTCATTGAAGGGTTCTCCGCCTCTGCTCTGGAGGTAAAGTCCAGCCGGCGGCCTTCGGCGACATCACGACGTGCATTGAATGCTGGCGGAGCAGCATCCCGGCTAGAGAATGCCGAAAAAGCGGTCGCTAAGGATTCCGCCACTGACGCGGGGTCCGAGATTGCGGTCCCATTCTCCTGGAGAATAAGAGGGGGATCCTGCGAGAACTTGCCCCGAATCCTTTTGACTCGCTTCCACACCTCTGCTAAAGGGGTCTTCCCGTTAAGTGAAGACACGTATGCCCACCAAGAAGAGCGGCGGGCGTGCTTCGAAATATACCGGAACCTAGCCCTAGCCCGACGAAATTCAGCGACAGTGAAATCGTTTGGGCGGCGCTTATAGCGCATGTAGGCATAACGCTTCTGTTTGAGGGCGGTCTCACACTCGGCCCACCACCATGGGAGTGGTCGGCGTGCAAAATGGCCAGACGTCCTAGGAATAGTAGTCAGGCCCAAGGCGATGAGGTTGCCGGAGAAGAACTCAACGGCCTCATCTACCGACCTAAACTCCTCAACGGAGATAGAGAATTCAGTCATTTCCTGAAATGCAGGCCACCGCGCCCGCGCCAAGCACCACCGAGGTACGCTCTCAGGCGGCAGTTGCCCTGAAAATGATATTTGAATGGGAAAGTGATCACTACCATGGAGGTCATCGACCACCCCCCAATCAAAATCAGGCTGTACATCCGAAGAGCACAAAGATAGGTCAAGGCAAGAAAATGAAGCGGTTCTCGGACAATGATGCGTAAACTCATCCACGTTTAGGACACCCATCTCAAGCTCTTCAATCAGATCGGCAAGCACTTGTCCCCTGGGATTTATTGAGTAATCTACCCAGAGAGGATGCCTGCCGTTCAGATCTCCAAGCAAAAGAAAGGGCCTCGGCAACCGTGCCACGACGCGGCGGAAGTTCCCCGCGTCGAAGTCAGCTGACGGTGGAATGTACGCAGAAATGATAGTATACCTCCTATCCAGGTGCAGCTGCACAGCCACTGCCTGAAAGGAGGTATCTAAAGAGAAATGAAGAACGGAGACATCATGCCGGGTGTAAACCGTGCATCCCCCAGCCCGGCCATCCCGTGGTGGTGGGGTTGCAAGACCCTTATACCCTGGGAGGGCGGGCAGGGGGCAGGCGCCTAGCATGGTCTCCTGCAAAAAGATAGCTAACGGGGAACGGGACAAGACGAGCCTCCGCAGCTCCCCCCAGTTGGCCCAGAGTCCACGGCAATTCCATTGAAGGAATATGCCCTCCAGGCCTAGCTCGGAGGAGACGCGGGAGCCCTCCTCAAACAGAAGACCCTCACGGGAATGGCAGTACGCTTCCTGGAGTCAGAACCCCGGGCGCTGTTGGCCGGACAAAGCGCTGTCGCATTCGAGGACTTATTGGGGGAGGTTGTGCTCGCCATGCGAGTCTTTTCCTCCCTCCGCCTCGAAACCTTAGGCGGGCGTTGCGGCTTCGGAAGGGGGGGGGCCCTCTTTTCGAGGAACCACCGTCTCCGAGCCACTCGCACCACATCTAGGCGTGGGCGAAGGAGCCGAAGCTCCTTTGTTGCTGTCCTCCTTTCAGGGGACAGCTTTAGGAACCCCGGAAGATGGCCTGGCGACCAGCTTCAGGGGTGTTGCCCCCTGCGAGTCTAACGAATCGGTGGAGGCACGTGGCCGTTTCGCCTTAAGGGAAACGGTCACGCTGGGGGAAGAAGGGGGAGCCCTGGTTTTAGCCGGGGCTGGGTAGGAACCCTTTTTGCCACCAGCTTTACCAGGGTAGTGCTCGGGTTGAGTAGAGCCCGCAGAAGGGCTCCGAATGGGCGTGGAAACAACCGTGCTCGTTGGCCTGGATGGGTCAGGAGCAGAGGGTGCCTTTCTAACTATTGAGGCATATGACGTCCCAGGCAGAGCCGGGTGCGCCAGGACCAAGTCCTTAGACTCGTGGAATGAGAGTCGATCCTGGGCCTGAACGGCTAGGATTTCTCTCTCAAGGAGATATGCACCACATTGCTTCGAATAATCTCTGTAATTGAGACACTTGGCCACACACGATTTAGACTTATCGTGTGCGGCCTTGGAGCAATTTACACAGACTTCAGGTGACCCTGACTTTGCACGTCTACAAGATCGATTTGTATGGCCGAAGTGGTGACAGTACCAATCAGCACGCACCGACTCAGGGAGCTTGTCACAGTCGAACGTGACGAAGAGTGTAGGGGTGGGTCTCGAGGCCCCTCCCTGTTTTCTCATCACACGTTCGACCTTGACCGCCCCATGGTCGGCCAGCTCTAAGGTGATGTACTCAATGGATTAGTCAACGAGTTCCCTCGCATAAACTACTCCTTTCACAAAGTTCATGGTAGAGTGCGGCGTCACACTCACCGGCGTGCCATGAAGTGTCGGAAGAGCACTTATCTTGGCCGCCTCAGCGGGATTCGCCAGAAGGCTCCCGTCCGAGAAACGGGTCACCTTCGGCTCTCTACCAATTGCACTAGCTAATCCTCCTCTCCTCTGATGGATCATCTTGCCCTTGGCACACATGGTGCCATCAGTAGAGCGAATAACGAGGAAGCGTTTGAAGCCAGCGGGCTCGAAAACGCCAGATAACCTCTGAATGAGGAGCCCCGATATCATCGAGGTTCCGCCCTGTGCACTTTTCGTCTTAGTCAGGGGCTTCGCAACCGGGGGGGGGGGGGGCAGAGGGGCCGGATGTGCCGATCTTGGAGGAGGGCGGGGAATGAACCCGCTTCTCACCTCTGCGGGAAGGAGCCCCCAGGCCAGAAGGACTGGCCTCAGCCATGTCGTGGTGGTCGCAGGGGCACCGGTCAGAGGAGATCCCTTCCCTCCTTGTACTGCCTCGGAGGCCCCAGCCATTTGCGGAGGACCTTGCATAGGGGCGGATTCGGGTTCGGTGCTTGGCGCCGAGCCCGGTTTTTCCCCTATGGAAGGCCCTACCGTCTGAGGCTGGCTTTCCTCAAAGACCATGTCTATCACAGGAGGGGCCTCCAGTTGGCCATCCCCTCCCAGGACATCGCAGGTCCCCTTGACAGCGTCAGCAGTCTTGTTTGGGAAGGCACAGGCCTTGACCCCAGCAAGGTTTAAAATTCTTGCCAGCAGGTCTTTTGAGGGAAGCGACCGAAGTGGCCTGGCTTCCCTCTCCCCCCCTAAGGGGGTTTGCCCTACTGAGCCGCTTCGATATGGAGCGGCTGGCTTTCTTGGCAGTCCCCTTGGAAAGCAAAGGAGGGACTGCCGCTGGAGATAGGGAGGTGCTCGAAAGCACCTCCAGAGAAGGGGGTGAGGGGGAGTCCCCTACACCCGTACGCGAAGGAGAGGAGTGAGCCCCCTCTCCGGTTAGAGAGATATGGAGGGTCCCCTGCGCAAGCACAGGGGGTGGGGGACCTCCATTTTTTCGATGGGACTGCCCGAGCACGGCTCTGTTGATGTTACAGGGAAAGTTGAGGGTTGGGGTTTTATTTGATATTCATCATTGGGCATGGTGACCCTATTTGTATCACGAGACGCAATCGCGCATCACCTCTCGCAGTAGCCCGCACTGCGAGGTGCTTACAAGCCCGGCAGAGCCAGGCGCCGCCATTTGGGACCACCCCTCCCGCCTGGTGGCCTGGCAGTCCATCGGCATGGCGGCTCCACCTTGGAGGTGGCGTAAAAAAGATAGATTGTGAAGAGGAGAGAAAAAGGGATGTGAGGAAGGTATGGGTGGGGATGAAGCAGGTTGTTAAAAACCAACCGCCCCAGACCGGAGCTCAGGGGTTAGGGAACATTGTCCCCTCCCCCCTCAGCCCCGATCTGGGATAGTTGGCTGAGAAGGTCAGCATCTACCCTGTGAAATTAGAGGCTGAACAGAGAAAGTTGTGGGAGATGTATGATTTTTTTTTTTTATGGAGCCCATCTGGCAACTACCCACTTGGGCATAAGTCGCCGAAAAACACGACAGCCTAGAACTAGGCTACTTAAAGTAAAAATATGAAAACTTAACAATGATATAAATTGGAAAAACTTAACAATCGAAGCAATCTCCGGCAGCGGGGGGAGGTCCCCCTCACCCCGGTGCAGGAGAGTGCAACCTACAAACAAAACAATAACAAAAAAAAGGAACCTTAAATAAAGGGGAGAAGGCCGGCCTCCCCCAAAAAGTCAATAAGTCCACCAGTCATAGAGCACGCACTCGTCCCGAGTACAAGGGACAGGCGGTAGCGACCCCGCCCATCCCGGTACCGAGACAGGTATCGTGCGCGAAGATCACCCAGACTGGGACATTCGACAAGAATATGCCGAACAGTCTGGGGGACGACGCAGTCGTTACAATAGGGCGCATGCGAGCGCTCCATCAAGTAGCGATCCGTCACACGAGTGTGTCCGATTCGAAGACGACAGAAAGCAACCTGAAACCGCCGCGGCATTGGGGGATAGGTCCATGAGAACAGTCGCGGCGCAATGGCACGCAACTTTAAGTTCCCTTCGACCGTCTCCCATCTTCTTTGCCAAGCAGTCCGAAGAGCTGCCCGTATTCCTGCCATGTAGTCGGTGTGAGGAAGAGCGAAACGCTGGTCCGGTCGCTGAGTCCTCGCGGACTTTTTAGCGCCCTCATTCCCCGCAATTCCTACATTTCCAGGAACCCAGCAGAAGATAATCTCGACATCTGCCCGGCTCGCCAAAACCGTGGCGTCACGGATATCGCGAACCAGGGGATGCGGAGATTCCAATGCCCCGAGAGCACTCAGGGCGCTTTGTGAGTCGCTATAGATCACAATCCGGTCTCCGAACCGGGTACGTCACGTAATCTCCCGTACCGAGTGGTGTATTGCTGTAGTAGTTTGGTTGTCCGCCTCCCCTCCCCTATGTCTAATCTTTTTCTTCTTTTGCAGAATGTGTGTGTGTGGATCTGTGATCACCGTCTTTGCTTTGTGTGGGGAGGACTCGATGGATCTCTATCGTGCTCCCCCATTCATCTCCTGTTTTCTTTTTAGGCGGATTCTTTCAGCAAATATTTTTCTTTAGAAAGTGTAGGTAAAAGTTTGGAAGTAAAGTTTGTGACTGAGGAAGGAAGAGCCGCCTAGACGCAAGATAGGTGAGTGAAGATTGTGTGAGAGTGGATATGGTTGAATGAGTTAGGAGTAAAGATGTTTGAGTGTGGCAGTGAATAGGTGACTGAATGTGCCTTCTCTTTTCCAGTTCCGTGGTACCGATTGTCGTCGACATCTGGCTTTCGAAGACGGCTGAAGCCAATCTTAACTCTCGTGTGGCAGTAAAGGGACGCATCGATTGGGGCCTGAGCCCTCGCACTTTCCGCTCTGACTGGAGCCACCACTTCCTCATCCTTGAGTGCGAATCATTCGCCTTGGCTGAAGTTGAACTTCCAGTCCCTTAAGAAAAGGGAACCTCTCTTCCCTCAAGAAAGCGGGCCCGCCTCCCTTTCCCCCCCCCCTCCCATACCGGTAATAGCGCTCCCAGAGCTGAAGAAAGTTGAACAGACTCACATGGTGGCACTGGGCAATCTGGTTGTGAAGCCCTAAACATTTCCTTATTTGCGTGTGTGTGGCCAGGGTAAAGTTGTAAGGCCCACTATATATATATATATATATATATATATATATATATATATATATATATATATATATATATATATATATATATATATATATATATATATATAAATATCTTTGGTTGTGGTTAAAGATAGTCAATATTTTGGAAATTGGGTAAATTTACATTTTTGTTTTCTGGGGTTGTGGTTGATTTCTTTTTTTGTGTGTAAATTAAATTTAGAAAATACTCTCTCTCCTCAATACCCTCTTCTTGAACCACCGAGCGGACCTTGTCAGGGCGGGGGGAACTTTTGGCTGGGGACTCGCGATCCCGCCGCTACATATTTTTGCCGCCCGAATAGGGACTGCCCGGTGCTTTGAGGAAGGAGAGGAGTGAGAGCCTGTGTCTTTTGTCCCTAATGGAGGAGGAACAGATTGGGACCATGGAGTTGGAGATGAGAAGACTAAATGAGTTAGTGCGGCAGAAAGACAGAGAAAATGCGCATTTGAGAGAAGAGAATGATAGTTTGAAAAGGAAAATGAGGGAGATGGAAGTGAGAATGGAAGAGACGATTAAAGACAGTGAGGTGCGAATGGAGGAAAGATTGATGAGAATGCTGAATGAGAAAATGGGAGAATCAGGTGCAATTGGTGGGGGTGTGGCCTCGACTCCACTTGGAATTGACATGACTGATAAAAAGGGATTGACAGGCATAAAGGAACCCCTGCAAATGACTAGGCATCGAAAAAAGAAGACCCCAAAGACTAGATGCCCAGACCGACAGGAAAGGACCCGACTGGCTAGTATTGACTCCTTATATTTCAGCTCGAATGAAGGCATGAGTGAAAGTGGGAGAGAAATGAGTGATAGTGAAAGTGATGCTGAGGTTCATCGGAGTATACTGATCAGAGAAGTGCCAAAGTTAAGTAAGTTTAGAATGGAAGGAGCAAAAGATGTGAAAGTGTTTTTGAAAGAGTATGAAAATTATTGTAAGGAAAAATTTGGAGAGAATAATAGGTTTTGGGTGAAAGAGTTGTGCGAGTTTCTGGATGGGCATATGAAGGATTTTTACCGGACGATTATGAGCGTGGGTGAGCCTAAATGGGAGGTTATGAAAGAGAGAATAATAGAGCACTGTAAGAGGATGAAGACAAGTGTGAAGTATAAGAAAACAAATGGGTTTGAGGAAGCGAGAATGGCGAAGAATGAGGATGTGAATTCTTATGCGCATCGCTTAGAGTCCTTGGCACAAATGAGATTTGGAGATGACGGAATAAATGGGAATAAGGAGCTGATGAAGAAGTTTTTAAATACGGTTCCGAATGAAGTGAGTGAGTATGTGATGTATAAGAGGAAAGAGAAGATGAAATGGGCTGGTGAAAGATTGCTATGGAAGGATGTACTGGAGATGTTAGAGGACCGTGAATTTGAGGATTATGGAAGGGAGGAGGCCTCGATTCACACTGTGCGCAACTCAAGTATCAGTAAGTTGCCCCAGTTCCGGTCATATCGGGACGCATTGACAGAGAACCCGATCGAAGTGATGTCTAGATTTTTGGAAAATTATTACAGCGGGCAGAATGAACAACAGAGTGTGTATGTTGGCCGCCAACCGAGAGGGAGTAAAAGTAGGAGTGAGAGTCGGAATGGGTGGAGTAGGGTTCAGAATGGTCGAAATAGTGGTCGCACAAATGGTAGGAATGACAGTAGATCTAGAGTAAATGAGCCTAGGTGTCTGAGGTGCAAGAAAGTTGGGCATATGAGGGTTGACTGTCGCTGGTCACAAGGAAGTTGCTTTGGCTGTGGACAAATGGGGCACATGATAAAAGATTGTAGTCGTGCGAGGGAAAGAGCGTGTTATGGATGTGGAAGAATGGGCCACTTAGTACGAGATTGCAGGGAGGGTGGTCGAGTAAAGATGAGTGGACCTGGAGTGTGTGGTAATTGTGGGCAGATAGGGCATTATGCCAGGATGTGTGCCAGTCCAAGAGCTACCTGTGGTATATGCGGAATAGTAGGTCATGCAACAAGGTTGTGTAGGACCGGAGAAAGATGCATGAATGAAAGAATGGATGGGAATGATGCAAGAAATCGAGAGGATACGACTCAGGGAAACTAAGGAATGAGAGGGTTCCTTCTGGGGAATTCTCTAGAGTTCAAGTGATGAATGTGAGAGAAGGATTGTCAAATCGTGGAGTGAATTGGGGTCAGAGAGTGAATAGGTGTATGTGTGTTAAAATTAAGTGTGGAGAACGAGAAGTTAGTGCATTGATTGATACAGGATGTAAGGTGAATGTGGTGTACTATGAAGCATTTGTAGGAATGAAAGTAAGTGAAGTTAAGGATCGTGGATATCATTTGACTGGATTAGGTGAACAGGATGTGCCGATTGTTGCAAGGTTTAGAGAGAGTGTTTTGATTGCCGGTGTCCGGATGAATGAAGATGAATTTTGTGTTGTAGAAGGTGCAAGTATGACATGCTATTAGGTTATAAGTTTTTGAAAGCGAATGGTATTGTGATTCACCCTGATTTAGAGATGATTGAATGTAAGAAGGATGGAAGTATGAAGTTTCAATGGTATGTGAATCCAGATGGAAGTGTGAGAGTGAACATCATGAAAGGTCTGGAGGTATATGCGATTGAGAGTGTGGCTGTCAAGCAGAATGAAACATTGAGTGTAAGAATTGGATGGAATTCGGATGTCGAGATAAATGAGAATGATGGGAATATTTATGTCTTGGATGGTAGTGCTGCGAACTATCGATTAAGGCGAGTGGTGCATGTGTTTGATGGTATAATTGATATGAAAGATCCGCGTGTCTGCATGCAAGTTTGGCCTGATCTGCGAAGGAAGAGTCTTAGAGGAGTGCAAGTGGGAGATAAATTGGGTGTGTTAAATACAGTGGTGAATATGGAGAATGATATGCATGTGGTGAACGCAAATGTGTTTTCCGTGAGTGTAACGTCGAATGTTTGGAAGTATGAAGATTTGATTGAGCAAGTGAAATTGGAAGAAAAGTTGAGTGAATGTGAGAAGCAAAAAGTTTGCAGGATGTTGTGGAATAGGAGAGGTGCTTTGAGTCAAGGGGATGAGGACTTTGGCAACGCTCGCTTGCCTGAGTTCAAAATAATTTTGAGCGACGATATGCCAATATATCAAAGGCCTCGTCATTTCCGTGCCCCTGTGGCTCAAGAGATTGAGGAACAGTGTGAGGAATTAGAGAGAATTGGCGTGATTGAGCCGAGTGTGAGTGCCTGGACTAATCCGATTGTACCTGTACGAAAGCCAGATGGACGTTTGCGACTGTGTATTGACTATAGAAGAGTGAATGAACGAACGTTGAAAGACAAGTTTCCTATGAGTATTGTGTCTGAATGTGTGTACAGTATGTATGGAATGAAAGTGTTTTCTAAGATGGATCTGGTACGTGGATACTACCAGATGCCTGTGGCTGAAGAGAGTAGACCTATTACGGCGTTCTCTACCTCAAAGCGCCATTATCAGTTCAGAAACCTGAGCTTTGGGTTGGCGAACGCCCCAGCTGCTTTTCAGCGTGCTATGAATGTAGAGTTGAGTGGTTTTCCGTGTAAGAATGTACGAGTGTTTTTGGATGATATTTTGGTGATGAGTGAGAACATGGAAGAACATATGACCTTGGTGAATGATGTTTTAAGAAAGTTGGAAGAGGTTGGTGTGAAAGTGAAGTTGTCTAAATGTGTATGGTTTGCTAGTGAAGTTGAGTTTTTAGGACATAAAGTGAGTGCGGTTGGATTGCGTAAATCGGAGAAGTTTGTGGGAAAGGTTAGGAATTTTCCTAAGCCTACCACAGTGAGAGAGTTGTGTGGATTTCTTGGTTTAGTTGAGTTTGGAAGAAAGTTTAGGAAAGTGAAGTTGTCTAAATGTGTATGGTTTGCTAGTGAAGTTGAGTTTTTAGGACATAAAGTGAGTGCGGTTGGATTGCGTAAATCGGAGAAGTTTGTGGGAAAGGTTAGGAATTTTCCTAAGCCTACCACAGTGAGAGAGTTGTGTGGATTTCTTGGTTTAGTTGAGTTTGGAAGAAAGTTTAGGAAAGATTGTTCAGGTGTAATGAAACCGTTGAGTGTATGGACTGGGAAAAAGAAGAGTGCTGTGATTAAGTGGAATGACTCTATGAATGCAGCGTTTGAAAAGTTAAAAGCGGAAGTTGCAAAAGATGTGGAACTTGCGTATCCAGCATATGGAACAAATGCAGGAATGCTTGAAGTGTATACGGATGCAAGTAGTCATTCGATGGGTGGATGTTTGATGCAAGATCAAGTTGTGAATGGGGTTGAAAGAAAGCGAGTAATTGCGTATGTTTCCAAGGCGTTTAGTGTGGCAGAGCGTTCATATTCAACGATTGAAAGAGAGCTGGCTGCGTTAAGATTCTGTCTCAAGTCATTACGACCATTTCTGTATGGAGTACGGTTTGTAGTGAGAACAGATCACCAGCCACTAGTGTATTTGCAGCGTATGAGGTTAGTTGATAGTAGGCTTGCAAGGACGATAGAGGATTTGAGTGATTTTGATTTTGTGGTTGAGTATTTGCCAGGTGAAAGGAATGTGATTGCTGATTTGATGTCACGTTTGCCTTGTAGTTTGAATGAGAGTGAGGTTGTAAGCATAAATCCTGAGTATTTGCCAGCAGGTGTAGTTGTTGGAAGAAAATGTAAGGGTGGAGGTGATTCTATGTTTGAAAGTGTGTTATATGGTTTACAAGATTTGGTGAAAGATGGATTGCTTGAAAAGGTGCCAGAAAGTGTGAATGCATTACGAAAGGTGGTTATGGAAGAAGCGTGTAAGAGACCAGAGCAATTGGGAATGGAAAATTCAAGTAGGTTAAGAAAAGAGTTAAGAAGTATGTGTATGCCAGGAGTGATGATGTTTCAGGAAGTGTTAGCGATAGTGAGTAAGCTGTTTTGTGTGAGAGTATATGTGCATTATGGTGTGGAGAAGCCAGTGATGTATCGTGGTAAAGGTGTAGACCGAGTGAATGGGTGTGAGTTGCATCTGCAATGTTTGAGTGGTGTGCATTATAATTGGCTGATTGAGAAGAAGAATTATGTAAGAAGAGAGATTGACTACGTTTGCGAAGGAATTGTTCCTGTTAGTGAAGATGAAGGTTTGGATGCTGCAGAAGTGTTTGTGGAACAGACCGAAGTGTTGAATATAATGTGTGAACATGGACTTGAAGAGAGAGTGCAAGTTACCTTGACTATGAATGGGAAGAGCTATTGTGGAATGATTGACACAGGTGCGCAAATTTCCTTGGTGAATGCAAAGGTGGTGCATGATGCTGACAATATGAGTTTGAATGTTTCTAGAAAAGGTGTGACAGTTTTGATAAGTGGACTCGGAAGTGGACGTATTATGGCATGGGAGGAAGTGAGTTTGTCTGTAAGCATGGGGAAGTTGAATGATATATTGCATGAATTTGTTGTGCTAAGCGAGAATGAGTTACCTTATTGTTTTCTGTTTGGGATTGATTTTCTGCGTAAGAATAGGATTTCTGTGGATGTATGTAATGAATGTTTATTGAAAGATGGTGTAACAGTTGGGAAGTTGCAGAGTGAGCTTGTAGGCTCAACTGGATTTGTAGGAGTGGCAGGTGTCGATTTGAGTGAAGAGCTGTTGACTGCTGAAGATATAGAGAGCATGCAAGAGTCATGTCCGATGGTGCGTGAATTGAAAGATAGCGTGATGACCAGTGTTCCTGTGAATGAATGGAGTTGCATATTGAGAGAGTTTAGAAGGTTTGCTGGAAAGTTTGTAGTGTGCAAGGGTTTAGTATATTTTGTGCAATGTATAGATGATGAGGATGTATATATTCCGGTGTTTTCCGTGTGTGGCACGATTGGAATGGTGAAGATTGTGCATGATAGGTTTGGACATATGGGTAAGAATAAATTGTGGGAATGTATGAAAGGATGTATATTTAGTCCCTTTTTGAGAAAGATTTGCGTGGATGTAGCGACTACGTGTGAAGTATGCCAGAAGAGAAAGTATCAGAGAGTGTATGCCGCCCCAACTGTATTAAAGTTGAGTGTGAATGAACCCTTTGAAATGGTAGCGATCGATTGCGTGTCTTTTCCGAGGACTGCAAGAGGGTATGTAGGGATGATTGTGATGGTGGATCATAAGAGCAAATTTGCGTATGCTGCACCTGTGACAAATAAATCTTCATTGACTGTTGCTAGAGAAGTGAGTGAGAGAATGCTGCCCATGTGCATGTGTAAGCCTGTGCGAATGTTGAGTGACAATGGACCTGAGTTTGTAGGACGTGCTTTTGAGGAGATGTTGAGTGAATGGGGAATAGATCATGTGCGAACGACGCCGTATATGCCTAGTGCGAATGGTTTGGCTGAAAGAACGATAAGAACTTTGAGTGAGATGTTACGATTGATGGTGAAAGATGGGAAAGAATGGGATGAATGTTTGGGAAGAGTGCTTTGGGCGTATAACATGACAGTGCATAAGGCGATTGGAATGTCACCATGTAAGTATTTGATGAACTTTGAACGAATGATTAGGCCACATATGGGACTTAGTGAGAAGGATCGTGAGTTGTGGAGAAAAGGGAATGAAAGGTTTGAGAGTTTTTCTGTGGGTGATAAAGTACTAAAGGAGATTGAGACAAAAGGTAGACTGAATGTGGATAAGTTGAAAGAGAAATTTGAAGGTCCGTTTGTAGTAAGAAAGGTTTGGTCGAATGGGGTAAGTTATGTGATAGTTCGTGAATGAGAGGATGGAAGTTTGGATGAACGTAGAGCGCATCAAGGTCAGTTGCGAAAGTGGCGTGAACCTCCTCAATATTTGGTGCAACATCCAGTGAATGAATATCTGTCTGAAAGAATGGAAGACTGTGAAATGGTGGATGATATAGCTAGTGCTTTAGAGGGGAAGCAGTTAGTGTTAGTTGAACATCGAAGGGGGAAGCGTAAGAGCAAATGGTTGAGAAAGGATGAATGGATGGAATAGTTTGGTGAGAGTGATGTGAGAGAGTTTTCTGGGTTTGTGCAAGATCGAGATGGAGTATATGATAGAACGTACAGTATTTGTAAGTTTCTGTTGAATGAGTCTGAGTCTATGCAAGAGAGTATAAATGGGATAAGTGCGAAATTGGAACAAGAGTCGATAAATGCTATGAAAGAATGGGAAGGTTTGATGGATGTAGTAGAGAGGTTAGTTGAGGATTTGAGTGGGATTGGTCAGGGAATGTCGGATGTGTGTGTGGATGAAGTACATAGAGAAGGAGCCATGGACAGACATGAGGAGACATTACGACAGATGATAGAGACAGTTGATGGACCTGTGACTAGGAGGAGAGGCAGAGTGAAAGAGTATGACTGGGTGATGTCGAAAGCATTGTGAATGAATGAAGATGGGGATTGAGACATTGTGAGGTGAGGCGAATTTAGCTGGGAGGGATGTAGTAGTTTGGTTGTCCGCCTCCCCTCCCCTATGTCTAATCTTTTTCTTCTTTTGCAGAATGTGTGTGTGTGGATCTGTGATCACCGTCTTTGCTTTGTGTGGGGAGGACTCGATGGATCTCTATCGAGCTCCCCCATTCATCTCCTGTTTTCTTTTTAGGCGGATTCTTTCAGCAAATATTTTTCTTTAGAAAGTGTAGGTAAAAGTTTGGAAGTAAAGTTTGTGACTTTATATATATATATATATATATATATATATATATTATATAAAGTCACAAACTTTACTTCTAAACTTTTACTTACACTTTCGAAAGAAAAATATTTGCTGAAAGAATCCGCCTAAAAAGAAAACAGGAGATGAATGGGGGAGCACGATATATATATATATATATATATATATATATATATATATATATATATATATATATATATATATATATATATATATATATATATATATATATATATATATATATATATATATATATATATATATATATATATATATATATATATATATATATATTATATATATATATATATATATATATATATATATATATATATATATATATATATATATATATATATATATATATATATATATATATATATATATATATATATATATATATATATATATATATATATATATATATATATATATATATATATATATATATATATATATATATATATATATATATATATATTATATATATATATATATATATATATATATATATATATTATATATATATATATATATATATATATATATATATATATATATATATATATATATATATATATATAATATATATATATATATATATATATATATATATATATATATATATATATATATATATATATATATATAATATATATATATATATATATATATATATATATATATATATATATATATATATATATATATATATATATATATATATATATATATATATATATATATATATATATATATATATATATATATATATATATATATAATATATATATATATATATATATATATATATATATATATATATATATTATATATATATATATATATATATATATTATAT